>CM052887.1:60050353-60206227 GCA_028534135.1 Potos flavus | reverse complement strand
AGTGAGATACCACCTCACACCAGTCAGAATGGCTAAAATTAACCAGTCAGGAAACGACAGATGTTGGCGAGGATGAGAAGAAAGGGGAACCCTCCTACACTGTTGGTGGGAATGCAAGCTGGTGCAGCCACTCTGGAAAACAGTATGGAGGTTCTTCAAAAAGTTGAATAGAGCTACCCCACAACCCAGCAATCGCACTACTGGGTATTTACCTTAAAGATACAAATGTAGTGATCCGAAGGGGCACGTGCACCCGAATGTTTATAGCAGCAATATCTACAATAGCCAAACTATGGAAAGAACCTAGATGTCCATCAACAGATGAATGGATAAAGAAGATGTGGTATATATATACAATGGAATACTATGCAGCCTCAAAAAACCCCGAAATCTTACCATTTGCAACGATGTGGATGGAACTAGAGGGTATTATGCTGAGTGAAATAAGTCAATCAGAGAAAGAAAATTATCATATGATCTCTCTAAATATGAGGAATTTGAGAGGCAAGGCGGGAGGTTGTTGGGGGGTAGGGAGGAAAAAATGAAACAAGATGGGATTGGGAGGGAGACAAACCATAAGAGACTCTTAATCTCATGAAACAAACTGAGGGTTGCTGGAGGGTGGGGGGGAGAGATAGGGTGGCTGGGTGATGCACATTGGGAAGGGTATGTGCTATGGTGAGTGCTGTGAAATGTGTAAGCCTGATGATTCACAGACCTGTACCCCTGGGGCAAATAATACATTATATGTTAATAAAAAAAAGTGACTTATTATATGAAAGTATTTAGTGTGATACCTACATGTAGATGGTGGTCAAGAATCTGTAGGTTTTTAAAAATAATTTGTTCTTTGTTAATCTAAATAGCAAGTTATAGTATTAAACAATTTTCATGGGAAAAGAGCTTTTAGATCATTGAAATATTATCAGATATAGCTACTTTATGTTTATGTGCTAATACACATAATCAGTCAACATTATTGAGTACATAGTATGCATGGCAAATTGTACAGAATATTTTATTTTAATCAGATTTTTTTCATGTGTGTTTTAATGCAGAGGTGACTATATGCTCTGGAGTTTATTATAAACTAAAATGAGAATTTTGTTTTATAACTTACGATTCATATTGTAATTTATTTAAACAGAAGGCGATTGTAAATTGCATTTTAAAGGTAAATGCCTCTCATGAGACACTTGCATCAGTGCATACTGTGGACTCTGGAAAATATTTTCAGAGCTACTCGCAGCAGGATTTGTCTCAGTCATTGAAAAATTCTTGGACAGGACATAATAATTTCTCATCTACTAGAGAAATGATATTATTTTAGAATAATATTTTAAAATGCAGATCTTGTAAAAGGTGATAGATGGCTATTTTAAAGTGAGATTTATTTCCTTTCCAAGTGTGGATTAGGATGGATAGACTTTAGGAGCATGACTGATCAGTGAGTCTGGTTGATTCAGCAGTTCCATAGTGTGTAGATTCTTTGTATTAATAAAGTAACTATTTTAAACTTATTCCTAACAAAGCTCTTACAAGGGTAACCAGTGTAATGTAATCCTAAGACAAAAGAATTGTTTCCAAGAGAAGTTTTAAATTTCAGTGATTTTTCAACCAATTGGGAGCTATTTTGGAGGGATTACATTGCTTTGCTCCTAAATATACTGCACGATATCCTGAAGGTTCTTTTAGTTTTTATGGTTCTTTGTATCCATGCCCCTCCCTCCAGAAAATGGAAAAGAGGAAGCTAGAGATACATTATTTTTCCATGTTTGGCAGCGACAGAGGAAGAGCAAATAGCATTGGAATCTAATTTCTTGGTTTCTTTGCTCCTCCAGTTTTAATTACAAACAAAACAAAACAAAACAAAACAAAACAAAACAAAACCCTGACTTTTGAAAATGTAATGTAATCCTATCCTATTCTTTCCCAAACATTATTGCTTATTTTTTTTAAAAACATATACTTTGCCTTCACTGACCATCTTATTTAAAGTAATGACTTCCCCAGCATTCCCTCTCTTACTGGCCTTCTTTATTTTGCTTTATAGCACTACTATCATCTGACTTACTATATCTTTTTCTTGTTTGCTTATTGTCTGTCTCCTCTATTAAAGTAAAAACTCTGCAAAAGCACTAATGTGTATCTGTTTTGCTTACTGTTATATCCTATTTCCAAGAATAATGCTGGACACATAGGATACCTTCGGTTGAAAAAAAAAAAGGAGTCAAAACAACACAAAACTGATGGCTTGCTTATTAATAACTGAGTTCTTTTTACGGAAGCATTTGTTTCATGAATCCATTCATCTGAAATGAAGTATCTCTTTAAATATTAGCCATTTCCTTTTCCTGATATCTGTATCTGAATATATATTTTTAGTTTGAGAACTTTTAATTTTTGCTTCTGATTTTCTAGATAGCAAATGGCCTTTTTGCAAGGGTGTAGATTACTTTCCCATGATTATCACTGTTTGTAGTTTAGGGTAGGAGACTACTTCTCAAATCATCTCTACTTGGTCTCCAAATATGGTAGGCTTCTATGGGTTTCTTTGTCTCTTACTTGCTTGCTTGCTTCTATCCACCATTTTCCAAGAGTTTTAGGTGGCCAGCTGTCTACAAATCCCCAGCGTCCCATGCACACTCATCTCCGTTTCTACTCTACTAATCAATCAGTATTGGGTCAACTAGAGTTCATTGAGTAAAATTGCTTATTATCTCTTTATCCCATTCCTAAAGAGAAGTAGTCCATTTCCCCAAACTCCCTTTCTGCTCAGGTAATGTTTTCATTTGATGCTATTTTTTAGCACTGTTTCAACCAGTCTCTGTGAAGAGTCAATTCTACATATCCTCTTCACTGCCGATCATTAGAGCACAGCAACCTAGAACAAAGTAGAGGCACTTGAATTGCTGCCTGGGTTCATGAGTGAAACTAACTGTGAGGACAGTCATCTTTGCCCCTCTGGGTATATTTGGAGTAGAATCAGTTTAAATGATAGGCTTCCACGGGAGAAAGGAAGACACTTCTCTGACAATGAATTCTACATGACAGGAAGCTATGAGTGCATGACAAGTGCAGTTATTTTTGATTCTTGAAACTTGTCGTCAGAGAATTGTTAGCGAGGTAGACTTAGGGGCCAGCACTCTAGTTAATAGTTTCCTCTTCTAGACAAATTTAAGTTCCATTAGTGGATTTTAATTGCACTGATGTTTTCTGCCAAGAGTGGGGATTGTGGAAATTAATAACCTGATATTAAAGAAAAAAGAAATCCTTCATTGGACTTCTGATTGTTTCTCAATTCTTCTTTGTCTTAGGAGTGATGTATTTATTACAACATTGAAAATATGTTTAGTCAAGTAAAGAAGCTACTTCTTGAAGGATGTACTTTGCGATTGGTATCTAGTTTTTCACATGGTTTGGGTAGAGTGTAATTCTCCAAAAATTGCATAAAGATGGCATTCCTGAAATTGAGGCAATTGCCTGTGGATTTGATATGGTAAATATCGGTTGGGGACAACACATTGATTTTCATTATAGAGCTGTAGGACGTAGGCATGCTCTGCATATCCATTTAAAGAAGAGTTGTGTTTAAAAGATGTCTTTGGGCCCTCCAAACGTGCGTGTGTGGTGCAAGATTTTTCACACGACTTTTCTTTTTTTTTTTTTTTAAAGATTTTATTTATTTATTTGAGAGAGAGTGTGCAAGAGCACAGGAGCACAGGAGGCTCAGAGAGAGAGGGAGAAGCAGACTCCCCGTGAGCAGGGAGCTCAATGCAGGACTCCATCCCAGGACCCTGGGATCATGACCTAAGCTGAAGACAGACACTTAACCAACTGAACCACCCAGGCGCCCCTCATATGACTTTCTTAGAAGAATAGATACAAATTGTTCCCAAATACCTGAAGAAGCTAAGATGAGAATCCCAGTTATATGAATTGGATCTGAATTTGCCTTTGTGGAAGACTTAATCTAAAAATAAGTTGGAAAAAATGTCCTTCTTTTTTTAACCATAATAATATATTTTTGTTGAGATTGTTGTTGCATAAAGTAGGAATTAAAATATTAATTGGCGCAGTGATACTGAATTGGATTAGCCATCATGTGTGGGTTCTTCTTATTGTTTACAGAGCCTTCGTATCTTTAATCCTTTGGTGAACTCCTAGGAATCTTTTAGATTCCACATGAAGCAGCACTTCCATGGAATCTTTTCTCTGCTAGGCAGAGTCGGTGGCTCCTCCTCGCTGGTCCCGTTCTTGCTCTGCATTATCTATTCTAGATACAGATATCTATTACAGCCATATCACAACAGATTATACATGTTTATATATCTGTTTCTTCCTTTTCTCTGGCAGATAGTGAGTTTTTCATGGGCAGAAATAATGCCTTCTTTACTTCTTTTTATTTATTTATTTATTTATTTTTATTTATTTTTGTAAAGATTTTTTATTTATTTATTTGTCAGAGAGAGAGAGAGAGCGAGCACAAGCAGGGGGAGCAGCAGGCAGAGCAGGCAGAGGGAGAAGCAGGCTCCCTGCCGAGCAAGGAGCCCGATGTGGGACTCGATCCCGGGACCCTGGGATCATGACCCGAGCTGAAGGCAGCCGCTTAACCGACTGAGCCACCCAGGCGTCCCGCCTTCTTTACTTCTTTAATATCAGCTTCTTAAATAAGACTGAGTTTATAATGGGTTTTGAGTTGGAAAAGTAAACAAACCTAATTGCCTATATTTGCCTTTAGTTTATTTGTAATAATCCCTGCTGTTGGGCTTGGATTCCACTTTGATGGTATAAATAAAGCCAGTCTATCTGACAATTCTATATGGATGTGCTAGGTATAATAAAAGGACTGATTAAAGATCCACCAAGTTAAATTAAACAGTTATACACTCTCTACTGCACCAATAAGTCAATGGAAAGAGATTTTATTATACTTTATTCTGAAAAGGCAATATCACGAGTCCTGTTTTATTAGTACCTAAATATGTTATATACCTTGATATAATCATTGATTGGTTTTGAGAGGTTTTGTATGATGGAAAGGATGTAGAAGGAATCAGATTAGAAAGAGATTTTAATCTTCTGTACTTTTCCCTGTGATTTTGTAAACTTGCATCCCATATACACCAATAAAAATAACTCTATACCTTTATTAAAGCTTCAATATCTTCATTTATATTTAGAGTGGTAGCAACATAAAATTGAAACCTGAGAGTTGTGAAAGATATAAAGTCATGTTTTAATAGAGAAACTAAATTGCTCCTTCAAAGAGCCTATAAAACTGAAAAGCATTCATTATAAATGTAATAAAAACTTATGAGTCCCATTTTATTAAAACTACACCCCGTTTCCTGAAGGGATTGGATCATTTAGAGGTAAACCAGTGACACTTTATGTCTAGCAACATACTTTGGGTGAGATAAGATAGCTACTGAAATGAAGTTGGTGGTTTTAACATGATCCCTAATGGACATCCATTCATGTTATAAGATTAGAATTTTTATTTTAGCAGAGATTGCAGCTTCTGATGATAATGCACCCCCATCAGGCTAATGACAATAGTAAATTACTTACTTCTCTAAGTTCCTTCAAGAAACAGAACAATCATGAAAGATAAAGCTTATGCTTCTACTAATTGGTGTGTTACATCATTCTATCATTCTGTAAACTTCTTACTGAAGTCGAATTATATAGATTAACATTGTTGCAGGATAATAACTTTCTAGTGATTACCATTAACCTTTTTTTCCCCTTTCAGATACAGTAATATTTTTAGTATGTTAAAGGAGAATCTTTCCCTTTTAGTCTCTGACTGCTTTTCATCACTTTTAACTTCCACACATTTACTATTTGATTCTATTTTGCATATTCCATGCACCTATTTTCCTATTATTTTAATTGATTGTGGTTGTATTGGTGATAGTGGTTTTAGAGTACAAAAGGAAATATGGTAAAATGGTAGGTAGGTTGGCCATTTACTCTTAGTTTTAGAATCAAACAGCTTTAAATAGAGATTCTTGGATGTTTAAATGAGAGAATTGGGGAGTGGCTCACTTGGTTAAGTGTCTGACTCTTGATTTCGGCCCTGGTTGTGATCTCCGGGTCCTGGGATGGAGGGTCACATTGGGCTCTGTGCTCAGCACAGAGTCTGCTTGAGATTCTCTCTCGCTCTCCCTCCATCCCTCTCTCCTGTGTGTGCTCTCTCTCTGTCTAAAACAAATAAATAACATGTAAAAATAAATAAATAAAATCTTTAAAAAATGAGAGAATCAAAGTATTTGAATTAATATACATTTGTCATATTGATTTATTTAGAAAAGAAGGCAAGATTTCTGGAAACGGTGGCAGAGCAAAAATGTGTTTATTCTAATTTATTTCTTGAAACACACCTCACATATAAATAAAAGCAAAATAATGGGAAAAATAGGCAAATGGGCAAAAATTATATAACCAACAAAACCAGGGAACTATTATAATTCCAAGACACAGTGACTAACATATTTGTCACTTTCAGTGGAATTTGGACCACATTGAGGGAGGAGAGGGAGAGCTAAAACATATTTTTCCAGATCTTTGCCAGTTTGTACATACCTTTGGGAAAGCACATACTCTCTTTTCAGACATTCACTTTAGTACTTGGGCCCACCATGGAAAGTATTGAAGATGCTACAAAGATAACTATGAGTGTACTTTCAAGGGTCTTATAGTCTAAAGAGAAAAAAATATAACAAGGGCATACAAGTATAAGGATAGATATAATATTATGGGAACATAAAGACCTACAGTGAAGGGGTTCCAGTAACAGATGAGGACTGGGGGGGAGGGGCGGGGAGGCTATTATGATGTAGCATTTGCAAAAGTGTCAAAAGATAAAGTTACAGTAGTTAATGATGGAGGAAAAATACATTGATTATGGAGGAAGTAGTAAGAATGAAGGCAGAAACCTACAATGCATATTTAGGGAATACTTGATTGAGGTTTGATTCCTGTATGAGCTACATGCTGAAATGGGAGTATCACTGCTTCCTGATGAGCTATGGTTAACTGGAGTGACCCAGCACTGTCACTTTGAGTTTGTTATCTCAATTAAGCCACACGGTAACCCTATGAGATAATAACTACTTGTACAGGTTAGGAAAACAAGACTCAGGGACAACTTGCCTGAAGTTACTCTGCCATTGAGTGATTGAGACAGGGGTATGAACTCGGACCTTTCTGACCCGTATTCTCACTTGCTGTATTATATGATTCTGTGGGTGGGTCTGGAGCTGTATTTAGAGGAATCATCCTGTCAGGCCAAACTGTCAGTTTATGAAGAGGAGAGAGAACATTATTTTCTCCTTCTCCTTCTTCCCCTTTTTCCTCTCTTCCTCCATCTCTGTCTCCTCCTCCTCCCTCCTCCTCCTTCCTCCTCCTCCTCCTCTTCCTCTTCTTTTTTCAAAAGGAGTAAAAACAAGGCTTTGTTTATTCTCCTGTTAGTAATTGCATTCCTGTGTCCTGGAGGACAAGAAAAGAATACTTGCCTCAAAATGCTTTGGAATTATTGGAGAAAAAATTTTAATAATAACCTAAGTATCCCTAATGTTGGCTTTCCCACATAACCTGCATTATTCTGTGCAATATCATCTGTCTACTGATTTCAAAATTATATTCAATCTGCATTTTTTCCTTTTTGTTGGTTACTTTTGTTACTGTAAGGCAGATATTTGCCTCTAAATCCCTACTAATATGTGAAAATTCCAAACTATGGAGAACCTTTTAATTTGAAAAGCAGTGGCTTTGTGTCCAGGAAATTTTCAGGGAAGAAAATTACTTTAGACTTTTGAGACTGCAATTTCAGCATTAGAATTGGGCCAGTTTATCATTTGATAGAATGTAATGGTACTGAGTAAAGTTCTAGTTCTGGTGGATTTTTAAATATGATTATTTTCCCTATCCTTCCAGCCGATCCCTCCTCTACGGTTTGTTGGAATTGATTCTCATATTTCATTTTTAACCAACGGCATATTCCACCTCAGTCTGTTGAAGCCCAATTCTACAATTATGTTTATCTTTGTTTATCTTTTTAAAGACGTATGAAGATTTCTTTGTCAGATAATTAGCTATATTGCTCTGAGAATTATTTTCTTATACATATTTGGTTTATTTACAAAGTAACTGATTGGCTTATTGGATTTTCATGGCAGTTTCTGTATTTATTTCCTCAATATTTTCAGTATTTTTAGGCCTCAGGTCATGTAAAATAATATCCAATTATTTCAAGAAGTCTGTGTGAAATCTGGAAACTTAAGGAAGTTTAGGGTAGCTTTGTAATAGTGAATATCTGGGACTAACCTCATAAGAATGAAATAAATTGTGAAATACCACTCCAGTGAAATATTACGCAGCCGTGAAAATCAGTAAGCAAGTTTTGTGTGTGCCACCAGAGATGTCAAAGATAAATTATTGAGTCAAAAAAAGTAAAATTTAAAATGCAAATAGTACGAGAATATTTATGTATAGATAGAGCTATATAGATACTTGAGTAACAAATACCTACAGAGAATTCTTTTTTTAAATGTCTAAGGAACCATTAGCAATAGTTACTTCTGGGGAAAGAAACTAGAAAAAATGAGTAGGATTTGTATTTTCATATATTATCTTCTATTTCTGTACACTGCTTTGCTTTTTCTTTCTTTTTTCTTTCTCTCTCCCTCTCTGTCTCTTCTTTATTTTTCAACGAGCAGGTATTGCTTTTAAAACTGAAAAGCTTTTTTTGAGATGTACCCATTACTTAGAAAACAAGAATATGAGGCTTTTTTGGGGGGTGTCCACCATCGCTTTTTTTGAATGAAAATTAATTATCTTCTAATATTTACAATGATTGTAAGAAAGCTGTAGGAAAAAGCACTACACTGTTTTAGTTTAAAACTTATAGTGCCAAATGGGTCATTTTATTGAACTTTTTTTTCCCCTAGTTTAATTTTGTGGTTTGATTCTGAAAATGAAGAGCAGGGCCATGCTTTCGCTGGTGTGGTGCTGTGTAAAAGGTTCCTACTGCAATGCATTTTGTTCTTTTGAGTGAAAAATGTAAACATTTACTTCATTCTAAAAGATTAATTATCTTGATTGTTTAGTTTTTGTACTGCCATAATTAAAATGGTTTTAAAAATTGATTTCAACTGAACGTTGCAGCATTTTATTCCAATTGCCAAAGTAAATTTATGCATTTGGAGAGAATTCAGATAAACTACTCTGAGTATGTTGCCTTTAATTTATGTTTTTCTGATAATTTCTAAACATCAAATCCATAATGTTCTGGAAGGAATATGGATTTTGAAGTCATATATACTTGTGAAAAGGTGTTCATTGAATGATTAAATGAAAATAAATGAGATAACATGTGTAAAGCATCCTGAAGAAGGACTTGGTCACATGATAGATCTTCAGAAAACTATTTGTATGTGTCTATTTTAAAAAATAAAATTAACTTCATATTTATACAATAAAAGAAGGTAATGTAGTAATTGGTGAAGTGATGCAACTGTAATTTTACCATGAATTTTGATTCCTGACTTTGAATATATTGGTTCTTTACTCTGGATATAGGAGGCACCAGTGTTGTCTTTCATATTGTCCCAGACTGTCTCATTTTTATTCCTTGCAACTGGATGCTTTTGTGAAATTAGTCTTCAGAAGCAACTGATAATGTCAGTCCGGTGTGTAATGAGATCATAGAAACTGGCATCACTTGAAGCAGAACTGATAAGTTTAAAAAAAATTGTTTCTAGCCTCTCATCCCATCTTCCAAAGATACTAATGGGATTTAGGTTTCCACTGTCCTTAGTACTTTAAATTAGAGTAAATGGTGTTAATCCAAATATTTAATAAAATCTTTATAATTCTATGTAAGTGTAAATGGAAGCCAAAAATCTACTAATTGGGTGTATCTTTCCTATACTTTGCAATGTAAGTTTTAAGTAATGTCTATTATACCTTTAGAAACTAACACATTAAATAACAGCAAATATTGGCAGTTTTGTGTTACTTTAAAATAATTTATTCTTTTTCAGTAATTCACTAAAATGCATTATTCGATGATTGTTATACCTATAAAAGATATAAATAATATATTACTGCTGAGGGAATAGAACCTCTGAAAATAAGTGAAAAATGTTTTATTGCAATTTTTTGGATAGCCTAAGTGTATAGCAAAGTAAACTCTGTGGTGTCTGCATGCTAAATGTAATTATAGAAGCCGATACTGACTGGAGCTAGGCGGATATGTTCTGTGTAAATGGTTTTGTAATTTGTGATATAAGGTTTGAAGTAATGCCAAATGTGCCTCCCTCACAGAGTTGGTGAGAATAATTTATAAAAGGAATTTTATAAAGGAGATACTATATGTTTCAGGTATTACCTTTCATTTAGAAACAAATACTGATTACTATTTTAATTAGCTGCATATGGATTTACTGAATAGTGAAGAAGTAAGTACTATTCATTTGCAGACATTTATTGAGACTTGCTGTGTACTAGACATTGTGCCGGGCAGTGAGAATGCTGATAAAAATGATGATGGAGTTCATAGGTGTTAAAAGGGAGAGAGCATTAAAAACAAATAATTATGATACATAGTAACAAGTATTATACACAGATGTAGGGGTACAGAGGGGAGATTGATCCTGCTGGGGATCTCAGAAATCCTTCCCAGAGGCTGTGCTTGAAGCAGGATAAATAAGAGCATTAACAGAGCCGAACAGTAATGGTTGTCACATATGGACTGGAATTAGGTAAATGTTTATTCTAATATCGAAAAAATACTAAATATGGAAGGGGAACAACACTGATTTAAGTGTAAACACTCATTAAGTGTTTACTGAACAGCTCCAAGGAACAAGTCGCTGTGTTAGCCACCAAGGGGCTAGAAAGCTGGAAAGGTCGGGTACCTGCCCTGGAGGCAGTCCCGGTCCATTCTGCGTGTGCATGGAGAGCTGTGTGCAAGGCACATGTCAAGGAAAGGCACTGTGGGAACTTCATGCTATCTATCCAGGCCACAGTGTGACTGCTAAGTCCCCAAGAGACAGCTGTGACTTTGTAAGTTAGTTAGCTTCTTGAGTACTGAGTTAAAAAAGGATTGACATGAAAGAAGAGAGACATTTTAAGAAATCGATAATAGTTTAAAATCACATATGTGACATAGCCTTGAAGATTCACAGGCAATGAATGGGTTAGATACGGTTTAAATTATGGCAAGCAGACCCGTAGCGTGGTCAAAATAAGTGTTGTAAAGTAAAATGGTAGGTACTAACAAGTTACGTCAAAAGGGATCTGAATTACACTCTCCTAAAAATGCTACTGGCTAACCCATCTAGAATCTCTTAACTAGGTTTACCGGTCCATCTATTTGCCAGGAGATCCCCTATTGATCTCTAAGTCATTGCTCACTCAGATGTGGAGGCTTTACCAACTGAGCCCCAACACTCTCTATTCAAGATCTCTGGGTAGTGGGGACTCCCTAGGCACAGGACCATATTAGCACACCTCCACTTCTTAATCTGGAATAATCATTCCTGGAATTATAAAACCTGGGTGAAGTAAGAACTCCCTTTTCCTTTAAAAAAGCTGGGGGTGGGTGCTCAATGTTTTACTGTTTGTAAGAGCATTTCTGAGTTTTTCATTACAAATCTTTACCACTCCTTTTTCACCACTGGACATAAATTCTCCCAATTTTATTTTGACTGTACCTTTGGATTTATTTATCCACTCAGTCATTCTTACCTTACTCACCCCTGGAGTGGGAGAAAGGCATTTGAATTCACTTTGAAGAGTAAAGCTTCCACCTGTGCTCTTCTATCACTGTCTGCTTCCTAGCAACTTTCTTCTGTATTTTAATTTTTTTTCCCCCAGAGCCCTCAAATAGGCTAAATCATTTGGAAAAAAAAAAAGAAAAAAAAAAAAAAAAGGAAAAGAGAGGGGGGAGGAACTCCCTTACACCAATTTCCGCTCAAATTTTTCCATTTGCTTTTCTCTTCCATCTTTAAATGGTTGTTTTTACTCAATGTGTCTATTTATGCATTTCCTATTAACACTCCGTGCACTGAAGCCTGGCTTCTGCCCAAAACATCCATTCTGCTGCTCACTGAGCTTGCCATGGACTTCGGATTGCCAAACTCAGCCTCCCCTCCGGTGCTTGATCGCTGTCCAGTCTACGTGGTCAGCCATCCCCTCTCCAGACTCCTCCTTTGCCTCATCAGCTGCAACTCCCCCATCCCCCCCTTTTTTTTAACCTCTGTGACTTGTTTTCAGTCTTAGCTGTTTCTTCTCTCTTTATCCTACTCAAAAAAGTGGCTATTCACTTGAGCTCTGTATTTGATCTTCTCTTTTTACTCTTCGCACCCTCTTGGGCAGTCATCCACTTTCCTTGATTAAACTGTGCATATGACTCCCAAATCCAGAGCTTCTGTCCAAATTTCTCCTGAGCTCTAGACTCACAGCTCCATCTGGATGGACCAGGCACTCCAAACTTGGTATGTTCCCAACCCTTTACTGATTTATATCTGGTGTCAGCTAGAATCAAGGCTTCTGTCTTTCAAAACAAACAATTCATGCACTTTTATTTAGACTAAATATTTTGCGTATTGAAATATTTAATATTTTGTTGGAAGAAGTAAGAAGAAAAGGAATTAGGAAGAGTGGCAGTTTTAGATTTTTCAGTTTGCAGACTAAATACAAACTTAGGGAAAGAGGAAACAAAAATACAGTTTTTTGAAAGAAATTTGCATAGGATATTTTAAAAAGTTATCACAGGAAACAAAGAACTTTGTTGCAATTCCTTATACTTATGTCTTAGTGTAGTATTTTTATTTCAAAAATATTTGCCTTTGGGGCACCTGGGTGGCTCAGTTAAGCCAGTTAAGTCAGTTAAGCATCCGACTCGATCTCAGCTCAGGTCTTGATCTCAGGGTCGTGAGTTCAAGCCCTGCATTGAGCTCCATGCTGGGTGCAGAGCCTACTTAAATAAGAAAAAAAAAATTGCCTTTGACTTTAATATATGGGGGGATGGGACCTCATAATATTTTCAAGGCGTAAGGTTATCTGATCATCCTTGATGGGGGTTCTAAAAATTCATTATTGTAGTCTGATTTTGTTGGTTTCTGGGTAAATCTGAGAGAAAATTACTTATTCTACTTGGATACATAGTTGATCAGCCAAACTCTAGGTGATATCCCATGGGAGGTCACTCAGTGTAAATGAAACTTCTATTTGCTCTGGTTACCTTCTGCTGGATCTTGATACACATAGGTTTCCGTGTGGCCACCTCCCTCCCCTGCCTCTGTCAACAATCCTCTTCAACTGCTTCTGCCACATTGTTCCTGGCTGTAGAAATAGAGCCAAATAGCCTTCTTTGGGCAGAATGAATTCTTGCATCCTTAAACAGAAATGGAGAATGAGAGCAGGGTGGTGGGTGGAGGGATGTGTATACAAAGGATGTACAATGAGAAGTGCCCTTTTTGAAAAGGTTTTCTTGCTTAGCTCATGAAAGTTCAATTTTTGTTTGGCCTGACTTGATTTCTAAAGGCCTTCACTAGTCCCAAGACATGTTTAAGAGTAAGAGATGCTAGAATCGTCTTACTGTAGAAACTGGATTGTGCTACTAACCTAAAATACTTCCAAGTCAGGAAGAGGAATATAAAATTATTTGCCTTCATAGAGATTGCTTTTAAGAGTACATTAGGAGTCAGATTCAGTCAAGGCAGTTTGTTTAGAAGTAAAAACGTGCAGGTGGCATGTGTGTGTATTTAAACAGCAACATCTTAACCTAGCTTCAGATTTTAACTGTATTTCTGGAGATGTCTTGTTAGCAAATGTAACTGTAGATGTAATGAATGCATTTTACATGCAGTAATGGAATTTAAATTGCTTTGTGAGGCTAAGTAAAATAGTTAATCTGTTTTTGCCTTAGTTTTTTTTTTTTTTTTTTAAGATTTTATTTATTTATTTGACACACAGAGAGAGATCACAAGTAGGCAGAGAGGCAGGCAGAGAGAGGGGAGGAAGCAGGCTCCCCGCTGAGCAGAGAGCCTGATGGAGGGCTCGATCCCAGGACCCTGAGATCATGACCTGAGCCAAAGGCAGAGGCTTTAACCCACTGAGCCACCCAGGTGCCCCTTGCCTTAGTTTTCTAACCTGCAGTTTGGGGGAGGAATACTGCAAAGAATATTTAAATAAAAAATGAAATTGTTCAAAATGCAAAGTAATGTACTATGAACTAGATTAAGTCATTTAACTTCATTAAGCTGAAAACTTGTAAGCCGGGCTGGCCTTGGAAGAAGTTGTGAGCAAGACAGTATGCTTTTGTTACTTCTTACCCTTGCCATCCCTGTAACATTCTGTTACCTCTTATTTCAGATATGCAGCTATTCTTCAAAGCTTGCTCTAAGGGAAAGTAAGTAGCATGATTGATGTTCGCTGTGTCAGACTTTATATTAGATGTTATACATGTATTCTCATTTGGGTCACTAAGATGACTGTCAAACTTGGGAAGCTCTTTTTCCCCAGCTTCAAACTCCAGTTAGACAAACTGTCTGGTCATGATCATTATGAGATTGATTTACATTACATAATGATATACACAAATACCTACCTACCTACCTACCTACAGAGATGAATAATCCTGTTTTATATAGAGAAACAGTATGCCTGTAGTGGTAAAGAGTGTGGCTTTTGAAGCCAGACTATTGAGGAGAGCAAGGCTCAAGAGATTGCCACCTGCCCAAGGTCACATATTACTGGTGACATATCTATAAAAGGATTTGCTCCTGAGTGTGACTGACTCCAGTGCCCATCCTTTGAACCACTTTTAGCTTCTCCTCTCTACCCTGTTTTTCTATTTGTTCTATTACTGCATAAAAGAGTGAAATATTTTCTGCAATCCTGTATTTTGTGTTATATATATCACATATTTTGTGCAAAGCAAATAACTTTCACTTTTGTTGAGTCTAAAGTGTATTTGATGATAAATGAAGAAGCTCTATAATTTGAATTTGGTGATATGGTAATGCTAGATTTAATTTTAAACTGAAGCCTGAAGGACTAGTAGAATCAGAGAAAACCTTGTTTTTGCTTGGATGTCATTGTTTACCTTGAACATGAAAAATAGAGTGAGTAGCTAGAAAGCTTAGAGGAATAAAAAATAATAACCATCATGCTGCCCTGGAAATAAAAGGAAATGATAAAGCACACACCTACCAGCTCCATGATCAGTGATTTTAGCTATTGGCCAGACATTTAATTTAGTGTAAAAAATGGTGTGTGATGATGCTTTAAAATGTATATCTGCAGACAGTTTTCTCATCATTATTTATTTTGATATGCTGACAACTGGCCACTTTAATTTGTACTGGTAATACAACTCGAAATTATCTTATGAGCATACACATATACCATGCCACAGTCCCCCACCCCCAACACGTAGGATTGTCCTGTAAACAAAACTTTATTATACTGAAACTGAAATATGAAGGCTAATCTATGATAGCGGTTTGCTTAAACAAGCATTTAGAAGAGGAAAGACATCCTTTCTTCTTAAAAGGTATAATAAGTCTTCCTACCCGCACCCACTCCCCACTGCCCCCAGCCCTTCTACTCTCCATCACTGGGGTGGACTGGAGGTGGAGAAATAACCTCAAGCCAAGTGAGTTCAGGATCATAAAAGCTATGAAGAATTGCAGTTCTCTGAAACTTCACTGTATTAAAAATAGCATCCTTATTCTCTTACCTTCATCTCTGTCCTAGTTCTTTGCTGAAGAAGCCATAGTTTCTTTAGTATTTGTAGTTTAGGAGAATGTGTACCAGTGCATCTTCCTTTTTTCTCTTACTTTCTGTACTTGGGTTATCAGTGACAGGAAAGTTAAAATCCATGAGTAGAGTACAAAAACATTAAAGGAATGCTCTTGAGAAGATAACTCTGCCATATTTATTAAGCATTAGTACAGTCATTAATGTTGAGTTAATTTTCTTTTTGGCAGGCCTTAGTAGTGTTTCTTTCTTCTTCTTGTTTTTAATTATAAAAAGTTAGGTTCCCTGAAAACATTGATACCTTTCAGTGGTTCTAATTGACACAGAGGACTCTCAGACCTCCAGGACCACAGAGGCAAAGTTTCTGCTTTTGAGACCGCTTTCTCTGCCTTTTTCATCCCTCCCTAATTGTTTTCGTTATTGTGATTGAAACCTCTGATTTCAAGGAATGGAATCCTATAGAGCCTTGATTAGAGAATGACCACAGTAAAATGGCAATTTTCTCATATTTTTCTAAGTAGCACACTTTAACTCTTGGTGCATATAGACCACTCTTGAGAGCTCGCTCCCATTCGCTACTTGAGGGCAATTTTCTCTCCACTGTTCTCCTAGTCCGGGTGATTAGCATAGCTGACTGATAGTAGTAGAAAGCACTTATCTCTTAAGTTAACTGGTAAAGGACGTCTAAGCGGTTTCTACTGGATTTCCGTCTGTGCAGCTGTTCATCTCTCTCCCGTCTTGTGCATATCTGCCCATCCTGCCCCCAGTCCATATTTTAGAGTGCTCTGACAGCAGCATAGTCCTGTGTAAACATCAAGTTGGAATGATGCTTGAACAAGAGAAACTTTTTTTAATAGGCAATTTTTGTAGGTCCGATCTCACATGAAATTAGCTGGGATAAGGTCCTTGGCTTAAAAATATCTTTATGAGGTAGGAAATCTTTCTATTGAACAAGAAGTGGTTTTTCTTGAGGATTAATAACTATATAACAAACTAGTGTGTGTAATGATATAAGTCTCCCTCTTTTGGAGATGATCACTAATGCCAAGTTTGTCAAGTGGCCATGCTCTAGGTCTTTTCCCATAGTGCACATGTGCCTGACTGTTTCACTGGGAGATTGACCCCTGGTTCTTCCCAGGACAAAACAGTTCTTCCCATGAACAAAAAGATCCAGTAACTACAGGCAGAGCCCTCTACTCGGCACTGTGCATTGACCCGAAACCTATGGAATCCAATCTTTAAGAAGCTCTTATTAAGAGAGCCACAGGGAATGTAAGTCATACTGCAACCGAGGCAGTCGGGCAATAAAGGGAGCAAGAGGAGTAGAAGCTAGCAAGGGGAGACAAGCCCTGACTTTGCATGCGTTCTCCAGACCCTGACGGGCAGGCCCCAACCCTTCCAGCTAAAGCCTGGCCTTCTCCGACTGGTCTAAACCTGGTCTCCACCATCTCTAACCCCCTTTGAAAAAAAAATAAGTGTTCCTTTTCAAAGCAATGTCATCACTGTAGATGTAAACCTTCTTCTGACTTGGCAGGATGGTCACTTGGTTCAGGCGTCAGACTCGGGAGCCAAGCCTGCCTGGATTTGATTCCTGGATCTGTAGTTACTGTGACAGTGATTTGGGGCAGAGGATTCCAGATCTTTGTGCTTCACTTGCTTCTTGTGTAAATAACCCTTGAGGGCCTCGTGAAGAGATTTAAGTGAGTTAGTATTTATAGAGCGCTAAAACAACACCTGTTGTGTGATAAGCTCTTTTTAAGTGTTTGCTATGACGACGACGACGACGACGATGATGATGATGACGACGACTTAAACTATGATCCTGCCTGATGTATAAACCACTCTCTTCTATCTTGTCCTATTGAATACAGCATCCATTCACTCACTCAGCAAGTATTTGTTAAGAGTATAATATGTGCTAGGTGTAGTATTTTGTCTTATCCCCAGTAGGCTCCATACTATGAGGAAAACCAAAACTAATGATTATAATCTAGCAGTCTGAATGTCTGCCCCAGTACTTTGTTTCAAATGTAAGAGTGTAAATGGCTTTTATTCACAGTCTTTGAAAAAGGTTAGTGCATAACTTTAGCTTGGGTCGCGTTGCCCTGGAAGTCTGGGTACTCTTGCTAAGTGTTAGGATTAGATTCCTTTGATGCTAAAAGGGAGCACGAGCTCACCTGTAGCCTCAGGCAGCAGAACCTCCCAGTGCCCTTGCAGTAACTCTGCTCCTGAGACTCACTGCTGGGAGGGTTAAGACTCTTTTGACCAGAAGAGGAAGGACCTAATTTCCCTGGGGGGGTGGGGGTGGGGCACAGGGCTAGTGGAGGCACTCCGCCTCACTCCCTTTCTACATCATCTTGTGCCACACACCATGTGCATTCAGTGATCCCAGACGACATTGTTTACCAAGATTTTACCCAGACTTTTTTTTTTTAAAGATTTAATTTATTTGACAGAGAGATCATAAGTAGGCAGAGAGGCAGGCAGAGAGAGAGGGGGAAGCAGGCTCCCTGCTGAGCAGAGAGCCTGATGTGGGGCTCCATCCCAGGACTCTGAGATCATGACCTGAGCTGAAGACAGAGGCTTAACCCACTGAGCCACCCAGGCGCCCCTTACCCAGACTTTTTAAGTCTTTTTTTTTTTTGTCTGCGTAAAGGTGTACTCATTTGGGAAAGAAAAGAGCCTACTACTAATTCTTCTCCCAGAATCAAGTGGACTAATTTATACTATATTGGGGGAGATGGGAAGGTATTAAAACTTAAAAAAAAGAGGGGGGGATTTATAGAAAACTGTAGGGGGAGATTTTCAAAAGACAAATGATGCCTCTTCCCAGTTTTGCTTCAGTCTGACCCTGTCCTTAATACATGAATCGCAGAGGTTCTTGAAGAATGGGGCAGTAAGAACCACCCTCAGGTTATATGTTGAAATTGATTTCCTCACCAATCTGTCTGATAAAAGTTGAGATATGGCCCTGGATGCTTAAAACAGGGAAGCAGAATGATATTAAGGTATGTACTAGACAGAAAAGATGAACAAAGAAGGCCTCATTAGGCATAAAGGACTGAGTAGTCCCACGGGTGTAATTCTAGGTGTTGTGACAGGCATGAGCCAGAAGCATATATATTGGCACCGCTGTCTGTGTGGTTTTCCTCAAAAATGACAACTGGCACCCCTTTTTGCCTTGTGTACTCCTTTGGTGTGCATATAGCTTATATGCAGGCTGTAGCCTATAGACTCCTTCTTGGAATAAATTTTTAAATGTATAAAATAAGCTATATAGAATTACAAGAGAAACCAGTCATATTGAATACATTTATCAAAATATTTAAAAATGTATGATGCCCTGTCTATGTGCTTTTTCATGGTGTATTTAAATATATTGAATGATGTGATTTAACATTGGGTCTAAAAACAACCATGATTTCAAAGTAGTGTTGAAAATAAAAAGTATTTTAAGACACATGGGTGACCAAGTCACAGGAACTGCTAGTATGATTGTACATTTTTTTTCTTTTTTCTTTTTTTTTTTTTTTCCCTTTTCTTCATAGTGGAAAGAGATGCTCAGGCAGAGGTTAGCAAAAATAAAGATGTATTTTTTTCCTTCCAGTTTGCAGATACTCCTGAATTCTGTGTGTGGGCCCCTGGGCCCATGAACCCCAGGTTAAGAGCTGTGTTGCTGCAGCACTGAAGGCTGTGCCTACCACCGGGGTGGGAATGTGAGGGTAGATACAGTGACAACAATGGAAAATTCTATATTGTCGACATGCTGTATGATGATGGAAACTTTCCTTCCGTTTCTGATTTTTTCTTTTTTTAATTCAAAGGTATACAATTTTGTAGGAAGATGTTCTTCAAACTTCTAGGACCTTTTTTTTTTCCATAATAGCACCTTAATTTCTCTAAAAAAAATCATAGAACCATAGGATCTTTTTGATTTAACCTTTGAAGATTTAATAGCATAATAAGATAATTTAGGATTATATTTTTCTATTCTGATGTATATGTTTATCCCTCAGTATAGGAGTTAAAATAAAATGTATTTCCTTACCTTTCACAAAGTTAATGCAAAGGGATATGACATATGGTTTTCTCTAGTGTTCTTGCTATTCTTTGCATTAGGTTATAGACATTATAGTTTCCTATTCTTGTTCTAACCTACAGGAATATGCTCAAAGTTTGAGTTTTCAGTTTTGGTAATCGCTGTTTACTTACGTATATTTATCTAAATGTATTTTTATGTTTAATTGCTTAGTTCCTTTAGAAATAAACCCTTGGAGGTAATATGCCTAGAACCTATAGATTTTATTTTGTTGTCATTTTTAAGATCTTCAGTCCTCATGCCTCCTGATATCCAGACTTATTTTTCCCAGTGTATTTTATTTCCAGTTGCTAAATGCAATGAACACAGTCAGACACAGTCAAAAGAAAAAGACCTGTGAGTTATGGGTGATTGCTTTTATGTATTAGCGGTGCCTATGGAGGGTCTCATTAACACACACAGCATGGGGACTGTTCTCAGCTACCACACAGAGCTCAAAAACCCACTGCAAAGCTGACTTGATTGTTTATGTCTCAGTATTTTTATTTGGAGCTTTAAAGGACGTTAACAAAACTTCTTGGGGCAGGTGGAATGCCATATGGCACAGGGACTGGACCACCGCCATAGCTTTAGAGATTTATCGAAGCTTCTCCTTCTAGTGGGAGTGATGTGAATCCTTGGACTGCTTCCATTCAGTGATGACATTCATGTACAGATCGGCAATAAACTACCTAAAAACAAAACACAACAGCAACTGTTTAGAAAGAGACTTCTTGTTTTAATGTATAGTTATTGATAGGGCCCAAAAGAGAACATCTTTATTAACAGTGTCTTTATTGGATTTAAAACTTTTGTACATTTATTGACTTGTCCATATTTCATACAGTACTATCGTGGGGTAATTTGGGGATGAGGGTGGGGCATATAGATGAAGTGGTTTTCTCTATTCTAACCAAATACTCTAAAATTCAGATATTATGTCTTCCTGTCTCTTTCTCACACACACACACACACACACACACACACACACACACACACACATTTTCACATCTACGGAGAGTTCTGAATGCTGATATGGCCATTCAGTGGCAGTGTCTAGGGGCTGCTGGAGGTAACACCAGAAGTCACACTGCTGATTGAGGTTTAGCGTTAGCGCAACAACCTTACTTACCATGGGGTTTTTATGCCAACCTTGAGGCAGGATGGAAGGGACCGCCTTCCCAGTACCACTTGCTACAGTGCTCCTCCTGGTCTCTAGCAGTGGTGAGACCAGAAGCTCGAGAAGGAGAAGTCAAGTCAGGGGAACTTTTTCAGTGTTTGAGAGACCGAATGAAGTCTGTCCTTGTTTAATAGAATATGGAGAAATTGAATATTTGTAATTATGCCATTGACTTCAAATTATCAGTATGTATGTACTAGAATACTCTCTATAATTTGTTCTATGCGACATAGTTTTTGTAAATAACGAGGCTGTCATTTTATATGAAAATTGGCACTGCAAATAATTTAAAATAAAGATGAAAGAATGTAGAAGAACATGTACTTATTGACTGAATTTTCACTTTTGTTTCCCCCTATTTCTCTTTGATTCCTAAGGCAGAGTCTTAATTTCTCTCAGGAAAACCCCAGAGTATTCTTTGATTCTTGATGGCTAGTCATATATTTATTACAGGTCATATACCTCTAATAAGTAGTGAACCATAATATAAAAAAAATTGTCTTTCATTGAATGTAAAATATAATTACTACTATTTATGGGCATTTTCCATTTTCATAAGTAAGCTACATGCTTTGTATTTCCTTTATTATTGCAACAATGGTGCGAAGTAGGTGCTACCATTTCCATCTTATAAATGCTGAGAATGAGACAAAGAAAAATTAAGTAACTTCCTCAAGTTCCTTAAGTGGAAGAACGGGGTTTAAAAAGCCATTCTCAGTCGAACTCCAGAGTCCATTTTCTTTTCTGTCTGCCTAAATTCTGTCTCTTATTTCATGGCAAATATTTCCTAGGGATTTGTGATTTCTTTCTTTTTTTCTTTTTTTGAAGAGTTTATTTATTTATTTGACAGAGAGAGAGAGAGATCACAAGTAGGCAGAGAGGCAGGCAGAGACAGAGGGAGAAGCAGACTCCCCACTGAGCAGAGAGCCCGATGCGGGGCTTGATCCCAGGACCCTGAGACCATGACCTGAGCCGAAGGCAGAGGCTTAATCCACTGAGCCACCCAGGCGCCCTGTGATTTCTTGATTTGGGAACTTTGCCTTTCAAATGAAAAGGATCTATAGGATCTCTATAGAAGTGCTATGGAGGGAACTGCTCTTTTAACAACAACAAAATCTTATAAATGAGAGGTCATGCTAATGTACAGTGTCGCTGTCTAGGAAAGTGCCAACACAACTTCTGGCTGTAAGTCTGAGAATATAGCTTCTGCTTGTCCCAGTTAAGCTGTGAATGCATATGCAGTCATTTCTCTTTATAACTCTCTGTGGACAGAGTTTGCAATATCAGATGTGAGATGATGGAAGTGACTCCCCGGAAAACGAGGCCAAGGAAGCTGTGGCCTAAAATATAAACTCTTTTTTAAAAACTTGTTTCCTTACTGAGCTTGCCAATTTCCATAATTAGTCAGAGGCAATTAAGTACTTTAATTAGTTTGATCTTTGTGGAATTTCCAGCATATTTTTGTTTTATAATCAGAACTAAATTTGCGTATATGACTAATATCCCTTATAAAGGCTGACGTTAACATGCATCAAAATGGTTTACTTCCTTTGTAGGAGAGAGATATTTTATTGGCATAATTTTAACACGCATTTCATAAAAACACAGTGTTTATACATTATTACTTATTTGAAATACCATGACATCCATCTGCAGGCAGCATGGGGTTAAGCAGAACATAATGGCTTTTCTTCATTTTTTGGTTTAGATGCAGCCACGAAGTAAACATTTAAGATGTATTTATAAATACTTAATATGTCTTAGCATTTAGTATAAATGATACTTTAAATTTTGGTATATAATAATTGTTAATATAAAAGTTGATGTAATCTTCTAAGGAACCAATTGAAGAGAAAGCTGCCAACCTATGTCTATAAGATTTAGCATTCGAATCATAGTACAAATTAAGGTTGATTTGATTAGTGAATTGCTGACTTCCAAATTTCAATTTACATAAGCACTTGACAGAATCCAAACTACTCAGAAACTAGCCTGAGTTCTTTTACTTTCTTGTGCATGTCTCTACTTCGAGATCTGTTGGATATATAATGAAGATCAATTTTTTTTTTCTTTCCTTATTTACAACTAAATCCATTCTTGAAACCAGGACTGGCATAGATTCATACCACACTCTCACCTTCACTCTCCACCCAAGAGCTTTTTTCTTTGAGGAACATGGTTGTTTTTCTTTATTTTCTTGATCCTTAAATTCTTTAATTTTTTCATCCCTGGGGATACTTTTGCTGTATACGCTAGTTCTCACTTTTCAAACTTATTGCCTTCCTTTTTTCCTTTTCAGTTGGTAAATAAACTGACAAACTCTATCTTGGACCCAGGCTGAATTTTTGAAAGACTCTGAGGATTCCCTTGAGTGGAATGCATCACAGAGGTTGGAGGGCACCGGGCTCAGTAGTGCCCTGCCTCCCCGGCAACTGACTCCTATTGGGGCTTTGGTACATCCTCACACTTCTTTAGATCTAATAGGATCAGAGAAGTGGCAAATACCTGGTGGTAGTAGAGACTAGACAGCAAACAATGGATTTAGTTCCGTTAGTGCTCTTGGCTTGGTAGCTGGGAGTTCTGCCCCAGAGTTCCGTTGAGCATGTTGAGTAATTGAGTCCTGAAAACATGACAGTGATGGGCACTTAAAGAATTGACTTTACTGAGGATGGGGACGTGGGAAAGAAAAAAAAAAAAGATTCTACATTTTATATATCAGTTACGCACTCGTTCCCGCTTTTGCCACTTGAAGGAACAAAGTTTAAAAACCTCTTTTTAAAAAGGAGACAAACAAAAAAACAGACTCCTAAATATAGAGAACAAACTGGTGATTACCAGATGGGAGGTGAGTGGGGCTTTGGTGAAATAGGTGAAGGGGATTCGGATGCACTCATTGTGATGAGCACTGAGTCATGTGTAGAACTGTTGAATCTCTATATTGTACACCTGAAACTAACATAACACTGTTAATTATACTAGAATTTAAAAAACAAAACAAAACAAAAAACCTTAAACCTACAACAACCATATGACCCATATATTCCATTTCTAGTTATTTACTAAAGCAAAGTAAAGAGACGTCCACACACACAAAAAAAGGTTCTTTAGATGACTTTTATTTATTTTTATACTTATTTCTTTTGTTGAAGTAAGAAGTAGCTGTGTGTATTAAAATATTTATTTTTAAAGCTTTGAATCCAAAGGATTTTATTCAATATTCATTCTATTTGTAAGCAAGGTTTGAGCAAGGTTTGTAAGCAAGGTTTGAGATTAATTCTAATCTGTCATCTGAAGTGACAGATTGGCTGGCTACAAAATTTATAGCTATTGGTTTTAACTATAAGAAGTAATCAGAAATGTGGAAACAACAATAGGAAGGCCTTAGTATACTTTATTCTTGGTTAGCTATTATCATGTTACTAAAAGGAGTTACAAGTCATTTTTTGTTATGGTTTGTGGCATACAACTAAATTAAATAATACCGGTCATTTGTTTAGGGTTGTATAAAACCTTTACATTTGTTCCAGGATCCACTTTCAAAATTGGAAAGTTCAACCATGTATTTTCGGGCATCGGAACCTTCCTTCTTACCTCTTATTGATCATCTGGATTTGGACGCATTATTGTGCTCCCAAAGAGTGGCTGTGTATGTGGGGCCAACGCCTGTGAATGAAGCTGGGGGCACCCATGAGAATATGTGTATTCGCTACTCCACATTGCCTTTCCAAACCATTACCTCTTTCAGCACTTTGGGGTGCTCAAATACACAATTCACTCATTTACCATATCTATTTATTGAGCACTTATGATGTGTTAGGTGATATTTAGAGGGTTGAATATATAATGACGAACAAGGCAGACAAGATCCCTGTTCAGAGCTTATATTCAATTAACATTCTATAAACATACATAAGAAAATATCAGAATAGTGGCAAGAGTGACAGAAGTATAGGGCTACTTACCAGAAGCATGTTTCTTAGTTAGGGGAAATATTACCTATTTCTGCTTTGGAAAACCACATGAAGATCTTGCTTTATTTCTTCTCCAGCCAAAACAAGAGAGGAAATTGGGCTCAGTGATCATTGGATATTCTTTTTTAATGTCGTTCATAAATGTGTGTGTAAATTGTCTACTTACAACAAAAATAGTGTGGTATTAAGGACATCAATTAATGTATACCCCTAATTATACTTAATAGGTGTACATATAGTGACAATAATGGTAAGATGAGATAGTCATAATGGTGTAATAGTAAGATAGTATAGAAATAATGGTATATTTGGTGGTTGTAAAAGCTAAATACCCCTTTCTTCTTTCAATATCATCAACTAAGCACCATATTGTATGTTACTTTAGTATGCTGGATTTAGAAGCTAAATGGAAACATTTAGAAGCTAAATAGAAACTTAGCTTCAAAGAAGCTAAATGGAAACATCATAGGAACCTAATAAACAGTATGTCAAAATTGTTTCTTAATTTATGCAATCCAGTACATATCCCGTATAGAACAGCCAAAATGAAAAAGAAAATTAGAGGCTTTGTCAATATGTATGCATAATCAAATCAAAAATAATTAGTACATTTGTTTCAGCACAATTTTATTTTTTGGTTCTGCGATTCATGGGAAAGATACTTGCTGGTTCTTTAGAGAATGTAGATGTCCCCTAGCTAGTTGGAAATGGTAATGTGAAAAGGAATTAGCATATTCAAGCTCATACTATGTTCCATCCTGGGTATCAGGTGCTTTCTTATTTCACTGGTTGTCAGTATGACCTCATTTTTACAGTAAAAGAAAGTAAAATCTGAGCAAATGCACGCAGGCTATATGAAAGCTCGGATTCCATTTCCTGCCCTCTGACTCCGGAGTCCCTCGCAGGCCCTTCCATTCTGCATCACGAAGCCTCCTACCTCATCCTTCTGTCGTATTTGATGTTTCTGTATGTAAATAAAAGTAATCTCACAGGTACCTGTTAGGGAACATTTTAGGACGAAGGCTAATCTGGGTAAATTAAATTTGTGGGTCATATCCAAAGGCCATTATTAACAATAGTTTCAGTATTTCATGAACTAAAGGATCTACAATTAGCACATAACGACATGGATCTTTAGTTTTATATTCTATTACTCGATTTGACACCTACAGCTTTGAAATTTGGATATGTGTAAAAGATAGAAAATAATAATGGAGAGAAGGACAAAGAAAAGAGGACAAATTTTCAAAAAGTAGGGCAGTTTGATACTCAATTATTAAGTCAGGTGTTTGTTACATGAAAAACTATCCCTGACCATTTTTTAATGAAGTTTTCATGAAGTACTTTCAGGATTCAACTTTTTTCCTATTTTTTTCATCCATATTCACCAATGAAATTGAGAATTGTTAGTCATCAAATGAGGTACATATTTGGTCTGAAAATAATTGAATAGGGGTGGCTCAGTCTGTTAAGCGTTTGCTTTTGGCTCAGGTCATGGTCTCAGGTCTGGGATCAGTCCCCACGTTGGGTTCCCCGCTCACTGGGGAGTCTGCTTTTCCCTCTGCTCTGCAACTCCCCTGCTCATGCTCTCTCTCTGTCTTAATAAATAAAATCTTTTAAAAAAATTTGGAGATTTTAATAAAGGGGAAGATATTGAGGTGACACAGATTGTCCTTTTCTTTCTGATTTTCATTATGTTTATAAAATAAGTGAGATTAAGTAAACAGTGTTCTCTGACTGGAAGAGAATCATTGAAAAGCCATGGTAATGAAAGAGTCCACACCATGGACCATTCATTTTTCTTTATGGTTTAAATGAGTTTAAGTTATTTTTAAGTTAAGTTTAAGTTATTTTACATTATCTTTAGGTAACATATTGTGATTTTCACGAGTTAGGTAGAAGTTTGATGCCTTTTTGTCAATCTGCATTTGCGAGTAGATTTATAGTATGCTGTAGACTTAACAAATGACATTCATATGCCAACACTAAATTTTCTGACACTTCCTTACATATCTGACATGTATATGATACTTAAGGAGGTAGTGAGGGATGGGCTAGGTGGGCTAGGTGGGCGATGGGGATTAAAGAGGGCACTTGTTACGATGAACATTGGATGTTGTGTGTAAGTGATGAACCACTGAATTCTACTCCTGAAACCAATATTTCACAGTATGTTAACTAACTAGAATTTAAGTAAAATTTCCCTGAAGTAAGAAAAAAAAAATTTTTGGTGTGATTTAATGGAGAAGCCATCTGGATTTGGGTTTTTCTTTGTGAGCATTTTTGTTTATTGCCACTTTAATCTTTCATTTTTTAAAAATTTTATTTGAGAGAGAGAAAGAGAGCATGCAAGCGAGCTCATGTGCGAGAGAAAGCAAATAAACAGGGGGAGGGGCAGAGGGAGAAGCAGACTCTGCTGAGCAGGGAGCCCAAAGCAGGACTCAGACCCCAGGACCCTGGGATCGTGACCTGAGCTGAAGGCAGACACTTAACCAACTGAGCCACTCAGGTGCCCCTAATCTTTCATTCGTTATTAGTCTTTTCATTTTACCTATTTTTTGAGACAATTTCAGTATAGTTTGTGTCTTTCTAGGAAATTGTGTTTCATCTAAATTATCTTATAAGGTGCCATAAATATTGTTCATAGTTTTCCTTTGTAATTTTCTTTATTTTTGTAGGATCAGTAGTAATTTCCCCTCTTTCAGGGTGAGTTCTCCTTTATGTAAATTATGCCTTAATAAAGGAGTAAAAACAAAAGTAATGTCTTACCTATTTTTTTATTTAGTTTTATAAAGAAAAACTCTATTTCCTCCTCTACTCTGTGCTATTACCATACTTGCAACACTTCTGATGCTAGATGTGTAGGTTTTCCCCATACTGACCAATTCTCCAATACCAGCTGGATGTCATCCAGTTTAGTTCCATTCTGACACCGTCTACCTGGAGTTAGCATCAGATCTCACAAGTTAAAGAGCTCAGTCGCATAGACTGCCCCCCTTCAGATACCACTCATAAGTCCCAGGTTTTCACTTGTACTGCTGACCAACCAGACATAAATCAGGGTTCCCACTACTCTCTGATCAGATTTAACAGTTTGCTAGAATGGCTCACGGAACTCAGGGAAACACAGACTTATGTTTACCGATTTATTATATAATAAAGGATCTGATGAACAGCCAGATGGAAGAGGTAGATAGCTTGAGGTCCAAAAGGGTCCTGAGTGTAGGAGCCTTTGGCATGTGGATGTGTTCACCAACCCAGGAGCTCTCTGAACCTTTTCATTTCAACCTGTATTTTTAAGGAGGCTTCATTACATTGGTGTGATTGATTATTAACTCAGTCTCCACCTTCTTCCCTTCCCCAGAGGATGGGATGGGGGAGCTGTAAGTTCCAAGCTTCTAACCATCGCTTGGTTTTTCTGGTGACCGGCCTCCATCCTGAAGCTATCCCAGAACCCACCAAAAGTCACTTATTTGAACAGAGATGCTCCTGTCACCTAGAAAATTCCAAGGGATTTAGGTGCTCTTTGTCAGGAACTGGGATCATAGACCAAATATTAGAATAAAGGTGCTCCTAACAATTTATCATGTAGGAAATTACAGAGGCTTTAGGAGCTCTTAACAGGAACTGGGACAAAGACAAAATACATATTTCTTATTAGGTCACAATATCAGAGTCTTCATATCAACTCCTTGAGGATAGATAATCTTCATTTTAGAGAAGAAGAAGAAATCAAAACATGGAAAAACATGAGGGCTTATCTTGATGCGAGGGGAAAAGGCAGGATTTTTTTCAATCAGACTTGGTTTTGTCTTTATCTCTTCTGGATGGAAATTGGATTTTAAGTTTAACTTTTAAAATTCAAAAGTCAGAAAGCTTTCATTCCTATTGCTAGTTAAGGAAAAGTTTTCAGTCCCTTAAATATAGATAGTGGCTTCAAACACAGCTTTTGTTCCAGAAGTCAGACCTATCTATCCGTGTTAACTCAGCTCCCCCTGAACTGACATAACAATTACTTGGGCTATTCTGCCGCTTCTCATTGAGTGGGTGAGGAAAGTTCATAGTTACGGTGGGAGAGAGTGAGATGGTACTTTGGCTTTTTTTCTTGAATGTGGCTAAGCCAGGATGGGGGAAGTGTTGGCTGCTTTAGTAAAATGTTTTCCTTGACCTTCTGCTGGCCCTCATACTGAATGAGTCAGGCATGGAGGCAAAAGGTTGCAAGGGGCTGTGTACTCAATCTAATCTGCTTGCATACAGCTGGGATATATAGTGTCATGAAGACTCTGAAATGAAGGCAGTAGTTTTTTCTGACTTTCACTTAATTTATATATATTTATATATATATTTTAAATCGTTTTCAGTTTAGTAGAGCTCAATAGTTGTTTTCCTAAAATGTAAAGGCTCTTTAAGGCAGTAAGAAACTATTCAGTGCCTGTTGTATGCCTAGTATTCCACCAGGGGTCTTATCTATCTTTGATTTGTTGGCTTTTTATTCTTTATTGGAAAGTCCAGCCCACTTAGAGGAATTCTTTAAATGCTAAGCTTTATATATGTACACCTCCCTTGTCTTTCATATTTCTTGGTGACCATTTACTGCACATGTATTGATTTGAAAATATCTTTCAGATTCCTTTCTCGGCAGTTTTAATTTGTGCATCTTTGCCAAGAAGGGATTATATTTGTTGCCATGCACATGCTTTATGGGGCTGTGTTCTTTTTTTCAATAATTGTTTTACTAGAGTCAATAGGAGGCTGGTTAATAGTTTTTCATATGGTAATAGAATTTTCTGAAGCAGAGAAAATGTAATTGTGAAATTTAAAAATAAGCAAACAAGGGCCAGAAGATTTAGGCAGTATATTTCCTGTAAGTACTGTGAACTTTGAAACCAGCAATATGTTTTTGCATTGGGGGAGGTAGTAGCTTCAAAAATAAAACATACAATAAAAATATAGATTATGGCTGTAGGCAGTATGCATATAAAGGTGCCTATGTGTCTGCATGGTAATATGTGTTCAATCAGGACTTAGAAGACTAGGTTTTATCACTCACCAGCTATAAGAAGTCATTAAACCCCTGTCTGCCTCAGTTTTCTAGCTCGTAATAATACTTATCTTGCCCATCTCATTTCTAAGTAGGTGATAAGATTAACTATGCAAAAGGACTGAAAATCATAGAGTCATTAATTATGAGATATTGTTATAAGTATGTGTTTATAACCAATTCGCCATTGATTGTAGTATCATTTTAATGAGACTGAGGCCAGGTTCCCAAGATTTTAAAAAATATTCTTGGGGAACCTGGGCATCTTAGTTAGTTAAGCATATGACTTCAGCTCAGGTCATGATCTTGAGGTCCTGGGATTGAGCTCAGCACCCAGTAGGGCGCCAGCTCCTCCCTCTCTCTCAGCCCCTCTCCCCCATGCGTGTATGCTCTCTCTCTCCCAAATAAATAAAATCTTTTAAAAAATAAAAAAGCGAAATAAAATATTCTTACATGAATGTGTGTATGTGTGTGTGTGTGTGTATGTGTGTAGTTTTTCTGTATGATATTAGGCATGTAATAAAATTGAAGGATGGTATTCCATACAGATGAATGCCTGTGGGAGGTTCCTATTTATGAGAAGTGTTGATATATAGAATTCATTTTAAGAGATGTTTAAAGTGATAAGTAAGCATTGTTACATTAATATATTTAGCCTCACTAAAGGTAGATATTTTTAGAATAGCTTGAAATTTTAGATTTCTTTCCCTTTTTGTAGATGAGATCATGAAATGATGTAACAGAGAAAGGTTGATTATTGCTTGTCATCTCTAAAATATTACAACGATCTTATAAGCTTCATATCTGAACTATATTTTCTTGATAGGTTTGCTCCATAATTGATAAACCTTCAACTCTTATTTTCATTTAATATATGGATTACATTTCACCCCTGGCTTGTTCCTCTGATAATAACATAAACATCCTAGGCTGCACACTGTATCTGCTCTTCCGCTGGAGATTGGAAGTGACACGTTTACTCCAGAAATGCGTTCACTCTTGCTCTCTGGTAGGGGACATACCTATATGTTGTAGTTTATTATTCACCAACCATGAGGAAGAAATGAGCACATAGGTCCCTAAACCATTGTGGTGGTCACAAGTGGTGTAAGTAATATTTAAAAAGCACAGACTTTCTCAGCAGCATTTTTCTTCCATTGTGCAGACACAGCCTTAACATTCTCAGTATCTTGAAAAAATTTGAGAAGTAGCTCATAAGCAATCTGTGACAGAATGGGTGCGAGAGGCTACAATGTGGACAAGTAACTCAGTGATTTAGGTTATCTCAACTTACTTCTTGGTATAGCAGTGTTTGTTCCCTTGCAAGCACTTGTACTCAGTCCTTTGTAAATTGTTATCGGAGGTTATGTAAACTCTTCTCTAGAAATTGTTAACAATAGCCCTGCCATTGTGCCTCTGATAGTGTGTGTGTGCAGTACTTGATTAACCAATACGTCCGTAGTACCAAAATGGCAGCCATAATAGCTATATGATGTGTTGGCCATCATTTTCTAGTTGAGGAAAGTAAGGCAAAAGGAAGTCATACCAGTTTTCATATAGGTACTAGCAAAGCCACATGTTAAACTCTTGAGAGTCTAAGCTCTTAACTACTATGCTATGCTGCTCTCCAGTCATTTAATCAAAGTATTGGTGATGGTAAATGCTATTTTGCTTGGAAAATATAAGAGGTACCCTTCATGTCATCAGTGAGGAAAGTATACCATGGGGCATACTAGTTAATGCTTGGGAGCATTTGCAGTCAGTAGTGTCTGATCATGTGGGAAAGAGAAGTAATCATACACATTTGCAGTTTTTTTAGTTTACCGTAAGTTTAGAATGTTGCTTGTCGTGGGTGAAAATGGTAATCCTTCCATTCTTTCTATAATTAAGTAAAACTTGAAGAGTGAGACATTTTGGCTGAATTGTACATTGATTCTCTTAGATGCCATGCACTATTATGAACATAGAACACACTCCGGAGATTAATATAATGTCATTGTTGACAAGCTACTTAGAGCCTTGTGGTAAGCAGTGTGGCTTTTGGCAAATTAATTTCTTATGTGAGTATATAAGACTCTTGGTCTATAAAATGAAGGGATTATTTTGTTCACGTTACATTGTACAATGAGTTCTTAATTATGAATTACGTATAACACAATTAAGTATAATAAAATAAAAATTAAGCGGGCATACTCCTACTTGATGCCAACTTAATGCTTCTTAATTAGATATTGAATCATTTGTTTTTTCCTTTTTGCATTAGCTAATAATTTTGTGTGTTGTTAATTCTTCAGTTTTTATTCATTTAGAAAGTTGTATCAATTTACTCGGAAGTGCAGTATTTGACAAAGAGACTTATATTTTATCTAAAGAGAGACCAAGTTTTTAGATGCTATTGCCTAATTATGTTAAATTCTGAAAAAGGAAATTCAAGTTATTAAAAATCTCTCTCTGACTAGAGCACTTTGGTAATGATGTTAATGCTTTGAGAGAAAGCTCTACTTCTAGGAGATTAGAATCTCCTGGGGCTTTTATGACCTAACCTCTCAGTTATTCTTTGCTGGAATTCTTACTGACTTCATGTATTGTTCCTTTGTCTCCAGCATATGGTCCAATAACAGTCCCGCAGCAGGTTACGCTTACTTCTTTGCCATATAGAAAACAACAGTAGTCCTACATCTATTGTCAGCACAGTGGTTTTCCCAACACTTTACCATGCATTTTCTCTCATTTTCTTAATTTCAAGTTGATTTTAATTAATTTAATAGTATGTTGCCTTTTAAAAATGTTTTTATTGTATAGCATATACAACTCCAGATTGAAGAAGTGTTGACAGAGATAAGAAATTGCATTTTGCAGATTTCAATTTGTAGATTCAATTTGTGGATTAAATTCAGTATTGAATGCAACATCCATAGCAAATAAAGCTGCTGAGGTTTTTTTGTTGTTGTTTTTCCTTCAAAGATCTTGAAGTTGAGTGGATTCTGCTTAGGACCCAGCACTCGGGTGCATATTTGTATATAAAAGTCTCTTACATTTTGTACTGTTCAGCAAAGAGATTTAGCAAGTGACATATAGGATTTCTTTATTTTCACAGTACAGTCTCAGCAATACTCATGTTCACAATATCGAAGAAATTCTTCAGGGCCTACATTAACTTCTTGGTTGAGATTAATACTGTTTTCTTTTGAGTCAGAGAAAAAAATTGCCAAATGCCTCTGCCCATTTTTCACTAAACCCATGTTCCACTCAGTCTTTTCTTCAAATTACTGATTCCTTGTTCCATTTCGCAACACTAACCTTACTGTATTACCTGGCCCTTATCTTTTAAATTCTTGATTTAAGATTTTTTAGTTATATTTCTGTCTGCTGTAAGAATCTTTCCAAATACAAGGAAACAATTATACGCAAAGTGATCCCATTGGTGAAGCAGGAGCTTGGAAGGTAATGACAGGAAACGTCAGACATTGTAACTTAGATGTGCCAGGAAATGGTGGGTTTGTAGGGTTTTCATTGCTAGAGCTCTTCTGCCTATTAGATCACATTCCCTGCCTTTCCATGTCTACTTCTGAAGCTCTTAATTTCTTCCGGAAATAACTGCCCCAAGCTTTCTCTTGTGGTCTCAGCCTTCTTTCAAACAGCTGTGTTTCTGGCCTTTATGTTCCTACCAGTTATTCTGGACTTTTGCCCCTGCCATGATCATCTGGGGAAACTGAAGAAGTAGATGCCTCTTCTTAAATTGGCCTTTATATCCTTGCCAGTCCATCTGTTGGCTGTACATCCAAATTCCCTGGTTTGGAAGTTGTCTTGATTTCTCAGCTTAGTAGTTGGGTCTTCTGGTGAAAGACAAACTAACAAATTAACCAAGAAAGAGACCTTGCTTTATTTTTTAGGAAAGGATTCTCAGAATTAGTTTTTTTTTTTCTCCAAGTGCTAATCCATGCTATATGTCGAAATAGAATTGTTTCAGCATTTTGCTTGCGAAACTCTAGGTTGCTTTTCAAAAACAAATCTTGAATGTAGGCATATATAAAGAAAAAATCTGATGTATTTCATCAGAGTATATGCGTTATTACAGATACTTTAAAAAATCTACATACGTATCTTTTCTGGACCTGAATTAATTAAGTGCTTTTAAAATCTAATACAGAAAGCTAAATCAATAACACCAATAAATACATATAACGAAAGGATAGAACCACTGGATCTCATAGAAATATGGAAATACTAGTGTGCCAGGGTAGTCTATGATACTTTTTCATGAATTAATTTTGTTATGTGTTGAATTGTGTCCCCCAAAAAGATATTGAAGTCCTAATCCTCAGTACCTGTGACTATGACCTTATTTGGAAAAATAGTCTTTATAGATGACCGAGTTAAGATGAGGTCATTAGGGTGGGCCAATGTGCAGTATAACTGTCCCTGTAAAAAGCAGAAGTTTGGACTCACAGACACAGGGAGCGTGCCATCTGAAAATTGGAATTATGCTGCCATCAGCTAAGGAAAGCCAAAGATTGCCATTGCCAGCAAACCACTGGAAACTAGGAAGGAGGCATGGAACAGATTCTTGCTCACAGCCCTCAGAAAAAATCAAACCTGAAGTCACCCTGATTTTGGACTTCTAGTCTCCAGACTATGAAATGGAAAATTTCTGTTTAATTTGCCACCCAGCGTTTTGTTACGGTAGCCTTAGTAGAATAACGCAGATTTAATTCAACAACACAAGATCTAATATCCATTTAAGAACCTATAGCAACTTTACTCTTAGTATCAGTTGTAGAGTCTAGACTATTTCCTCATGACAAATTATTCCTATAGAATGAATGCAAGGAAAGGCTAGACTACTATTTACAACCTTGCTTGAAAGGTATACAAGTAGATCTTTAAGATTATCTTTGGATCTGTTTTTCAAATTAAGGAAGTCCTTGTTAAGTCAAATCTATATAGCAGTATGGAAGATGCAGGGGTAAAAAAGCAAAATAAATTTAGCCTAGGTCTATAAGTGTATACATTTGCCCAGAAAGAAATGTAAGCTGGCTAAGCAGCAAGACTCCTTTCTTCTTTAATGATGTGCTGGTTTAAAATGCACTGACCTACTCTCAACCTGTAAGACTGGCTCATATCCAACCTCCTGTTTATAGATGCTGCTAGGTGGTTTGCTTAGCAACATACTTAATGGGACCGCAGGGAATTTACTTTTCCAGCTAAATAAGTTTAGAACGCTCAAATAAAAGCAAAGGTCCAGATTAAAAAAAAAGAAAAGAAAAAAACTTAAGAAAGCTCACAAGTAAAAACCAATCACGGATAATTAGATCATGTGCAAGTAGTTTTTTGTGAATGTGTATTTATAAATAATTTTACTACTCAAAATTAAATCCATTTTTTTTACAGAAAACATATCCAGTAGAAAAATAGCTATCAGGTTTCACTAGAAAGGTTTAAACATCCAGTACTCTTTAAATATACCTAAATGAATTTACAAAGAAGAAAACCTTATTTTTTTACAAATAGTTATTTTTTAATTTAAAAATAATAAATTATGGGGTGCCTGGCTGGCTCAGTGAGTGGAGCATGGGACTCTTGGTCTTGAGGTCATGAGTTCAAGTTCCACATTGGTCATAGAACTTACCTTTCTTTTTTTTTTTAAGATTTGTTTATTTATTTGAGAGAGAGAAAGGGAGAGTGAGCCTGTGCTAGTGGGGGAGGGGCAAAAGGAGAGGGAGAGAGAGAATCTCAAGCAGGCTCCATGCCCAGCGTGGAGCCCAACGTGGGCTTGACCTCACAACCCGGAAATCAAGCCTAAATCAAGAATTGGACGCTTAATGGACTGAGCAACCCATGTGCCCAAGAACCTACTTTAAAAAAAGCAAAAAATAAATAATAATAATAATATAAAAACATTAAATTATTTTGTCAGTGTTGAGCTTTTGCGGATTAGCACTTTAATAGGGGCTAGGGTCTACCCAGGGCTGTGACCCTGTGTGTTAGAAATGGTACTAGTGGGGTGCCTGGGTGGCTCAGTGGGTTAAAGCCTCTGCCTTCGGCTCAGGTCATGATCTCAGGGTCCTGGGATCGAGCCCCACATCGGGCTCTCTGCTTGGCAGGGAGTCTGCTTCCCCCTCTGTCTGCCTGCCTCTCTGCCTACTTGTGATCTCTCTCTCTCTGTCAAATAAATAAATAAAATCTTTAAAAAAAAAAAAAGAAATGATACTAGTGTTAGTTCAAGTCTTTTAGTGTGTGTGTGGAGGAGGCATGGGGTAGACAAAATCATTTGTGCTCAAAGTGTACAGTTTTTATAGCCTACAGCTGAGGCCTAGTTGAGAAGAGGACTTGGAGAAACCTGATCAGAGTTTGGTCAAACGAAGGATCTTTGTCAATAATATGGCTAGCACTGGAGCTTGGAGACTACCCACAAAGTGTAAAAAGAGAACTGAAGATCTAGAATCTTCTTTATTTCACAAACATGACTACTGTAAAGAAAAAATCAATTTATAAACAGATAATAGATGTATCCCCATGGAGATTGTGGCCTCTCTTAGCTGAGCATGGCATTGGGTGATTCCAATATGTATTTTTACAAAGTTTAGTATATGTGTATTGTACGCACATTTAAAAAAATTATTTAAATTCAATTTAATTAGCATGTATTATATTATTAGTGTCACTGAATTAGAGTTTAGTGATTCATCAGTTGCATAGAATAGCAAGTGCTCATACTTGAAGTGCCCTCCTTAATGCCCATCACCCAGTTACCCCATCCCCCCACCCACCTCCTCTCTGATAAACCTGTTTGTTTCCTATAGTTCAGATGCCGCATTTTTCCTTTTTAATCATGCAAAATTTTCTTATCCCACATGACTCTACAAAGAATATGTAGTTACTTGAGGCTTCTTGAGATGAATGTAGGGACAAATTCCAATACAAATCTAATCAAATCAAAGTTTATTAAGTTTCTTCAAATTTTATTTCTTCAGCTATTAGTCACTTGTAAAACCCCTTGGAACCATGTGCATATGTGCATTAAGGGAGTTGTAGAAGACATATAACACAAAGTTAGTAATCAACAATTTGTTTACTGATAAATGTAGAAATACTGGTCTGGTCTTACTTTTGGTTTACAATAACTGATTATACGATTTTGATAAAAAGTTTTAGGGTGCTGATTCAGAGCAGTAGAACATCCTTTGGACTATAGTAAAATATATAACATTTATTGGGTGCAGACTCATATATGGTAAAGATATAGTCTCAGAATTCTACTTGAGCAGATACTAATATAAAACTTCAAAAAAAGTTAGGTCCTTTACGTGAAGTAGAAACATTTTATTTTGTCAAATTGTCTTATATATAAACCATCAACGAAAGTATTTATTACTAAAATGCATGAATTGCTTCTTGGCTACCAAAAGACAATAAACATTTTATTGGATAGAATTTTTAAAAAACTCCAAACTATGTAGCTAATGAGTATCCTGAAGTCTGTCTGTGACTATGTTAACTGAATTGGTATTTATTAATGTTACCCATACTGTCCACTTAGAATACTGATTACTTAGATTCTTGAATTCTTAAAGAATATGTGCTGAAGGGTTGGTAAAATTTGAATATGCCATGATAAGATATCTAATGATTCAGCATTAGCAATTGAAGGTTTTGATAACCTTTCCTGAAGGTTTTTTGATAAATGCCTTTTTTCTTTTTCTGGTTTTCTAACATTTTTTACTATGACTATGCTGGATTGGTGTTGGATTTTATGAAATGCTTTTTCTGCATCTGTTGAGATGATAATGATTTTCTCTTTTAACCTGTTAATGTCATGAATGACATTTATAGATCTTTTAGTGGTAATCCCCTTTGCATTCCTAAAAGTTGATTTTAGTTAAACAGAAGTGTTTTTTTTTTTATGTGTCACTGGATTTGTTTTTTTAATATTTTGTTCAGTATACCTGTATCTACATGCACAAATGAGATGGACATATTGTTTTCTGCTCTCTGGTCATTTTCTGGTTTGTTGTTAAGATTATACTGGCTTTGTAGATTTGGGAAGTAAATCACTCCATCTGTTCTCCCTCACTCCCTTGTTTTCCATTCTCTGGAAAAGTTTATGACTGAAATGCTTTGTTTATTGAAAGTCCGATGAAATTGCATCAAAATCTCTGGTTCTGGTATACTTGCTGTGGAAAGATCTTTTTAAGCTAGCAATTCCCTTTCTTTAATTATTGTAGATATATATTCATAAAGATATATCCATTTCATGAAAGTTTACAAAATTGCTGGGATACAATTATTCATGGAATTATCTTAGCATTTTTTAATTGTTATGTCTCTGATTATGTTTTGTTTTTCATTCTTTTTTTTTTTTTTTAATTTTATTTATTTATTTGTCAGAGAGAGAGTGGGAGAGAGATCACAAGTAGGCAGAGAGGCAGGCAGAGGCAGAGGGAGAAGCAGGCTCCCCGCCGAGCAAGGAGCCCGATGTGGGACTCGATCCCAGGAGAGCCGAAGGCAGCCGCTTAACCAACTGAGCCACCCAGGCGTCCCTTGTTTTTCATTCTTAATAGTTATTTGGCCTCTCTTTTTAACTTTTCAAACTCATCAGAAGTTTATCTGAATGAATTGTGTTTTTTAAAGATTTAACCTTGATCTTAGTGATTCCCTACTGAATCTTTATTTTCTATTTATTTTTTGTTCTTTGTTATGGCCTTTTTGCCATCTAACTTTAATTTTTATTTTTCACTGTCTAACTTCCTAAGTGCTACACTTAACTCATGAATTTATAGGCTTTATTCTGTCTTAATAAAATATTTAACGTCTTTGAACTTTTAGCAGAGAGTTCTCTTGGTATATGTGATAATGAGTAAAGAGCCAATGACTTTACAGATAGATGTTCATTAGTTTGCTTGGCTTATTTATAAGCAAAGTCACTTGCTCATCATATGAGCCTTAAAAACGTGTACTATTTAAATTTGAGTATTAGCAGAAACGTCTTGTAAACTCCCAACTGAAAAATATGGAGATTACAGTGGACTACTCTGTTATGTATAAATCCAAACAAAAACCTTGATTAAAGATTTGTTAGTGGGATTTATCATTTTTCCTACCTGTAGCAAGTATATTGGGCATTTTGTTTCTAACTTTTAAAATTTTTTGGGTAGCTTTATAATAATACAAACATTACTATGACATAGTTTTATGAATGTAAGTGAAATTTGCCTCCAGTTAATTTGCCATTGTACTTGTTTTGAGATATTTAATAATAATTTATCGTGTTTGGGAATGAAGGAGGAAACCTCACCTCATATCCTCACTGGTCAATTTTAAACAGAATTAGAATTTTACAAACTGAGTGCTAAAATATCCTTTACAAATCACATCATTCAGTAAGTCAGGAACCAGACACCTACAGCCGCACCGTGCAGTATGATCCTATTAGCTATGGAGCCCTTGAAGTATAGCCAGTCTGCACAGAGATAGGTCCTAAAGTGTAACATACACATTGGATTTTGAAAAATCAGTAGAAATAAAAGAATACAAAACATCTCATTAATAAATTTTATATGGATTACATGTTGGAGTTATAATATTTTGGTTATATTGGATTAGTGTATATCATTAAATTTAATTTCACCTTTCATCTTTACTTTTTTAATTGGCTATTAGAAAACGTCAGACTACATGTATGACTTACCTTACATATTTGTTGGACGGTGCTGGTCTTCATGTAAGCTCTCATGGCGAACTGGTGAGAATCGGAGAAAAGAAACCCAGGCCTGTCAATTTCCTATCTAAGGCACAAAAAAAATAATTTGTTTTCCTCTCTTCTCTTTTGTTTAGTGAGTTTATTTTTGCTAGCTGAGTGTTTTCTTAATTTGGAGAAGTTAGAAAATGTAACACAAAGGACTATTGTTTTCTCAAGTAAAACATATGAACCAGATAAAGTGTTAAATTATAAACAATATGAGCAACATTCGGAACAGAAAAAATCTTTGTTAGTAGAATGCTTCCCAAAACATTTTAAATTTCAAAACAGTTATAATTTTAAGTGACCAAACTTAGAATTTCTGAAGGTACCTTATGACACTCAGTGAAATAGGTGTCTAGATAGTAAGGATATGCTTATAGAAGAAAATAAGAATCTCAATTTAATTTTGGTCATGCTTATTTCATTGATAGTATAAATTTATGTGAATCCACAAAGCATTGGTTGGAGAAAGGTTAGACCCACCTCTGATTTCAGATTATATTTTGTGTTATCCCTGGGCTGAATGGTTTGACATGGAGGCTTAGATTCTGCTTTACAGAACAGCGTCTTTGTTTCTCAGTTTGATAATTAAAAGAAAAAACTGGAGTAAACAATCCTATTTATTATCTACATTATTCATATTGTGGATCTGAGAGAAAATGTGTACACAGTATAGCTTCTTACCTGTTTAGAAACAATATCACATAGCGCTATATAGCATCCATGAATATGGCAACGTTCTAAAATAACTGAAAGTGGTGTAATTTGAAAAATTAGCATTTTGGATAGAAGTTAAATTTGCATTTCATAACAGTTTTTCATTCTAAAATTACACTTAGCAATTGTAAAAGCACATAATTACCTCGAAGCTTAATTACCACTACTTTCTGTATGAAATGAAAAGTGTTTAGTCGTAAGTGCTATAATGGGTTATATTACACAATTAAAAAATCTCACCCTTATGAATTGTGTGTTGACTGTCTGTCATTGGCATTGGGTTTCTTTGTATTCAACACTGTTTGGAGATTATCCGTGTGTGTGTGTGTGTGTGTGTGTGTGTGTGTGCGCGCATGCGCGCGCATACTTCCTATATCTATCTATCTTCTTATATCTATCTATCTATCTATCTATCCATCCATCCATCCATCTATCCATCTATCTATCCATCCATCCATCCATCTATCCATTAGACTACTTTGAAGAGTTGGAAATACTGGAATAAGTTTTCTTTGACATGAAAAAAATGTAATAATCTTATTTTATAGTTATCTAACTCTGTGCCAAAACATGTGTTTGCTTCTTGAACAGTAAAAAGCTAAAACTTTGTAAATAGAATGTGGGTCCAGAGAGCACTCACATCCTAGAAAACTAATAAAGATTCGGACAAGCAGTGCGGACAGCAATGCCCTCGAGTGGTGTCATTGAGGTTAGATTTTTCCCTGCTTGTGTTAGCATGTAGCTGAATAAGTTCATGTAAGTACTTAATAACCAATAATAGTCTCCAGAAGATGTGCTTGACTATTAGATTATGTTTTTCTTCTTTATTGGATCTTATAATTGTATAGTATAATACTGTTTTCAAAATGGAAGATAAAGGTTCTGTCACTTGATAAACTTTTACCTTTCCCCTTCTTTGCAAAGTGCGTTCTGTCATGCAGGAAAAATAAATTTTTATTAATGGATGCTTAAGATAATTCACAGCGGAGAGAAATTTAAAGAAAATTTTACGAGGAGATAATTCTAGAAAATGATAGACTCACTGGACCAATTTCAATACTTCTGAGTAATTGCTCAGAATCACAGCATCCAACCAAAGGCCGCTCCTCCAGCCAGAGCAGAGAATTCACATGTAAGGCAGATTGTGTTCTGACCATTCCTAATGATTTCCAAGGAGAACAATTTCATAATTTTCATCAGTAAAAAGTTTTGGCATACATAATTCTATAGACATTACAACATACTACAGGATCATTTTGAATATTACAAGGGTAAATCTGTCAGAGGACAAAGGTCTTAGCATGTGTATGATCTTCGGTGATGCATGAGGAGAAGAAAATACCCGTTTCATTATTTATAATGAAAAATAAATGGTTTTACATCCTTTTATGATATGCTATTATATAAGTAGTTATAAAATAATAAAGTAGTTGTACATGCGAGTCTTTTTATATTTATAGTGCTATGGTACCGAATTTGTAGAGTAAAATGAGTTTGATATTTTGTTCCATAATATATCGGGGACCCATGAGATTAAAATTCTTTCAAAAACAAAACATTTTTGTGATTAGAATATCCTGTAGGTACAAAATATTTAATATTATGATTTTTATCTTATAAACTTAAAGCCATAATGTTTGATTGGAAATCTGCTTCCCTTTTTAACATGAAATGTTCTCCAGCTGGGGAAGACTACACTGGTGCAATTTTTCTAGACAGGAATTTAGCAATATTATTAAGATTAATATTGATTTTCAGAAATTTATTTTATGGAAATAATCAAAAATGTATATATAAAGATTGCATATAATAATATTTATATTGCATTTATTTCTAAATGGCAAGAAGTTGGAAACAACATAACTTCCAGAAAGAAAGTGATGATTGATTTTTTTTAAATTACGAAAATGTTCTTGTGTAGAAAGGACAATGTTATTTTAAATAGCTCCAAACTGAAAACAAATAAAATATCTGTTTGGAATAGGATTGATAAGTAAGTTGGGGATATAAATTTAAATTTCATAGATTAGCGAAAAGAAATAAAATAATACAACATAGAGAGCATGTATAAATTTCACAGGTATCATCTGGAGCAAAAGACATCAGGCACAGACAGTACATCTCATGTATTTCTGTTTATATGAGTTCAAAGACGGGCAAGGTTAATCTGGGGTGTCGTACGTGGAAATTTTTGTTGCCGTAGCAGAGGAATAAATGACTGGGATTGGGCCTGAGGGAGGCTTGCTGCAATGGTGTATTCAAATGTGTTCATGTCAGGAAAAGACATCCACGCTAGTCTTAAAATGTGTGCATTTTTCAGTATTTACGTCATGCAACAGCAAAACGTTTTTAAAACTAAGTATGTGTTATTTTAGTTCAGTTGAAAACATGCATTGTGATGGAAAACTGTGGACAATTATGTACATATAGAAAGACGAAATGTAAGGGAAAGGCTTTCTAGTGAAACAATTTTTACTGACACTTTGGCATTTCAGGTGGGTTAGGGATTGGTCAGAAGAGACCATAGCTTACTCACTGTGAAGTCTCAACTTATTTAGCCAAAGTTACAAGATTTCACAAAAGGATAATGCCTACCCAGGACGGGTCTGAATACTATTTCTTTTAGAGAGAATATTTCTTAGCCCCTTGGTTTCCTAGCGGACAGGCAGCTACCAGTCACATTCTCCCCACAGGCAGAGCCAACCAGAGTCAAATGTTATGATCCAGCTTTGCTACTGCCTCGGTATTCCCAGGACACGCGTCACCCCCTCCCCACCCGCCCCCGCCAAGAAAGGACATGTTCTCTGCACTTCTGTGTAGGGAAATATTACAAAGTTTCCACTCTTGTATTTCTTAAAATGAACTCACAAACAGGAAGGCCATATTCTTCCTAATCCTGGGGAAGAAGGCAGATTTATTACATCTACATCTCTGAATATATCTCTTCCCCCAGCATAGTTTTAATAAGAACTAATTTACAGTGATTTTTATCTTACAACAGTCTCCTTTGTGAAACGTAAACTGAAACTGCTACTCAGGAGTTTATTCATTATCCCCAGTTTACAGCAATTAAGATTCAGAACACCGAGTCTCTGTATTCCAATGAAAATTCCTTTCTGAAGATAGTGTTGCTTGTATTGGTCCATCATTACCATTTTTTTCTTTTCTGAAATTAATTTGAAAGTCAGATTTAACAACTTTAGTGATAAAAGGGGATTTTATTTTCATGTTGATGTATGGGCTTTCTTGGTGTTATTTTTCTTATTCTACTTTAAAAATAGAATTCTGTTTACTGATGTGATGCTTCTAATTCTTATTAGACTAATCCTAAGCAATATATCCGTGATGGATAATAATGCTAATGCCCATCTATCTGCCATTATTTATGTTTCTAAAAGAACTTCAAAAATCTAAGTGAGAAATAAGTAGCTAGCCAATCAGTACATGATTAATCAGAGAAGATAAGGCAGTAGTCAGAAATTTCCATTAAAGGTGTTTTAGAGTAGTTTTAATTTCATTTTTAACTTTTTTTTTAGCCAACTATTGAATATAATAATGTGGCACAACAGGGCATATGCATCTTTAATTTTCATAGACTAAGAAACAAGATTAAGTAATGAGTGAATTATTGTACTGTGAAATTAGTGGGGATCCTTTTCTTTTTCATGAAAAGAAAAAGCAATGATACATGAGAGTCTTGTTAGTATGAATCTGACTGGGAGAATAATTTGATGAAATGTGAAGTCTATCTGCAGTGCAGTTTCTAGTCCAAAGAATTCGAATAAGTGTTAGGAAATATGAATTTATTTCTGCCTCATCTAACTAGATGTGGTACAATGGGGTGTGCAGTTAGGGGGAAAAATTCCCTGGTACTTAATAAGGCAATAATTCATGCTGAATGGATATGAGCAGTCATTCAATGAAAAATTGATTTTTATAGTGTCCTAGACTTGGTAACTTTTAAAGATTTGTGTGCTTATTTTGTAAGTACCATAAAGAAAATATATAGTTTTCATTAAAGGTGAACACATTTTTTTCTGGACCTCATATATATTTGTTAAAAGTTTAACCATTTTTCATTTGTAGTTTTAGATGCTCTATAGTCAAGAACAATGTAGGTAAAGAAATAACATGGCTCCGGAGTTCACTGATTTCTCTTAGTCGAGAGTGGCTTTATGCATAAACTAACTAATTTTCCTTCTTAGCAAGTGAGGTTTAATTTTACATTGTGAATCAAGATACCCTTTCGAAAGGTTATAAAGTCAAGATTACTCATCAGAAAGTTAGACTCATTATTGAGTATGTCATAAATCAAAATGCAGCACTAATTCTACATAGTAGCCTAGTGTTTATTTTTAGAACATGTCATAAATGTAAAACAAAGAATTCATCTTTAGTGTAGGTATAATGCCTTGCGTTGACATTTTAATAAGAGAAGTTTGAGTACCTATAAATTCATCTGCTTTAAAATTTCCAAAGTTGTGATGACTTTTAGATATTGCTTTGATGAGAGCTTTCTTTTAAAAGTGGAATAACTAGCTGTTTGCTACCAGGCAGTACTCCCACACATCGTGATGCTCTTTTAAGGAGATGTGATTATTTTCCTCTCTATTTTCTTCAATGCCTTTAGAATTATTTACAGTAAAACTGGAGGGTTTTGCATTTACATTTAATTCAGAAACACGCACACACAGAAAATATTACTTTGGAGTTTGATGTCCATCCATCCAAATAAAAAAATGTGTTTTTTTGGTTTATTTTTATTTTTATTTCTTAAGATTTTATTTATTTAACTGACAGACAGAGACAGTGAGAGAGGGAACACAAGCAGGGGGAGTGGGGTATGGAGAAGCAGACTTCCTGCTCAGCAGGAAGCCTGATGCGGGACTCGATCCCAGGACCGTGGGATCATGACCTGAGCTGAAGGCAGATGCTTAACGACTGAGCCACCCAGGCACCCCTTTGGTTTATTTTTTATTTCATTTTTTTCTCTGGCACTATGCTAATCCCTAGGATACTACTAATAATTGATTCCTAATGTGTTAGCTCACAATCCAGTATAGACAGTAATTTAAAAAGAGAAACTGAAGAGGTGGGATTAGAAGAAAGTAAAATAGACATAGGTGGTTTTTGTAGTAGACCTTGAAGAAAATGAAATAATGGCCTTTTTGTCCATTAGGAAGAGTTGAGTTGTGGAAAGGGACACAGAACATCCTGCTAGCATCTGCTTTGTTCTGATAGAAAGTTTTATGGGCAAAGCTGAAGCTAAGTAAGTAATCTTGCTCATTAGGGAGGGTGATGAAGGAATGTTTTTTTGTATGCATAGCTGTTATTTTTTATTATAACAGGCCAAGTAAGTTAAGATTTACTTTCCTAAAATATTTTCTACTGGAGAAATTGCCAGTGTGAGAAACACACAGCACTAACATGGGATATATGCAGTAATAGAGGTGTGTGCAGGAGGCAGTGGGAGGAATGAGCATCACACACGTGATGAACAGAGGAGGAGCCTAAGAAGTTATACCTATGTAGCAAGGGAGTGTAAACAAAGCCAACACGATGGTCATTTTAAGTGCTCATGAGTACCTAACCCCCAGCTTCAATAATTCCACTTGATTCCTCCCCTCCAAGACTTTTTTAAAGCGAATCCAGAGACATGACATCACTTCATCTACATTTTTATCTATATCTGTAAAAGGTCTCTAAAACATAGCCATGATATCATTGTCACTCCTAAAACTTTGATGATCATTCCTTAATATCAAATATTCAGTGTTCAAATTTCCATGATTACCTAATAAATGATTGTTTTGTTTTTTACTGTTGCTTTGTTCCAATCAGGATCCTAAAGAAGATCCACATTTTGCATTTGGATTATGTCCTTTAGGTGTATTTTAAAATCGATAACTTAGTCTTTTTCTTTCTCTCACAACAATTTACTTGTTGAGGAAGCCAAGTTAGTTGCCTTGTAGAAAGTTTCTCACATGCTGGATTTTACTGATTAAATACTTATATGGTTGTTGAACCTATTTCTCTGTGCTTTATATTTTATGTAAGCTGGTAGTTAGATCTTTCTAGGTATTTTAAAGATTTGGAAAAAAGCATGAAAAATAAAGTGGATTATCCTCAGTGGGTATCGGTAGAACTGAGGCTGTCCCTCTCTCAATTATTTAAGGCTAACAAATGCTGGTTGAATCTTCTCTAAGCTGAGGTATGCTGACAGGTGGCCTAGGCATTACAGGGATCAATAAAATTCCAATTCTCTTTTCAAGTGCTTATAATACTTATAATAGCTTCTCATGATACAGGAGCAACACTGGCCAGCTTGCCCAGGACTCCCTGGGACAATTTTCTCTATAACATCCTGACCCTAACACAAGCAGATAGAGCAGCTCTCTGGTGGGAAACAGCTTTTCCTATGTAGTAAAAGCCATCATTGCTTATAACCTCTCCTGGCCTTGGGAATGGACGGTGGCTAATGAAATGGCACAGTTGGTCATGTGGAAGCCATACAGAAGAGCAGGTAACCCCAAGTAATCTGTCAGGAGACCAGGGAGAAAACTGAGCTCCAGCAAGAGTAGTACAGTGATTTGAACAAGTCTGATTATTTCTCTGAGAAAGGATAACAGTAAGGCTTGTGTTTCTGCCATAAAATGACTTGGGTTATTACTACTTCCTGCCCATTATGAATAATGGTGCTGTGAACACTGGTGTAAAGGTTTTTGTGGGGACATTCTGTTTCCAGGTCTCAGGGGATTACTGGATCGTATAATAACTCTGTGTTTAATTTTTTCAGGAAATGCCAGCTTGTTTTCTGGAGTGGCAATTAAAATACCATGAAACTCTCTGATCTTAGGAAGACCTACCCATTATCATTCAATAAATGCTTCTCAGATTGTTGCAAGTCTTTGGTTAGTTTCCAGAATTCTGAAAGAGTTCGTACGGACAGTTGTTTGTGTTTGGTTGGTTTTATCGAAGTCCTTACTTCACCATTCCAGACGTGTTTCTCTTATCTACTGAAACGGAAACAGTTGGCCTAGGGAGGGATAAGGCCTCTGAAATGATTCCAGGTCCAAGAGCAGGACTAAGACTGAGGTGACTGAGGTGTCTCTGAGCCTTCACAGTAGAAAAGAGAGGGAACAAGAACTGCCCAGGGGAAGCACGTGCTGCAGTGAGCCACAGGGGAGAATCCCTTTTGATGTGGATTCCTAGGTATTGCCAACACCGTTTCTGATTTTCCCTGTGCATGTTGACGTAAGTCCAATTCTCACACTTTCTTAGTTTTCATAAAATGGTATGTTACAGTAACTAGTAACAAGAATGGTACAGATCCCCTCATTCGGAATTACAAGTTTTTATGTTTTTAGTTAAGGGTTTTAGTTACCTGAAAGATATTTTAGCTACTATACTCATCTGTGGGTATATCACATTGCACTCTCTCTTCATTCAGTTTTTCTATTCCTTTGATTTTATTTTTTAATTCTGTAGAAAAAAAATTCTTTTGGTTCATATTCCTTTAGTCTATCTTAGCAAGTCAGGGTGTCCGTGATCTGGCTTCCATACTTTCTAGTAACTCCCACTGAGTTGACGTCAAATGAAGAACAGAGCCAGCCTGTCCAGAGAGCAGCTACCTTAGCATGTCCTTTAATAGCACACTTTCCAAAGCCATCCTTTAGAAGAATGTTTTTATTTATTAATTTATTTTTAATTGCTTGTCTCACACGTTGTTTCTCCCACTCCCCCAGATTTTGCTTCACAGAATTATGCTCCATAACAGGAAGTGGCTCAGGGCTTTAACAATCCCTTAATTAGGTTTTAATGTCTGCGATTATCAGACTCTGCAGTCACCCTGATGCACAGGTGACACCCTGTGAGTAGAAAAGTTCATCGCTGCTGCTCCCCCACTGCTCCTCCTGGTGGAGGAAGGTGAGTCTCCCCAAACTCAACAGGAGTTGAGTTTGCTCAACTTGAAGAGCAGTGCCCTGACTGTGCCTCGGATCATGGTTTAAGGTAACCCTGAGCTGAGAGCACACTCCCCGGCTCTGTCTCTGCAGCCAGCTTTCCGACTCCGATACTTGGGGGTTTCTGCCACACTCAGGCACCCCTGGTCTTTTTGTGACCCCGCAGGTCCTGAGACCACACTGTCCCCGCGAGGGCTCCACCCCCCGCTTAGTCTCTGGAGCGATGTCCCTCAGTGGAGCAGACTTCTAAAAGTTCCAGTGTTGTGCTTCACTGCTCTACTGCTTGCTGGGAGCCGTCCCCTCCCCCCACAGTCTCTCTTTCCCTATATCGCCTCGGATTTGCTTCTCTGCACGTCCTATCTTCCGGAAAGTGGTCGCTTTTCTATTCCTAGAATTGCTGCTCTTCTCTTCGATCTCCTGTTGAGTTTGTAGATATTCAGAATGGTTTGATAACTATCTAGCTGAACTCCTGGGACCTGATGATATTTAAGTCTCCTACTCCTCCACCCCTGCTTTTTAGTCATTGGCCCTGCCTTGCTTTTTCTAAAGTCTTTACACATGCTATCCACATTTCTGTCCAGAAGATTCCTCTTTCTCTTCATTTAGCAATATTCTACCTACTCCTCTTTAATATTCCAAGTTAAATCTTGCTTTCCCAGGAGAATCCTCAGTGAACCCTCAATCCAGATCAGGCCCCTCTGAAACAGGATCTCACATTTAGCCTTCACAGCACTTATCAGCCTGTGTTTTTTTATATTTAGTGATTGGTTAATTTCTTTCTCCATTACAAGACTGTGTTTCATCGAACTGTGTTGCTCAATATTAGCACATGAATGGTCCATAAATATGATGGAATATTACTCAGCCGTCAGAAGGGATGAATACTTACCATTTACATTGTTGTGGTTGGAACTGGAGGGTATTGTGCTGAGCAAAATAAGTCAATCAGAGAAAGACAATTATCATATGGTTTCTCTCATATGTGGAATATAAGAAACAGGGCAGAGGACCGTTGGGGAAGGGAGGGAAAACTGAATGGGGAAGTCATCAGAGAGGGAGACAAACCATGAGAGACTGAGAGACTCTTAACTATAGGAAACAAACTGAGGGTTGCTGGAGGGGAGGTGGGTTTGGAGATGGGGTAACTGGGTGATGGGTATTGAGGAGAGCATGTGATGGGATGAGCATGGGGTGTTATATGCAACTGATAAATTATTGAACACTACATCTGAAAATAATGAGTTGTCTAATTGAATTTAAATTTATGAAAATGAAAAAAAAAAATTGCTCCTCACCTCAAAAAAAAAAAAAAAAAAAAAAGGTACCTGAAGGGTCTAGCTTGCCTTTGGGAAGCACTTCTCTCAGAGTCACCTAGGTCATTTGTTTCTTTTTTATCTGCTGTTTCTTTAGGCAGCCAGTCCTCCAGAACTCCCACCCTCTGTGGGTTTTAGGTGTTTTACCTCAGCAACCTTCAAATAAGTAGCAGTATTTTAGATAGTAAGAAAGTCTGGAAAAATAACTGAAAACTATGCGAGCACCCAGGGAAGGGGTGATTCTTGGGTTACACAAGTTGTATTTCAGCTAGCCTGCCAGTCAGCATTATCATCAGCTTCTCTGTGGAAGGTATGATTTTCCCCTTAGCAAACACTCCAAATATATCCACTTCCAGCTTGTACGGCTTCTCAACTCGAAGATCCACGAGGGCAGAGATGGTGATCTGTCTTGCTCACTGCTGTATTCCCACTACTTACTGTTGTGCCTGACAAATAGGTGCTAAATAAATATTTGCTCACTTGGAATTTAAATTGAATGTGGCTGCATTGTATTTGACTTAGAAGTATTGTAGAAAAAGGAATAGTTATTCAGGGAGAATCTAGCACATGAGAAGCATAAAGAAATGTTATGTGTGCTCATAGTTTGGGCTCTGCTTTTGTCTAGTAAATGTAGTAGATTTCGTCATAACAGGGTGGATTTGTCTCGCAAGTTGCCTTATAATAATACAGAGATTTCATTAGGCCAGCAAGTAAATCTTTTCATTTGACAGGGTTGCAGTGTATAAACTATGACACTAACACTGAAATAATAATTTTTAAAAAAACATTTTCCAGAATGGAGCAGGGTAAAGAACGAATAAAATAAAACTATTTTAAAGCTTCAGTTATATCACTAGTTTGTGCATAAGAGTAGTATACACTCTGAATATATAGTATCTGAGTTGGTTTCTCTCTAAGGCACAAAATGATTACTACCGTTATCATTTAAAATGAGAATGCATTTTCCCCAATAGATAGCTCCACAGATATCCCGAGTCTCATAATGGCCCTGATGAAAGGATCAGTTATTGGGTGTGGTTTCAATTTACTTTCATGTCCTTGAATTGTGAGAGCCCATTTTCATTAAAGCTATTATTCCTTCTCTTGACTTCAGTAAGGAGTGTCTGTAAAGAATGCTTTCATTTGACATCAGTGGAACAAGAGATTGGAAGCGAAGGAAATAAATTTCTAAAAAATAAATATTTGTAAAATGATCTAAGGAGAGTTTTTAAAATGTGGGTGGGGTAGAATATTTCTATTTTTCTTTAAAAAAAATATCCAACAATTGTTGGCCTTTAACTGGGACTATCTTGTCAGTACTTTTAGGTTGGCCAAGGTGTTATGAATTTATTTCTGGACATTTTGAAAGAGTCAGTGCTGCATGGTTGCTAGTCATGGGTATTTACTCCACTTATTTAACCTGGGAATGTGTTGGGGAGATGGGATTCCTCAAACATGTATCCGAAGAGTAAGTTACTTCCTGATAGTTAAAGATTATCATGATTACACACTGTGTCACCTCTTTGTAACATAACATCAGTGCTTTGCTTATTTCTCGTTTGTAGAATAAAATAGCTGTTTCTAGTGATGGATTTTTTTTAATGACTTTGGGGGTTTTGTTTTTTTTTTAATTTGTGAATATTGTTGTCTTTTTTGACCTCAAAACAAACATAAATATTAAATATTAATTGGAACCCACACCAAAGTTAAGAATTATGGTCCCTGGGTGGCTCAGTTGGTTAAGCAACTGCCTTTGGCTCAGGTCATGATCCCGGAGTCCCAGGATTGAGTCCCGCATCAGGCTCCCTCCTCAGTGGGGAGTCTGCTTCTCCATCTGACCCTCCCCCTCTCATGCTCGCTCTCTCTCAAATAAATAAATAAAATCTTTAAAAAAAAAAGATTAAAAAAATTATAGTATTTCAGCTGCTGAATAATTGTGAACTTCAGATATATATATATACTTCTTAAACTTAAAAAAACTTAAAACAAAAAAAAATTCGCAACTCTGCAGTTGTGGTGTAGGCAGTAGTGTAGGGCAGGTTATGTTCTGCTTTCTGTTCGTAACAACAAAGATGTCACTATCTAAAAATAAAATCACTGTGATGAATATCAATGACAACAGTGAAAGTTTTGGGGCCAGGAGAATTGTTCATCTAATTGAGGGGATTGCTTTTTCCTGTCCTCAGGTACAGAATATTGTTCCATTTTAAGGCATTGAGGTAGGAGGGCTTTATATTTCAAATTGCAAGCTAATAAATGCTCTTTTTCTCATTAACACACATGACCTCTATGATTTATGCTCGCATGCATACTGGCCCAGTTTCTCAGTCTCTTAATAGATGTTGAGAATCTCTGTTTAATGTGAATTATTTTCTAACTGAACTCCTATAAATTCACAAAAGATATTCACTGAAGTGATCTGCTTGTCCTGTTCAGGGAAGAAAAATATCAGAATGAACCCAGCTTGCTGTGCCTTTTCTGATTTCTTCAACACGTGTCTAAAATGATTCCATTTATAGGAATTGTGCAGGCAGCTTTTTCATGCTTCTGATACTAGCGATAATACATGAGTTTCTTACTTCAAATAATAAGCTATTTGCTGTTCAAATAACAATTAGTAGAGCTGGAATGAGAAAGACAGATGAAGGATACTAAGATGAAGACAGATGACAGATAACTAAGACAGATGAAGGATAATTAAGTTTAGAGGGCTCTGTTCTATTTTATGTTCTTAATTTATGGTGGATTAAATATTCTCATATTGTCTTGCCTTCTTTGACACAGATGGCTATGGAATTTGGATTTAATTCCAAATCTATAATGTCCACAGTAAAGTCCTAGAAAATGATAATAAATGCATCCCAAAATCTGCATAATTAATTAACAGATTGAGTTAATTTTTAGTTTGTTAAAGTTAGTGAAAAAGATAATTTAGAGAACAGAATTTTAGCAAAACATGCAGCTGAAGGCAAACTAATACTATAGCCTTTTTTTCTTTCCCCATCATTTGACTATTAGATTATCATTTTACTATAATTAACACAAGGATGTTTGTGATAGCCCTTATTTTGACCAATCTAGGAGGTGATAATTTTGGCAGCTGGCAAAATCACTCCATAATTGGGCGAATGAATAAGGCAAATTTTTTCAAACCCATAGAATTACAGAATATTAAAATCATAAAGTTGCTAAGGAGGTCATCCAATTCAATACCTTACTGATATTCTGGAGGGAACTAAGACCCAGTGAGATACAGTGATTTGTCACAGGTATATTGCCAATTTAGTTAGGAGCCAGCCTAGAATTCAGTTTTTAATTTTTTTTTTGTTTTTGTTTTTGATCACCTCAATCCTTCTCTTAATTCATGCCTAATAAGAATATATTTATTTCTTAATTAAGGTAAAAGAGAAAGTAGTGAATTTGCCAAATACAATAGAGGAAAGATATTATATAATAAAGAATTCAGATAGTCTTTGTCTTAGGTTTCTGGTACAGATGAGTGACTTTATTATTCATGAGCTTGCATAAAATAAAGTGACTGATGGTGGGCTTCTAGATAGCAACAGGATGAGGGCTGGTCATGCTGGAAAGACCAAACATTTGATTAGAATGTTGGGGCTTTGAGCCACATGGTATCATCCCAACCTCCCAACCTCCAAGGAGGTATGGTAGATTAGAGATCGAGTTAAGTCACGTGATCAAAATCCTAATAGAAACCCTGGACATTGAAGCTCAATGGAGCTTCTTAGTTGGTGAACACATTGTTGTATTGGGGGATGACATGCCCTGATTTTATAGGGAGAAGGCACAGAAGCTCAGGGGTTTGGAACCCTTCAAGACCTTTCCCTGTGTGGATCTTCATTTGGGTGTTCTTTTTGTATCCTTTATAATACAACTCTAAAGTGCCTGTGTGGTGCAGTTGGTTGAGCGTCCAACTCTTGGTTTCGGCTCAGATCATGATCTCATGGTTGTGGGATCAAGCTCCGCATCAGGCTCCACAATCAGTGTGGAGCCTGTAAGATTCTCTCTCCCTCTCCCTCTACCCCTTCTTTCCCACCTCTCTAAAATAAAAATAAATCTTAAAAAAAATTATATCTGCAAATGAAAGGATAGCACTTTCCAGAGTTTTATGAGTCATTCTAGAGAGTTCTCAAACTTAAGTATGGTCATTCGAAGCCCTCATATTTGTAGCTATTTGATCAGATGTTCAGGTGACTTGGGAGCCTACTTATGACTGGCTTCTGAAGTAGGGCAGTCTTGTGAAGACTGAAACCCTTAACTTCAGGGGTCTGTGCTAACTTCAAGTGCTTACCATCTTTGTTGAAATGTATTGCAAAATGCCAGTTGGGGTTGGTGTCAAAATAGAAGCACCAGAACATATACGTAGTGCAACTCCCCAGTACTCCATGTGACCTTTTTGTTGACAGCTGATGGGTACAGAGAAACTGGTCAAGTGTGAGTCAGGTTGACTATGGATTATTTGGGTGGCATTTTGCTTTCTTTAGTAAGGAATTTGTGCTCAAAAACATGGACAGAAAACTTAAGATACTTGCTGAGGATATTTTTCATGTTTAAGTAGGTCTCCTCTAGTTTCTGCACTTCTGTAATAAGGTTAAATGATGTTTTCTAAAATGTTTGCTTAGATATGTAGTAATGATATTTGCTTAGAGTGTAGTTCTTAGACCATCATCATTGGTGTTATTGGGGACTTGTTAGAAATGAAGACTTCATCATAATCTGTAGTTTAACAAAATCCCCAGATGAGTCATATACACATTAAAGCTTGAGAAAATTTTATATTTTGAGATAATGAGAGAGATTTCTATTAAACTAAATGTAAATGCTTTACTTGGGAAAAAAAAACAAACCCTAAAATTCTGGCTTTTTTTAGATCTGTTATTTTCATTGAAAATCAAAACCCATTTGTAATCGATAAATTCTTCCACATCTACTCTTTGTGTGTTGATACTCTGTGTTTCATGGCTTTTGGCATTTATTAACATCTGTTAATATTTCAATATTGCATACAGGTGTTAAAAATCAGTCTCTAGCTCTTTGTTAAATATGGTTGATAGAACACATGCATTTATCTGCTCTCCTTAAAATGTCACTAATAAACCAATAAAGAACAAAAAGCAGAAAGAGAAATGAAAGGAACAATCCATTTACAATTGCACCAAAAATAAAGTACCTAAGAATAAACTTAACCAAGGAGGCAAAAGATCTCTGGTCTGAAAACTATAAAATGTTGATGAAAGAAATTGAAGATAACACAAAAAAATGGAAAGATATTCCATGCTCATAGATTGGAAGAACAAATATTGTTAAAATGTGCATACTACCCAAAGCAATCTACAGATTTAATGCAGTCCCTATCAAATTACAACAACATGTTTCACAGAAATAGAACAAATAATCCTCAGATTTGTAGGAAGCACAAAAGACCCCCAAACCAGAGCAGTCTTAAGAAAGAAGAACAAAGCTGTAGGTATCGCAATCCCGGATTTCAAGATATATTACAAAGAGGTAGTAATCAAATCAGTATGGTACTGGCATAAAATAGATATAGGTCAATGGCACAGAATAAAGGGTCCAGAAATAAACCCACACGTTTATGGCCAATTAATCTGCAATGAAAGAGTCAAGAATATACAGTGGAAAAAAGACAGTCTCTTCAACAAATGGTCTTGGGAAAACTTGATATCTACATGCAAAAGAATGAAACTGGACCACTTTCTTACACATACACAAAAATAAACTCAGAATGGATTAAAGACCTAATGTGAGATCTTAAACCATAAAATTCTTAGAAGAAAACATAAGCAGTAATTTCTTTGGATTGACTTTAGAAACATTTTCATAGATATGTCTTCTCTGGCAATGTAAACAAAAGCAAAATAAACTTTCGGGACTACACAAAAATAAAAAGCTTCTGCACAGCAAAGGAAACCATCACCAAAATGGAAAGGAAATCTACTGACTCAAAGAAGATATTTGTAAATGATATATCTGATAAGGGGTTAATAGCCAAAGTAGATAAAGAACTCATACAACTCAACACCAAAAATAATAATAATAATAATGATAATAATAATAATAATACAGCTTAAAAATTGGCAGAGGACCTTAAACATTTTTTCAAAGAAGACATACAGATGGTCAATAGACAAATGAAATGCTCAACATCAATAATCACCAGGGAAATGCAAATCAAAACCACAATAAGATATCATTTTGTATGAGTCAGAATGGCTAAAATAAAAACCATAAAAAAATAACAAGTGTTTGGAGAGGATGTGGAGAAAAAGGAACCCTTGTGCACTGTTGGTAAGAATATAAATTGGTGCAGCCCCTGTGGAAAACTATATGGAGTTTCCTCAAAAATTAAAAAATAGGATTATCATATGATCCAGTAATTCTACTACTGGGTATTTACCTAAAGGAAATGAAAACATTAACCCCAAAAGATAAATGCACCCTTATGTTTATTGCAACATTATTTTCAATAGCCAAGAAATGGAAGCAATCCAAGTGTCCATGAGTAGATGAAGAGAGAAAGAAGGCATGGTATATATACTTATAATGGAATATTACTCAGACATAAGAAAGAAAGGAATCTTGCCATTTGCAACAACATGGATGGACCTAGAGAGCATAATGTTAAGTGAAATAAATCATCCATAGAAAGACAAATGCCATATGATTTCACACATATATAGAATTTAAGAAATTTAAAAAAAATGAACAAATGAAAAAAGACAAATGGACTCTTAAATACAGAGAACAAACTGGTGTTTTCAAAGTGGGGGTGGATGAAATAAAGGGGACTAAGAGTATACTTACCTTGATGAGTGCTGAGAAATGTATAGAATTGTTAAATTACTACATTATACAGATGAAACTAATATAACACTGTACATTAAATATACTTGATTTGAAAAATATAAAAGTGGTCTTTTAAAAATGAAAAATAAGAATAAAAAGAAAACATTAACCCACAATTTTAAAGAGAATGGGAAAGATACTATATTACAAAAGATATATGGTTCTGAAGAGAATTTAAGGATAAATTGTTCTAGATACATAGAAAATTGAGCAAATGAAGAAAAGGAAACAAGGCAGTGATTATCTGTAGGGAATACAAAATTGTATAAGAAACAAAATGTAATCATAGTCATATTACTGTGTGGTTCAGCTCTGATATTTCGCAGTAATGTCTATATGAATATTGATTTTAAAAGTGATAGTGGACATTCTTGTCTTTTTACTGGTCTTAGGGGAAAAGCTCTCAGTTTTTCATCATTGAGTATGAAGTTTGCTGTGGAGTCTTTATATATAGCCTTTATTATGTTGAGTTATCTTCTCATTAAACCCACTTTGTTGAGAATTATCATGATTGGGTACTGAATTTTGTCAAGTGCTTTTTCTGCATCATATGATTTTTTCCTTTGTTTTGTTGATTTGGTGTATCATGTTTATTGATTTGTAAATATTAAACCATCCTTGCATCCCTGGAATGAATCCTAGTCAATTGTGGTCAGTGACCCTTTTAATGTATTTCTCAGTATTACTGATCACCAGGGAAATGCAAATCAACACCACAATGAAATATTGCCTTAAACTGGTCAGAATGGCTAAAAGAAAAAAAACACAAGAAATAGCAAGAGCTGACGAGTATGTGGAGAAAAGGAGCCCTCATGCACTGTTGGTGGGAGTGTAAATTGGTGCAGGTGCTATGGAAATCAGTATGCAGATTTCTCTTAAAATTGAAAATAGAAATGCTGTCTGAGCCAATAATTCCACTAGTAGGTATTTACACAAAGAAAATGAAAACACTAACTTGAAAAGGTATATGCGCCCCTATGTTTATTGCAGTATTATTTACAATAGCCAAGAAATGGAAGCAATCATAGTGTCCATCGAGAGAGGAATAGATAAGGAAAAGGTGATATACACATGCACACACAAATGCACGCGCGCACACACACACACACACACACACACACCATGGAATATTACACAGTGATAAAAAGTGATATCTTGGTATTTGCAACAATAGGGGTGGACCTAGAGGGTATGATGCTGAGTAAAATACGTCAGATTGAGAAAGACAGATACCCTCTGATTTCACTCATATGTGGAATCTAAAAAAAACAACAACAAATGAATAAACAAAAAGCAGAATCAGACCTATAAATACAGAGAACAAACTGATGGTTGCTGGGGGTGGGGGAGGGGTGGACAAATGGGTGAAGGGGAGTAGGAGATAGAGGCTTCCAGTTATGGAATGAATAAGTCACAGGAATAACAGGCACAGCAGAAGGAATATAGCTTGTATGGCGACAGATGGTAGCTACACTTATGATGAGCAGAACATAATGTATAGAAAAGTTGAATCACTATGTTGTATATTTGAGACTAATGTAACATTGTATGTCAACTATACTCAAATAAAAATTTGTTTTAGGGGCATCTGGGTGGCTCAGATGGTTAAGTGACTGACTCTTGGTTTTGGGTCAGGTCATGATCTCAGGGTTGTGGGATTGAGCCCTGCATTGGGCTCTGAACTCAGGGGGAGTCTCCTTGAGATTCTCTCTCTTCCTCTGCCTTTACTCCTCCCCTGCCACTCTTTTTCTCTCTCTCAAATAAATAAATCTTTTAAAAATTGTTTTAAAGTTGATAAAATTATATTGTGAGGAAAGCATGGGAGGGAGAAGGTGGAGAGGTATAAGAGAATGAAATTCTTGTTCTTCATAGCATTACTTCTAGTTAGCAAATTTTATCTAAGACTTTAGCATTAATATCAGTAGTATAGGTATGGAATGTGGTGACAACAGCCAGAAATAATAGCCGAGTTAATGTTAGCTGTCTCTCTCTGCTTTCTCCCAGTTCTAACTATGCCAGAATTTATGGATATTGATGTACAGTGTAGAGACTATTGGATTAACAGTGGCAATCTGAGCGCTAGTCATACTCTGCCACCAACTAGGCATGTATTTTTCAGTTAAAAGAGGTATAATGTTCCATGATTCTTATACATTTCATTATTCAAGTTTTATATGGTATATATATATATTATGTAATATATATATATATATTTTTCCCTCTACTGTAAGCATGGTGGACAAGAAGAGACTGTTTCTAGCAGGTCTGTTAATGGTATTAATTTTTGCTTTGCTTTGTCACTCCGCCACTTACCTAAGTGGCTTCACACTTGTAGGTGAAGAATAGGCAATTTTTCTTCTCAAGCAGACAAACAGTTTCAATAACCTGGAGAACAGCATGGAGTTGCCATAAGCATGAATGAGGAGCAATAGTTCTTATAGTTGAGGCAGATGGAAATGGTTTCAATTCTTACATCCTATGACGTTTGTGAGAAGTTCAGATATTTCCAAAATTACAAAAAGCCATCTGGCCAAAATGCCTTGGCCCTGTTAACCTATTTAACCCCTCTTGTTATAGTTTTTTAGCTTTTCCATTATTTGCGTTGCAAATTTTTATTAAGTTTGTTCAGCAGCAAACATATTAAATGAAGTATCGTGTTTTTGAAGGGCACATAGCTATCACTTTGAACTTCACCATCTTTCTGAACCCTACATATTGAATGTGCAAGCAGAAAATATCTAGTATTGATTCACCAGGGCTCAGGAATACATGATCCTGTCCAAAAGGTTCATATTAGCCAGGTCAATGCCACTTAATGTCATATCTGTCTTTGCCAACCAATTTTTAAAGGACAGCAGAGGACGGGGGTGATAATAGACACAAACTAACATTAGGAGAGAGCAAATAAGCTATCACTTCATTCAAGTGGGCATGAAGCTTCGTTCTTTTAAATCCCCCTGAATCTCAGTCTGTCTCTCCCCCCTTCTTTCTCTTGCTCCAATTCTGTTTGTATCTTTTTTCTTACCTTGCCTTTTAGTCTCTTGTATCTGAAATTTTTGGGATCGACTTGCTCTGTTTGTGTCTCTCTTTTCTGCTCCCTACCCCTTACCCCCGACTCCTGTACATTATACTCTAAGAAAACAATGCAATTAAGAAATTGAAATGTAATTGTAACTGGGGTTTCATAGGTGAGGCACTGTAGAAATAAAATTAGAGTCTCAGTTTTTGAAGAAGTGGTGATGCCAACAGCATAAGGTCATCTTACCAGGGAAAGAATTACCCTAATTCCCCTCCTCCCCCACCCAGGGAATTGTGAGGTGAACCACACTATCAGCAGGTGAAATACATCTTAATAGGTGTTTTCTTTTCCTAGCTCAAAATAGGTTTTTAATTCAGAGCAAAATGTATTTTTTTTCTGTTTTAGAAAATGGAGAGTTATTGCTATTTTTGTTCTAAAAAAGATGATTTTATGTGTCTTCTGTTATAAAAAGAACAACTTTCTAGATGGGGAGATAATTAACTTGCATATCAAGATCAGGTTAATTACTATTATCTGGAATTCTTACAAAATATATCTGGAAGCTACTTAATTGCTCCAGTATTCCTTATCTCTCTTTCCTTCTGCATGGTTTTCCCCACCATACAGAATTCTCTAAACCCTTGCAGGGAAGGTGCATATCTGGTCTATCTTTGTATATCCTGAAGCTTCCAATATTTTGATTTCTTAGTCTCTGGCCATTGTTCTAGTTTATTACCTGTTCATAGAATCATTTAGGATTTTTGCCTCTGAGTAATGGTGCACTGAGATTCCTGAGCAGTAAAATTGTGTCTTCATTTAGTCTTTTATTAGCTCAGTTCCAACAACTTTTCTTCAGTGTATAATGTAAATAGGGCAAAGATAAAAATTTCAGGTTTATCCTTGGCTTATCTGTTGCTGAAATACATGACTTGAAGTGGACGTGGTATTCGTTCATTTGTTCTTTTATTGTCACAATCGTCATAAAGAATTTTAAATAAAGGGATTAGTGACATTTATTTAAAAAAATCACATTAAAAAATATTTAGCAGTGTTTTTTTTCTGCTGTATTTGTGGTATTTGAATGCATCATAATGTTCAATATTTTTTCCCTAAAATATAGATGCAGACAGTACTCTTTTGCCTTAAAGCATTTTACAAGTTATATTATCTGAAGATGCACAAATGGTAGGCTATTTCAGGCAAGTGACCGCAAAATTTTTGGCATTCTTCATTGGCAAAGCAACTAACTATACTTTTTGGTTTGTAAGAATGGAATATGACTTGAGATGAATTAAAAAACAAGAGGAGTATATGTTGGTAGAATCTTATCTCTCATCTTTTTTAGCTGCGTTCCACTTTTCTCAAAGGACTGTTCTAATTTATCGTAAGTCATTTTGCAGTGTTGTATCTATAAATTACACCTAACTTGGAACAAGTTATGCCATTTGTTTGTTTGTGGATGGCTATTAAAATTTAAGATGGGTTAAGCAGTTAAATAAGAAACAATGAATTATACTGCCTGTGTTATAAAAAGTAGGTACCACAACTAAAGAGAAAGGCACGCTGTTTCCTTCTTACTTTGGTCTTGTGGCCCCAGGAGTTAATGTAAGGCACAAAGTACCCGTGCTGGAGGGATGCCAACTCATTGGACAGACTGAGTGCCTTCACTTTTTTTCTTTATGAGACTGTTACCCTAGTTGTGCTACTGCTGAACAGACAAAAGCAGAGGAAAACCTTTAGCTGGAGGGATCTTGTTTCCTCCAGTAGAACAAAGGCATCGAGATTACTTACTCTAGGCAATATGACATTATCCACATCCACCAAACATACTGAAAAGAATGAATGAGATAACTTTTTGTATTTTAAAGTAGCTTTATACAAAAGTGTAGTGAATCCATCTGTATTCCAACTGTATTTCAAAGCAAGATTTTATTTTAAGTATAATTTCTTAACTTCTTCGTATTAAAGCTCACACAAAAATTCAACACTGATTTCTGTTCTTTGGTAAAACTGTTGCAATAGCACTTGGTTTTAAGAAGACTGAACTGCTTTTGACTCTGTGCTTTTTATCATTCATAACATCGTCTTTACCCTTCAAATCAAATTATTTTTTTTCCTATCATTTGCTTGGCTTTTTGGCTTATCAAGCCTGATTACATTTGCCTTTTCTTTAAGCAATGTGGTCTGAAAGTGTGAAATAGAAAAAATTGATCTTCCTAAGTATATAAAGCAATATGCCAGTTTTCTGTATAAGTTTTATTTTGCATAATGGAAAATTGTAATTTTGGCTTAACATCTTTTTTCGCAATGATTAGGAAATGGTGAAATGAATCAAAAGCAACTAAATAACCACTGATTAAGAAATTCTTAACTTCAAACAGAAAAAAAAATTTTCCCCTAAGGCATCTAAATGGCTCTTCCAGCATGATAGTTGCATGTAGAATGAATTCTTCTTGAAAATTAATTTTACCTTATGTTTGTTTGCATTTCTGTTATACCATTGTAAATATTATCAAAGAATTGAGTTGAAGGGGGTTTGACACTCTTCCACCCATACTCTGCTACTACTGGACCTTGAACTGAGCCAGCATATCCTCACAATATTCCCACTTGATTAGAACTATATAGTTGACATCTTAGATTTATGCATTTCTTTCTGCTTGTAGTGGGTTGAACTGTGTCCCCAGAAAAGACATAGTCAAGTCCTAACCCCAGTACCTGTGAATGTGACCTTATTTTGAAGTAGGATCAGATTTAATCGGATTAAAATGAGGTCATACTAGAATTAGTCCAATGACTGGTGCCTTTATAAGAGAGAACAGAGGAAGATTTGGGCATAGAGGCACAGAGACATAGGGAAGAAGGCTTTAAGCTACTTTCTTATAGCAGCTTTTTCACTGCTCCTTTCTTTAAATGAAACTCAGGAAAATATTCCTAGTTGAAAGCCATGTAATCTACTAGTGGATGTTCTTGCTTAGAAATCTATAAGGAGTTTATCTGAAAATTTACTGATTTAATTACTTTAAGATTTTTTTTTTCTCTCCTTTGAGAGGTTTCTAGTATGGTATCTTTAGACAGATATATTTTAGAGATATCAATTGTATTCCTGTAGTCAATTCTCTAACCTATGAAAAAAATTGGGAACTTTGGAGTTATACAGATTAGGGTTTTAGTCCCAACCGTTCCTTTTGAGCACATTATGCAACTCTTCCAAGCCTCAGTGTGTATGTGGCATGCTTACCTTCTTCTGTTCCTTCACATAGGACCATTTCGTCATTCGCTATTGTCATCTTTTCTTCTCTTTTACTTTCCCTTATTCTTCTGGAGTAAAGAGAAACAGTATTAAGCTTTGAACTGATGCAGACAAAAGAGAGGAGCAACTTGGCACTTCCACAGTCATTTCTTGAGTCGTGCTTTCTTTCTGACTGTGGCTGTACTAGTAGGTGCTCAGTGTTTCCCAAATTGCAGATCTTGACTTATTAGTAGTTAATGAAATCAATTAATAGATCATCCACCATTAGAAAAAGAACTAGAATAGAATAGATACTATCAGTTTACATTGTCCAGAGTAGGATAAAATTCTTTTTCATGAAGCTTAAATTTTGTGTATGTGTGTTGCCATCATATTTATTTGAATGTGGAATAGTTTAAAACAAGTTCAGAAGCCATGTAGCTAAATGAAAACAAGCTTTAGTTATTCTAATCTATACTCTCTCCTTGGCATCCTATTAACTCATGGTGAGGATGGACTACTGTCATTAAGTTAAATTATACTAGGATATAACAGGTATACCAGATATACCAGGATATATGGGAATACCTTTTATTAGTTTTCTTTTTGAGTAGCTGGGGTTGTCTTTCTAGTTGTGACTGAAAGCCTTGTAGCTCTGTGGATTTCTCTAATGATTGTGGCGTCAAAGATGGCTCTGCTTATCTTTTCTTGTTCTTAGTTTGAGTCAGGTTTTACTTTTGAAAGTAAACAATCAAATATGATTGCTAACTATAAAGATTCTTAATTCTCTGCTTTATTGATAACTTCTGAGGCTAATAAGGTTGCCATAAGACCCACTCCTACTGCCTGCTGAATGACCTTTTCCTAAGAGGTCATATTAGTTCATATGATAAATCCCAAGGTTTACTGTAGGTTTTAGTAAGCTAACAACCAATCAATTTACTTTTATATAAAGTATAAATCCTTTTCATCACTGCCCATAAAAACTAACTTGTGAAGTTTTGATAGGTTACTTAAACTTTCTAAACCTAAAATTTCTCACCTGTAATATAAAATATACTATTGTTAGGTTAAAGTATAACCTCCTCATAGAGGTTAAAGGAATTTATATATATTCCAGGACTTAGCATGTATTCGGTCCTGATGATGATGAGATTGGTTATGTTGCTAACCACAAGATTTGGCATCAAGTATAATGACCCTTGTCTGCCTAGAGTTGGCTGTTTTCACTCGAAAATAGTGGAAGAATTTGATTAACATTACTCCCAACCAAATAAAGAAATTGAGTTTAGCACACCTGGAGGGTTGCATTCTGTTTCTAGGCCTATATTTTGAGAATTTAATGACTTGGATCATTTCCAGAGAAGAATGACCTGAATTATGTCATGGATTTCTTCAGTGTGGAGCAAAGATATAGGGGCATGATGGCATAGTGAGATTGTAGGATTGCCCTGTAGTACATACATTACATTTATTCTTTTCTCTTTTTGTTTCCTAAAATAAAACTGGTGTAGATTAGAAAGAAGGAAATGCTCTTCTTAACATTAGAGTTTAACATGAGAGGACCAATCTGTTTACTCTCAGAGTTTTGAAAAATGTAATAGGCTGACATATAAGGAACTGATCTAGTAGAGGATGGTAACATCTCTTAACCATTTTGTTGGGGGATATAGGGACTTGGTGAAGTGATGGGGTGAGCACTGAAGTCTTCTTTCATTCTGAGATTGGATGTCTTTGCCACTTTTAAAGTCTGGGCAGCTCTAGCCAGGACTAAGAGTGAAGGTCATAGAGTCAGATAATACAGACTTTGTAGAAGGCAAAATGGCAGGCTTTTGCGAGAGTGTATATGGCAGACATGGAAAATGTGAGGCTCTCTTTTCTGTAGTTTCTTGATATTATATAATTATGTGTTATAAAATATATTAAGATAATATACAATTATGTTTTTAAAATATTATTTTTAAAAGGATAATGTGATATCCTGATGATAAGCTTGGGATTTTAAGTCAAGGAGAACTTTAGGAGAGCTTTAATATAAAAGCTCCTTTCTGAACCAGATTATTTAAAGATCACAGGGTTGTCTTTTCCCAATATAGCAAAAATCTTTATTGATAAGCCTGTTGCCACTGGGAAAGGCATCCACAGATATTTGATAGTGCTCACTTTGGAGCAGTGGAAAGATTCAGTGGGTTTGAAAATTGTCTGATGATAATTTTATTCGCTACCTCCTTCCTCATGACCAATAATTCATCAAGGTAGGTTAGCATAATTTTTCTGACATCACAGAGTAGTTATGAGTAATATATTCAAGTGCCAGCTATAACGTGTATGAAAATGTCTTATACCTTCAGATGTACTTTACAGATATGTAATCAGTAAAATTTTATAACATCCTCATAAGTTTAAGATTCTCACTTCAGTTCCAAAGTCTAGGGCTACTGATCTCAGACTTTCTAGTATTTTATATCTTCTGGCTTCCGTGAAGTTCAAACTTAAATTGTTGTTTCAAGAATGGGATGACAGTTTGAATATGACCTACATATTCTTACCTGGTGTTTTAAATATTCACTCTGACAAACAGTAGACCTGACTACCGTAGCCTAGTCCCGGGGGAGAGTTACTCTTATCAATAAAATAAAGACCACTCTGTCATTATACTTATTTAGTAATCACTTTGTCTAAAAGCTCCCTGGATCTTCTCTATTATCTCTCCCAGAGTGAACCGAAACAGACACATCTGCCATGTGAGTTGGCACCCTCTCCACAAATTAGCAGCTAGCAGCAGGATACTGTACAAGTCATTCTGGGCATACTCAGACACAGGCATTTTATTTTATTTTATTTTACTTTATTTAAAAATTTTTAAAAAGATTTTATTTATTCACTTATTTGAGAAAGAGAGAGAGAGAGGATGAGAGAGAGAGAGAGAGAGAGAGAGACCATGAGATGGGGGAGGGTCATAGGGAGAAGCAGACTCCCTGCTGAGCAGGGAGCCTGATGTGGGACTTGATCCTGGGACCCCAGGATCATGACCTGAGCTCAAGGGAGTTGTTTAACCAACTGAGCCACCCAGATGCCCCGACACTGGCATTTTAAATATTTTGGGAAAGTAGATGTGCTTTTACCCAGTTTATTTTCTGTTTGGAATTGCCCCCGTGGTTTCAGGGGAAAATCTCTAACATTTTCAAACAAGATATTGAAGAATTGAAAAATAACTAATTTAATAGTCTATATATCACAGTTCTCTCAAAGCACTTTTGAGAAAATTTAATAGCAGGAGTATCTACAAATGTTTATGTTAATGTTGCTCTCTTATGTTCTATTATGTTTATTATGTCTTTTAGTGTATATCTCTGTTAATTTTTAAATACATCTTCAAAATCACATCTTAAATTATTATGCTACAATGTACTTCTTTACTCTGAAAACCTATATTATATTAGACAATCTTGATAGAACCTTTCTTCCTGAGAGAGTACATGGTGAGAAAGTAGAAAAAATCTAGAATGAGTGTCTGATTTTTTTGAGTCAGTATTTCTACAAATACTCTTTCCTATTTTAAGTTATTTTGAGTTCAAGGTCTTACTTAGAAACATATAATACAGGACAATTTTTTTCTATTATCTGAGGAAAGTGATACCTGTGAGATCTCATTAGAACTGTGTCTGGTCTTGCAGAAAGCATAGTCCAAATAAGTCATAGTATTTTTTTCCCCTGGTTTTCCTACATCTATTTTTATACTCATACTTATTAAAGTCTAGTCACATATTCGTGAAATTTCTGAAAGAGAAATACAGTTGGCAATGAAAATGGAACTAGATCAGTCTTAAATTCAAAGACATAGACCTTAATTTTATATCCCATTTGGGTTTTTATGTATAAAACTTCTCAAAATACCTACAATCTCTTTCATTTATCTGCCTTTTGGGGAGAGAATGAAGAGGTGTAGTAACATTTTGATCCTCTGTTGGTTTCGTGGGAGATGTGTTTTAAAAATATCTGAAATGAAAATAACTTGCAGATAATGGGCTCTGCTAATCCTACACATGAGGAGTGTGCACCTGAGTTTATGCTTGTGAGGGTATTGAGTGTGTGTGTGTGTTTCAGATTAGGGAAGGCCTGCCTGAGAGGGTATTGTATAGAGTGTGTTTATATCCAGTTCCTTTTTCATTTCCCACTTCTCACATTTTCAGCTATGGAGGACTAGTGATGGCATAGGAGACTAGGGCACGGCTACAGAGGGAGACAGGATTGAAAGATGGAGAACTAGTATTTGTGGCCTTATCAATTAGTCCTGGTGTTTTAAATTTGACCTTGTCATTTTCCTTGGATATTAGTGTCTGCCAGACTATTTGTTAGCAACAAATTAAGTTTGATTTTTTTACTCATCTTTCCATTTTTCTTTCTCAAGGCCAGCTCCAGCTTTTTTCTTCTTCAGAACTTTCAATTACTCAGTACCCTGATTCTATTCAAATTCTTCTGCATATTGTCACTTTCACACTGCCCCTAGCCTGCTCTCTGCATTTCTCTGCTCTTTAATTGAGAGTTTGTGTAAAGATAGTCTTAGTTGTTAGAACCCTTTCTGGGCTCCCTTATAATAACATGTCTCCCCCAAATATATGTAAACTATCCCCATGCCTACCATATTTTTATTAACCTGTATTGCAATTACTAGATCCATTTGTTGTTACCTACCTGTAGACGATAAATGTTATCATGTCAAGGAATTCGTCTATTACAGTCATAGTGATTCTCTAGTAGTTAATATTGTGGCTAGCACTTAGTAGATCCTCACTAAATGAAGAATGCATGGATAATATTTATATATGTATGAAAACGTGGGCCATGACTTGCTTTTCTGTTCAGGAATTTTGCTGCTATTATTTTCCAAATCTCACTCCTCAGAAGGAGTTCTACCATGCCAATGATTTATTACAAAATAACCAAAGTAGGGGCATATCATTTGGAATTAGAACATGGTTTAGCATAGTGACTTTCAAATATTTGCAAGCAAAATTTAGTATTCACTGAATACTGAGAAATTTCTTTACGCATAAAATTATTTTTGCATGCCAGTTTAATTTCACAGAAGTTCATTAACCTGTGGAAGTGTTTGTTTTTGTTTGTTTTAGTTTGTTTTAGTGAACCACCTTGCTTCTTCTGCTGGGAAGTATAGATGATGAACTTCCTAGATGGGCATCTGTAGGTTTTAATCATGGATAAGTTTGATGATGTTAAGTTTTTATTTAATATCTTTGTTGCCCTATTTATCAACCATTATCCATGTCACCTAACCTCTATTAAATAATTTCATTCTCCTAGAACAAAATTCATTTATTAGAACTCCTCAAAACCAATTCAAATTCCATTTCATAAATTGGAACTCCTCAGAAACGAAGGTTTATAACACAAGACAAGCGCTCCAACAAAGGTGACCTCTGTCGGAGCACACTGCTAGCTCTCTAAGGTGGTGATGGTGGTGCCCAGTACTGGCAAGGATGGGGATGATGACAAAAGATTGAAAAGAAAATCTTTCCCCCTCAATCCTTACCTTATTTTTTTTAAGATTGTATTTATTTATTTGATTTACTTATTTGAGAAAGAGAGACAGATTATGAGAAGAGGTAAGCGGTAGAGGGAGAAGCAGACTCCCTGCTGAGCAGGGAGCCTGATGCAGGACTCAATCCCAGGACCCTGAGACCCAGGCGGAAGGCAGACCCTCAACTGACTGAGCCACTCAGGTGTCCTCAATCCTTACTTTTTAATCAGGATTCTCCTTCTAAGGTCAGAGTTACTGTGTATGGTATTATAACCTTGGAGTCAGAAAGCAGGGTAAACAGGTCATTGACCATTGTGTACTTTTCTGTGATGGGACTGAAAAACAAGAGCTTCATACTTTGGGACTGTGAAATGGATGCATGGAAATAATCACAGTAAAGTCTTTTAAAAGTCCCTAGAAGTACTTTGGACCCAGTGAGTACTTAGTGAATATACTTATTTTAAAATTTTTATTTGTAAGAATATGTGCAGGTTTTTGTTGTTGTAGTTGATAAACTAGTGCTCACTGTTCGGTCTTTAGCAAGTAATAACTGGAAGTTGACAAATACTGGTGCTTTATCTCCAATTCTTCATGCAAACTGAGATAAGGATATTATAGAGAAATATGTTGATGGAGATATATAGAAAATAATAGGCACAATTAATAAATCCGACATTGTTGATAGATTAGTTCCCTCCCCCAAAATATTATCTATTAGTTATTTTTGTGGGTTATGCATGCTTAAAAAGGTACCTGATTGTTATTATTTCCATGATGTCGTATCTTTTGATTTTTTGCTCTGTTTTTATTATTATTGTCCTCTTGGGACAGAAAATTACATAACTTCTCTGAGACTGATCTATAAAATGGGTTGTAAATACTGTACTGGCAATTTCATGAAAATTGAATTAATTAAAAATATGTGTGTATAAATATATATACACGCATATTCATACATACATACACCTTCATTCAATATATATACACATACATATTCATATATATACACATAAACATTCTCTCTATATATATATATTTAGAGAGAGAGAGAGGGAGTAAGCATATTCATCAGTATGCCTGACACACTAAGATGGTAAATGTTCATTTTTTCCATGTTCCTTCTCTTTTAGATCTGGAGTGGATTTCTTAAGACCATAGCAAATTGTTAGTTGGGCACATGCTCAGGATTCAGTAAATGTTTTTCTTTTTACTTCCTAATTTTTATCTTGCCACTTGAGTATATATTAATGCATATTTACTCAAATATATGGAGCACTGGGTGTGGTACATGAACAATGAATCTTGGAACACTGAAAAAATAAAATAAAATAAATTAATTTAAAAAGTTAACAGAAAAAAACAAATATAATAATACGGTCACAATGTATTTATTAATTGCTATGCATTTTATGTGCCAGGAAAATATCCCAAGCATCATATTTTCACTTCAGGACTGAGTCTGGACTGAGACATAATCCATTGGACAGAAACCCTAACTACCATTACCCTCACACAGTTGTTTTTGGTGTAGTTCCTCTTTTCAGTGCCATCTGTTAATTCTTATGTATTTTTATAGATAAAAGTTTCATTAGTAGAAAGAAATGAATGTTTTCTTTCCTTCTATACTTATACCTTTTCTGTATCATAGCCATCATTTGAAGGATTTTTATTTTTAAGCTCAATGGTTTGAATTGGGTAGTTAAAATCACATAATTATATAAATTGATGCATTCCATTTGTAAATGTCTTTTAAAATCTGATAAAATAAATATTTTAATATGAATATTACATACCGAAATGTTGGTTTGTTGATTAACTGACTGGTAAAGAGGGAAGGAGTTCCTAGAAGGCTTAAAGTTCTTTTGGAGACATGTTTTCATGTTCTTTATTGAGTATGTGACTTGTGTCTGAAACTATTATGAAAAGAATGTTTACCAGAGGTGTCTGATTTGGATCTGAATTCTAATAATATATTTCATTTTTATAAAGTATTCTTTTGAAGAACTCTTTTGGTGTGTTTGGCCATATTGCTTTAATATTGGTAACTCTCATGGTTTAAGAACTATTTCTCTTTACCAGCTCTGAATCTGGTAGCACAAATGACAGGGAGGTGTTTTTGTTGTTGTTGTTTGTTTTTTTAATACTTTCATTCTCTCAGTGCTAGGATTAGGATGGTCAATTTATGTTTCAAGCTTACTCTATTATTTGTCCAGTGGCTAGTAAACATTGTAAGTGAATATTGCAATTGGATTTTGAATCAATAACTTCAGACACTGGACCATATGTTTTAATGAGAAGCTGGATTTTTCTTACATTGGCCACATAGTACTATTAGTTTTTTGATGATATATTAGAGTCAGAAAGACACATATAAGCACAGAAAGTACCATGAAGTCCTCAAATTCCATTACAGTTCATTCTCGTGAAAGGCTTGCCAAGGTCAACCATAACTCTCTGTGCTTTGCTTTGTTACTTTGGGCCACTCTACAATAATTTTGAAATCATATATGAAATTTGCTCTGAATTTATTACCTATTTGAATACCTCAGTTCACTCTTAAGAGAAAGTTGTATTGCTATATCTTTGATGTATCTAACCCCTTAGTTGGTATTAACTGTATGGCTTATTTCAAACATAGCTTTATGAGCCCTCTAATGTGCATGTAAAGTGAACCAGAATAGTAAATTCAAATCTCTGTGGGCTTGTCTATTTTCACTAGGAATAAAAAGGAATTGTGTTCTATTTTATATGATCTTCTTACCTGAGCATACTGAATGCTTATTAGTCAATTCAAGAGCAGCTCTGTGATGTCATTAATAAAATTTTTAAGCCAGATTTTGGAAATAATCTATATTTCACTAGAATATTCTTTTTGAAACATTTATCTTTAATTACTTTTCTTAGGATTGAATATGTATATTATGACTTTCAGAATGAACTCCAATTTTATCACTTTATTCCTGTGAACAAATAGTGTTTTTATTTTTCCCTGCTTCAGAGGAATAAGATAAATCAAAGTGTGGTCACCCTTAATAACAGATAGAGTCCTCACTTTACAAATGAACACACAAAAGCAGCCACTATTGTGTTGAAAGCCCAATTAGTTTCTTTCTTTTTTCTGAGCTCCATGGTGCTGATTATAGCGTTTTGATTCTAGGCATGGTTCTTTCATTCCACTACAATATTGCCATGATCCCAAGCAATGACCTAGTTGGCAATGCACTAGTCAGGATAAAATGATATAGAGTATGGTTGTAGAACTAAGGGTGAGAATATTATCATCTGAGAAGGTGGTAGAAAAGAAGATCATTGTAGTTTATGACCATTTTGAATGTTCAATATAGTAAACATATCTGGCAAGTATATGCTTTAAAAAAACTTTTACTTATTTGTTATAATTTGATATGGAAGGAGGGGGGAGAGGGAGAGAGAAAGAGTGGGAGAGATTGAGATTGGATAAAAGAAAATGTAGCCACAATTTAATCACTGTTCACTATCTCCTATACTGCCAACACTGGGATAAAGCTGAAGATGTTGTTTAATAGTGACATATACAATGAGAATTTTTTTTTTCTGATACTTGTCGATAGCTGTGAGGATATTTCATTGCAACTCTCCCTTTCATTAGCAAACATATCGTTTTAAACTTTTGGTTGTTTTTATTATTGACTTTATTTGTTACTCACATATCACTTTTGATTTTTCACATAAAGAGCTAATCTATGAAATTTTAAGGTTTTCCTTCATTGTAAGTAGACATGCCTTTTGATTTAACCAGTTTAAGGACAGTATTAGGCTGGTTTTAGTGTGTGTGTGTGTGTGTGTGTGTGTGTGTTAAAATCAATAATAAATTTGAATTAAGTTCTTATATCAACATATAATAAGTAAAACCCTTTTAGAGCAAAAAAAAATTTTTGATTTTTTTGAGTGTTATTATCCTGTGAAATTATGGATTGACACTGTGAAGGATCCCCTAGATAACATAGTTAACACATACTTGTGAAAGCAGTGATACATAACCAGCATGTAATCCAGTAGAATATAAGCCCTTTAATGGTGGAAAATCTGTCCTGTTCACTTCTGTTTTTCCAGTGAGTAATAGCCATGCAGTAAATATTTATTGAAAGTAACCAAAGAAAATATAGTTAAATAAATAAACTAAGGAATTATAATTTTCTGATTTGCTTGAAAACTTTTTATCTAATTAGAATTAAGTTTAAAGAATGGAAACAAGTATCAAAAGATAGATATATGTACCATAAATGGATTTCATTTCTTTCCTAGGCAAAATAGCACATGACTGGCAGCATGTTGTTGGTTGGCTTTGCTGACAATGATACATTTTGCTTCACATTGTTTTTATACATTATTTGTATTCAATTAGACATGTTTATTTTCAGAAAATTTGAACTTTATTATATAGTATAAACTAGAAAATATATAATTCTTTTAAAATCATTTTTGTGGGACGCCTGGGTGGCTCAGTTGGTTAAGCGGCTGCCTTGGGCTCGGGTCGTGACCCCAGGACCCTGGGATCGAGTCCCACATCGGGCTCCTTGCTTGACGGGGAGCCTGCTTCTCCCACTGCCTCTGCCTGCCACTCTGCCTGCTTGTGCTCTCTCTCTCTCTCTGACAAATAAATAAATAAAATCTTTAAAAAAAAAAATCATTTTTGTGAAAAATGTTTTTCTCCATACAAGGTGAGAAGATCAGTTGACGTTCACAGTTGTATAAACTTTAGAGTTTTATTTTTTATAGGTAAAGTTTGCCATTGCATCTGTATAGTATCACCAAATTGTAGGTTATATGATATGCTTTGAGTACTTGGCCTGGTGCTTAATTTTATGTGAGGCTTAGAAGGTAACATAGGAAGTATGAAATGCATTCTTGTTATTGAAGCAAATGTCTTTTTGCTTTCACTGGCAATTTAGATTAAATTTTAAGCAAGTAAATAGGATCATGATTTGCTTTGAGCATCTGTATTTATTCGGCTGTAACAAAAATACTTCATTTCAGTGTTCACTCTTAGGTGACTATTCAGAGTGCTTATTTGCTACAATTTTTCTGAGAAAAATGTAGCTTGAAATGCATTTTAAACTCTACACTATGTTTGTTTGTTATAGTTATATGTTTGTTATATGTTATATGTTATATGTTTGTTAAACTTATATGTTTGTTATAGTTCTTCAGGCAGGTAGGTTTAAAAGAAACATACAAGATACCTGAGCAAGTTCTTGCTGACCTATGCAATACCTGCCTCCTAATAGGTCATATTTCAGTTCCTATATTTTTGACAAATAGCCTGGCTCTAAAAAGCTCTGTGCATGGTGCTGAAACATCTCATGATGTATGAGCGTGTCTTACTGATAAATTCTAATGTCAGCCTCTGTGTGATAGTGATTCATCAGGTTGTAAAATTTTTGTTTGGGAAACACATTGAATTAGCAAGTTTCATATTTTGGGTGTGTTAAAATAAACACAGTTTGTCCTTTTGTTTTAAAGAGTTCATAACAATTACCTTCCAGATTGTCAAAAACAACAGGATTTAATTAGAAACTGTCAAGGCTATCATAAAAGCAAATGTCTATATTAGCAAATAAATTGATATGACTACAGTGCTGGAAATGTTTACAGGCCAGTGACATGTTGGTAATATGCAGCAAGTTATTGTAAGAAAAGTTAAACACTTGATTATGAACAGGAACAGCAGCAATTAATGTGGAAGCCTTATACCTTTGTAGAGATAAGTGATTTGCCTTTAAAAAGTATGACATATTATCTTAGATGCTTTTTTATTATTTCAGGATTTTTTTTGTACACAAATATATTTATTTTGCAGGACTTTACGTTTTTGTTTGGAAATATGACTTAAAACCCTAAAAGATTTTAGTTATTTTCTCCAGGTGAAGTCTTTATATTTCCTATTTTAGATTCTTTAATTAGTAATGTTTTTGTCACTTCAATGATTCTCATTTTTTAAGCTGTGTTTTTTAGGTGTCTTAAATATAGTCATAGAGAACTACACTTAATCTTTTTCTTTTCTTTTCTTTTTAAAAAAGATTATTTGAGAGAGAGAGGGGAAGAGAGAGAGAGAGAGGAAGGGGGGAGGGAGAGGGAGAACATGTGTGTGGTGGGGAGGGGAGAGGGAGAGAGAAACTTAAGCAGACTCTGCACTGAGTTCAGAGCCGATTCGGGGCTTGATATCCCAACCCTGAGTTCATGACCTGAGCCAAAACCAAGAATCAGATGCCCATCGATTGTGCCACCCAGATGCCCCTCTTTTACTCTAAATTAGTCTTTGGAGCTTTTTCTTGTATTATCAAAACTTTGTTCTCAAATTTTTATTGAACTCTGGAATTATCTGATTTATGTCATTTTTATATGGGGGTGAACCAAATAAAAGGGAAAATTTTATAAAATTGAACCTGATAAAGTTATTCTACTAATAATCCAATATGTTTAAAGTAAATTTTTAAAATTCTAATCTTCGAAAATCCTAGCCTTCTAAAGTCTAAAATTCATCGTTATCCTGGGGAAATGAATCATTCAATCTGGTCAGAGCAGACTTCAAGTCAGCACAACTAGGTTAGTTGCTATATAAGTATAAAAACCTCCCTCTTTTGGGTTCATGTGAAACATGTTTGATTGTTAGATTTGCAACACAGAAAATTACTAGATTATTTGCTTATTACTGCAATGAAGCACATTAAGTGTTCAGAATCATAGAGATTTGAAAAGTAGACCTAAATCATAAATCCTACCAAAAACTGGCAATATTTTCTGCAAAGCAAGCAGCTTATATTTGAGCTACTACTAATTATTAAAATGAAACTTTAAGTTCCTCAAATATTGGGTTTACATTTTGTGAACTTATCAATTAAATATACTCTAAAACCTGCTTGTTAAGAAAATATATAAGTGAATACATGATATCCTTGAGGATTTGTTTTGGTCAATAAAGTGTCAAATAGAGTGTTGTTATTGCCTTTCAATACTGATCAAGTGCTCTAAATTCATTTTTGTGCATTATAAAAATGTAATTACAGAACCCAAAAAAGTGCCTTGGCATTCCAAATTTCATTATAGGAAATACTTTTAAAAAATATCACTTAAATGATACCTGATCAGATGACATTTCCCAGAAATTATTCTTTATTTAGAAACAAAACAAGACAAAAGCAATTGATTTTAATCCAAAATGTATTTTTTTCTTATAAAAGAGGCCCACATACTCACTGTGTCTACTCTACAGAATTTGTCCATTTTATTACACCACGTGTCAATTCAAGTTACCTAGTCACTGCAAAAACTCGTGGCTAATATGTGTAATACAACACAGGAGGAGGTATTGCTCAGTTCAACTACTCTTATATACTTAAAAAAAATACAGAAATGTTTTTGTCCACTTTAACTGTAGTCCAGACATAAAAGTTACATGAAAGTTCTAGAAAATGGAATTATTTTATTTGGTTGCCACAGTACCCTTTGAAGCCAGTTAATTAAAATGCCGAACTTGTACATATTTCCCTTGGTCAGGAGCAGCATTGGTGAAGCTTAAACTTCTTTCTAGAAAGCAATATTTCTCTGCTTTTTTTTTTTTCCAAGTACAGCTGCAGTCTTAAGCTTTTCTTTGAAGTAGGTTTAGTTAGTTGTTTTTAGGACATATTTGTTGGCACACCTATAACAGTTGCTTTCACTTCCAATGCTGTACTTTTTTCTTTGCCTGTTTCCCAGAGGTTGATTAGAGGAGGATAAAGCTCACTGAATGTGAAGGTTGGTTTCTGTACGTAATTCCTCATATAGCCATGTCCGCCATCACAGTTCATTTCTTGAGAGAGGCAACTGAAAAGATATACCACACCAATAACCCCCAGAAAGCCTCCAAGGCAGGCCATAACGGTTGTGGTATTACTCTTTTCATATTCTTTTCGATCAGGGTCCAAACCTTTTGTGGTGACATTTACACATTGTTTTCTGGTTTTTTGATAGATGGTGGGGATATCAATACAAATTCTGTACTCAGTTGATGGGTTCAGATGAGTAAGATTATATACCTTGACATCAGATGGTATTCGAGCACTTTGGGCAGCATGAGAATGTTCAGTCTTGACAAAGGCTGTCCAGTTAACACTGGATTTGAGAATTTTAGAACTTGCTTTCCAAGACACCAGAACTGAATTGGCCTGAACATCTTTTATTTTAATATTTAAGGATTCGTTGTTATCCTGGGGAAAAGAACCATCCACTTTGATCATAACAGACTTCAAGTCAGCACCAACCAGGTTAGTTGCTATACAAGTATATAGACCCCCTTCTGTTGGGGTTATGTCATTTATATCTAGTGTGCCTTCAGAATGGACGTAGAACTTGTCTTTCAGAGTATTAGGTAAGAGTTTTTGACCAGAAGGTGTTATCCAGTAGATTTCAGGCTGTGGCTCTGCGGTAGCTCTGCAGTGCAAGGAAACATAGCTCCCAGCTTCTAAATCCAGATTAGAAGGGAAGCTCTCAGGAGCTATAAGAGGGAGACAGATTTCCATCATTTCCCTGAAATGGACCTGCCGAACATTTTGGCCTTGGAATTCAGGTGGGTCCACACAAAATAGTGAGTCTGGCTCCATAAATCGAATGTTAGTTTTGTTCATATTAATCCAACGGATGACGCAGTCACACCTGATGGGATTGCTGTGTATGCTGATCTCCTTGAGGTTTGGCAGAGACTCAACTGTACCATGGTACAGGGCACTAAGGGCATTGCTGTTGAGCATGAGTGATTCCAGCTTGGGTAGTCTGAAAAATGCATTTGGGTGAATGTAAGACAACCGTGGGTTGTTTGTGGCTTCTATTTTTCTTAAATCTGGCAGGTTATCCACAGCAAGACTGTCGATGGAAATCAGCTCAGGCATATTATTTATTCCCAACTCTTTTAAGTGTAGCATATTGCTGAAGTCACCCCTCCGTATTCTATTAATGGGATTTTTATTTAGATCCAAGAATTTGAGGTTTATAGCTTTTTGGAGAGCAACATGGGGCACTTTAATAAGCCTGTTGTCATAAAAAGAGATGCTTTCTAAGTTTTCAAGTCCAACCAAGGCATTATCTGGTATTTCCGTGAGGTTTATACCAGCTATAACCAGGCTGCGCAGATTGATAAGCGGCTTAAAGTTCATGTCTTTGATTCTGATGATTGGATTTTCCCCAATCATCAGAATCTCCAGATTGGGAAGAGCATCAAACCACTTACTGTTGATCATCTGCAATCTATTTGAATTGAGATGAAGTCGAAGGAGATTATGTAGGCCAATAAAGGCTCCGGGTGAAATTGTAGAAAGCAAGTTGTGATTAATATAGAGTTCTTGTAAGTTGCTCAGTCCAGACAGACATTTTTCAGGCAGCTCAGTTAGTTTGTTTTCCTCTAAATACACAGAAAGAAGCTGAGGCATCTTTTTTACATTAATATTGGTGACTGAAGATAAATTGTTTTGAGATAAGTCCAGGCCGGTGAGGTTTACTGGAAAGTCTATGGAGTATTCAATTTTTGCAATATTGTTAGTCTGTAGGAGCAGAATCTGTGTGTCAGCAGGCAATCTGGCTGGGAAATTTAAAAGACCTAAATCATTACAATCCACTGTAGATGCTTCCATATAAATGGATCTGGGTGTAAACCAAGGCCTGATTTCACATGTACATAATTGTGGGCAATCCGCTTTTTTATCTACAGCTTGTACTAGTGTAGTGATAGCTAGGCCAAGTAGCACATGAATTCGGAGTGGCATGTCCTTCATCTTAGCTTTCTTCTTCAGAAATTTAATGGGCCCTTAAGGATTCCACAGTCACTGCTAGGAAGTTCAGTAAGAGTTGATTGATAAGGAAAATGGTTGCATTTGTCAAATGATGAATGCCATAAAACTGCAAAGTTTTTCTTCATGAAAATAAGTGCTGGTGCCACAATTGTCTTGTCTGGAAGTGTCATGCATGTTGGTAAAAAGATTACTATCTCCTTTATGATAGAATACTGATACACTTTTTGAAGATGGAGTATGTATAGATGGTCACAGGAAATTGAGCAATTCATTTATTTAGGAGTGTAATATTCAAATCCCATGCTTGTTCAGTACTCGCAGGAATAGCAGCATGATGCTGACTATAATAAAATGAAACATAAAAGAAAAAAGAGAAGAAGAATTAGTCCAAAGGGGAAAAAATGCCATAATTAAATATCCATTAATTAACTATGACTATCTTACATATATTGTTTAGAGTTTACAATTAATTCACTATGTTTTGATGACTCTGTCCTTGTTGTGACTCTCCTTGGCCCACACATTAGACAGGCTGAGAAATTGAATCTTTAAAAGGCTGATGTTATAATAAACATAATGAATATGCTTCCAGAATTTTTCTGTTATTTCCAATCTTTACTTGTTTATACCTGGTCATTTTGTTTATTATATTTGTCATTCTCTTTGACAATTAGTTACAGGGAAAAAGAAGAAAAACCTTTCAATGATGATGTCTTGTTTTTTTTCTCTTAGAGAAGAAAAATTAAATGCTTATAAGCAAATAATACTGTTTGGTTACAGTCAAATGATTTAGCCTGCGGTTTCTCAGGTTCCCAGGAGACAACATTTAGAAACAAATTCATGTTCATGAAATGAACTAGAAGTAGTGGTACTTAGCTGGATTTCCCATTTTCATTCATGTTTCTTTCCATCGTCTCCTTTGAATAAAGTGACTTGAATTTTCCAGTATTTGGAAGAGATTGTCTAACTTGCCATAGATGTGCCTGCATATTGTCATTCTTTACTGAAATGCAGATTAACGTTTGACTGTTTTATTTTTCCCTGAAAATAACTTACATTCCATTAGTTACTAACAGTGAAAAAGTAACTTTAGTACATCAGTAAAACAGGCACTTAAGTACTCCTTCTTTTAAATGGATACTGATGTCTTTATCACATAAAAATAAGCAATCCAAAATCATGTCGTAGTTTCGATATGTGCCGTATTTTAAAATACCACACGACTTTTAGATATACACTCCATCAGTTGAACTGCCGGTGAGCTCTTCCTGCAAACGTCCAGGATGGCGGGAGCCGGCCCGGACTCTTCATTCTGGGACTTTTTGCCTCCCAGCAATAGTGGTCTGCTGAATGATCATTTCGTAAACACTGTTGACTCATTCTAAGATAAGATGGGTGTTTCAAGAACAGGGATAAATATATTTAGAGATGTAGTCAAGAGAGAGAGAGAAAAAGAGAGAGAGAGAGAAGTATTTTTTACACAAAAAAAATTACTTTCCCAAATCATAAAAAATTTACAGTTCAAAGTCAAACCTAATTTTCCTCTTACCCTTTAAGAGATGTGATTTTTTTTAAGGCTTTATTTTGAAGTAGTCTCTACGCTCAACATGGGGCTCAAATTCATAAGCCCCAAATCAAGAGTCACATGCTCTACTGACTGAGCCAGCCAGGTGCCCTGAGATGTGATTTTATCTGAAATCTGGATCATGAAGTTCAGATTACTAATTATCTTGAATTAAAAGTGTCTTTGCTTTTTTTTTTTTTCATTACTTCAACTGTTCGCTGATCTAAAATTCCATTTTTTAATTAAATTTTTAAAATTTTTAATTGATGTATGGTTGACATACAATATTATATTCATTTCAGGTATACAACATAGTGACTCAACAGTTATATACATAACAAAATGCTCATCACGATAAGTGTAATTAATTATCATCTGCTGCCATACTCAGTTATTATAACATTATTGACTATATTCCTTATGCTGAACTTTTCATTTCTGTGACTTATTTATTTTATAATTGGAAGTTCATACCTCTTAATTCCTTTCACTTATTTCACCCATCTCCCCACTCCCCTCCCCTCTGGCAACCACCAGTGTATTCTCTGTACCTATGAGTCTATTTGTGGTTTTTTGTTGTTATTTTTCGTTTGCTCTGCTTTTTAGATTCCACATATAAATGAAATCATATAGTATCTGTCTTTCTCTGTGTGACTTACTTCACGTAGCACAATATCTTCTAGGTCTATCCATGTTGTTTGCAAATGGCAAGATTCCTTTTTTTTTTTTTTTTTTATGGCTGAGTCCTTTTTTGTTGTTGTTTTGTTTTTAAACTGGACCTTCTGGCTTTTATTCCTAATCTCTTTCAAATAGACTCTGAGTCCCTTGAGGAGAGAATCTAATACAGCTTCTCCTTCAGTGAAGATTCCTGATAAATCCTTGGCCCATGGGACCCTCCACAATCTGTGGTCTCTCTTCTCTTTCTCTATATTTGTCCTCATCTTCTGCCACTCTGCATGTGGCCTTCCCTCTGTCAGCAGAGCTCTGGCTACCTCATCTCTCTGCCTGGAATTCCTGTTTCTATGTTGTGAGTTAACTCTGACTGTTTTGTCAAACCTTAAGTCAAGCATTGCCTCTCCGTGAAGCCTTCTGTATAAGCCCTCCCCTCCAGCTGTACCTCACTGCCCTCCACAGTGATCCCATGGCCCTAGCACATACTTCTGTCCGAATATTTGCTTGATTCTCTGCCTCACCAGGTAGTCATCTCCCTGAGATCCTGAGGCCTGCCTGCCTTTTCATTCCCAGCTCGTAGGCATGGTAATTAGAATGTAGTAGATTCTCCAGAAATCTTTCCAATGAAAGGATAAATGAATTATATTAATAAATGTATATATTCATCTTCTCTACATATAACTGAAGCAATTCAATCTGTTTAATTTACTAATTTCAGTATTCAGCTGCTTTAACTTGCATAAATCTATTACACAGAATGCATGTTGACTATATTACTAAAATCCAAAGACTAAATTTTAGTATAATCCAAAGGGACATTGGACTTTAAAGAAAAGTCAATCTAATATTATGTCTTCAGTTTATTTCATAATTTATTCAGTCAACATTTAATGAGTACCTTCTGTGTTCCAGTTACTGGGTTAATAGCTAGAGGATAAAAAATAACCCGGACATGTTCACTTCCCTCCTTAAGTTTTTAGTCTGGAGGGGAAAGCACAAGTAAACAGATGGTTACAATTCACTGTACAGCTGATATGGGAGCACATAGGAAAGATACCTGAATACAACTAAAATAGAAATCTACTTCCTCTTTCTTCCCAAAGTGAAGAAACAGCCTAAGGTACAAGGTACAAAGTACATTTCTGCATATTCCCATAAATCATTCAGTCAAGAACTAAGAAAGGATAAATTCTGCCAATTAATCAGTTAAATCAACTCTCACCAGTCGAGCCTATATCCCTATGTTAACTAGAGGATTAGAAATATTTAAGACGAAACCTTCTTTTGGGGGACATTAACCTAATAATGCCATTTTTTAGTTTGAAATTATTCTTCTCTTTTCTTAAATTTATATCTTTATTTTATTAGAAACTCTTTTCTGACCTCATTTCATTATTTATATAACTATATGCCAGATACAACCACATTTGAACTAGATTTATTCTGGAAGCTTTTGAAAATAAGAAGAGTTGTGATAGTAGTGAACAAGGTCAATTTTTATTTCTCCAGATCTGTAGGAAGAAATTGTTAGTATGAAAAGCACAGTGGAAGATTGGAAATTTTGCTTTTCTTCGTTGTAATATTGATTTTTTTTTCTCGTGTCTTTGGAAATGATTATGATGCTTTCACTAATGGGCTCTTTGGCATAGATTGTTCGCAGGATAGTAAGGCAGTAATAATATCTTATATCTTAGTGCTTTATGGTTTTCAAAGCCTTTTCTTATTCATCGTTTATTTTATGTTAATAAGGACCTTGTTGCGTTGGCTGGGAGGTAACTTTAATCCCCCCCCCCCTTTTTTAATGTAAGGGTATTTGAGATCTATCAACCAGAGATCACACAGCTAATAAATGAGGGGTGACTGTAGAACCCAGGTTTTGTCTTTAGGCCTCGCGTCACTTTCTAATAATCCACACTGCATACATATGTAGAGGTGAGATGAAATAATCTTAACAAAAGGTTATTGTAGTGATTTTATTTCTCAGCAGAGCTGTCATTCCTTTGGTGTTCAGCTTTTCAAGTTTGGAAAATTAATTTCATCAATCTAATAGTGACTAGTGTGTGGTTCACACTAACCAAACTCACAAGGGACATAACCAAAATGCCAATACATTACAATGAGAAATATGACTGTCAGGAGAATACATCTGAATCTGCTGTTCAGTTCTGTTGCTTTGTTATTAAAAAAAAAAACGTAGTTGGAAATACAAGTTATGGTTCTGCAATTTGCTTGTGAACATGGATAATTTGACATAACTGCTTTAGTAAAGACTATGTATCACAGGAACCAGGCCTCTTGAGTCTCATGGCCCTTGGCATGATCTTAGCCCCCAAGCCCCTGTGCCGGGAGACTTTTCCTGGATTCATTTTTGGTCACTTCTCATCTGTGTCTTAATCATTTCTATACATTTTTTTTTTCCCCCTTATTGAATATAAAATTGTCAGACATTAGATTATTACTAGGCATTAGATTATTAGATTATTCTCTTATCAGACATGAGATTATTTGATTATTATCCCCTCCCCAGATTATGAGATTATATTATTAGGGGCTGTGTTCAACTTACTTTTGATTTGATTGGTTGTTTAGTACCTAGCCCAGGACCTCCAGTGTAGGGGTTATTAATCAAATATGTGCAAAATAATAACTCACAAATGTGTGTTTCTATAATTTGTATTGGATGATAGCATATGGAATAGTGATGGAAATGACTTTTTTTTCTTTCCAAGTAACCACCAATAAGCAACACAGCCAGAACAGGATAAAGAGAAACAGATACACCCCCAGATTCTTACAGACCTTTTTTTTCTTATTGTCTGATAGTTACAAAGTAGAAATATCACAACTGTACTACAAAGCATCCACTAGCAAAACAGAAAATGGTTCACTTTATAGGCAACGATTTAAAAACATAGCTGTTCTTTAAAGCCACATTTTAGCTTTACTGCTGAGAAAATGGTTTCTGCTGTTGGCCATTTTGGGATTTGGGCTAAATAATTATAATGGTGGTATTGATTTTAGGAGAGATTTTCACTTGTTTTTTATATGCATCTATACAAAAATTTTTAAAAAGTATTAAGCTAAATATTTTCCTTAAAAAATAAATTGACCAACTTAATCCCATTTTCATTTTTTGAGAATTTTAATGCCATGGACCCTCTCACTTTTAGCCTACCTCTCCCCTGTCTTTCCCTCTCCCACTTTAACTTTTTGAATGCATAGAAAAAAACAATAAACTTAAAAAATATTTTCAAGCTTAGAAAACTTGCATCTCATGATTATTGGTATACTTCCATAATTTCCCATATTTCATCAAAATACTGGGAAATTTTTTCTTCAAAAATAAGAGTAGGAAATTGTACTTCAAAAAATCAGTATTTTAATTTGAATTTTAAAGGTTTTAGGATCGTTGCTTGCTCTGGAGCCTAGCATAGGGACTGGAGCATAGGTCTTCAATAAATATTATATTATGGATGGCTGGATATAAAGTAGATAACATATAGGCAAAGTATTTTACTTTTCTTCCTTAAAATATGGTAAATAATTGGGGCGCCTGGGTGGCTCAGCTGGTGAAGTGTCTGCCTTTGGCTCAGGTAATGATCCCGGGGTCCTGGGCTCAAGCCCCGGATCAGTCTCTCTGCTCAAGGGGTAGCCTGTTTCTCCCTCTTCTGCTCCTCCCCACTGCTCATGCTCTCTCTCTCTCTCTCAAGTAAATAAAAAAACCTTTTAAAAAATATGGTAAATAAGCCATATAAGCTATTGTTACTAACAGTGTATATTGTGTATATTATTACTAATATTATATACATTGTCATTAACGGATTCCTCTTTTTTAGGGTGAACATTCATGTATATGGTCCTATTCTTAGGAGCTAAGAACCAACTCATAATTAACAAATTTCTTTTCAATTGTTTTTAAGCAAAATGATTTTAGATCATTTTTGTATATTCTTTTAGTTTTAAACGCAACTGAACTTTATTATATATTAAAGCAAATAAATTATAATTGAATACTATAAAACTTCAGAAGATAATGTTAATGACACGTCTCCAGGAATGAAAACTGACATCTCAGGGAAATGTATTATATAAAGCCTCTTTTAAATGAACTAATGAGTCCTACGAGTTCAACATCAGCCCTCATAAGAGCTTATCATTTATCTACTTTTTCATTTATTCTTCCATTTGTCTTTCCCTAAATATTTGCGGAGGGCCTACTGCATCAGTCACTGTGTTTTCATTTGTAATCTCGTAAGATTTGAGAAAACTTGAAAGATTAAAGATTATTTTTCATCGACAGAATATAATTTGATAGTTAAAGCTTTTGTGTGGGGGGGAGTGGTTCAGAAGACTTAAAAAAAAAAAGTTTTAAAAGCATTTTAAGATGTGGAATTTTCTGGGTGGCTCAGTGGGTAAAAGCCTCTGTCTTCAGCTCAGGTCGTGATCTCAGCGTCCTGGGATTGAACCCCACTCTCTGCTCGGCAGGGAGCCCGCTTCCCCCTCTCTCTCTGCCTGCCTCCCTGCCTACTTGTGATCTCTCTCTCTCTGTCAAATAAATAAATAAAATCTTTTTTAAAAATGTGGAATTTTCATTCACTTAAGAAATATTACTGAACAACTACGTTTTGGCAGGCACTACTGTAGATGCTGGAGAGTCAGCTATAAATCATAAGCAATATCTACTCACCAAGTTCTCAGTTATTGAAGGCGTGGATAGCAAAGGATGCTGTACAACAGATTTGACATAGTAAAAGTATATGCACTTCTCTGTGGATGTACCAAGGTCAGGGACTTCTGCTTCCCACAGAAGCAGCCTGAATGTTCTGTGTTCTGTTATGATACTGATTTAAAAAATTAACTGAAGTATACTAGGGAAACACGGGGGGGAGATTTAAAATCCACTATCTTTCAGATGAATTTTTACAATGCTAAAGCAGACAAAGTGTGCCTTCTTCTCTGTACCTCATTATATGTATTATAAAGACTATAGAGTCTGAAGAAGAGAAACATTTGGATATTTAAGTTCAAAAATTGGTGGAGATAGGAAGTTGCTATGGCTACATTAAAGCCCAGTTTTTCCTTTTCTTCTATAGCAAATTGCTAGCTAAGTTCATTTATGTAAGGAACTTAAATTCTATTTTCCCATTATCTGACTTTATATTCCTTTGTTGTAAGACTCAATCTTTCTTCAATTCTAATTGAAGGTTCCATATCCTGAAGGTGTTCTTGAATTATACTAAATGCATTCCTGTAAAAGGGTATTCATTTTTCCTTGAGAAATATTTATTTTCCAGTTTTTCAGAACTAATTAATTTTTTGAATTTGTAGGTCAACTTCCAGGAAGGAGATAATGGTAACTAGAATAGTTTAATGAATGTTATCTTATAGTATTTATCTGTTAATAAAAAAAGATCAATACAGAGGAAGAAAATTTGCTTTATGATATGAAATATGGGTCAGGTTTACTAGATGATTTTATAATTGTGGACAGGACATGTTACTTTCCTGTACCTCAAGTTATGGATCGTTTAAATTTAGAAATTGGTTATATGATCATTAAAGTTCCTTCCCATTCTAAAAGGTGTATACTTCTCTGAGAGCATGAAAGATTTTTAAAAAGATGTCTAAAAATAGTTGTGGGTAAACTGACTTATTCAATTTAAACCTTTGTGTTTAACTGGTAGCAAGTTTACATTCAGTTCTCTAGACCTATGTTATTAATACATTAGGGTCAGTGAACTTTAGTCATGAAGTTTTTAAATGCTGTCAGATTAATTACCTGGGGTTATTCCTATTTCATTTCGTGTTTATTTCTACACAGTAGTAAATGAGGAAGAGAGTTACTTTAGTCATCAAATTAAGGCACACTAACCACTGGGTAAGTAAATTGCCGAGATTAGGTCCCTTGATTGAAAAATGAGTTGTTGTCAGCAACTATTAATACTGATATATATATATATATATATATATATATAATATATTATGATGGTTATAATATACACATTATAACCATTATAATTATTTGCTAAATTGGAAACTAGGGATTTTTTCTTTTAAAGATTATTTATCTGAGAGTGAGAAAAAGAGAGAAGGAGAGAGAGAGAGAGCAAGCACAAGCTGGGGGAGGAGAAGTGGGAAAGGGAGAAGCAGACTCCCTGCTGAGCAGGGAGCCTCATGTGGGGCTTGATGGGGAGCTCGATCCCAGGACCCCGGGGCTTCATGTGGAGCTTGATCTCAGGACCCCGGGATCATGATCTGAGTCAGAGGCAGATGCTTAAGCGACTGAGCCACCCAGCACCCGGAAAGGTAGGGATTTTTGATACTATTGAAGTTTCAGCCACCTAGATATATTTGGTAGTATCATATAAAATCAGCACATTTTTGGTGTCGTGAATTCTTAGGTGGAAACGGATATAGAGATCCATTGGTTCTCAACCTCATTTTGATTGTGAAACCCTTCACATAAATTCTCGTTCACATAAGGTCTCGCCTGTATTTACATTAAGTCAAACATAGGAAAGAAGATCTATCCTGGTTAGCACAGGAGGTAGGGTGGTGTTGGAGAGTATGGGAAGGCAGACATCTGGAAAGATCTAGATGGTACCCAGGTTGGCTTTCCTGCCCATAGCATCTGATCCTGAAAGGGCTCCAGAGACCTCACTTTCTGAACCATCCATTCTCTCTTAGAAATAAAGTAGTGGAGGCCCTCAGATGTGAAATGACTCATGCAAAGGTGGCTTATTCTAAAGGACTATTGAAAATTTGGAGAGACTTTAGGCATTCTTTCTAGTGCGGATTCCCCCACCATCATCTCAGTCTATAGGCCTGCCACAGTTAGGTCCATTTCCCTTGGCTCTGACCGAATCCAAACTGGTTTCTTTCTTTGCAAGCTGGGAAGAATCCCCAAATGGGGTGGGATAGCACTCAGCCTTCATGGTCAATATTAGCCACCTAAGGGACGGAGCAGGGAAAAAGGAAATGCTCAGGAAGAAAGTGGGTTTAGTACTAGCAGTTAATAATAATACATCAATGCCACACATGTCCCATGTGCCACTGGTCTCACACCTTACGTGCATTCTCACAGGTAACCCTCAGGTCCACTCATTATCCTTACTTTTTATATAGGGCCAAAAAGGTTAAATGACTTGCCAGATCACTCTCCCTCAGATGTACATTCAGACCCCTTCGTTTTGCCTCTGAAGCCCCGTCTTAACCTCTAACCTTGTTAAATTAATTAAACAAGGAGGCAGTTAAACTGAAGTGGACCTAAGGCCAGGGGCCCATGTAAGCGAACCGAAGTCTAAGCCTATTGATGCCTCAAGGTTATACAATTGAAACCAACCAGAAACAGCCAAGTCGGCTTTAAACCAGAGTCAATCAATAATTCTCTGTCTTTGCTCCCATACTTTCTCTATAAAAGTCTCTCTCCAAGTGCCTGTCAGTGGAGGTGCTTCCCGGAATATTCTTCAGTTTATCCTTTAATACTAGCAAACTCTACTTTCTCTCAAATGCTTTTAACATAGCACCCATCATTTTACTATCTTATCAGAAAGGTGTTTCCTCCCACTGGATGGGTACACTGTTTTTTGTTATTTGTTTCTCCTCTGGAAAAAAAAAATATGCAAATGAAATTTCAAAGGCAGCCCAGTGGGAGCTAGAAAAAGAAAACCCATTTTCTGGGTCTAGTTTTGTTGTGCCAGTCAGATAAACCATATTGTTCTCTGAGTTCCATGCAAAATGTGGGGTTCCAATGAAATTTTCACTATTGTTTCCAAATTGATTATTAATGTTCTGTGAAATGCCATAGAGATTTCCTATACAGTTGCCATTATACAGAAGTCTGTTAATTAGAGCAAAATTAGTTTTATTATTGTACAGAATTTATGTACTGAAATGTAATGGACACCCATGCAGTTAATGGATCCTATGATTGAGACTGATTTCCTTAGATTCTGGCATTTTCAGATTCTCACATCAGATATTTTGAGATTCTCAAACTGGCTTAGATTCTCTCCTGTCCTCATGATAGGAATAGCTATAGATACAACAACAACAAAAAGAAAGTGGGTAGATTTGATATTATTTTGTGTCCCTGTCATGGTCAAGACCTTATATTTGAACACAGAGAACATTCCTGCAGATCTTAAGTCATGTACTATTTCCATCCCTTATGAAATTAAGCTCGGGATGAATTTCTCTTAGAGAAACCAAGAGTAATTTAAATAGCACAATTCTTTTTTTCTCCCAATTCTTAAAATATGCTGTTAGGCAGATTTCGAGGGAGTCTTGGACATTTTATCTTTTTTTCTTCTACTGTTTTCAGATTTGAGGCTTGTGCTATGTGGGGAGATCCATAGGAATAAAGTAAAACAGGGTCAGGATAGTTTTCTTTAAAAAAATAATTCCAAATGTGGCACCCCCAAAACATGAGATTTGTGGAAGCTAGTTATAGCATAGTGACAACCGAGAAAGATAATTTTCAGTGCAGAAATTCCTCCTTTATAATTTTCTTTTAGAAAGTGGGGACTGAAAGCTGAGTCTCATAAGTTTCATACTGGTGTAGTGATTTTTGTATACTCACAAATTACCGGCTTGTTGTGATACTGTCATTTCTCATTATGAAAAGAATTCAGATTTGTATTTATTTTTAATTATAGTTTTTGCTCAACTGAGCACTTCATTAATAGCATTATATGTGAAGTTGATTTTTGTACATGATTAGCAAAACAAATGATATTTCTAAGCCAGAACTCATCTCTTTATGCTTGTAGTCTATGAGAATCACTTCATGTATTGAGGAACTCTATAGTAAAGCATAACAGTACTTCATTCAATACTGTGTGAGAGCCAGTGGATTTTGGTTGCCTGATTTGCTTTTTTAACTTCTTTTTTATTATTCCCTTGTTATTTAGCATTTGTTTAGCCCGGAGTGTAGGTGTCTTTGGGGAAAAGCACTCACTTATGCATTATCCTTAACATTCACTCATAGACTGTATATATACTATATACATAGTATATAGACTATAGACTGTACTATAATCATCTTATTTTCCAATTTGGGAAACAGAGTATTGGAAAGCTTACTTCAGGTTATGATTGAACTATATAGATCTCTCTTTGGGTGATTGACAGTACTTTGACAGCAGTGTACTGAAAGCATGTAGACTCAAGAATTGAGAAAAGACCTTGTGACCTGCAGTGACTTCATTTCTAAAGTAAGATGCCCCTTAAGTGCTATAATTACATAATTTTTGTAATACTCTTAAATAAATAAGCTCAAAGCTCTTCCAGTATTTTGCCTGATGCAAACATAATCTTATTGACAGAAAAATTTACATAGAGATTTCAGGATATTTTCAGGTTTTCATCATGTTTACATTTTACACGTGTGTCAAACTACAGCATACACATAGGGTATGAATTTTACCAGAGTCAGAAGTACTCTATGAAAGGATTCTTAAGACATTTGCAAATTCATAGAGAATTTGGAGATTTTTTTATTTGTATCTCGAAATAATTTATCTATTTATATGGGAAAAATAATTATTCTCTTGGCAAAATTTGTGCATGCACGCACATGTCTATACGAAGATCCCTTTAGTTCTGTTCAGAAAATCTTCAATGTGATTGGCTAAACTCTTGTACTAAAGTTTCCCATTTTGTTCCAGTTTTTATTCCTATCAGTAGATATTTAGGGTAATTAATTTCGTTAGGCATGAATTTGTATTTAAAAATTTCACATGGGTGAAGAGGAAAGCTCTTCCTACATAAGCTTTCCTTTTTTCCTTGATATTTTTGATTTCAAAAAGCTCATTCTTATTGGCCCGTTCCAGCTTATTTTGGAAGCTAGTGCAGTGGGATGATTTGTACATGATGCCATCCTTTTATCTTCAGAGGCATTTCCAGCTACATTTGGAGATAGTTTCCCTGGCAATCCCGATTGAATGACAAGAAATAGTCACAGTATTGCCTTATAGTACAATGATTTGGAAATGCATGTCTCATGGAGACCTGCTATCAGTTATCCTACATTTCAAAAGAAAGCATTTGGGGTAATTATGCAGATAATTCAAGCAATTTTTAAATCATTTTCTTCTTCCTTGGAAGACAGCCCAATATCCTAACCTAAATCTTTGAGGTCTCCATTCTTTGAGTCACCTGAAGACTGTCCATCTTCCTGGTGTAGTTAAAAGAAAATAAATAGTGATTCCAACTTGAGTTGATTCTATGGACCAGGTACATGCATGCTGCCTTGTGTTTCTGATCTTACAAGCATTGCTCTCCCTCGGTCTTACATGTGAGAGCACACAATGGGCATATGTGTGCCCCTCCCACCTCTCCAAAGAAACAAGAAAAACAGTTTGTTCTATATTGTTGCTGCAAGTAAATGCTTTTATACCGATCTCAGGAAGAATGGCTTTTTAAGCAGAGATGTGTTGCAGAAGGATGGTAGCAAAAAGGTTTTCATTACATCTGTACTCCTTGATTAGCTTAGTTTGGCAGAACAGAAAGTCATTGGTTTATAGAGAAGATATGAAAGCCTCTGGACAAAAGTTTTATGATGTACTACAGGTAGAGAATGAAGAATATTTTGGTTGCAGTATTATTAGAGAAAACTCAAAATTACATTCCAGAGAAGAATGTTCCTCTGACAAGAACTCAGGGCAGATCATCTCCCGGCAGTCCAGTTTCTGTTCTGCCTACAATAAAATACAGTTTTTTCTTTGCTACTAAACATAACAGCATAAATATCAGTGTGTTTTATATTTTTACTGAGGATTGTGCAAATAAATTTTGAAAGGCATTGAAATAAAATGAGCTCCTGTGATCGAAAAATTTCTTCAAATGCAGTGAACAAGAGAATAAATCATAGCACCACATTTCAAGTGTCCTGGGTCAGCACGCGGCTGCCATGAATCCAGCAACAGATCATGTTTTCCTGTTACTGTAACTCCGAGCTGGTAATACCGATACGGTCTCTATCATTAGTTCCTTATAATGAGCATGGAATTACTTGTCTATTTTCATTTGAAAAGTGCCAGATTTTCTTCATGCTGTGTGATTACCCCCTAACACTCCTGACGAAGCACTTCAAACAACAGGGCCATACTTGTATCCAGAGCTGTAAGATTTTAGAACAGAATGACAACAAAAGCTCCACTGAAAGCTTGACAAAAATCTTGCTAGATTATGGTTTTGAGTTTCAAAAGTAATCTTCTAAGCAAGGTAAAGAGGCAGTTTACATGTCTTTGTGCATATGTGTGCATCTGTCAGTGAGAAGACACTCATTGGTAGACCAGTCCTGGACTCTTGTCTAACACTTGTGTTGACAAATGATGAATGAGAGATGACCTGGTGGTACCACAAAGAAGTCTGAAGGGGCAGACAGAGTTAGTTCTCGATATGCAACAGGTCTGCGAAGCCTTATCATATGTTTCGTACGTGGAAATAAAAGATACTATATGCAAGTTAAAGCTTTGAGTTTCCTTATTCCTGTCACCTAACTTACAGCCACTTAATTTTACAGGAATATCACAACAGCTCTTTACTCAGGGTCCGTTATGTAGGACCACCTCCTGTTGACAACCCTGTGAGATTTGGTTGACCAAGACTTCCTTGAATTCATTAGAAATTATTTTTGACACAGGGGATCAAATTAATTCAGATTATACCTGCTCGTAATGGGCTTTATAAGTTTCCAGTGATATTTGACCACTATCCTCTTTAAGGATTAGGCTACATCTGGGTAACAAACATTTGAGGGAATATGAGATCCCTAAAAACCATGACATAAAAAAGGAAATACGTATTGCCTTCAGGTAGTGAGTAGAAAGGACTAAAGTTAAATGACAAAGTAAAAAAAGGCAAAATGGCCATTTCTTTGAAATGGAAAGTAGTACAATTTGTGGTGCCTACCAAATTTTAATTTTGTATTAATGGGCTATATAGGCCCTTGCTAACATTATTACTTCTTTTACAATAGCTACCTCAGGAAGAGCTTGGGCAATATGCCAAGTTAAGTGTCTTTTTGGGGGGTCGCACATGCCTAGAGGACGAGTCATGGAAAAAGAGTTCTAGATCTTAATGAGGAGAGATGGTGCTTTCAAAATAATGTAAATTTGCACCCATTTTACACTTAAAAGCCTGGAATCCATCTCATATATAGGTTAGATGAAAACTAGGTGGAAAATCACCTGTTTGGAAGAATTTCTTAGTGATAAACTCTCTGTAGATAACTAAGAATACGTTTCAAATTATCATTTTGGGCTAAGAAAAGCAAATGGTTTTACAATATGTTATAGTAGCTTCACAGGGTAGGATATAATACGTTTTTATATATGATTACTGAATTTAAGTCATGAGAAGACATTTTCCCTTTACACTCTTATATGATTCAAAATCTAAAATCCTTTAAATTTGATCTGGGACATTCACCTAGATTTACTATTCTCATGCGTCCAACCAAAATTACTTTGTGAAATAAAGTTAATTTACCATTAATTTCTATTTCAGGAATATTTCATATTGCTCAATGAAGAATTAGTCAACATTGATTTACATTATGGGAAACTTTCTCTGATGCTTAAGAGTTGTATGTATTTTATACTTACTTTTCAGAAAATATTATATTCATATTTTACATATTTTCTTCAAGTACAACCATGAATAAAGTTTAGATCAAACTACTGTGGATTGCAGTTCAAGATATAAATTGCAAATAGAATGAATTTTTTTTTTTCTGATTTCTGTTCATTGTAATTCATGTTGCTGGTTTTTAAGATATAATATATCTTTGTGATTATTCCTGGTATTGTATAGAGTTTATTGGAAAGTATAGTTTTGTTTTGGTGAATGAAAGCTGTCCTTAATATAGGAGAACTAAACTGTGTCAGGATAATGAAGGATATGGAGTTGAAAAATTTTAGTTTGAGGTTTTCTTTAATGACTAATTCCCACTAATTGTCTAGAAAAACACAGATTAGAAAAACAAACATGTAATTTTTTCCAATGTAGATTTAATTCCAATATCCATGGGCAGATAGGATCATTGATGATTTATTTATCCTTGCATATTTCACTATAGTCCTGATCCTAAAAGTTCCTTAAGGTTCTTGTCATTTCCATTAATTTCCTATTTCTCTCATATAACAATATCAGCAAACAACAAAAACAACAAAAATAATGGCAATCATAATGTGCTACATTGTGAAAATTCAGTTCAGTTTTTACATATGTCTTTATTTGGTTCCCACGCTAATCCTGTTGGCATGTGCTGCTGTACCCTCTTTACAAGTGATACCCGATTATACACAGCCTTACCAAACAGTACCACTTCGAATCACTATCCCGGTTTCATTTTCCTTGCATTGCCTCTAAAGATTACAGGAAATGATTTATTTACTTTTGGTTTATTGCCTGCCTCCCACCACACCAAACCGATTTTCTCGACGACTTTTCTCAACACTGACTGACTTTTTGGTTTGGTGTGGGTGGAGGCCAGACCTTGTTGGTTGCCCACTGATAGTGATGAAGCGGAAAAGTTTTGAAGTGAAAAACTCAACAGTCTGAAGTTTGTGTCTTCAATGAAGGCTCATTGGAATAAAGAATCTGTGTTGGAAAATGATCCTTACAGAGGATGCTGCTCCCCTAAATACTTTAGGGCATACGAAAACACCCTTGTTGTAATAAAATTCATCTATACTCTGTTAGAGACAAAAGTTAATGCAAACCAAAACAATAGCTGCTGTTAGTCAAGGTTGGGCAAATATTGTCAGCACCAAGTTTCAGCAGAAGCACCCAGAATTCATGAAGCACATATGAAATGAGTAAAATTTACTTGAAAATTTAAGCTCTGTGTACTAGATTCGATAGTATTATCAGCAGAGTTGGAAGTATAGAGGGTGACCCAGAGCTTTGAAATGGACAGCTGGGCGTGGCAAAGAAATCTCTGGGGGTTCATCCAACAGTATTGCTCACTAGATCTGAAATAAGAAATCTATGGCCTTGGCATTTAATATGAGCTTGAAAAACATTTATTGAATCTCCTAGTTGAGATGAGAACCTCAGGAGCTCTACAATTAAAGCTGTGGGTTAAAAACATTCCTTTCAGACATAGTGAGATACAAAATACTTATTGTGCATGTGCAGAATCTTTTTATTCATTGCTACGTGTTCAGTCACCTCTTCTTGAACATGCTTATTTTGAGTTTTTAATGACTGGAAATGGGTTTAATGTAAGTGTACAAAGAACAAACCAAGCCTTTTTGTGTGTGACAAAGGGCCCAGAGGGCTGAAACTGTGCATATTCTCCTGTGACTGATCAGTTGAGTGTAAACTATTTATAACCGAATGTTGTCAGGAAGTTTCTCCCTGTTGGAGGACTGGGACTGAGAGGGGAGGCGATATGACATGGCTACATAATTTCAAGTATTAGACTCTAAATAAAAACTCTCCTTATTCCGAGTGCAAGAAGAAAGGAAGAAAGAGATAGAGGGAGGGTAGGAAAGAATAGAGAAAGGAGGAGGGAAAACGGAAGGGAGAGAGATAGAGAGGGACTCTCTGAATCTCCACCAGCCTCTCTTTCACTTTCGAGTGAGAGAAACTCTAAGTATTGTCTATTCATGAGCATCTGCAAATCACATTGCAGCTTAACTGTCTCTTCCCTGATTTAATAGAAACTTTGATTGTTTTCTAGGATTTACATCCAGAATAATTGTTTTTGCATTTTAATATAGTAAGAAGTAGATTGCATAAATGCATAACATATTAGAAATGCTATTAAGCAAATGATTCTATGTGGTACTGTTGAATGAATGTTTTCCTTTTCTCTTCTGAACAAAACACAAATTTCTCCAATTATTTTTAAATTGATTGTTCTCTATTGTTGCCCAAGGAAAAGTGAAAAAAAAAATATCTATTTGCCTGTTCATTCTATTTCTTTGGTATCAAATGGAGCAACGGAAGACTAATACAGTATACAGTCAGGTACTTTTCCCTCCAAGATCTGCAAAGGGCACTTTTATCATGCTGCATACAGAGTATTTTCACACACTGAAGCTCCAGTTCCTCTTACCCTATTGTTATTTATATTATAAATCTCTAATATCTTTTAGCAGCCATACCTCACACCAGTCTTTGCCCTGTTTGAGTTCCTGCCTCAAAATAATGAGTCCTTTAGTCAAGCCTAGGGCGGTGAGAACCCCGAGAAGGTTTTCATGTGGCATTCATGGTGATGGTGGAGGACATACCTGTTTCTTTTTTAAGTGGACCATTTTCCTTAGCCTACTCAAACTCCCGGAACTTCCAGAAAGAAGAGACTGCTATTGTTTCAAGAGCTGATAAGTGAGCTCTTTCAGAGTCGACCTTCCCACATCAGACCACTATCTGGGGAGTGAGAAAAGTTATCTAACTTGCCATTTGATAAGGAAAGCAGGGCCTTAAATGTTCTACATATTTGCCTTCACTCTCTTAGGTCCCAGGGGAGAAGTAACTAGGTAAGGGATGAGTATTCTTCTTCCCGTTTTCTTCAGTGTGGAGCTATTAATTTGCTTGCTCCGCGGTGCACAGATGTTGGTAACCTGATGTGTTCTAAGGTCCCATGTAGCATCTTTGTGAACAGACTATGTTATGTGTTACTGGGAGATGAAGAATGTGCGTCTGTGAAAATTAATGATCTTTTCTCTGCCCCTTGCTTTGTTTTCAGTTCAGAAAAATAAACTTCCCTTGCTGATGCTTTAAGAGTCAAGCTCTTAGTTTATTCCTCAGTGTATCATGCATGAATTCAATACATACATCAGTGGAGTTAAATTGGCTAAAGGAGCTGCCGATGATAAAAGTGGGGATGCTATATATGACAATGGCCCTATCACATTTATGTGACTCAGGCAATCTGTATCCATCTCCTTTATATTTCTATGGATTTTTTTTCTTTCCTACTTGCATTATTTTGTAGTATACATGATAAAAAATGCAAACGACAGAAAGCAAGCCCATTTTTAAAGCTACGGAAAAATGAATCTACTGTCAGGAGATTTGTTCTCTTGGGGTAGGAGGAACAATAAAAAAGGCATACTGTATTTGTGTCTTAAAAGATACTTTGAGGTTTTTGTTTTGTTTTGTGTCTTCCTTCCAGCAAGCTAAATAGCACATGACAGTTACCACAGCAACCCATTTTTGTGATTTGCAGAATAGGAGAGCAAACCAGATGTAAATTGTCAGTCAATAAGTGTCTGTTGTCATAAAAGATGGTAACATATTCAGTCTCATTTGGTCAATTTATATACTTTTGTGGTGTTTTGTTCTCATCTGCTCCTTTCCACATGCTGTCATGAATTAGTATTCCATTCTTTGGCTGCATAATTTCTGAGTTTCATACATGATGTTAAGTGGAATAACTAGACGTCAGATTCATCAAAGGTTGTTGTTGCAAAATGAGGGTTATTTGACATCTGTTTCGTCATTTTTCAACATATTGACACTTGGATTCTTTGGTTTATCTCAGAGAGAGGAATCAAATTACTCTGAGAGGGCACTTTAAAAGGTTTTGTGATTATTTTATTTGGAAATACAAATTTATTTGTAAATTTTCAATCTACAGAAATGAGTACATTTCTGTTTTCATGATTCCTTTGGTGTGGCAATAGAAATTGTTGTGCACTGGGAGGGAGCTCTTGGAAGTCTATGGTCGAGCTTTTGTCTCTATGTTTTGGCAAGTGGATCCATACTTTGTGCCCAGCTCACTTCTAACTGCTATTGTACCTGCAACTCCTTTTCCCTTCCCCTTATTTTTCCTTCTCTCATGTGTATCAGACTATCCCCTTCCCTCTGCGTGCTTTTCCTTTTTTCCTCATTGTTCCAGAAGTCATGACTCTCATTCCAGATTTTGCTTCTGCTTCCAATGGAACGAGAGACTGGGTATTTGTGTGCATATTTTTAATTAATGAATGGTGCAACTTACAACTTACCAGAATACATTAATATCTCTTCCCCTGCTTCCCCTTGGCAAGTCCTCCACATTTTCCATCCCTACTAACATTAACCCTCCTTTTCCCCACATATAAAAATCTTTCTTTAGCTGGTGTTCCAAAAAGCCAAACCCCAAAAAGACTAGGTAGAGAGATTAACGGTGAGGCTTTTCTATTATTTACCACCATTGAAACTATTGTTAGCAACCACACTTAATACTTTTATGTGTAATATCCCCTCTTCCCTTTTTAAACTGAGAGCAGCAGCAATTGAAATGATGGTGTTAGTTACTCAACTGACAGCATAATGATACTCAAAATATATAAACTGGGAGCACTAGCAGCAGATGTGAGAACATTTCTAGAATGAAAGTTTGTATTTGGTAAATCTAAAGCAGATGACAAAAGACACTTTCATTCCCTAGAATAATATGAACTGTGGCTTACAGAACTATACATTCATGGGGCACAGGACACAGAGGGAATGGGAGAGTGAGAATTGTGTGACTTCTGTCTCCTTTCTACCTGAGGTTCCATCCTTTCCAACTCTGTGAAACCAGCCAGCACTGTGAAAAATGAAGGCATGCATGAAGGAAGGAAAGAAGGAATTGTTTAATAGTAGGAGTCATTTTTTTTAGCAAGGTTGACTTTCAGAAATGTTGCCTGAGTATAAGCCCAACCCCAGATATATAAGTGGTGTTATGCTTGAAAATTGAAAATGAAAATATGGCCTTTCCTCCAAAGTGGCATCATAGGAATATCACTTTTTACTGTTCCCACTTTGCCCCACACTTAACCTTAAGATTTCTTAAGCAGCCAGTGCAAATGCTTGATCTGGTTCTCCTGCCCTCTGACTCTTAAAATGGCGGTCAATAGACACAGTCTAGTAATTAAAGGATCAGACATGGACTCTAATTCTTTCTCTTCCTCTAACATTGATTCCTTATGTATTAAAAGATGGTTTATAACAATATCTACACAGAGGCATGTCATGAAAATTAAAACAAATAACATATGAAAAATTCTTAGTGTAAAAAGTTCTTATTACTATATCAGAAACATACAAAGTAATCATTAAATGTTAATCACTATCAAATTAATGATAGTCATAGTAATGGTTATAGCTTATTATAATTTGTTGTAACTTAGACTAATTTCGAAGGTGGAGATGTGAGAACAAGAGAAATGGCAGAGCAAAATACAGCTACTTGAATGGGATTTGACTTTAATTTCCATTAAAGATTGCACAATTTTATTGGCCAGCAGACTTTTTTTTCCCAGCGTTCTCTATGAAAATAACTCTTAAAAGTTACCACAATACTTGTCGTCTCAGTTATATGGCATATCTTAGAAGCAGAAATCTTATTGGAGACCACGTACAAGTAAATGGGGCTAGACTTAATTGAAATGTTTGTAAACTGGTAAGAAACTATTAACAGTTGGCAAATTGTTTTAAGTCCAGTATTTGGATATGTGCATGCATGCTTATATTAAGATGGCATTGGAATAGATAGAGAAATACAGTTGTTAACTACATCTACAAAAATGCTAATACAGCTTTTCTGTGATGGTAGAATAGGACAATTGTCATTTCTTAAGATGTGGTTACACTTTGGGGGAAACAAAGTCTTACATAGATTGTTAAAATTTGACTTAAACATTATTCATTTGTATTCACAAGAAGGATTTTTTACATGAGAGAAAAATGAGAACTGTCTCTATGAAATCACTATAATAAACGGACACAGTGGTATTGAAGAAGATCATGTTATTGTCAGCAATGTAAAAATTTTAATGCAGTCACTCAGAGGCTTGAGTGCCCATTATTCTAGATTATGCATTCTTTGGGGGTGAAAGTTACATCAAGGTCTTAATAAAAGTTCACAAAAGTAACTTGGCAAGGAGATTTATAATTTCAAAGATTGTAGTTATTTTGCGTGTGTCATAAAGTTTCTTAGGGCCCCAGCAAAGAGGATTGTTGCGGAATAGTCTCAGAGCCTTTTACATTTGAGATAGAATGTCCAAGAAGAGAAGAAATTTCCAATGGAGTAGCACAAAGAACTGGGATCATTCTATTTCTGTTTTGGATAAATATGAAACTTTTTGTATAGTTGCCATTTTTGCATGTTTTTCCTTTTAAGATTTTCTCTCTCTCTCTCTCCCTCTCTTTCCGTGACTTAAAAGAGAAACAAAATAACTCTTCAGCTAGAATTGCTCTAGGGCACATATTCAGAACTCCAGTCTCAAATACTTCATATGCTTGATGCATAGCAGCAGCAACATGTTACTGTCAGTGAAATGCCACTCTAAAAGACATCTTGAAAAGTGACTGGAGAATGACCTGGGCGTCTGTGAGACTCCCAACAGCTGAGTGAGGTTGTACATACATGGGCCCTTCACAGAGAAGGCACTGCTGAATTTTCCTGCAGGGTTGACTTTGGGAACTTTTGGTCATAATGGTGCTTAAGAAAATGAATTATTTGATGGGAGCATATGGCCCAATCTTTTTGAAACCCTACCATCACAGCCAATGTGCCGTGAAATAACCACTAGGCAAGGACTGAATCACCTGGTTTCTGGTTCTAGTTATGTATTTAAGTAGAGTCACTTTGAGCAAGTGACCTAATATCTATAAAATCTCTCTCAGTTTGACAATTCTGTTATACCAGTTCTGACTCCTTATATTAGTCAATGACACTCGAAAGCAAATCAATAGGCAGTATAGAATTCATTCATTAATGATGTCAGTGGGCAGTCTCTGGGTGACCCTCAGTTGAGTTGCATGTGAAATGCAGTATAGTACATGAAAATAGGAGTTCATGAACGTGTGGGAATAAAAGGTATTGTCCACTTTTGATAGATACTTCCCCTAAGGATCTGTACCCTACCATGCTACAGGCATTATCTGAGAGCCAAGAAATGACTGTGAATGGCAGTGGAGATAGGGACCGTCGATACCACAGACTTACAAGCATATTACTAAAAGCATCCACTTGAATGTCTGTCAGATCCCTTATCAAATCCCTAACTCATTTAGCCATATCCTATTCCCAATCTTCTCTGGGGAAAAGCATAACATAGTGTACCTGTTTTATGCATATTTTGTATCAATTCAGGCAATTAATTGTCACAAACAGGCAATCTTTACAAACCTGAAACAAGAGTGGCAGACAATGGACAAAGGAAAAGGATCTGAATCTTTAACCATCAGTTCTGAAACTTAGTGCCAAAAGAAGAAAAAAAAATCACTAGGGATTCTTATATTCTTCCAGAGATTCTAATATTCTGTGTTAAAAATAAGCACCCAAGTGAATTTGATGTAGCTCATCACAGAGATAGCCCAATAATTTTTGCTTTCATAGTAAAAATGAAGCAAAATATACAAACACATATATAACACTTAGACAATGAATGTATTTAGCAATTCTTTTTGGAATATGGTACCTTCCAAATCTTGATAGGATGGTACCTCTTAAGATGGGAAAATTTAGATAGATAAGATAGACAGATTTAGTTCTATTTGCTGTGTCAGACATACATCATTCCTTATCAATTCTCAAGATTCCATTTATTGACCTGCCTGTATCTGTGGTGATTGAGTAAATGACCATGATATGACATGTCTAAATGAATGCCTAAGTGGCATATTGTCTTAGAATATCTCTCCTTTCAAAGATTCATGACATCTCAATCAAGTAAAGTACAGAGTAGCACACTGATTTATAATTTAATATGATTATGTCCAACAAGAAACTCCTTGCTTAAGTGAGGTTAAGAACTCAATATACCATTACCTTCAGTGTGGTGTGGAAAGGAGGCAGGATGTGGCAGTCAAGGAGTTACTACTCTAGACAGGAGAAATTCTTTATGGGGCAGATTTAAACTTGTAAGTGTTCATCATCTTTCCTAGGTGTGCACAATATTTAAAAATAGAAGGAAGCTTTTAAATATTTCCCAAATCTGAGAAGCAACATTCAAGGAAGAAAGATGGGGTTGAAATCTTGTTCTGTATGCTCAATTTGCAAGATATTCATGGTAAAGAAAAATTTTCTTACTTTGTTACTGCTTTGCATTCCCTAAGAAATGATAAAGATCTTAGCTGTTCATAAGTCCTTCTGGAATTCAACCGTGATTTTTTTTTTTTTTAAACACACTACACTTCTGAAGTTATACAGATTAATGAGAATGTTTGAGTAAAAAAATCCATAAGTAATACTTTCATTTTAGGTTAGTTGAGTTTTGTTAAGTGTTCATTATATCATTCTTGAAATACTATCAGGTTGCACCAGGTGGTAAAACTGTCAAGTTTGCTTAATTAATTATTATATAAGCTTTCTGATCTTTGCTGAGTTTAAAACTGTAGAAGGAACCTATTGTTGGATGCTTCTGTATAAAATGTAAAATGCTTCTCAAAAGGAGAATTCTTACTCTAAGAAATATGTGATGTGAGAGGCAGAGTAACATGGTTTTAATAGGTTTTGGATCAGACATTTGCTTCTTCATTCTGGTCCTTTGTGGGGCTGTGTGCTTCGGTGACATGAGGTGTGAAAGAACTTAACCAGGATCCAGGCCATGGTACGTGTTGAGAAGCTGTGGCCAGCATCCCCTCTCTCTCCTCTGCTCCTCACTGTTGTGTACAAATGTAAGAGGTCATAGGGGAAAAAAAAAATCCAGAACTTTAAACTAAAATTTACACATCCTTTATTTCTTACACGTGTTGAGTTAGGTTTTTCATGAGGCGTGGATATCTTAGCTGTTTATCACCTCAAACTTGCCTTTCATTTTTCATTTGTCCAATTACTTGCATTAAAAAAAAAATCTTCCTTCTGAAAAGAAAATATACGTGAACATGAGCTCTCGAAACCCCATTCCTGATCATGGGATGAATCCTTAGTAGCATTTTGGCCTTAATTTCACATTCAGCTTTTCCTATGTAGGACAGTCACACTGAAGGACTCCCCAGATAGCTCTTTGAGGAGGTTACTCAGTGAGAAACGCTGAAGTTTTGCAAACAGCTGGTGTAGAACACTTCTGCTGAAGTTTTAGGTTTGGCTCAGCATGCTCAGTTTGAAAAACAGGTTTTGTCTATTAACTCTGCAGAGCTAGAAGCTTATTAATATTGAGGAGGATTGATGAACTTCATTGAAAATTGATGATCATACTAGCAGTGAAATAGTATTCACTGTTTTGATGCTTCTTGTTTAAAAGAGAATGCATGAGTAAGAAGGGATCCACAGATTGGAATTAGGGCTGTGGACAGACTGTTATAAATTATGAAAATTAAGACTTATAAGCTAAGCTTTGTATTTTTCCCTTTGTGGCAGTTATTACAGTGCATGGCCACAGGTGAAGAAGCATGTTGAACTCTATTGATGGAAAAATGGTAGAGGAGGACTGTAAGCTGCCAGTTCTCAAGTCTGGCTGTGAATCGAACTGCAAAAATCATTTTAGTTAATCAAATAATGATACCCACATATATATAAGTCAATCATCACTCTTCCTTGAGAAACAACAACAACAAAAAGAGAACAGGAATGAATCTTGTAGAGATCACATCCTCATCTGAGCAGAATGCATGGTATGAGATGATAAATGGAATGATTATGTTTTGATAGAGCCTCCGACTCCTAGAAGGCAGTGTGGGCGAGCTTTATTCGGGCAGTACCAGTAAGAGGTGGTGTTACCTCATATGCACAAAAGCCACGTTCTTTAGAGCCAAACCGACCTAGGTTCCTTTTCTTGTTCTGCCTTTCATTAGTTGAGGCAAGTTGCTTTTCTTCTTTAAGCCTTAATTTCGTCATTTGTAAAGTGGGGTTAGTAACAGTACTTGCTCTATATGGTTATTATGAGACTTACACGGGAAAACACCTGTGAAGAGCTTAGCACAATGTTTGGCACAGAAAACGCCTGTATGTAAATAAATGAGATCTGCTAATATTATGACCATTCCCTTAGCCAGTAAAGGATTGTCGAAGACATAATGTGATCTGAACTCCTAAGGTGTCTACTGGAAGTATTTTATGTCATAAAACATTTAATTCTTCACTTCCTTGACTGTTTTGTCCAACAGCAGCACATTGTGATACAATTTATAGTGTAAATGAGAGATGAGCCTCGGGTGTTTACATGGAATTTGCTTGCTCATTAAAAATAAAGTAACTGATTATGGAAATGGTAGTTTGGCAAATACCTCGCTGATTTTAAAAAGTTAACCGAACATCACCTTATGACACTCCTTGAGCAGCTGTAGTGTTCATGTAAAAAAATGCGTGGGTGATAAACTACAGAAGAGGAACAAATATAAATTATGTGTTTAGTAAGTGAATCAGTTCAGCTTTTCACACAAGAAATTGACTTGTTGGATGAATACAGTCTAAGCTCATATCTTACAATAGCATATGTTTTTCATTCAAAAATTGCTAGGAATAGAGCTTCCAAGGTTTATATGTGCTTAGAATGCCTTTTTTCCCCCACATACGCTGGTAGCATTGTTTTTCTCTTTCCATCCTATTGCACTTTCTCTTAAATGATACAGCATTGTAACCTAGACTGAGCCCCATTTTGCCTACCTTATTGTTTTGTTCTCAGTCCTTAGGCAGATGCAATGGAAGGCCATTAAACCCTTGGCCTTTGTAGAAATCAAAATATGGTCTGTCTAGATGTATTTTCAAATTGACCCCCTGCAACTATTGAAATTCCTCTAAAGGCTATTGTGGTTCCATATACTCTTTGTGGAATAGATTAGGTAATTGATGATTCCGAGTGACCAATTTTTGATGAAAATAAAATTCAATGTGGAGCCCAGAGACAATGTCAGCAAACGATGATAAGACCACTATGTCTTGGGCATATGAATATAGCAATGAGCAAAATATCCTAAGGAGATATAAAGGCCAATATGAATTGTATCTCTAAAAATACATGTCTGTTTTAAAATGTTTTTGAGGGTTTTTTTTCTTAACAAATATAAAGCATAAATTAGCTGACAATGTAATTTAAGTGCCTTGACCTTTCAGTATTATGAGGCTGTAAGATATTATGGATAAATTTTACTCCTATGGAATGAATCTACCCAAATATTTGTCTTTGTTTCTTTGCAGTCATTTTATTAATTCAGTTTTGTAATTTTGGAGAAAACTTGTAATAAGCATAAATCAATCTTCTTCTCTACCACAGTGAAAATGAGGACTCTTTAGATATTTTCAGTAGTCAAAATATGTAGCATATGTAAGTCATTGTAAGCGTTGGGAGTCCTGAGCCTTCCTGATGGCCATTGCTTAGTCCATGGCCCATTAGCAGGCTTGGTCCCAGGGGAATGAATGCATTCGCCTGTTCCTGGACTCCTTGCTATGAACAAGTCAGGAAACACTGCCTTCCCTCTTACTCTTCAGGGAATTAAATGCCAGGGGTTTCAGGCCTCTGGAAATGGAAAGGGTTTCCTGTTGATGCTAGGCCCTTAATTGATTCACTGGGTCTTTAGGGAGTCCATGGGCCTTTTCAATCCAGACATGGAAAAAAATGGTAGAAAAAAATGTTTATACTCCTTCCTACCTAGGAAGGATTATTATTTGTGGAATGCTTCACTTTCTGGAAATAAAACTTTGTATGACAACCTTTCGTGCATGTGTTTTAGGGGTTTTCACCTATTCCAAGGACAATATTACTTTTGAAAGACACAGTTTGCCCTAGAGGGCAAATATGTGAATAATGAATAATGCGAATACACTTACTGGCATATTGAGGTCTTTGTGTGTCATTATCTCCCCAAGACAGACTAACCAGGAAGGAGATGCCAAAGTTGTTGCTTTTATGTTGACACTTTACCCATTGGTGGTATATCAGGTGATTTTTGAGGACTTTGTTCATAATTTTCCAGCAACATGGAACTTGCCTAAATAACTTACTCATTCCATTTTATCCAGTTTTTCAGGCCTTTGCCAACTGTTTATCAAAGTGGTAATGCTGTCAGACAAACATATAGATGAGTCGATAGAACAACATGCAATATTTTTCTCCAAGAATAGATGTTGGTTGTATTTTTCATGTTTAACTCCGTCGTATCATTAGCTGTGAATTAAATTAAGAAGTGCAGATTTTTATTTGTACAAATCTGCCCACCTAGGGTGGTACGGTGCAAAGGACATAGAATTTGGAAGAGTAAGTCTAGAGTGGGAGTTCAGGAAAATAGGAGGGTATATTTCCAACAGACTCACAGCCAGGTACTGTGATCAGTGCTGGACCCATATTTGTATCAGAAGACCCTAACTCCTCCACATGTTAGCTCCCTGCCTGTGGCAAATCTCATGGAACCTCATTCTCTAATCTTAAAAGGAAGATGATAGTATCATACCTACCTTACCAAATTGTTGTGAGGAGCAAATGTCATTGTTGAGAAAGTGGTCTGTAAACCAATATCACTGTAAACAAATATTCACAATTATTATGTTACTTTTTTTTAGATCCTTTTTTACTTGACCAAAGTTTTTGAGCCAGTTCATTACTATTATCCTAAGCAAAATTTGGAGAGCACATTTAGAAATCAAGAAAAATTTGCCAGAAAGGAAAAAAAAAAAAAAAAAAAAAACAGGGCTGTGAAATTAAAGGGAGATGTCATTGCCTACAGAGTCTCACTCAAACTTTGGAAATGAAAAGGTAAGGCTGGATGCGGAGATGGAGAGAGGGAAGTAGGGTTTGCTATCCTGAGAATGTCCTCACTGTTTTTCAGTAAGATGTGGAAGCTAAGCATGGACCCTGAGAATGGACACTGTATTTAATGAGGGCACATGTAAGTGCCTTAAAATGTTACAGTGAAACCCACTGAAAGAGGAGGTTGAGATTCTCTTCAAAATTCCTGGAAACACTTCTAATGGATGACCAATAGTCGAATCTCTACAGCTGAAGGGTAGCAATAATGTTATTAAGATGTTTTAAGAACAGGGCAAAGGTCTTATTTTTATGACTCTTTACAAAACATAGTGGACCATATCCAAAAGATGATCAGTTTGAAATATTTGGGTATATATACTTAACAAATTGTTATTGCTTCTAGTGTTGAATGCCTGCTTTTGCTTTTCAAGTACTTGATTATCTGATAAACATATCCTTAAATTTTATGGTGGTTTTTTTCTTTTTTTTTTTTGGCACAGATCTATATGCTTTTTTTCTTTTAAAAAATATTTGAAAGACTTAGTAGGTGGAGTTTTAACGGAGTGCTGGAGGGAGCACTCTAAAGGGACCTACTCTAGGCCTCCATAAAGAGCTGTATGATTTGGACTAAAGATGTTAAACCCTTTGTGCCTCAGTTTCCTCACCTGTGAAATGAGCATGTAAGACCATCTTCTAAAGGTCCTTTTCAGTCCTAAAATTCTATTATTATATGAAAATGTTTTCCTTCTTCATTCTCTTATGCTGAAACCGTGTATGTGATTTATTAGCAGCACCTTAAAAAAAAAAGCCCCCCCTTATCGTAGCCTAAGATAAATTAACATAATAGCAAGCAGTTATGTACAAACTTAACAGTTATGGAAATATAGTAGATGGCTGGCTGGGTACCATATTTCTTCATAAAGATTTGAGATGAGCATTTTGTCTTTTTTTCTCACTCTGTATTTAATGACCTCTAGATAGCATCTCCCGAGATCCTCTTCCACGCTTCCCATCGTACTAAAGAAAACATTTTTATTTCTCCATTACTTTTCCTATCCTCTGGCACCACCTACTTTCTTTATATTAGAATTTGATTTGCTTTTACACTGCAGTCAGAGGAAGAACTGTTACCATGTTCTACTTCCCAGGTGTCAAGGCAGACATCACTTTATCAGAAGAGAGGCAGGGAGGAATTCACGGAGCTCTGTGCGGGACCTGTGTTCAGCTGCAACACAGTGAAGCTTTTGGAAGTACTCACTGCCTAGCCAGTATCAGAGAGCTCTATCTTTGACAGCACAGACAAGACGTGGTGATGTCTTGCCCGGTGTTTACCTGCTTTATTTAGTTTCATGGGACTAAAGTAAGTGACACATAAGTGATGAAACCCTTAGAACCAGGTGGATGTGGAACATTCTAGTGGGTTGCAGATGTGTCCATTGTTTCTCCAGATTGGCTAGAGCTACATTATTTTAAATTATTCTTCGGGGGCATCCTTACTGAGGCTAGACTCATTTTTTTAGTATGCTAGTAGCTTCCTTTTAATAATCTCCTTCAAATTCCCCAACAGATACCATATCTGTGACCATCTTCAGGCACTGCCAAGTAATGATATTTAACTTACATAAGAGTTATTTTTTAAACTCAGGTTACAAACATTTTTGATCAACTTAATTTGTTTGCAATAAATATCACCATGCCACATCACGCAGGAATTTTGCACTAGAAAAAATTCAGAGTGGGGTGGGGGGGAAGTAAAACACCAAACCCATTTTGTGGCAAAAGAGAAAAAAAGAAGGAAAAAAAAAAAGAAGCAATAGGTGTAAAAAAGAACAAAGAAATAATAAAATATAGTTAGTGAATCCTAAGTTCATTACCTTTTTCACAGGTCCCTAAATTTCTGGTCTAGAAGGCAGATAACACTGTTTACAAAGCCATTAACAGCAACAATAACAACCAAAGAAAAAAATTCCACCTACTCATCAGCATTCTAACTCAGTGTGTGTTGCCTGTGACAAGCGACACTCTTGAAAAGATGGTCCTTTGACGCTTGTCTTGCCAGAAAGCTATTTCTGGTATAGCTCCATGACTGGGGAGACTACGGCTAAGTCTTCCAGGCATGTTCCTGTGTCCATCATCTGGCATTGGTAGATGCTGATCAGATCACCAAACTCACCGGCACACACGGGGTGACAACACTGGGGGACGGGAATGATTGTATTTCTAGGCTCAAGTGGGCACAGTGTTGATCTGTGTAATCCGCAAAATATGTATGTGAGCTTTACCAAGGTTAAAGAGTGAATCCACTGTTCTTAGGTATCATTGATTGCAATTTAAAAATAGGCTCTGTCGGATTTAAGTATGTGTGCGTTTGGTGTGGAAAGTTTCCCTGGAAAAGGTCTAAGAAAAACCGAAATCAATACTGCAGTGCTACATTATCCAGGAGTTTGAAACCGGGAGGCTGAATGTCTACTTCCAGCTTTTCCTCTTGGTTAGGAACTTGGGAGGTACCTCAAAAATCTCAGATCTGTTCTGTGGCAAAAGCAGCACTTCTAATGAATAGCAGAAAAGCAAAGAAAACACCTTTTCCTCTTTGCAATAAATCATTTTGTTTTTTCTATAGACTGCATGTGGCGTTTGAGGCAGAGTGAGCAAGGCTGCCAATACTGCGAGCTAATGCTTCAGCACCTTTCATTTTTCACTCTGAGCAGGAAACCTCTTCTTAAACTTGTTCATTTTACAGAGGGAAAATCGAAGCCAGTGGCATATTGTCAGAGCTGCTTTATTGTCATCATTTACAAAGGTCACTGGAATTAATTGACTTCTTACATATTGTAAAGTGACTCATATTTTGACACATTTATGGGAAAGTGGCAGGATCTAAGTGATTGGTTATTGTCTTTTGGTTTTCGGCTCATATTATAAACTAGGAAACCAATAATAACTCTGAAATCACAGTTGTAGGGGGAAAAAATACCATGCAGTTGGAAAGAAGCAGACTCCATTAACTCTTTGGTCAGTTGAACTAAAGGAAGGGAAGAGAGAGCTCCCGAAAGTGAAATGCAAATACTAGGTTTAATGTCTTTACAGGACCCATTAAAGGGGGGTAGTGAATGTTTCCATGAACATCCTCAATTGATGTTGTCTGTTTGAAAGCATATTCTAAGTAGCTGGCTTCCTTTTAGAAGACTGGAAGTATAAATTAACCCACACGGTATTCCATGAATCATCGGTACATGGATGCTCATAGTTTACTGAGAGTAATTCTGTCTCAAAGGCATTGCTTCTGAAACTAAAGAGAAATGTAGGATATGAGTAATATTTATAGTACCAGGGCAGGCACACTATTTCCTAGGTCGATATTTTGAATCCTTACTTCTTGCCTTTTTGTTCTTCCACATTATCCGCTTTTCACTAAATTAGGAAGGTTCTACTCATATTTGTAGCCTACTCTCAGTAAAATTAGAGGCATGGAAACAAGGACATATTGTTAAAAATAAATAAATTAGAGGCAAATTAAGCCACATAGCTCAATAACAGCAAGGGGAATATAGTAGTCGGTTTGAACAAAAATCTTCTGAAATAGCAAATGTACTTTAAGGCCACCCTGCTGTGATTCTGTTAATTACCAAAGATGAGAACTCTTCTGGTTCGTGGGATCCTTTTACCTCGCGTGTGTTGGTTGCAGCTGCATTAGCAATCAGACATTTGCACTGTCCCTTCAGACCAGCGGGAGGATGTTATTAAAGGGAAGTCATGTACCCCAATCCGTAACATGCAGCCTGGCAGAAATTCAATAACTGTTTGTGATATGCTCATTCCGCCACTCTGCTTAATGGTTTTAGCTCTTGACATACAGCAGCATTTGCGTTAATCTCCATCCGCTGGGGGAAAGGGAGAAAAATGCCCCATTTGGGGGGTTGGTTTCAAAATACAGAATGATGTGTGATCCACTTTTCATTACAATAATGTGAAGAAAAAAAGAAAATCCCCCCCCCTTCTCCTTCCTCTCCTCTCCACTCCCACTGTCCCTTTCTCCCCTCTCTCCCTCCTCTCCCCAGCACTGCTTTTTCTCTCCCACTCACATCCTCTGATGGGCGTTCAAGCTAGTAAAATGCATGTTGGAGAATCCCACAAACACAGCTAAGCATACCCAAAGCCAGAGGGCTTTTGCATTTGAATATCTCCTCAAAAGTAAAATGGAAAGAAGAATGCTTTAGAATTCAGACACGAAGAAAACATCAAAGGAGGATTTAGGTTTGGGGAGGTGGAAAACCAAGCACCAACTAAAGAAGAAATAGAGCATATTTAAATAGAAACGTATATTTTAAACTTACCTTGCAAAAGCAGTTCCTGTGATACACCACCTTCTGTGTCCCTCCGTGCAGGCTTCCTCAGTTCTTCAGTTGCAATAATCACATGGTCGTGTTCTTGCCTGGGTGTAAATAGGTGCATGTGTGTGTGGAATAAAGTATACACAAACATGTACTATAGGTGGGCACACATGCAAGCGAGCTTATCTCTGTATTCGAAGATAAAAAGGAAGGCAGGAGGCTGCAGCTCGGGTTCCTTCTTTTCTCCGGAACTCTTTCTCTCAGTCGGCAGGCTGAGGCTCTCAATCCAGGGAAGAGAGATCCTGGGAGCTGGCTTTCTTTCTCCTTGTTTCCATGGTGGTTAGTGGTGCATCGTTCACCCGATCAGTTGTCACACTGACATGGTGCTGCCTGCTCAGCGGTCATTAATAACTGAACACCCTCCGCTCCCCAGAGAGGAGCCAATCGCTTCGGACTGCCAAGATGTAGCACTCGCAGCTGCTCCCGTCTGGTTGGCTGAAACAACCTGTCTGTTCTATGACACTGCTGCTTAGGATACAAATAAATGAAACAGGCTCGCATATTTTCCTAGGTATCATTCCCTTCCTGCCTGCCTTCCTGCCTGCCTTTCATCCTTCCTTCCTTCCTCCCTTTCTCCTCTCCTTCCTTTCCTTCCTTCCTTGCTTCCCTCCCTCCTTCCTCTTTTCCTCTCCCCTCCTTCCTTCATCCTTCCTCCACCCTTTCTTTCTTTCTTCCTTTTTTTTTTGAAAGAAAGAGATTTTGGACAAGTTTTCCCATTTTTAGGTTATCGTTCATCCAGAGAAACTGTGTTTTCTCTCTGAAAATAGCAGGACGTGCTACAAATAAGGATTTCCCAAATACTAAAAACACCTGGGGGAGACGTAGTGCCTCTGACTCCCTCTCTGTAAAGTTCTCCAGTGGCTATATTATTTAAGAAGAGTAACTTGAAGCTGTTTTGAGTGGCATTTGGTTTTCTGTAGATTCTACTTAATTTGATGTTTATGTGCTTATTGTTCAATAGCACTTTTTTTTTTAAGCCATGACATTTCTTATCTGGATTGACCACATTTTTAAAATAAAGCATATTTTTTTTTCTCTATAATTCACAACATTGGCATATGAGAGGGCATTTCAAAAAATAAGTATTTCCAATTATAGTCATTTCTTTATATCTGATGCAATTAATCTGACGGCCACAGATAAATGGATACATGTGTCAAGGTGTTTTGTGTGGGTATTACTATGTGTGTATTTAGGAGTGTGTTAGGAAATACTTCCTGGGGAAGTATTTCAACTCTGATAAATTAAACCCTCAAGAAAATTCTTTCCCTTTATTCTTAGACTTACTAATTCTGAACATATATTTACCAGGAAAATATAGAATACATACCACGTATGTAAAATGTATCCAGTTATCAGAAATTTAGAAAAGAAACACAGAAAAGTATAGCAGTGTATATTTCTGAAAGAACACCTATGAGTACATAGACAGCAGTTTTAAAAATGCATGTTTTACAGCCTTAATTAGTATACTAGAGGAACATCTTGTTGAGAAGACTGGAACATGAGGATTAATTTATCAACAGGTCAAAAACAGGCTAGATTCATGGCTCCAAGCCCTAGTTTTGAGAGACTACCCTCTAGTGGAGTAAAAAAAAATGACATTTTCATGTTAATAGATTTAGTTGGGGGGGGTGGAAAAGCTTCACATCTGATTGTTCCTCAAGAGTTTATTGAAATGACATAGGCCAATAGTTTTAAGTTATTATAATCATAATGCTAGGAAATTTATAAAGACGTTAGCTTTGTCTGCAGGTTTTTTTTAAGTCTCAAGTGCTTTATTTTTTTCCTTCTCTAAAAATTTATTCAAATGGTTGCTAATCTTTTGAATAAAAATGCGTTCGAAACAAAGGTAGTTTCTTGTTTAACCTACTAACACTCATTTCAGAAAGTGTATTGTAACTCTTTATTCTTTACTAGGTACCATGGCGTTTACTCTGTAAATGTTGCTCTGTGAATGGTAGGGATTATGGTCAAGTGTTGGGGATGTTGAGATGGAGTGTGTCTACATGTGGTTTAATGTACTTGTAATAATAGTGATAATCATCCTCATTACGCCTCCCTTGATTTTAGTCTTTCCAGCTTTAATTCCTTATATATTCCATATCATTTCAACATCTGCAGGATTACATTTCCACATATTGGAAGAATTAGGATAAAATTGTGATAATTATTTGAGAAAGGAATTTTAGTTTTATACTCTTGGTTCCTTAAGAATTTCATTTTGGTTGATTGGTATTGACTGTATAATTGACAAATTCAGTAATCAAACCAATTATAATGCACTTCCATAATGAAAGTAAGTGGTGATAATCAGATACATGATTAAACCACTTTCTTGGTTTATAAATGAAACCAGCAATCATACCTAATATTTTAAATTTCAGTCTCTTTAAGAAATCAAAGGAAAATCTAAGTTTTAATTTAGTTAAAGTTGAATATTTTTAAATGCTACCTTATGCTATATCATAGGAAATTGTTTTCACTCATTGTTTAGCTTTTCTTCAGCATATGGGGACGAGATTGCTTTTTTTTGCAATTGTCCTTTTGCTGTAGGCACATGATAAATTCAAAAGATTTCATTTTTATCAGTTTCATATCATGGAACATTAGAAGTGAGATTGTAATGTGAGAGAGAAAAATAACTGGCTTTGTGTGAAAAGGGTGACGAGTTTGTTCTTTGGCTGTGGTTTCCTTCTTGCTGCAAGAGCATCAGCAGCTTTCTAGAATCAGTATATGTTCAGGTGATTGTCAGTTATCAACCATTTACTGGGAATATGAAAGGTAGCTCTCCAAAAAGACACGTTAAAAACTTAATTTAGTTATCACATCTATATAATAAAGTGCCATATAAAAACATTAAACTGTGACTGAGTAAGGATTTCAGCGATTTTAAATTAGTACAATTTTGAATAGTCATCAAGTGAGAATCATGGACTCTTTAGACTCTAATACCCTGAGTCCTAAGAGGTCAAGCGACTTGTCTAAGTACACATAGCTGGTAGGAGAGAGCAAGAGTAGACCCTGCCATCTTCCAAGGTTTTCCTACCATGTCACCCTCTCATCTACTGGATTATTGATAAGTCTCCACTTTTTCTTCTTTCCCATCTCTATGTTTTTCCTTCTTTTTCTTTTCTTTCTCAAGTTTTTACCTTTACAACCCACTAAAATTTCAGAGCAGTTTCACATTCCAAAGATACTGTATTACATGGATATGTGGGTCATCTGCCTTGTAGTAAATATCTGCAGTTTCCTGAACGAGTATTCAGTTCTAATAAAAATGTATTGCAAGGATTTTAAAACATAAATGAATAATTACAGCCCTTAAATTATGTTGAAAAAGTTCTACTTTCGTTGTCAAATAAACAATAGGGGTGCAATACGTATTTATGCTTTGATTTAATGGTTGAAGTTCCTATTAATTTGTGACGGTTTCTTGTTTCCTAGAATCCTGGGCATTGCTTTCCTGTTCACTTTCATTAGAGGGGTGGTCTGGGTAGTGGGTCAGAGTGCACTTTCTGGGAAGATACTACCTGGGTTTGGGTGCTTACCTTGCCACTTCCTAGCTTTGTGACCCTGAATAAGAACTTAACATCTCTGCATCTCAGTTTCCTCCTGGGAATGTTATGAAGATTAATGTAGTTAATATGTGCAAAAGCTTAGGAAAGTACTTGGGATACAGTAAGCTTGAATGGATGTCTGCATCGCCATTATTGCCATTCTTGTAGTTGTCACTGTTGTCGGTGTCATTACCATTATGATCATCTGTTCCAGTTCTCTGCTTTGTTTGGAATGTTCTTTCTACCTTCCACTCTGGGTCCCAGCTAATATCTCGTCCTAAATAAATGAGCTCAATGCAAATGCTACTTCCCATGTGAAATCTTTTCTGACCCTCTAACAAGATATGATCTCTCATTAGATCTACAATCACAATCTTTATCCCCCCCACCATTTATCAGTTTTTAAAATGTATTACAATTGTTTCTATAATTTGGCCCATTTCCGTTTTTAGTTCATAGGGTCTCCTGGAAGAACTCTATATTTTATTCATCTTTAAGCTCCATAGCTTACATAAACATGGAGAAAACAATATTTGTTGAATATTAACTGTGTATGTTTTAAAAGTTATTGAATCTCCACAACATAAAATAAATGTTTTATCCCCATTTGACAGTGTAGAAACATTGGCTCAGAGAAGTTAGGTTTCTTGCCCAATGTACCAAAACCATGAAATAATGGTGCAAAAATTTTAACTCGGTTCTGTCTGCCCACAGAGCCAAGACTCTTTTACACTACAAGCCACTCAATATTCATTTGTAAAATAAATGAATGTTTGATCGATGACTGAGTCAAACAATTCAATATAGTCAGCAACAAGGGATGCTAAAAATAAAATACTATTTTTAAAAAGGAATGAATTTTTACACTAGGCAGTGGATGCTTTTATACAGTTATGGTTGTTCAGTGTTAATGAAAGAATTTGCTGGCTCTGTTTGAGAAATAGAGCTCTGGAGAAAGGCAATGTCTTGTTGGAAAGTGAGTTGATATGCTCAGAAAGCTCAATAACTATGCCTGGGCCACTGATGAGGAGGGGCTGACATTGTACCGAGAAGATCTTCAGTGACATGGTCCTTTGTAGTCTAATTCTGATAGCAGATTAGCTCTTAATTAAGTTAGAAGCATGATGTAAGGGGAGTGGCATTGACTGTTAGAATGTCGAACAAAAGCACGTTGGATCAGAGAGTTCTCATTTTCTTTCTTCAAAAGGGCTTTAGAAAGTAGGATTGGAAACAAAAATGATTCCCATTCAACTATGGGTCTTATTTTTTATTATGACTTTCTCCTTATGGTAAAATGTATAATGTAAAATTAACCATTTTAACAGTTTTTAAGCTCGTAGTTCACTGGCACAAGTATATTCACATGGTTGTACGACTTCATTATGGCTTTTTGTGAACATTTAGAATCAGAGATCCACAGAATATCTGAACTGGAGAAGAAAGAGATCTTTACTTGCTAAAATATGCAAATTTGCCTATCAGAATTTAGGAAACACAAGAAGAAACAAAGATTGTTGGGGGGGTGTAGAAGAGAAAAATAAACGAAACTGGCATGTCCTCCTTCTATGACAAGTGAGCAAGAAGTAGAAATGTGCTGCTCCCTCAGGGACCCCCGTTCCCTTCTGCCTCTCCCAGGATGGCATCTCTCCATTCCGAGGGTGATTAGGGAGTTAAGATTTGTATTTTGTTATAACCCAGCATATAGGTCTTATTTTTAATGAGGGATAGAACTCCACTTCGGGAACAAAAGTAATTTTATCACTTAAGGAAATTTACCACCAGGAATGAGAAAGATGTCAGAAATCAAGGAGATAAATCTCTGTCTCAGACTTCTTTCTCCTTCTCTTTCCTTCTCGTCTTTCTCTGTAGCTCCAAACCATCTCTTATGTTGGCTTCTCTCTGTGCATCTCTTTAATCTTTTCTTTTGGAGGACTGAATATTACTTCTTCTCTAGCCACGTAAACAATTAGTGAAATAAAAGAGTGAAAATAATTTTTTTAAAAAAATATAACAGGTAGTCAGGTAAATAGATAGGTAGACATTTTATAAGTTACACAGAAATAACTGAAAAGAAATACATCAAAAAAGGAAATACACCAAACCCCTAGCAGGTGTTATCTTTGATAAGATAATAAGTGGCTTTTATTTTTTTTTATGCTTCTCAAATGTTCCACAGTAAGTACATAGTATTTTTATAATCAGAAATATAGCTATTACTTAAAAAAATAAGATATGAAGTTCTTTCGAGGTAGAACTTCGCTTCTACAACTGAAGCTGTCTTGTTTGGTCATATCTTGGACCTTCTTAACTTAGCCTTCAGTTCCTCCACGACATAATAATTAGGGTAGCAGCAGCAATAGTTGACAACACTTACTGAGCACTCCTTTTGTGCCAGGTGGTTTGTTGGGAGTTTTTCATTAATTGTCTCATTCAGTCCTCCCTATCAAAGTACTAGCTGTTAGTTTCATTTTGCAAATCAGAAAACTGAGGGCAGAGTGTGTAAAAACTCATGGAGTTCCTCATTGATAGAGTCCACTGCCAAACCAAAGCGTTTCTGACTCTGAGGCTGACACTTGGAGCACCTCTGCTCCATCAACCCCGATGTGTTTCCCATGTCCCTGGCCATCCTCTCTATCCCTGACTCCAGCACATCCCCATCCTCAGCACAGCACAGGGCTGGTCATTTCCAGAACCTATCTTGTACGTTGCCTTCTTAGCTCTCTATTTTTTCTGTGAACGGGCCAGTTCTGTAAGGCTTCTGCTCCAAGATCTCATCCTTTAGGAAGCTCCCCCATCTCAGTGCAAGGGAGTAGTTTCCTTATTTTATCACATTTTAAATTTACTTTTTATTTTGTTTCTCTTGTTCTAACATGCGTTATTGCGTATGGTTTATTTATGCCTAGATAGTAAGTAACTTGAAGGCAGAAGTAATGTCCTATTTGCCTTGTATATTCAGGACTGCATTTTACATATTAAAAGGTCAGTATTTGATTAATTAAACCTCAGCGAGTCACTGAAAGAGTAAGTTACTACTCTCTGCTGTGTGCTGGTTTTGTTCCAAACATTTGAGTAAAATCAGAGATTTGTATAATGAAAAACCTGCCTCCCAGGGGGATAGATTTTGTCAGCTCAGTGACTTCAGTTACACATGAGGTTATTCATAAGAGAGCTGTTATTTATGGGAGAATAGAGTGTGTCTCTTGACTTAGACTTTTTCTTTGCTGGCCACTTTCTCTTTTCCTCTTCTTTGATTAGGACACATTAAATGCATTTGGGTTCATAAAACTACTAAGATACATGTAAGTTCTAGGCAAAAATAAAACTCCAAGAACCAAGAAGTCATGTACACTCATGTAAGTTCTAGGCAAAAATTAAGAACCAAAATGGCATGAGATAACAGTTTGCCCCTGGTGCGATATTTGTATGCAAGTCTGTTCTGAATTTTCCTGCTTTCACATGGGGCTCTTTTGTAAAGGTGAGCTAATGAAAATGATCCATTTATATCTAAACAAGAGATCAAAGCAGTGATTTCTTTGCAAGAGAAAGCAAACATTTTTGCCACTAAAATATTTAGGCATCCAGTTATAGTGCACCATCTAGAAGTTAAAGGGTCATTTGAATTTTCATGAATATTTTATGTCACTTTTGCTTCTCGACTTCTGCTAGGCAGGAGAACAAAGGTGACTGTTAGCATTCTCACCTGATTCTCTTCCTTCATTGATGGAGAATGCAGGAGGCCCAGAGCTAAAGTTCTCTGTCTAATCTTCTAGCGATTGTTCATAGAGTTGTTCCTTTTAGTGTAGGGAAGGTACTTTCAAGAATGAAAGGCACTTACTACAACTCTCAAGGATGGCAGAATAGATGGGAGATTCTTGTAGTTATTGCCTACACTGGGGCCACTGCTGAATTTTCAGCTTTAAGTTTTATCTCATAATCCTACTATATTCTACTAAGACTATTTGGGAACAGGGGTGGGGTTGCTACAATCTTTGGTCTTTAGACTCTCTTTAAAAATGAGTTAATTGGGGTTCCTGGGTGGCTCAGTCAGTCTTAAGCATCTGACTCTGGATTTTAGCTCAGGTCATGATCTCGAGGTCCTGGGATGGAGCCCCAGGTCGGACTCCCCAGTCAGCAGGGAGTCTGCTTGTCTCCCTCTCCCTGTACCCCTCCTGCCTGGTGCTCTCTCTCTCTCTCTCTCTCTCTGAAATAAATAAATATTAAAAAAAAAAAAAACCAATTTGATTAGATGAGCAAGTAGAGGTAGTTATGGGCATATACTTGGCACTCAATGTACATTTATTTTTGAGGGCTCCTGCTTCATTTTTTACCCTCTGTCTATGTTATTCAGGTCTGAACTCTCTTTGGATTCAGCCTATTCATCAGCTGCTTTCTGATTCAGGGAGCTGGAAGAATTGCAGATAGTATAAGGAATACTCAAATCAGGTCAAATACATACGGGTCAGTGTGCAGACTTTGCTGATAGAATTCAAGTTTTGTCTATTGATGGCATTTATTGACCTCTGCGTGTGTGTAGGGTATTCTCCAAGGCATCATGAGAAGGGGATAACAGCTGTGGTCTCTGCCAGTCTCCACTATTTTAAATTTATTAGTAGCTGTCCACACTACGGATATTTTTGGCACCGGTGAGACAAACCCTATTTAAACTAGCTTAGATTTAAACTAGCCCAAGGTAAAAGGTGAGGCTGTAGCAAGGGTAATGTCGTCTCACATGCTATAATATGAGCAGAGGGAAAACTGGGCCTCCGAGACAAATAGGCCATGGACTCAGATACTCCGGAGAGATCCTGTGTCTGTTCTCGCCTGTCCGTGCTTCTCGGAGTGTTGGCTTTACTCTCTCTTACTGCAGACCAGCTTTCTTTCCATCTACAGCAACGTGGTCTCCACCTGCTCTCAAGTCCTTCATCTCACAATGTTGCCACCAGGGAGACACTGTCCCTTTCTCTTGGCTTGAATTTGGAAGTTTTGGGGGGAAGATCTTCCCTCAGCCTACTTGGATGCTATGCTTGCCCCTGGATAAAGTACTCTTCTGTCATTTCTACTCCCCTTCCCCCAAGTTAGACGGTAGGGGACAAGGAGTAATTCCCCGGGAAAAGGAAGGCATCCAATCCAGTGAGCAATAAGGACGTGGTAACACTAGGTTCCATTTTTTGAGAGCCGTATGCCAAGCGCCGAGCTAAATAAACACTTCCCTGGCAGCATCTCTGTTTCCTATAGTTAGCTGGTAAGCAGATGCTGTTTTCTCATTTTGCAGGTAGAGGAAGCAGGTTACTTCACCTCCCGTGGTCACGTGGCTTGCGAGTGGCTTAGCCGGGCTGAGAGCCACATCTGCCTGGCTCCCGAGCTTGAGCTCTTACCCACTTGCTGTGCTGAGTGTAGTATTGTCATCGAAGGAGACTTGGAGCTGCGTTCACTGAGCACACGGCCCAGCAGGGTTGTGCGGCCCACCGGGCCTGTGCCTCCTGGCGTCAGAGCCTCAGCGCCGGGGGTCTGGGGCTGCTGGCCACCTCGTGCCCTGCCTCAGAGGACTGTGAGTCAGGCAGGGTGGGCACTGAACCATGTCCTCTCTGCTGTCCTCAGAACTGTGAATACCCTTTAGCAGAGGAGATCAGAGTCCTGTAACCCTCACCATCTGTCTGACTCTCAGGTCACTCTCTGAGGCTTGGCCTTTTCTGGTCCTCGTGGATACTGGCGGACTTTCGAGGCAGGCCTCTTCACCGTGCTGCTCCTGTTGCATGGTTTCCTCTGTCTGGGGTAACATGGCCTCTGGTACCCTCTTGCGTACAGACCATCACGGAGCTGCTGCCCTCGCCTTCATCTACATGAATCCCTGAATCCTCCCTATTCTTTTCTCTTTTCCTATCATTCACTTGTCAGCAGATCTGCCATCCTTTCAGCTACTTCCCAAACCTTCCCTTCCATTTCTTCCTTTAGATGAAATCCAGTCTCCTTTCAGGACCTGATTATTTTTGTGACCTCTCTGCTTGGAGACCACTCCCTGTCCCACCTCTCAGGGCTGGGCATGCGGGTGTCTGCACCTGCGTGTGTATGCACGTTGGTGGGGGATTGTGTTTTTCCACGTCCTCTGGCTTCCCAGTACCGGCTTCCAGCCATGAATCATTATACTTTCCTATAAGGCACATACCACTCCTTACCTACCCACTTTGTTCTCATCTACTTGTCTCTAGATTCCCGACTTGATACCTGGTGAAAAATATTCTGTTCTGCCCCAATACTGCTAAAATCTCAGGAGATTTCAACTTTTAAGTATAAAACCACCCCCAGATGACAAAGTTCCTTAAATGAAAATAAGTGTCACTTTTACTTCATTTCAGAAACCCATTCCCGGAGATGCTCCCTTGATCTTACTGGTAATTCGAATTGTCCTACCTTGGAAATCTTGAACTGAGGTCTCCTGCTTTCTACCATTAGTCTGTCTATCTGGCTGTTTCAAAACTATGCTCCTTGTACGTCTACTTCTTGACACCACAAAGACCTCAAATCCTCTGAGACCAGTTCTTTCCTGGTCATCTTTCTTTCTCTCCGTCTTTCCTACCTACCAAAGTTGGTCATGTAGACTAGTCACCCGGATTCTATTGCTCCGATCTTCTACCATGTGCAGAACCCCTGCACAGCGCCATGATGGTTCTTCTGTACTCCTGGCTCCAGGAGATAAAGTGTTCCTGGAGGATACCATGTGGTGTGTGCACACACTATACCCCCAGGGGATGCAGGGCATCATGGTTGGGCTGGCCCTTTGGCGGTTCCCTTCCATCTTGGTATCCATCCGAAGGCCACTCTTTATCCCATCATCTACAGGGATGACTCCAAACTTTCACCCTCTCTGCAACATCCCTTTTCAATCTAAATATTCTTAGGAAAATGTCATTGCTTTTAACTTCATTGAACTTGCTCCTTTAGGTGTGAATTCCCTTTATTTCACACTCTCCTAGCTTACTAATGTCTCTTTACCCACATGCATCGTTATCTCTCATTTGTAGTCTTAAACGATGGGACTTTTTCTTATTACCAATCTCTATGTCTCTCCCTTTCTTTCCTCCAAATTCCTCTGCTTCTGTGTTCTTAAGAATTTGCCTTTAAAAGCCTTTTTCCCCATTCCACTCTGCAATTGACTTATTTACACAAAATCCATAGGCATGCTTCTTACTCATAGTAGAATATTAACAACAATCCTCCTTTTAACCCTTAACCCTACTCTGCCATTCCATCTCTGTCCCCCTCATAAATTTCTCAAGAGACCTGTCAACATTTGCTACTGCTGCATTCATCACTTTCTCCTTTTCCAGCTTCTTTTTATCCAGCTTCTACTCCACCCATGCCACAGAAACTCCCCTTTGAATCTGAGTGCCCTCCCAATTTGGTGCTTGCTTCTCGGAACCTCCTGGTCCTGCTCATACTTGCCTGCATACTCTGCCTGCTGACAGATGTGGGCTCATCTGTCTCTTAAATATTTATACTAGGTTTCTTCTTTTTCCTACTGCTCGTCCTATGCTCTCTTAGATAATATAATCTCTTCTTATGTAATCATTACTCTCAAATGTGTGACACTGCTCCTGCAAATAACATTCTTTTTCTATATTATATATTGTAGATAGTCCTCAAATTGTTTGGTAAATGTCCCCACTTTCATGAGCCCAGACACCTCACGCACTCCATGTCTAAAAGTGACCTCTTAAGCTTGCCTGACTACTGGCTTTTCTTCCTTTATTTTTTATTTATTTCAGTTAGAGTAGCACTACCCATTTACTCAGGGAGGTTCAGGGTCTTCGATCCTCCTTGGATCTTATATCCTGTGTCCAATAGGTCTAAACCTTGCTGATTTTACTCCATTTCCTTGAATCTTGTTCTCGATCAGCTAGACCTCCATCATCCCGTGGTCTGTCTGCTGCAAGTGCTCCTAACTTCCTGCTTCCAGAGTCATCCTCTCCAGTCCATCTTCTGCAAACAGAACCCATTTTGTGTCCCATCACAAATGGAAAAATATCCCAAGCTCATTAGCGTTCCGTTCTTCTTGCAACCTGGCTCTTGGATCCAGGTACTCATACGGGTCGCCTTTTGCTCCAGCCACATAAACCGTTATTCCTCAAATGTTGTGCTGGTTTTTCTCTGCTTTGTGTCTTTGCTGATCCCACGCAAGGCGTGTGGAGTGCTTGGCGCCCCAACATACGTGAGGCACACAGCTTTCATTAGCAAGGCTGTTCACCTTTAATCCTCAGTTTAAATAGCCCCTCTTGTGGGAAATCTGTCCCTGCTCAAAGAGGCTGGGTTTAGTGCTCTGCCTCTGGGCTCATAATATAGAATAATTGATCAGAATGCATTATTGAATCAATGGATGAATGAATTTTGAGTAGAAGTTTAATGAGTAAGAAAGTAAAATTGCAAAGTGTTTAAGCATAGCAGCACTGAGTCTTTAAATCTGTAAGAGTGGATGTGTAGACTTTAAATGAGAGCAAGGTTGTGCTTTGGTTCTTGTGTGAGACAGTTAGCCATAATCCATGGCCAGCTGGGGCAGAGATGTTTGTTCTTGATTGCATAGTGAACCCTTGTGCGAATAGGAACCACGAGAAGGAGTCCATCACAGTTTCTGGAGAAAAACAGCTCACTCTTATCAATGATGGGGATGCAATATTCTCTCTGATACCAAATTTCATGTTGTTATTTGGTTGTTACATTTATTATTGCTGTTGCTCAGGGAAATACAGATGATTTTCCTTGAGCTATCCACAAAACACAATGGAATAGATCAGAATTTGAAATACATACTGCTTTGCAAATGCAGAAATTATGTATGCTGAAATCATAAGAGCACCTAGTATAATAATAAATAGTACTTGTAGAGTATTAACGTCATGTCAGATACTAAAGCGTGTACAGCACTGTGTACATATGGTTTTATTCTTATAAAACTGTGAGACTTTCAGGAACTTTCCCCTTGTCATAGAAGAGGAAACTGAGCTTTTGAGATTTCGGTTAATGTTGGCTATCACAGAGATATTCAGGAGCTAAGGCTGGAATATAGGTCGAATTCTAAAGCCGACACTCTAAAAACCATCTTTTCTTCCCTCCAAATATCTTTTGAGGCTCGTTCTCCTCTTCTTTGCATGTTTTACAGCATAACTTTTGATTTGTGTTTGATTATTTGTAGCCAGATACATGGAGAATGCTAACCATAATTAGCTGTACCTCACATTGCTCACTTCAAAATCTTTGACTGTATTCCTTTCTTCTTAATTGGGTGATTTCAACATAGGGTGAAGATATCTATAAACCATTATCCTCAAAACAGGCATCACATCAACTCTGATAATTTTTTTTTTTAATTTTCCTGTTGGTTTTTATTCTAGGATAGCCTATATTTGAATGCCCTTTTGCATCAATAATTAAGATGAACGATGATTGTATTACTTTGTTAAAGAAGCCAGGTGCGTGTGTGTGTGTGTGTGTGTGTGTGTGTGTGTGTGTGTGTTGTCCTGAAAATAAATAAGTAAATGGATAAATATGTACGCATACATAAAACTTCAACAATGCTATATGTAAAACTGTTTTATTTTTAAGTTTTATTTGAGACTGTAAAAAGGCAAAATATATACCCTTTCCAAGCAACAGAATTTCAGACCTTTATCAAAGATGATTGTTATACAGAAAACTGGAAAATCAGAAGAAGCAGTCTTTAGGCTTTTTTAGGCAGAAAAATAATACGACAAGCTTAGGTTTTTAAGAGAAGGAAATGTTTTAAAAATGTGCTCAAAGGAAAACATGTGTCTGTCTCTTTGGTGAAACCTCTTATTTTTCTTTCCGTTCCATGACATGATGCAGAAAATGAGTAAATGAACCCTCACCATTAAGAGTACTTCTTGCATCCTTAACCTTTTATAAAGGGTACGTTTTATTAGAAATGCAATGAATATTCAGTGTTTTAGCCATTTCAGACTTTGGAGGTGCTCCCCAGCTGTATAATGCTCACTGAGAGCCTATGTGAGAACTGCAAGGCGGGGAGAAGCCTGGCTGGCTGGAGGGGCTGTGCTTTCACATAGTTCCCATTACTAAGGAAACCACTCGTTTTGTCTGAACATGTTCTGAATAGATGTCTCATTTGAAGTCTAGTGCTCAAACCGTGAGGATTGCATTATGGAGCCTAGAAAGAAATGAGGGGAACAAAAATGCTTGAAAATGCCACCAAGCATTCACAAAGCGTCTTACTGTAATAACGTTCCACGAGACAGAAGGTGCATTTATTTTTGCCGCATTCCAAGCTATTTTGGTGTTATAAAAGCAAATTCCTTTGCCTGCCCACGTAATCAAAAGAAGCAAAGCACATGTTCTTCTGACCTATTCTTAATTCCTGCTCTTGTTAGTGTCTCACTCAGAAGTGTGTCATACAGCCAGGCAGGACGAAATATGGATTCTCGTATTAATCTAGATTTGCTCCGTGGTGCTTTGTAACTAAATGGTATAGTGCTATCTCTGTGCCAATAAACAAACACATGTTCGAAGTCAGACCTTGGAATTTGCAGCCTCCAAACTATCACTGTTCAATTCAGAATGGCTACTGCAAACTGGTGCTTGGTGTTCTTTAATGAGCGTCCAATTCAGATAAGGAGTGAGAAACACTGCTTCTAGTAGGGTCCTGCTCCGTTCTCTAGCTCCTGCCAATCCACAGCGAAGAATGTAGCTCCTGTTGAAAAATCAGAGGATCTTGGTTTCTTCCTCATTCTGGAAAGTAGGGTTTATGGGACTCTGGTTACAGTGTAATCATTTTCATCCCCCTCCCTACTCTGCAGGAGAGGCACTTTCTTAATATTGACATTTTCTTAAATGTATGCAAAGTCCTCTGCAGACACCCCAATCATAGGTTGCTACCTCTAAACCCATAAAGGAAGTCAGGAGGGAGGGAAAGGCAGGCATTGTTATTTCCATTTTGAGCTACTTTAATCCTTTTAGCAAATAAGAGATGTGTCAATACATCAATTAATCCTCGAATGCAGAAATTAATACGTATTTATAGATTCCTTGCCATTTTGTTAGATTGCTGATGCTCATAGCCCTTAGATGACTTGTCTGCATGAGAGCCAGTGACTGAGTGAGACCTCTCGACTCATGGTTCAGCACTTGAGCTCTGCACTCTGGACAGTCTCTCCGTGAAGAGGCTGCTCAAGTGTATCCTAGGGCACTGGTGTTACAAAGTCTAAAACCTAGACACGAACAGGGTAAGCAAGTACAAGTTTATTTCCTTCCTAAATTCTTAAAGATCAGTAATGTAAAATTAATAAATGTACAAAGCCATCAGCAATGTCAGAAAGAATTGTGTGTGTTTTTAAATCTTTTTCTATTTTCTGTAGTACCCTTACATATATTGATGATTGTGCATCTTTAATGAACGTATTATTTCAAGTAGATGTCCTTTTCAGGCTTTCTGCCTGACCATAAGAAATACCATAAACTAGGTTGTTTTCTAGAATTCAGTTGCATCCCAACACCACTTAAAAGGCCCTAGATTTGAAAGAAAATTTATTCTTGGGAAAGTACACAAGTACTTATCCTGTCGATAATACCCTCACTAGTTCTGATTATGAGCCTTCAATTCATTTTGAAATGAACAGCCTGAAGCCGCCAGCTGTTTCTGATCCGATGTGCCTACGGAGTATTTACTTAGAGTGTATGTTTAGCACTCTAGCTATCGTGGCTGCTGACAGGAGAATTCTAATACTGAGACTTATTACGAAGTTTCTGTTTTCAAGATGAATATCCATTAGGTCCCTTCTAGGTCACCCTGTCATGGTTTGGCAGAGATCAGGGCACATGCGTCTTCGTATTCTCGGTACTCGGCACGATGCCTGACATCCAGTGAACAATCTTAGGGGAGACTGAAGGGAATTGTGTGATAGGAGCAAACTCAGCATTTATTATTAAATTTTTCTTTATTATTAGCCTGGCTTAATTGAGCATTAAATGATGGAAACATCCAATGTTTGACTTGATTTAACATTCAGCTAATAAAGTCTAATTTTTCCATGTCCCTTCAATCACCTGTTTCCCTTTTTGAAATATTCTTTGTATGTTTCTAAAAGTGACACCGTTACACTGAAAGGATTGAATTAAGTCTGTCAAACAGCCTTTGCTCTGTTTCACGCCGATGGGGTTATATTTGTACTTCATTCTCTTAATGGGAGAACTCTCCAAATGTCTCCAGGTACCAGGAATCATCAGATATTCATTATAATTCTGTTTCTGCCTACAACAAGAATATCTGCAGTCTGTTGTAACAATCATACCTTTGATTAACACCAAGCATCATCCTCTTTGGAGAAGTAAGTCCTGTTTAGAAGGCTTAAATTTGTTGCTAGACCAGGGAGATTATAATCTGAATAAGAATGGAGAATGTACAGTTATAACCTAAATTGCTAGTACCTAGCTATGATTTGATAAAGTTAGAAGCTTATTTAGTAATTTTTTGGAAAGTTATAGTCTTTAATATGCATATTCAGGCATTCATATGTTTTGTTATGAAGCACGTATCTCATATATAATTTAGGACATTGTGTTAAGGCCCAAGTCAAAACTTATCTTCCTAGGACAGAAAAAATTGTAAGGATGATCAAAATATAGTGAATTGAAAAATAAGTAAAGGGGTACCTGGGTGGCTCAGTTGGTTAAGCAGCTGCCTTCAGCTTGGGTCATGATCCCAGGGTCCTGGGATCGAGCCCCGCATTAGGCTCCCTGCTCAGTGGGAAGCCTACTTCTCCCTCTCCCTCTGCCTGCCGCTCTGTTTACTTGTGCTCTCTCTCTATCTCTGTCAAATAAATAAATAAAATCTTAAATAAATAAATAATAAATTAAAAAATATAAAAATAAGTAAGACCCATTCGTGTGGTACTATATTTAGAAAGCTGTATTTTAAGTTGAGTTTTTAAAAAAAATTATCATATTTGACTCAATGAAACTTGTATTGGTTCTTTATTTCTTTTACATTATTTAACTAAATAAATGTGGGTTTAGAAATGTTTATTAACAAAATAGCTCAGGTTTATTGTAGAAAATTTGGAAAATTCAGAAAGGATCAGGAGAGGAAAAAGCATTTGTCCACCAAAGGAGGCATGGCATATACCTCAGTATACTTTGTTGTGGTACATTTTTTTTTATCCTTAAATAATATAAAATATCCCATATTTTAAAAATTACATCATAAAAGAAATCTTAATTATGTCTAGCACTTATATTAATACCATATGGATGACTCATTCCCCAAATATTGGACATTTGCTTTTTACAGTTTTTTTTTTTTTTAATGTTTCATATAGTAGATAATGCAGTGATAGACGACATGGGATAGGATTGCCATAATGACTTTCTAGACTGAAGGATTTGGGCATTTCAGACTCCTGACATGCATCACAGCTAGCTCTCTTGAAATCTAATACCAAGTTCACACAGCAGTTCATGAATCTTCTTCCTACCATGCCCTTGCCAGCATTCATTCATTCATTTACTTAAGAAATATATTTGAACACCGAGGTGTTGTAGTAGGTGCTGGCAATATAAAAGTGAAAAGTAAACTCACTGATGTCAAATTCTTTGTTGTTGTTTTTGGGGACATGTAGGAGATAGGTGATAAATAGGCAATGATAAACTTGCAAATATGTAATGAGGTGATTCCAGAGAGTGGTATATATGGCTAAAGAAAATTAGAACAAGCTAATTGCATGGTGACTAACAAAGAGGGATGATTAACATATAGTATTAAAGAGGTTCCACTGGAGAAGGTGACATTTGAGCCCAGACATGAATGTTAAAAAGGAGAGGCAGGCCATGACACCAGGGCAGAGTGTTCCAGACAGAATAGCAGTGCATACACAAATCTGAAGGCAAGAATGCGTTTAGCACGTCCTAGGGACAGAAAAAGGTCAATGTGCCTAAATGTGATGAATAGAGGAAGTGGTAGGACTTGAAGCTCAAATAGGACCTGGAATGAGTTCATCTTTGGTCTTGCAAACCTATGAGAGGGAACTGGATTTTAACTGGGTGGGCAGCCATTAAATAGTTTTAAGTAGGAAAGAGGTATTTCTGGATATATCATTTTTTAGTCACAGTTTCAGGAATTACTAGGCTGCTCTATTGAGAGTTGGTTAAAGGAAGGTAGGAGTTAAGAGGAAAAACAGGTAGTGGCTGGACTTCCATGGTAGATGAATAGATGGTGAGGGATGGTAGGATTCCAGAGGTATTTTAAATTTAGACCTGAAAGGACTGCTAGTGGGTGATGTGTGAAAGATACAAGAGATGATTACTTAAGCAAGACTCCTACACTGTAACCACCTAGATGGATGATTGGTTTCGCTATTAAATGAGATGTGGGCTTCTGTCCCCATCCCGACACAGAATTCTATTTTGCCTGCATAATGGAGGGGTAATCTTTTAGAAAGCTTAAAATGCTTTCATATTTTGCTCTGCTAGGGAAAGCAAAAACCAGGAAAAACAAAAACCAAAACACAACAACTTTGCCCTCTTCGGTTCTAGTCATTCATTTCCCAGAAGGGAGATGGAAATTTTTAACAGAAGGAATTCAATGCCCAATATTCAGTATGAGTTTTTAGTTTGCCATAAGATCACATTGTGCCTCCAAATGTAGACCTTTCCTAGTTATGCTTTGTGTGGGAAGTATACAGATACATTCTTCTACAGACTACCACAGATCCGTACTTTGTGAAAAATTATATTTCATTCTTTGGGAATTGTATCTTACTGTAATCTTAAACTGTACTAAAATAAATATAAACTGTCTAAAAAAAGGAATTCCGGAAAGTCACTATAATATTTACCTCTGTTTCTAAAAAATGTAACTATGCGATGAGCAAAAGCAGCAGTTATACATAGGCTGTAAGGTGTGGATTTCTTAAACCAAATATGGCAAGCTAGGCTTTCCTCTGGAGATAGGATTTTCCTGATTCTATCTGAGCTCAAGTGACTCAGTTTATGTAATTTCTCCCTAGTTGGGAAGAGACTGTATCCACTATTAAGGCCTCTCTGGCATCGGAAAGAAGAAGAATAAGATATAGCGAAAGCCTTTTATTTGCTCTAGTCTAAGGACCTGTAGAAAGAAAAGAGGGGAGAGGGATGACAGTAAGGTGGTTGGAGCAGTGTCTGCCAAAGAGCCCTTGAGCCTTTGGCTTACAGATGGTGGGTCCATTAGGTAAACGGTAATATCACTGCTTGGGTCTCTAAAATACCACCTCTACGTTCTCCTGTCACTCTTACCCCATGCCATAGCAATTTGACCACACCATACAGTTAGCAAAAGGATTCCTCAAGATTAACCTTCCCAGAGCCATGGAAGCTGAGCTGAGGGCCAGGGAGCCAGGGGCCAGGGTCCGTACAGCAGAGGCTGGGCTGGTCCCTGAGCTACACACTGATGAAGGACAAGTCACCCAGTCAGGAGTTTGCCACCAGTGTAAGCTGATCTGAGGCTGAGGGAACAGGCTCTAAGCAAAGCTAAGCAAACCAACCCATCAAAATCTCACAAAAACTGGAGCAACCATGGGTCACGGCTCTGAACATCAGCAGAGCAAGAGGCATGGATGTCAGCTTTGCAGTGCTTCTCATACTTGTGAATCACCCCAGGATCTTGGTAAAATGCAGATTCTGATTCAGTAGGGCTGGAGTGTAGCCTGGGATTCTGTATCTTGGACAAGCTTCCAGGTGATGTCCATGCTGCTGATCCACAGAGCACCTTCAGAGTAGCAAGGAGCTTGTACATTAACAGGATCATCAGGATAGCCAGTGGATGCCTCCCACCAATATCATGAGGGAGATTATTTGAAGAACCAAGCTTTTTTGTTTGTTGGTTCCCCCCCCCCCCCACCTCCGCCCAGAGAAAAATAGGATATCTTTTGTTCTTTTGATTTTCTGATAACTAGCAAGTAGAAGGCTGGGGAAGACTGGCTGTAAATAAAAGTGAAAAAAATTACTTTTTTTTTCTCTATGCATTTCAGAATAGTGAGTTAATCTTGGGTTGCTTTTTAGCCAAATAATGGCTGCATCACATTTTGGAAGTAGGAGCATGGAACCCAGTGGAGAGATCAGAGTAGTGGATATAACTGTGTCTTCAGATAACCCCCCTGGAGAAATAGTGTACAGAGAGATGACAGAGAGGTCTGGAGGTTTGACCTGAGGCCCTCTATCATTTCATTTGAGCCCAAAGTGGAAAAGCTTCCAGAAGAAGAAGGAAAGGAGCAACTGGCCAGGAGGAAGCCAGAAGAGCTCAGTGTTATGGCAGCCCAGAGAAGAAAAGAGTGGCTGTTGTAAATGGTCCTGTGATTTCGAATTTTATGAAAACAGAATATTGACCATCAGATTTGGCAACTATAATATAGATTTATGACATATACTAATAAAACTTCTAAAAGTTTGAAAGCAAACTAACTAAAACTATCACTACTAGACTTTTCTGCTTCAGTGATAATCAGACTCCTTTAGGATGTTGCCTTATAGCCACACTTTCCAGCTTCCTGTCATATCTTCTTCATTCCACTCTGACTGGCCTCTGATCACTGTCATTACATTGAATGGTTCCTAGCAGTCACCTCCATGTTGATGAATTCCTCCAGATGTCCTTTTTTCTTACAGATTCTCTACAAATAGATTATCTCAAGATTTTTAGCAATTCTCTTTTTTGGTTATAGCAGAAAGTACTCCAAAACTACCCATATTGCTGAAATCTGATATGTGATTACAATCTTGGCTGGAACCAGAAGTAGAAGGAAAAATAGGCATTGACATATTTTTGGAAGTAAAAAACATTGTATTTTAAGAAAAACTGGGACTCTGTCACCCTCTTCTTTTGTAATCAAGCCCCATTAGCAAGAACATTACAATGTTGATTCCCAGCAGTGTCTGTATGGATGAGATCTCTGTGAGCCAACTTCCCTTTTCCAAAGTGAGCTAAATATTGTTCAGAGATTTCTAGGTAGTTGGCAGAGGAACAAGCACTTAGGCAGAACTATGTCCAAAAATGAGAGGGCTAAAGATACGCTTCATGGGCACATGTATTTTTTTTTATTATGTTAGTCACCATACAGTATGTCATTAGTTTTTGATGTAGTGTTCCAAGATTCATTGTTTGCATATAACACCCAGTGCTCCATGCAATCTGTGCCCTCCTTAATACCCATCACCAGGCCAACTCATCCCCCCTAACCCCCTCCCCTCTAAAACCCTCAGTTTGTTTCTCATAGTCCGCAGTCTCTCGTGGTTCATCTCCCCCTCCGATTCCCAACCCCCTTCATTTTTCCTTTCCTTCTCCTAATGTCCTCCATGCTATTCCTTATGTTCCTCAAGTAAGTGAAACCATATGATAATTGACTTTCTCTGCTTGACTTATTTCACTCAGCATAATCTCCTCCAGTCCCATCCATGTTGATGTAAAAGTTGGGTATTCATCCTTTCTGATGGCTGAGTAATATTCCATTGTATATATGGACCACATCTTCTTTATCCATGTTAAAGGGCATCTCAGCTCTTTCCACAGTTTGGCTATTGTGGACATTGCTGCTATGAACATTGGGGCCCAGTGTTTTGCAGGAGACCAAGATTAACTGGGTTTTGACCTAAACCTTAATAAATAAAGCTCTTTCAACTTTGTTAGATATAAACTTTACTTTCAAAGATGATTGCGAGTGTAGTATTTATGAAAAGCAAATTAGTATTCCATAAATTCTTGTGGACATTTAAAGTGATAATCAGCTAAAGGAAAGACCCTGAACCATTGGATGAGGGATCGTGGAAGGTGGAAAGATTACAGGTCAGGAAATGAATGGAATAGGTTTCTTACTCTAGCTCTGACCTCATTTTAATGCATTAGTTTGGGCAGGTCATTTAACCTTTCTGGACCATGTTTCTTTATCTATAAAATGAGGGAATTAAACCTGGTTGTCTCTGAGGTCCCTTTAAGCTCTGGTGTTTTATGAGATCATAGTTCAATAGTCAAAATCACTAGGTAGAATCAGGAAAGTGTCTTCTATATGTAAGTGTTGTCCATCTGAATAATTGGCTATCAGAGATGAGACTTTCATTGTTCTAGGCCCTCAGGCTGGGCCAAGGGATAGAAAGGAAGAAACTTCTGGCCAAGTCAATAAACACATATGTCCTTACATATAACAATTTTCTCCCAAATAGGATATTTCCCAAATTTTCCTACAAAGAAGGCAAAGGTTAATAATTAAAGGAAGTTGGAGCACAGACCATTAGAAATAAACACTGTCTTTCTGAGTGGCAAGTTCTGCTATGTAATTGGGAACACATCTAAGAAAGCATTTGAGGGAGACCTCTATTTCAGCAAACAACAGTTAACAGAAGATACCTCTCAAGGGAAGCGGTGGAATCCCACACATTTGAAATTCCAAAAAATGGACCCAAAATAGCAGTAAAAGTGATGCCATGGGGAATAATCTTGCACTGGCAAGCAGATAGACTCAATAAGCAAATGAAATTTCTCATTTCTGTTTGCCACGTTTCTAAGAGGAAAATAGCAATTAGGAGAGAATATGGCTGAGAACACAGTCTCTGATTTGAACAAGTTTACAGGCTTGAGTGAAAATAAGCTTATCCCAGAAACACAATTTTAAAAAATAGTTTTTAATTTTGGAAAAAAAATTTGCAGACTTGTAATAAAGTTTCAAAGATAGTACAATGAATTTCCAGATACCCTCAACAGACTTGGCACATTTGCTTGTTGGTTGTCTTCCCCAACCCTACCTCGTCTGTGTGTGTGTGTGTACGTGTGTGTGTATCTATATACATGTATATGTGCATGTATATAGGTCTACGCACATGTTGTTGTCATTGTTATTACTATCACTATTGCCGACATACTTGAAGTTGCAGATATGATGACGCTTTAGCCCTAAATCCTTTCTAAGAAGTTTTTCTTTTATATAATCATGGTACCTTTATCAAATTCAGGATTTTAACATCAGTAATATGTTATTATCTAATCTATTGTCTATATTCCAATTTCACTAATTGTCCCAATAATAGTCTTTATAACCACTTTTGTTGTAAGAATCCATCTGAGGCATTGCCTTTAGTTGTTTAGACTTTTTTTTTTTTTTAGGACACTGATGTTTTTTGAATTTTATAAAATCGTCCTTATTTTGAGGGGCTGCCTGGGTGGCTCAGTCGGTTAAGCGTCTGCCTTGGGATCAGGTCATGATCCCAGGGTCCTGGGATTAAGCCCCGCATCCGGCTCCCTGCTCAGCAGGGAGCCTGCTTCTCCCTCTCCCTCTACAGCTCCCACTGCTTGTGCTCTCTCTCTCTCTGTCAAATAAATAAATAAAATCTTAAAAAAAATTTTTTTTAACCTTCCTTATTTTGGGTTTTCCTAATATTTCGTCATGATTGGATTGAGGCTTTGCCTTTTGAAAGTAGTACAACTTAAGTACGCCATATCGGGAGGTACGGGATGTCAGTTTGCCCCAGTCTTAGTGACGTTACCCTTGATCCCTTAGTAAAGGTAGCATCTGCCAGGGTTCTGTGCTGTAGCATTAACATGTGTGTGGGTCTGTATTAAGTAACATCTTTCAGGGCACCTGGGTGGCTCAGTCGGTTAAGTGTCTGCTTTTGGCTCAAGTCATGATCTCAGAGTCCTGAGATTGAGCCCCACTTTAGGCTCCCTGCCCCATGGGGAGTCTGCTTCTCTCTCTCCTTTTGCTACTCCTTCTCCTCCGTCCCCCAACTCCATGCTTGCTCTCTCTTTCTCTCTTAAATAAATAAATGAAATCTTTAAAAAAAAAGTAACATCTTTTATGTATATATTCTATTCCTTATCAACTTTTATGCAATGGTTTTAGCATCTAGGGATGATTCTTGCCTGAATCAAGTACTATTATGAAACTTATTGCAAATGGTGATTTCTAACTCTGTCGTTTCTTTTATATTTGTTAGTTGGCATCCTTTTGTAAAGCATAGCTTTCTGTTCTCCTTTTTTTGTTTAGTACCAGTAAGGGCTAATGGATTCTTTTTCCCCACAATGAGTTATAAGCTATTACCATCATTGTTCATCGTGATTCTTACATTGTTCCAGATTTGGCAGTGGACAATCTTTCCTTTTAAAATTCTCTTTCACTCATTTGTCATGACCCCATCATTTTTTATGGACACTTATCAGCAGCAGAGTCTTGGGAAGCCTGCTATAAACTTAAAAAAAAAAAAAGTGAAAATCATGTAACATAAAATTAACCATTTTAAAGCACATCGTGTACAATTCAGTGTCATTTAGTATACTCATGGTGTTGTACACCTACCACTTACATCCAATTCCAAATTGTTTTTACCACTCACCCAAAAAACCCTGTACCCATGAAATAGTCACTCCTTATTCTCCCTTCCCTTTAGCTCTTGGCAACTACCAATCTGATTTCTGACTCTGCGGATTTATCTAGTCCAGATATTTCATATAAATGGAATCATACAATATGTGACCTTTTATGTCTAGGTTCCTTCATTTAGCATATATTTTTTTAGCATATTGTTTTATAGGTTCATCCACATTGTAGCATGTATCAGTGCTTCATTCCTTTTTATGGCTGAATGATATCCCATTGACTGCATATAGTGCATTATATGGTCACTCACTTATGGACGTTTGGGTTGTTTCCACCACTTGGCTATTGTAAATAGTGCTGTTGTGAGCATTTATGACAAGCATTTTTTTGAGTGCCTATTTTCAGTCTCAGGGGTATATACCTAGGAATGGAATTGCTGAGTTATATGGTAATTCTATGTTGAACTTTTGGAGGAGCCACCAAACTGTTTTGTACAGTGGCTGTAGCAGTTTACATCACACCTGCTGTGTGTCAGGGTTGTAATTTCTCTGCATCCTTGCCAACACTTGTTATTTTCCTTTTTTAAAAAAATTATCTGCATTCTAGTGGGTATAAAGTGATATCTTGTGGCTTTGATTTGCATATCTTTAATGCCTAAGCATCTTTTTATGTGCTTATTGGTCATTTGTATATATTCTTTGGAAAAAATGTCTATTTAAGTCCTTTGCCCATTTTTGAAGCGGGTTTCTTTTTTCTTATTGAGTTATAGGAGTTCTTTCTATATATTATAAACTTGTAGTGATGCATATCATATAGTTGAAAACTAAAAAGTGCAAATATTTTTAAAGTCATTTTTTTATCTACAATTTAAGTCCAAAGACTTGAATTAGTGTCAAGAAAAATATCAAATACATAATCCTTTTTAATTACTTAACCGAAATTTGAATATATATTTATATAAAGATTAAGAAACATGTGCTTATCTGTCTTTAAGTGTTTAGGGTTCAGTGAAAATATTACATAATATATCTGTTGCCCGAGGCACTTTCAGTATGGCCGTCATGGCACCACAGAGACTTTTGGGGGTGCTCCCGTGAATCAGTAGTTCAAACTTACCAGGGCAAATCATTTTACACTCAATTAGTATTTCCCTGTTGGGTCTCAATTTGGCAGACTTGGAAAGTCTAGTTTGCAAAAACAACCTAGCCTGGTTAAGTTTTTGTTTTTTACCAATTTTTCTTATTTTCTTTTTTTTTTTTTCAATTTTTCTTATTTTCTTAATTAAAAAATTCTCCAGTCACAAGTTCCTTCCTAGGCAAATAACGTTTTTATTTAACCAAAAAAGAAAAATTTAAGAAAAAACAGGCTTTCACATATAATTACTTACCCACATTGTTTTTCATCAGCTGGCTACTAATCGCCCTTTGCCATGACAGATAGTGGCCATGGGGTGCTCCTTATTACTTTGGTGGAATGTTTTGCAGTGTGTTGGATTGCTGACATTTTCAGATGCAAAGATTTCCTTTTGAGGTAGAGACTGCAACCCTTTACAGTTCTGTGGCACTATTTTTTTTCCCCCAATAGAATTTATAGCTTTCTTTTCAGTATTCAAAGCTTCTCTGGACATTACACATTGGCAGGTGTTCTTCTCACTATGGTTTTACATCTGGTCCTCTATTTCTGACAGAAATGTGAACTACTTTTGCTAAAACTGTTTTCCTTTCAACCTATAAATCTATGTTGTATGTTTCTGGATAGTATTTATCACCTCTGTTCTGTTATATATGGACCACCTTTGAGAAGGGCAAGGGTGGCAGATATCATGAATACGAAACCTGATGGATGGCCATACTGGAGACTGGACTGTGATGTTTCGTGATATATTTGCAAACCTTAAAAGAAATTTTTGGGGACATTGCCCTGTCTTTGTCCCTGGAAACTGGCTCAGTATCACGTTCTGGGCAGGTCTGAAGAGAACCTGGATATGAATTCTTTGAGACTGGTGCAGCTGTCTTTCCACCTTAGCTGTCTCCCCAGGAAGGAGACCAGTTCCAGATGGCCCATGTCCCCTGGGCCTCTGTGCCCTGAATGATAATTTGGTGGGAATCAGTGAGAAGTAGAGCCAAGAGTGCCAGGAGAATCATTGCTTTCTATATCTCTAAGTTGGAAATCCAAATGCTACTTAATATTGGTCAATATAATCAAAGGGTTCATTATAATTATTAATCTCCAAATAGCAATTAAGACACATTTAAAATTTTTCCTACCTATGTTTTCCTTCTTATGTTTTCATAGAAACATAGAATCTTCTAGTTTTCAGAGACCCCAGACATTATATCCACTATAACTTTCCAATTTTATAGATGAAAAAACTCAAGTCCAGTGCTCTTTATGATCTATCATTACAGATTGGTTCATTATTATTCCTCGTTATACCAAATGTGTGAGTTCAAAGGATATCTAACAATCACCTAGCAAATAAACAGTATTTCCACTGCAGCTTGCCCGTGGCTGACATTTCTAATTGATCAAAGTGTTTTTTCCTACTGAGCTCCAACCCTCCTCCTCCTAACTCCTTGCATGACCAGCAGTCATTACCAGTAAAAAGGAGTTGGTACAAGGGAAGGAATCTATTTGCCTTACCACATCTAGTCCAGTCCCTTCAATTTAAGGATGAGGATATTAAAGAAAAACAGTAGTGAAGTTGTGTGCTTAGATTGCAAAAGGAATCATTTGCTGAGCAGACCTCTTGACTCTTGGTAGAACATCAGCTCCATTTTGCCAGAGCATATCCACACACCTAGCCTTCCTGCATAGCTGAGTACCAGACTGAGGGCTAAGGAAAAAGCAACTCTCTCAAGGAATTCCTTTTTTATTGCTATTGGCAGAGAGATAGCTGGCTTCACCCTCTGATTAGCCCATTAATCCAGTGAACAAAAGAACAAAGGGATTTGAGTTAGACTTCTGAGATGTCTTTTCTAAAATTAGAATGACCTCATGATGTGTTCTCGGAAGTTTAAAGTTCAGAAAATAGACAATCAGGGTGTCTTTCAACATTACTATTTTCTATATTAAATTTTGGCTGGATATTAAAGGAATCTTTTAATTGCTTTTGATAGCATTAAGACACTTTTCTTTCTAATGCCTGAAGTTGACACACATGCTATTATAGATATAAAAACAACAATAAATTGGAAAGATCATAATTTATTAGTTGATGTGGTGCCTCAAAAACATTTTTGTTTGACCTAAAAATCTTTGCTACCTTTTAGATCTCACACTTTGTGCTTTCTGCCATTTTATCCCTGGGAACTGGAAAGCAGTACTGTTTTACACAATATGCATAAAATGACAAATTTAAGCTGCATGTTGATTTCATGAAAATATGAAGATCACTTTTTTCCTTGGTGATTTTTGCATATTAATTTATATCAGCTTGGAAATGTGAGAAATTGTTTCAAAGAGAATATGTTTTTCTCTGTCAACGTTTATTGTGGAATGTTCCTTTTCTACAATGAAAAATACTGCTCATCAGTCACAAAAAATTTTTTTAACTGGGCTCTACACCAGGCATGGAGCCCTGTGTGGGGCTTGCACTCACACCCTGAGACCAAGACCTGAGCCGAGATCTAGAATCAGATGCTCAACTGACTGAGCCACCCAAGTGTCCCAATGGCAAAATTAATGGTAATACATGAAATAAATTTAGCTATTTGTCTTCTCACATATTTTCCTTCTCTTATTCTATATTATTTGTGGTCTCTTTATATAAGTGAATGTACGTGAATGTAGGTAATTATGTAGGCACAGATATACACACTCTGTTCTCCATAATTAATTGACCTGGATAATGTTTACATGATTTTTTAAATTTATTTATTTTTATTTTATATGTTTATTGTTTCACACTTCAAATGTCCTGATGTCACACTGGTTTACTTCAGGGATTACTAAGCCCTCAGTTATTCTTTATAGGATCTTATACCTTTCACAGTGCTCCTCACTTCCTCAGTCTCTTGCTGGAATATTTCTATCTGTTACAGACTGTAACCATGCATTTTTCTGGTTTTCTGCCTATTTCTCTTGCTTTCCTTTCTTTATTTCCTTTGTCAAATTTCCTTCTGCTTGTAACGAAAAGAGCATCTGTTCTGCCATTAGACAAACCTCGGTTTAAATCTCACTTTTACCCTACTTATGTGACTTTAAACAAATTGTTTTTACCTTTTCGAGCCTCTGTTTTCTTGTGTGTAAAATAATATAGTGCTTTCCTTTTTCAGTAAAACTCCCCAACAGGGGGGAGAAAAAGGCCTGATCAATTTAGAAAAAATTCAGAAGAATTTATTTACAGAAGGACTGATTGCAAAAATGTGGGTTGGTTCTAGGGGGATAATCAGGGAGAGTAGTGCAGGAATCCAAAGCCAGCATTGTCAGAGCTGCTGTTACTCTCCCCTCCCTTCCACACCTTCCATTTCCAACCAAAGAGAGAAGGGGAGGGGAGAGTTAACTAGATTCTAGAATTAAAAAAAAGTGTGTAAGAATCATGTAGAGCATTCTGCCTTAAGAAGAGTGGTGACCTTCTATCAAAGAGGGTCCGAGCCAGTCTGAGTCCCACTGGGAGAGGAACACATGAATAAATGCCGGTTTCTCTACCTTCTCTCTGCCCTTCATCTGGGCTTCCCATTGACTGCACTCAACCTTAAGCCAAAGATTGAGCCCATTTATATAATCCGTACAGGTCAATTTCCCAAGTCAGGTATCATGGTATGTGCAAGAGTTTAAGCCAATTGCAAAGTTGGAGGGGACAGTCCCTAAGACTGCCCTCACTTCTAATACGTCTTGCATTTTGGGAGGAGATTTTCAAAACCAGCCTGCAGGTTTGATAATTTTCTAGAAGGACTCACATGACTTAATGAAAGCTGTTACCCTCACGATTATGGTTTATTATAGGAAAAGGGTGCGGATTAAAATCAACCAATGAAAGAAGCACATAGGGCAGAGTCTGGGAGAGTACCAAATACAAAGCTTCTATTATCCTGTTCTTGTGGAGTCAGGACACGTTATTCTCCTGGCACCAGTGCGAGATCATATGCGTGTATTATTGCCAACCAGGGAAGCTCACCTAAACTTTGGCATTCGGAGTTCGCATTGGGCCTCTATTACATAGGCAGGACTGATTGATTGATTGTCTGTGTGGTTGATCTCAGTCTGGAGGTTGACTGAGACTATGTGACCCAAAGCCCCCACCCTAAATCACATTGTTGCTTTTTCTGGCATGGCCGGTCTATACCCTACATCATATATGTAGACTGTCCAGCATGACCCAAGTGTCAGAGAGACTTCTGACATCCTTTGTGAATAGAGATTATGTTCCAGGGGCCAAGGGCAAAGGCCTGACCTCCTTTTAGCCAAGGTTAGATTATTTGCCACACACTGGAAAAGAATGAGGAGTGGATCTGAAGGGGCAAATGTCAGCAATTAGGCCCACTGCCTTTAAGTATTACTTGAAAGAGTAAAGGAAATAACCCATGTCAAGTACCTCCTGTGGTACCTGGAACGCGGTCCCTGTGTATTTAGAATGTTGTCTTTCTAAGCGGTTTCTTTGATCCTTCTCTTCCTTTACTTCAAAAATAGCATTTGTTCCTATGACCTCTTTAGTTTTTTATTTAATGATTCTCATATTTTAAAAATCTCATTTGTCTATTCTTTGTTCATTGAGTTATTCATTATTTATTGAGTGCCTACTTTATCCCTGTCTTTACACCTGACTTAGCCCAGACCCTTCAATGGTGTTTACCATTGAAATCTTACTTGTTTTTGAAAACTAACTGATAGGCGACCTTCTGCATAAACCTCCTCCCTCATCCCCACTGGCACCCTGTGTAAAGAACTTGACTAAAAATGTTTATATAAACTCTAATAGACATGCATTTTAGGAACACAATCAGATGCATGAAAACAAATGCCATTTTATTCCAAGTTTATTTTATCTTTTATTATGCATAAGAGATCATAGAAATTTCAGAATTTTTTAAAAGATTTATTTGAGAGAGAGTGCGTGCTAGCAGAGTGGGGGGAGAGGCAAAGGGAGAGGAAGAGAGAGAATCCTCAGCAGACTCCCTGCTGAGCGCAGAGTCAGATGAAGAGCTCAGTCCCTTGACCCTGAGATCATGACCCCAGCCAAAACCAAGAATCGGACGCTCAACAGACTGAGCCACCTAGGTGCCCCCAAAATTCCAGAATTTTTAAAAAGGGCAGTGGATCCTAACTTGGTCTAAAACCCAGAAATCTAAGGCCATGGTTTCTTATAGTTTGTGGGAGTGAAATTCATCTAGGTCAGTGACATCCCTAAGCTTTTAAGACAGTATCTGAATCAAAACAGTGATAAAGCAAGCTCTGAAAATATATACAGTATCCATTTTCCCAAGCAGCTGTATTTTAAAACAGTGATCCATATTTATGCATAATAATGATGAACTTTTACTGAGTTCTTAATGTGTCACAGGTATTGCCCTGGCACTTTACATGAATTAATTCATTTAATCATTTGAAGAAAACAGTGAGGTGGATACTAAAAGATCTCCATTTTGTATATTTAAGACTGAGGCTTTAGAATATTAAAATAAGTTGCCGCAAAGTCTTACAACTAGTAAGTGCTCAAGCCAGGACTCAAACAGCTTGGATCCAAAGTGTGCCCAGCCCCACACCCCACTATGGTGCCTCTTCATAGAATCTCCATGTAGTATAATCAGTGTGAAGCTGAAGGTTATATGCAGGCATACTGAGGGAGAAAAGTGAAATTCTTGAGCATTATTTCATTTTGCAGATTTATATTATAGGATTTTTCTGAAAGGTCAGAAAATAATAAGGTACATGGGTAAAACAATGTGATTCCTCATATAAAAGCCACAGGAATGCAAAATTGAGGGCATTTTAAAACTGGAATTGTAGTACTACCTGCAAATGTAGTTGGGATAAATGAATGTCTAGTTCATATAGTCTTTCTGAATTGTCATTAATAGGTTTAGGTAAAAAGGTCATATCCATCTTGATAGCAAATGAATATTTATTTTTAAAAAATTTGCTTTTTTGGCTTCTTTGGGTTTATTACACCACTATTTACAAAAATAAATCAGTGAAGACTTGGCACATTGCAGACTCTGTTTTCTAGACACTGAAAGAAAAGCTGGCAAAGTTTCTATTAGCTTACTAACTAATGAGACAGCATTGGCTACTTTCACAGGACTTGGATTCTGGCAAGAACAGATCTTTTTTTTTTTTTACATTTAGGTATTTAATCTTAAACTTATTACCATGTGCTGTAGAGTCAGAAGTATATTTATATGTACATACCTGGAATGAAAAGGTTCTACCTTCTTATGGCAACAGATGGCTATAATTTTAGACACTTGAAGTCACCAACTTGGAAAGGTAAGGATATTAAGGTTATCCTTAGGGAGCATTCACGCTGTGGTCTCCTGCTGAAATTTTGAGCATTAGCTCGATGCCTGTCGCACTTGGTCAGTGGAAGATGTGACAAATATCTGTGTCAAAATATATCAAATCAATTCCTTGAACATTTAGTGAGTGCCCTATAGGTTCTAGCCACTTTTCTATGCCCTGGGAGAACAGAGGTGATGGTAAGATAGAGTCTTCCTCTCATGAGGTGTCTAATCTAGCAGGGAAGATAGGTCTGTAAGTAAATATTTTGAGCAACTAACGCTAGGAACTATGGACTATTACAGTGGCTATAGAAAGGAAAATGCTTAATTGCCCTGGAGCAGTTAGAGAAGGCTTACTTTCTTCATAATCCCATATGTGAGAAGTAAGTTCAAATACTTCAAACAACTTTAATTTCATTTAGGTTTATGGTCATATTTTCTATGGCTAAGGTACTGCCTATTTAACTACCACTGATAAGATGTGAGAAAAAGGCATAAGGAGGGAAGAAGCATGGTGAGAAAGCAGCAAGGCGAGAAAATATAATGTATTTTTTAAAAGAAAAATCAAATTATTTCAGTTATTCAGTGCAATTGTCAAAGGTTTAGTTATTCGAAGCAGAAATTTGGTACTAAGGCTTTAGTCGGTATATGCTGGATCATTTGTTGAACGTGAGTGGTTCCCTAAGACTTTTGTTAATTTCTCTGAAGAGCAAGGAAGATGGCAATAATTTTTGGATGACTGTTCTTGGGTTTCTATATGCTGGTATCTTTTGGAGTTTCTTAAAGCTTCATACTTAAGACAGATGGGTTAGAAGTAGTGTGGCCAACTGAACTCTGAGGATTTTTTCTTTGCCCTTAATTGTCTCATTTTCACAGATACTAAGAGCTTAATTTTTTAAAATATGTAACGTAAAGAATCGTGTTCTCTTTAATTGCAAGATTATATACGATTCAGTTCTGAGTTCATGTTTAATGGAAACATACTGTCCTACAAGCACCAAGAACTCTTGTTAGTTTAAGCTTGTTCTTTACAAGAACTGTTTGTTCTTTTATGTATGAAGTTTGAATTATTTCAGATAGACTTGCCAGTGCATTCCAGAAATAAGTCTAAAATACACATTATAGTTTGTTATAGTCATGGTGTAAATCTTTATAGATACATTTTTATTAATTATCTTTTATTTGGACTCATAACTGGAAATAATCTTTGACTGCAGTGACAGCCTAAGTTAGAAAGGATTTGGCTTTATTTTCCCTTCTGGATGCCTGCATCTACTTTTATATGGCTTTTTAGAAGAAGAAAGGAGACAGGTTTATGAGTTTATGGAAATTCAAGGCATCATAATTTTTAGCTGGCCAAATCCTGCCTTTTGCAGAAACAAAAATGTTGGTTACCTTAAGCCTGTATGTTATAAGGGTGAGAAGACCACTGAAGAGCCTATGTAACAAAATTTGAATAATCTTTCATTGAGAATACATATAATATACATACATACGCAATGGTGTACCTAGGTTCATATGTTAAATTATATATAGTTAAATTTTATGTGTATATACATAATTGAGGAAATTTTTTTAGATAAAAATGTTTTACAGTGATTATTTGATTATTTTCTTTCTATTGCCGAATTATCAAATATGGTATTTCATCTAACTTGAAAGCACCAAATGACACTTAGTGAACATCCAGTTGATGAGAGTTTTGACCGAAGAGTTAAACCTAATTAATATTCATGATCCCAGAGCATACATTGATTAGATTTAAGGGTACTAATGCCACTGACAGGTTTTATGTCACTGAAAATCTTGTCTTATAGGTCTTACAGGTTGTCATTTATTCAGTTCCGTTTAATATATATGCAGACTCCTATGAATGGTAAATGCTATTAAGTCCTCTTAATAAATAGATGTCCGCAGGATATTAACCAAGACATCATTTTTCTTTGTCCTATTATTTTACAGATCCTTACATTTCTCTCTGGTGAGGTTTGTTTTGGTGTGAGGCTGTAACAAATAAGAATTACAGTTGGAAAACATTATTTCAAACCAACTTGTTATCATCTTTTCTTCTCTGGGGATGATTAGCTCAAAGCAATATAAGTCTCTCCAGTCTTCTGGAGAGTTGGAGGAGGCAGATGGCTAATGCCTATGGCGTGGAAGACATCAGCCTGCTCTAGATGACCGCACTATGCCGATGACTCGGATAGAGGAAGCAGGCTCTGAGAAATGCAGCGAAGGGGGGGTGGGATGCACCAGAGAGCATTCTTAAATTAGTTACTATCACTGGAAGCCAAAATGTCATGTCCTTTATGAACTCAAAAAAAAAAAAAAAAAGAATGTTATTTACAATTTGGAAAAATTGTATCTCTGAGCAAAAATGAAAGAATTCGGGATGCCTGGGTGGCTCAGTCGGTTAAGCCACTGCCTTTGGCTCAGGTCATGATCCTAAGGTCCTGGGATCGAGTCCCATGTCGGGCTCCTTGCTCAGCGGGGAGCCTGCTTCTCCCTCTGCCTTCTCTGTCTGCTGCTCCCCCTGCTTGTATTCTCTCTCTCTGACAAATAAATAAATAAATAAAATCTTTAAAAAAAAAAAATGAAAGAATTCAAGGTAATTACATCTAGAAGTGAAATCCAGATGAACATGATAAACTCTATCATGTAGATTTAGGGTTCTGGCATGATTATTATGAAAGGGCTTTTTATCAGACCTTCTAAATATCTCAAATTTAAAGCTATTTGGGACGGTGTTGATATGGCAACATATTTAGAGCTATGTAACCCTGTGAGTATCTTTCCAGTAAACATGGTGTGTATATAAGAGCTTCCTTCTCTTCTGCCTTCACATGTTGCTTCATTTTGGCTCCAGGCTGAAGAGGCAGGAAGAAGATATCTCAGAACAAAATCATTGATGCTCTTGCCCAGACTTACATGGCTGACAGAATGCCATTAGTGTAGTGTTTTATGTAACTGAATATGCTATAGATGGTAAAGCCTACATTAATGTTATTCTCCTTATTTTTACTAAAAGACTTTCATTAACAACATTAATGCTGTTAAATGCTATGCCATACTAAATAGGTATGAATTTTCTCAGAGATATGTTATTTTTCAAAAAGATTTATTTATTTATTTATTTATTTATTTATTTATTTATTTAGGGGGGAGAGAGAGAGAGAGGTGCAGAGGAAGAAGGAGAGAGAATCCCAAGCAAACTCTGCACTTAGCACATGGGGCTCGATTCATGACCCTGAGATCATGACCCGAGCTGAAACCAAGAGTCAGACACTTAACTGATTGAGCCACCCAGGCGCTCCAGAGACATGTTATTTTTTTTTTTTTTTAAGATTTTATTTATTTGAGAGAGAAAGAGAGAGCACAAGCAGGCAGAGGGGCAGAAGGTGAGGAAGAAATAGACTCGCTGCCGAGCAGGGAGCCTGATGTGGGGCTCGATCCCAGGGCCCTGGGATCATGACCTGAGCCGAAGGCAGATGCTTAAATGACTGAGCCACCCAGGCGCCCCGAGGCATATTATTTTTAAAAAAATAAATAAAAAACTTACCCTGAAGTGTATCTTTAAATATAAGATTAGAGATGCATTTTAAATAACATAATTTATTGATTATTTAAGCTTTAATTGATAAAATATAAATCATACCGAATATCAAAAAAAGTTAAGTACCACGAGTTTTTATGAGACGTACCAACTCAAAAGCACTAGCTTCAGTATGTTATTGCCACACATCCATCAGTCTAATACATTTCTGGTATTAGCATGTACTAGCTGCTAGAATTTACCCATCGTATCCAAAGATTAGAAGAAGGCGTGTTTAAATAAATATATGTATCTGCTGGTTAGTCTGGTGTGTATAGACTTACAAATTACTACTCTTTCTCTCCTGAATTCCGTCCTTCCTCTGCTCACTGTATCCTTCAAAGCCTAATGGACTGTTTTTCTTTCAAACACTGTCGTACCTTGTACCATGGACAACAATGAAGCTAGCACAGAGTAGCCGAGAGCTGCATTCCAAGCGTCCAACTAAGAAAACAGTTGAGTGATTCCCTAAGGCAGGCAGGGGTCGGATCAGAGTTGGAGCCGGCACCCAACAGAAAGGCAGAGTGCAGCGGGGAGCAGAGGGCAGGCAAGGGCTCCTCAACATGTTAAGGTAAGGAATCCAGTTGGTATCTTAGCAACAGAGAGAAGTGTCCCAAGAGGAAGTAAGGGCAGAGATGCTATTAGAGCTCCTGCCTTCTGAAGTGGGAGTTTCCAGGCCTAGAAGCACATGCATGTGCACAGACCAGCTCCATGACTGGAGGAAGGAGTAAGGGTGGGGTCAGTACTACTCTTGGTGGCCCCCTGTGAGCCAGACTATTTAGTTTCCTGTTAATTTATTGCTGTTTTTCATTTTTCAAGTGAAGAAGCTATCCACCGAGCCTATCATTTTACTAATAATTCTCTCCTTCCTTTGCTATTTTCTCCTTCAAATTTATCACATTAAGAAGACTTTTTCTTTTTTTTTTTTAAAGATTTTATTTATTTATTTGACATTGAGAGAGAGATTACAAGTAGGCGAGAGGCAGGCAGAGAGAGAGGGGGAAGCAGGCTCCCTGCTGAGCAGAGAGCCTGATGCGGGGCTCGATCCCAGGATCCTGAGATCATGACCTGAGCAAAAAGCAGAGGCTTTAACCCACTGAGCCACCCAAGTGCCCCAAGAAGACTTTTTCTGAACTATTGAAGAATTATTGTCTATTGGAGAAAGGAAACCTGGTAGAAAGGAAACATTTTCCTCCTGCTGTTGTTTTTAGGGCCTGATGTGGGGCCTAAGTACTCTTTCCAACAGAAGGAGGCACTGGGGGTCTCATTTTCCTCTGACCAAGGCACTTCACCAGGAGAAGGCATTTCCCTTCATTGTGTTCAGCTTGAAAAGTCTCTTCTCTTCTGTAGTAACTAACATCCTCCAGTGTGTGTCTGAGACAAACCTCTGCAGGGATTTATGTGCTCAGTTCCTGAGGCATAGCTCATTGGTAAAGATAATTCTGCATGAGGAACCATTTGACATTTCTTGGGTACATTTAAATTGCGTATTGCAAAGACTACAAATGGTATAATTGGGCCATTTGGTGTGCCCTGATGCCAAGCATATGTGCCACTTGATGCCCCTTTGATAGTTTCTTCAAAATGAAGTTTTTTGGAATGTCTTCAAGACAGGGAAGCTTTTATCATTGTTAAAAAATAGCAGAAAGAGAGAAAAAGACATATACATAAGCCAAAACAACCAAATGATTAAAAATCTTCTGTCTCTAAGGCATAGATTTAAAAAAAAAACAAAACTGAGATATCTAAGTATAGGCAAATTTTTAAATGCCTATAGATTAAAATATATCAAATAGAATTCTTTTTATGTGCAGTCTTAAAAATGTGTTTTCATAAAAAAGATGGTGATTTTCAAGACTTTAGTGCACTGATTTGCTCTTTCCCTAGTGACCCATTTTTTCTTTTCCTTTTATTGCAAATTATCACTTCACTGATTCTTCTCTTACTCGTGATTCATATAAATCTAATTTCTTTTTGAAAATGATTTGTTTTTTTTTTCCTGGATTACCTTACCTTACTACCATAAAGACCTTGATTAACTTGAATTAAAATACTAAATACAACATGATTAATTTGTTTAGCAATTAAGGGTTTTAATATTCTGTAATCTGATATAGTTCCCTCTTGCTAAGTCTTGTGGAATTGGTTCAACAGAGATACACTTATTTATCAGAAGATCGTTTGCTACATTTTACACTGAGTGAAGTCTCCTATGTAGATGTATTTCTTAAGATTCTTTCTTGACTATATATTGACTACATATATTATATATTATATATATTGATATTATATTGATTATATATTATTGTCTGCTCTCTGCTACAGAGCTAAGCTTGTATGGTGCTGAATTTTGGTCGGGGAAAACAAACCCATTAGGAGGAAAGGGAAAGGACAGGGAATGACCAAATCTAAACTGAAGCTGATTATTAATTTTGGCTCTAAAGCTGAAGAAGCGTCTACTCAGAAGGGGGAATCAGACTATAAAATCTCTCCTTTCTCTGCAGGCTGGTAGTGCTTTACCAATATTCTTCATTGCTTATTCTAAAAAGGAGATCATTTATAATTAACCATGATTCTTAAAGTGGTACAACCTAAGGTTTCAAAATAAAAGTGTTTCAATATTTGGCTGCTTTGAAGATTTTATTTTATTTTTTGGTAGTGCCTTGTGTGATGAGTCAATTAAAATGAATCCACTTTTCATGTTATAGCCAACTTTTATCTCAAAAGATAGACACTTCTCGAATGTTTTTTTCCCCCCTGGAGATTTTTAAGTATGAAAGCACGAGCTTTAGTGAATCGCTGAGAATTTTTATACAGACATAAGTAGACTTGTATTTATAGAGAAATTTTTATTTAAGGGCTTCAAAACACTTTAGATAAATGTTTCCTGATGATAATAAGAATAGATGTGACTCTTAAGAATGCACAGAACCAAGACCGAGCCCAGGTTTCTTTATCCCATGTTCCATTCACTAGATGCATTTACTCAGGAAAGTTCCCTAGAGTCTTTCTTAGGCTCCCCAGGGGAAATATACTCTGGTCTCAGAAACAAAAATAACTTAGTGACATAAGAGAAAAACAAGCATGGTTTTAGTAAAAATGCTGACAAAATAGAAATAAACAGTCATGTGCTAGCCTCTCTTTGCCTTTGTTTTTCAAGTGGAGGAGTTGTATAAAAATATTTAGATCATTTAAAAAAAACAAAAACAAAAACAGAAACTATCCCAAACTCTCCCTTTGTAGGATGCTGAATATGTTTCTTTCATCCTTGGTTTCCAATAACTCTTAAATCGGCTTTCTCATTTGTTAATTTCTTTTCCGGTAGTCAGCTCATTCGTTTTCATGGAGGTTTTCCAGACAAGAGGCCTGATCAGTAAAACAACTTGAGTGTATCCTGTGTGTTTCAATTAACCCAGTTCCGATGTCTTTTACAGATATCCCATGGATACCACAGAGGCATGTTTTAGGGATACAAAAATACTTTTGAAAGGATATGTTACACATTAAGCACAAATGTGGTTGAACCCAAAAGGATGTATTTTTTTAGGCTTGCATCCATAGTTAGGCAGTAATTAGGCCCAACATTGAGTCATCTATAAAGCTGAGACTTTACTAAAATCCACACGCAGTAGATAATTCACAAATCTGGCAACATCACTTTAAGGAGGCTGGCAATCTGCCAGACAAAAAGCAGAAAAAGAGGTTTTCACTTTAAACCAGATTGTGTAATGTTAACATACCAACAGAAAGACTGTATCAATAGGAAGGAGGTGACAGAGGGTGGGCTAAAATTTTCAGTACCTTTTGCTATTATGCAGATACTTTACATTGTAGTTTGTTTGTTTGGTTTGTTTGTTGGTCACGACAACCTTTAATTAGGTTACAGATGGGAGAGCTGAGCTCATACAAGTTAATTGAATTTGTCCCAAAGTTTTGAAGGCAGAAATGACAGAGTAACAATTTGAAATATGGTGAATTTGGCTTCAAAATACGTCAGGTTCTTTGCTCTAGTGTCCCAGCAACATTAAATTCTGTATGGTGAAAGCTTTGGGGGAATTTAGAGATGGGTTTTGTGAAGGGATCCAGGGTTATCCAAGTGCTTATTGAATGCTAATTACAGACTTCATTCCTGAGATGAAACTTTTGGAGCATAACCATTTACTCGAATACCATAATTAGGATGAAATAAATCTGAAATTTGAGAATGTACTCCGGCTCATTTTATCAGTCTTCTTCACATTTGGTCCAGGGGGGACTCAAAACTCAAAACCTTTGCCCCGAGAGAGATGAGTTAAGTTCCTTAGTTTTCTAGTGGGGGTCAGACCACTGGTCCACTGTGCTCCCAAATGGCATGTTCCAATGGCTCCTTTCATTCCCAGCCCTTTAAAAAACTCCCCTGGAGGATCTAGTTTTTTCCAAAGGGATGGAACTTTCATACCCTTGAAGTGGATGCTGAACTATAAAATTTTTTTTACTCCTTTGCAAGTCCTACAAAAGTGAGCTAGCATTTTGCCTGTGTTTTGGACTGTATTTGGGAAGTACTTTAACTTTGAAAACTTTTGTTTTCAACCTGTTGAGGCTTCAGGTAAATTGAGACAAAGAGACCCAGTTTAATATCCTGTTGTTATACACTATTTTACAAAGAAAGAAAATTCAGTGTATAATGTAGAATTTAGGTGACTCAACGAGAAATGATGTTCCAAGGTAATAACTGGCTTCTTACTAAGAGTAATCAGTAATCAGAATTTTAAAGGAAATAAAAAGCCACTTAATTATGGGCTGAAGTCATAATAACCCATAACACTTTTTAGAAGTACCATAAAAATCGATGCCCCCAATTTTAAACAGAGCAGTTTCTTTAGCATTGTAATTTTAAAAGAGGCCCTGGAAGTAGCTGGGTATCAGATGTAATGGTATATATTTAAGTTAGTCTCTGCTAGTGATTGGGAGGAGGCCAGTGCAACAACTCTTGAGTCCCCTTAGTAGATGATATTTCTTAGATTTCAAACCGATGCATCTAGAATTTGGGTATGTCTGAACCCCGTGAGTGGTATTGCCGGCTCGTGTCAGAGGGCACAGCTCAAGAGGCACTGTGGAAGAACAGGTCTTGAATCAGGTTGTTGTATCCTGCACTGGTTGCAGTAGCATATTTAGCTAAGAATGCTTACAACTGATCAAATTAATCTGGAGAAATATATATATGTATTTAAATTTACTTATTTATTTGAGAGAAAGAGAGAGAGCAGTGGATAGGGGTGAGGTCAGAGGGAGAAAGAGAGAAAATCCCAAGCAGACTCTGCACTGAGCACAGAGCCTGACGTGGGCCTCGATCTCACCACCCATGAGATCACGACCTGAGAATCCGATGCTTTATCCAACTGAGTTAGCCAGGTGCCCCGAGAAGTATATATATTTTTAAATTTTTTATTATTTTTTTATTTTTTAATTAACACATGATGTATTATTTGCCCCAGGGTACATGTCTGTGGATCCTCAGGCGTACACATTTCACAGCACCGAGAAGTATATTTTTAATAAAAAGCTGACTTCAGTACATAGCTCTACCCAAATTTTTTGAGATTACCATAGTCATTAAAAAAAAAAAAGAATCTATGTTCTCTTTTCACACATGGTATAGAAAAGATGGAAGTCTTAAATCTGAGTGAGGCCAAGAAGATGCATTTACTTGGGTTCTTTGCTGTGGGGCAGTTGTCGGTTTGAATAGAAGTCAGAACAATCCTAGAGCGCAGAGTTTAGGGGTTGGTTATCATAAGCTGATCTGCAAACCCCTTCTCAAAAGCTGGGGAGAGACTTCCGGCCAGCATTATCCCAACTCATTTTTGTGGCTCATGTTTTCCTTAAATAAGGAAAAGAGTCACTGATGGCCTTTTCACAAGCAACTAGTCACTTAGCTCCCACTTCAAGACCATTGTCAATAATAATACATTGTTGTCCTAAGTGAAATAACTAGATAACTTACTTGCAAAGTGAAATACATCTACATTTCATTTTCCTGTTGCTTTTGTCGTCCTCTCTGATACTGGCTATCTTCTCTGGCTCCTCTCTTTTTCCTTGGATGGACATTAACATTTGAACCCCACTTGCAAATCCTTAAAGAAATGCCATGTGGGAACTGGCAAAATATTCATCAGATCTATGTCCTGACTTTTCAACATGAATGAAGAACAGTTGCTTATACGGAGTATATTTCAGTAAAATGCTGAGCATGCCTATGTTACCTAAACTTAAGCAAGTCTCAGGAACATTTAGAATAGTTGTGTGTATGAAGGTCCTTTACCATCTCTTTCACTGAAACCTCATAAAAATAGTTCTCTAAAGACTAGTAGCATGTTTCTTACCTCCTTCAATTGCTCTGAGACCTTGTCTTTAGCTTTGCTATTTATGGGCATAGTCAGTGTCTGATCGATTACAGTTTAGTGATTAAATGGTTAAAAAGTTTCACCCAAACTTAGGCCCTTTAGATAAGTGGTCCTCACACTTGCCTATACATTGGAATCCCCTGGAAAGCTTCATGAAATCTTGCTACCTGGGCCCCACTTCCAGAGGGTGATGTAATTTTCTGCGAGTGTGGCCCGGGTTTGGAATTTTTTTTTTTTTTTTTAATTTATTCATCAGAGAGAGAGCACAAGCAGGCAGAGAGGCAGGCAGAGGCAGAGGGAGAAGTAGGCTCCCTGCCGAGCAAGGAGCCCGATGTGGGACTCGATCCCAGGACCCTGGGATCACGACCCGAGCCAAAGGCAGCCACCCAACCAACTGAGCCACGCAGGTGTCCCCGGGTTTGGAATTTTAAAAAGGATTTCCTATTAATTTCAGTGTGCAGATGGTTTGAGGGATCACTGCATTACAGTCATGTAGGAGCTTTGAAGAATGCCTCTGCTTCAATCCTAGCTCACACCAGTCGCATTGGCACGTTTGGGGTTCAGGTTGGTATGCACCCAGAATCCCCAACCACTCCTTCAGAGAAACTGAAAAGTTGATATTGTTCTTAAAAATGGAGAGTTTCAATGAAACTGCTAACTTAATTATTGATTAGTCCTTCAGTCAGTTATTGAGAGGTTTCTAAATAGTAGGGTTTATGATTTAATTTATGAAGCACTCCAACTCAACATGCAATTAGTTATAAATGTGTGTTTTCTGTACTGTGTCTAAGGAAGCTGTAGAAAATGAGTATGGTGTGGCTCACTACTGCCTTCTCATAAAGACTTTGGGCAACAAGTGAGGAGGTCTGGTTCCCTGGCTATGAACTGTCTTGCTTCATAGTCATTCTGCCTGTCTTTCCTACTGAACTCCCTGTCATCTCTTCAAGTAGCCCTGACTTGTGGCTTTGGGTGTTGCTAGGGTTTTACAGATTTACCCCTTCAAATTAGCTCAAGAATCATCTATAGCTAAATATAATGTAGTCAACAATTAGCCTTCCTTACCAAAAATTTCTAACTTTATAGAGGTTCAGTTCCCTTTGTTCCTTAATTCTACAAGTATTATTAGCACTTTCTATGTACCATGATGCTAGATACTGGAGATACAGTTAATGACTAAGACATAGCCCCTGGTCTCAAGGAACTCACAGGCTGTCCCAGTTCGTTATGATGAAATAGTAAGATAGTGGTAAATATAGGATGCTAAATATCTTTTTTTTTTTTTTTAATATGGCCACTAGGAAAAGGGGCTCACCAGGCAGAAAACACTTGCTCTCTTGCTCTTTCTTTTTTGAAATTGGATTCTGTAGGTTTCTTCACTGTCCTCAGGCAGAGATAAACATAACCATCCTGTATCCCTTTGCCTCCTTAAACTGATCAGCAGTCCACCGAGGAAAGAGCCTTAAATATAATCTCAACACTGATAACATATTGTTACCTATTAGTATGTCGGTTCACACACATTTTCTGTATACTTCTTAAATGGCAAATGGAATATATTCTCTGAAGAGCTAGGCTTGTCTCAGTTTATGATTCTCATTTAGTTTATTTTATAATACTTCCTCTGAGGTAGGTGCCTTCATTTCTTTTTCTAGGTAGGAATAACAAGAACCTACATAAAAAAAGATTGTAGTCGATGTGGAAGAATGTGAGGGAAAGCTAAGTTTCCCTATTTACAGTCCAGTGTCTTTTTTACTAAATGATATAAACATTGAAAAGTTGTTACCAAAGGACTTTGTTCTATGAAGCACTTCCTTCATATAATATGTGAAGGGCTTCCAGGCTATTCTCTGAGTGGGTCTTGGTGATGCTTCCTCATACTGAACAGCTGCTATTATCTTAAGCAGAACAAGCACTAAGGGGAAATGTCTTGCCCTGTGAGAGGTTTAAGGATTTCTCCTAATAGTGGGTGCTGAGCCTTGCTAACTAGTACCTTATTGCCAACCCTAAGGGCATGACCTAGCTTGATTGAATGCAAAGCCAAGAAACTCATTTGTAAAGGGAGCAATTCTTCATTACCCCCAGATTATAAAAAGGTTCAATTAATAGCTACCCCATCTAAAAATGTACCAGATTTTTTCTTTTTTATTCTTTTTTTTTTTTCTATATAAAGTCTATGCTTTTGAGGCCAGTGATTCTCTACATTTATACTGTCTTCTTTACAAATCCATATAGTACCTCTAACCCACCCATGTTAATATCAATTAGAATAGTTTGGTCCATCTTTTTAAAATACAAAATTAACTTATTTTTAATACCCTATTATCAGTTAAGCTTCTGAAAACATTTTACCATTTTCTGTGTTTACTATTACTTCTGTTACTTTCTCTGATTTCACTTTTCTTTTTCCTGGAGTCAAGGGCAAGTCTGGTTTCATGGGGCCTGCAGCTAATACACTTTGGGGATCTTATTTTAATAAAATACAAAATTAGGAATGGAACTGTGTGTTTTATTTTAGAATAGGAAAAGAAGATCCAGTAATCACTCAAGCCTTGGAAATTCAGTCCTTTCCTTCTGAAATCTCTGTAGGCAGTTTTCCAGAAATGCCTCATTGATATGTTTTGCCCTGTCTGTCTGGAACACTGCAATTTCCAACAGCTCCCAGCATTATTGGGTAGGGGCCCGTGTACATGAGGAAACTGATGCTTACATTTCATTAGTTTATACTAAATCCCCCTCTGACTGATATCCATCCTTTATTTGACTCATTATTGATCAGTACTTTAGGGGTTGTAGAGTCGTATTTCCTTCAACACTCTGAAGATAATATTTAATAGTCTTCTGTAATCTGTTGCTAATGAGAAATCTACTCTCGGTCTATTTGTCATCTTCTATAGATGATTGTTTCCTTCTGGCAGCATTTAAGTTTCTGTCTTTATCCTGATATGTTACAATTTCCCTGTGATGGTTCTACAGGTCGATTTTTTTTTTTTTTGGTTCCCTGTTTGGTCCTCAGTGTATAAATTCCCACATAACTTCCTTCAGTTCTGGAAACTTCTTATCCATTATCTCTTCTGATGTTTTTTTCTTTACCTTCCTCACTTTTATCTCCTTGCGGAACTCCTAATGGATGCATGTTGGAGCTTCTCTGCCTCCCTCCACGTCCTTTAAATGCTCGGTCACATTCCTATTGCCTTACCTTTCTGGGATGCATTCCGAGATTCTGAAATTTTCTCATCCTCTCTTAGATTGTGGTAAATTTGTAAGTTATTCAACCTATTTTTTTATTTTTAATTTTTATTTCCAAATTTCTAGGTTTTTTTAAAAAATATATGTACCTTGTGTTGTTTAATTTCTATCTCTTTTAATTTTCTTATGCTTCGTCTTATGGACTTACTCTTTCTCTTTTTGATTTAAAAAACTATCCTTATTTTCAAGTCATTTTAGATTATATTAATTTTTTTTCTGGTGAAGACTTCCTCCCAATTTTATTTTATTTGCTTTCCTTCTTATCATTATTATTTTAGAATGTATTTTGGTGTTTTTGCCTGTATTCTTATGTGGGAGGTTTAATTACAATCTGTATTAGTTTCTTTGCTGTTGTCACAAATTACCACAAATTTAGTGGCTTAAAACAATGCAGATTTATTATCTTACAGTTTCGTAGTCAGAAGTCTGACATGTGTTTCCTGGGCTAAAATCAAGGTGTTTGCAGGGTTGGGTTCCTTTTGGAGGCTGTATGGAAGAATTGGATTCCTTACTTTTCCAGCCTCTAGAGGCTGCCTGTGTCCTTGGCTTGTGGCCCCCTTGCGTCTTCAAGGCCAACAGTGGCCTCATCAGACTTTATTTTATAGCATCGCTCTGACACTGACTCTTCTGCCTCCTGCTTCTATTTTTAAGGACTCTAGTAATTACACTGGGCTCACTGGATAATCCAGGATACTTTCTCTATTTTGAGGTTTTCTGATTAGCAACTTAATTCTGTCTGCAACCTCATTTCCCTTTGCCAACTCATATAACATGTTCACAGTTCCAAGGATTAAGACATGGATGCTTTCGG
>CM052887.1:60031860-60049853 GCA_028534135.1 Potos flavus | reverse complement strand
CAGGGGGACAGACAATGAACAAATGGCCAAGGAAATTAACAAGATAATTTTACTTAGAAATGTTGTGAGGAAAATAAAAACTGTGTGAGTGTCTGTGTGTGTGTGCGTGCACGTTTACTTTGAGTTTTTAGTAAAGTTCTCCATAAGGAGGTGATATTTGAAGTGAACCCTGACAGAAAGGTGTGAATCGTGCTAAAGGATAAAGACTGAGTGTTCTAGGCAAGAGCAAAGGCCTTGAAGCAGAAATGAGGTTGGAATCTATTGAAGAAGAGAACAAATATGCTGGAGAATGGTGGACCAGGGGGAGAGTCACAGGAGAGGAGTTCAAAGAGGTAGTCCACATCCAGATGACCAAAACTTATGGGGAAGGGCTTACAATTAATTAAAAGTACAATAGTAAGCCATGGATCATTTTATACAACGGAGAGGCAAGATTTGACTTGTGTTTTTATTTTTTATTTCTTATTTTTTATTTTTACTTTTATTTTATTTTATTTTTTTATGAATGACTTTTGTTTTTAAATGATTCTGTTGTCTGCTATGTGACAAATAAATTGTGGGAAGCCCAGATAGGAGGCCCTTCGAATAATCTAAAAGAGAGAAGCTGCTATATGGGACTAGGGTGACAACACGGAATGGAGAAGAATGGGCATATTTTGAGGAAATATTTTGGAAGTAAAACCTACAAAATTTACTAATGGAAAATGTGGACTGTGAGGGAAAAGGAAAAATCAAGGATGACTCATTGCTTTGGCTGAGCAGGCTAACTAGCACACCCAAAAGTTGTCCTTCTGTAAAGAAGCAGGTTTTGCTTCCCCTCGTAGCTGTTGCGATGTTTGTGTCTGAAAGCTAAGAATGCAGTTTGTTAGTTGTTTCTAGCAATTTCTTCTAGCAGGGTTTCATTACTGAAAATTTTATATTAATCTCCCTATTATCTCCTTAATACTTTTCTATGTTCATATGTTATCTTTCTCACTTTTAAATTATTTTTCTCATTGCATTATTCACATCTCTGTAAGCTGGTTGAAATCAAGGTAGAATATAAATAAAGTAAAAAAATATAATCAGGGGCACCTGGGTGTCTCAGTGGGTTAAAGCCTCTACCTTTGGCCCAGGTCATGATCTCAGGGTCCTGGGATGGAGCCCTGCATCGGGCTCTCTGCTCAGCAGGGAGCCTGCTTCCCCCTCTCTCTCTGCCTGCCTCTCTGCCTACTTGTGATCTCTCTCTCTCTCCCTCTCTGTCAAATAAATAAATAAAAAATTTAAAAAATATATATAATCAGATAGCATCCTGAGTTGTCAGTTCTGTACTGTCCACATACATAACCTTCAAAATAATCATCATTTATTTGGCTTATCATACACACGCTTGTTAACAGTATAAAAAAGTTAAAAATTTAATCAATTGTTAGTTTCTGTGTGTCAGTCATTTTGGTTTTGCATCAGTCTTGTCTGGATTTATTGTTGTTCTGTCACTCATTAGCCAATTTTGAATAGTCAAGAAAATTCATTAATAGGAAGACATTCATAGGTTGATGAATGGTTGATCTGGTTTTTCCACAAAAATAGCCAAGATTGCAGAGTGTGTACAATAGTAGATTCTAAGTTTCTGGAAATCAAAACATGGCCGGCTCCATTTTTTTCCATCCTCTTCATTCCATGCTATGTGAAGAAGAGGTGGTAATGTTGCTTTTAATGACAATGTTGAAGAAACTTCCATATAGTTCAGAAAGCATCTAAAGAACAGTAGATTCACTTCACCGAAACTGCCTCAGAGAACCCGATTGGTTGACATAATATCTTTTGATTGATACTGAAATGACAAGAATCAGCTTGGTGAGTGTCTCATTGTTTTATTATTTTTGTTAAAGGATAGAACCCCTTGAATTAAGAACTATCTTACACATCTCTATCAAATCCCTTCACTGACAAAAGAGCTGACAAATTATTCATCATTCTCTTATAATTGAAGGCAGAGTGATGCTCTCTATTAATATTCTTGTCCACAACTCTTTTTGTCTCATATTTAGTGATTAAAAGTGTTGTCTCCTATGTTACTTTCTTGCTGGAACATAGTAACTGAAACTTCTTCATTATACCTTGGCAGAGATCATATGAAGGCCACAGACATAATTATTTCTGTTTTAGGCCAAAAAACTATTTTATCAAGGGTCACACAATAATACTAGCATTTTTCAATATTGAAACACGGCTTTTTACTGTTCCGTTTGTTCTCTTTTTTATATCTAATTTTTAAACCATAGTATTTATTTAGAGGGAATGAGTTCATACCTAAAGAAAAATCTCAAATTCAGCTAAGATGGAGAACATAAAATTCGGCAAGACTGAAGTGGCAGATGTCACATTTGCATCTCCTTTAATGTTTATGTATTTTCCTACAGGCATTTTTGGGTACTGTATAAATAAACTGTTTCGATGTTAATGTTGGGAGGAGGAAGGATAAGAGGGTGGGACATTAAGTAGCCGTGAAATTCTAGGCTTCTTGGATGAGTTCATTATAATTCCACATTATTGTATGGTATTAATACTTTTTGTCACTCTCTTGTTACTTTTTAAAAATCAACCTGTTGGGTATGTTTAATTCAAAAGAGACCTTTAGGAAAGGAGCTTATGTAAATATTGGTTTTTCTTTTCATAAAATTAAAGGAGGATATAAAATACCCTCGGAACCTACCACAGGTTGGGAAATCAGCTGCCACTACTAAGTATTACGGGAGTGCGTGTGGATGGCATGAGGTGGAGGGCGGGTATGGTGTGTGGTTGTTTCTGAGGCCAGTAGAGTCAACGGAATTACCTATAGAAATAGGAACTTGACTTCTTTTTCCTGTTTCACTTTTGATCTTTATCTTTTTATTCAAGAACCATTTATCAAATTCCAGTTATGTGGCTGGCACACTGCTAGGTGCTAGAGTAGAGTGAACCGGACCCCATCTCTGTCCTTTTAAAGTGTATAGCCATCTTTCACCTCTTTATTGTTTTTCCTAGCTTTGGAATACCAGAGGATGGGAAGAGACAAAGTTATCATGAATTACAGGCAATGGAGAAAAGTGGAGATTTATGAACTTCTTTAAAAATCCTGAAATCCCAATTTAGATGTCAACTATCTCTTGTAGCTGGGCAGGCCATGCTTTTCAGGTTGTTGTTGGTCATCACTAAGAACCTAGGCAGAGTCTTAAATAAGTCAAGCTCTTAGCTGGCCTGCCCTATGTCCTTGTTTCTTCTTGCTTACTCTGGACCCAATGACCCCTGCCACCATCTAGCTTTCTGCTTGAGCTTATTGTTTTCCCCAAGTACTTGAAGCTCAGATATCACCAGTGAGTTAACCTTTTTCAGGAGATAAAGTCTTTTTTTTTAAGATTTATTTATGAGAGATCAAGAAAGAGGGAGAGAGTGTGAGCAGGGGGGAGGGGCAGAGGCAGAGGGAGAAGCAGACCCTCCTGTTTATCAGGGAGCCAGATGTGGAACTTGATCCCAGGACCCTGGGATCATGACCTGAGCTGAAGGCAGATGCTTAACTGACTGAGCCACCCAGGCACCCTCCAGGAGATAAAATCTTTAAATGTCATGTATGATGGCTGTATTAGTAATCAAGACATGTGGCTTTACCAATACAGATGTACATAAGGGGATCATAAAAGCTGTTCTAAGAATCTAAAATTATTTTGTTACTTATTTAAGAAAGACTTTATTCAGCACTTATTCTGCGTCAGCCTCCAATCTAAGCTCATTTCATCCTATAGCAGCCTTCCAAGGTAGGTCATTATTATTATCTTTTTTATTGATAAGGAAACTGAAGCACAGTGGGGTTAAATAGACTTGCTCACATTCCTACAACTAGTGGACCTTGGATTCAGACTCAGGGTTTCTGGCTCCAGAATCTGTGCTCTTAACATTAACTACATGAGACTGCCTCAGATCTCTCTGATCCTCTGCAGGCTGTCCAGATGTCAATGGCCCAGTAGAAATCCCAAGGAAAGACCTGGGCCAAAACAGATTGGAACTCATGTGCATACAGATGGTGGTTGAAGTTGTGACAGTAGATAAAATCCCTTCAGGAAGTGCAGATGGAAGGATGAGAGTAGCTTCTCAAGGTTAGGGTTCTGGGATCTAGCAATATTTGACTCCTGAAAGGAGCAATCAGAAATATGGACAGAGTGAAGAGGTTCAGAAAGATGGTATCTTGGAAACCAAAGGAAGACAGAGTTTCAACAAGAGTTTAACTTTGTCACATGCCCCTGAGAGGTTAAAAGAATGCAAACTGGAAAAAGCCACTGTATCTGGCAAGTAAGAGGTCCTTGCTGCCCTTTGGTACAGTTGGATGTTTAGGGTGAAGAATATAGGATGAGCTCCCACAAAGACACATTTTAAGGCAAGTGCATGCTTAGACTTTTTAATTTAAGCACAGTTAGTTATTACTCATTTTGGAAAGAGATTCAGTAGATTTCAACCTTTTTTTTTTTCCTATAAACTTATTCTTTTGACCACAACTTGGCTTAGTTTCATGTATTTTACCTTGTAGGCACTTACAATAAAGGAATATCAAAAATTTATAAGCCCCAGGAAAATAATAATTTAAATTTCCTTAGGTGGTACATGGCCATCAGAATTAGCCACTAATCCCTAAGCAGGATTATCTTTAGGAAGATTTATCATACCAAAAATACCAGCTGTGAATCATAATTCAGAACCGCCATAATTATATGATGACATTGTGCATTTATAATTGAATGCATGCTAAAGTGAGAGATTTGAATATTTCCCTTCAGTGCAATATTTGAGCCAAGTAATGGCAACAATATTAATTTATGATATTTTCTGATGTAACTAAAACTTGATTTATCATACACTGTTTTATTGCCATAGTTAAAGTCTTATACATCTTTGTTATGTGTCATTCTTGAAGAATATGTCCTAAAATGTAGGAGCAGTCATAGATTCTTGAAATGAAAAAAAGAAAGTTTCAGATTAAAACATATTGCAGGGGACACTTGGGTGACACAGTTGGTTAAGTGTCCAGCTCTTGATTTTGGCTTAGGTCATGATCTCAGGGTCCTGATAAGGAGCCCCACCTTGGGCTCTCCACTCAGCGCAGAGTCTGCTTGAGTTTCTTTCTCCCTCTTCCTCTGCCCTCCCCCCTGCACTCACGTGCTCTCTCTTTCTCACCGGAATTTAAAAAAAAAAATATTTCAGGATATATAATCAGATACTAAATAAATTTGGTAAACTCTTTGCTATAATTGTTTGGTTCAGTATTTTATTAAACTCGGGGGAGAAAAATCTCCTAAACTCTTCGATTGCTTCAGTAAGAATGAAAACTCAGGTTATTTGAATTATTTTCAACGTCACTGTTGTTAACACTCTGTGTATCCTGATGTTTCCCAACTTGTAAAATGTTGGTCACTGTGGTAACTCCCAAAACTATGGAAGTAATTCAGTTATTTGATAGAAGTATCAAATCCTTTATAAGTAATTGTAAATCATTTTAGGAAATTTAGTTTAAAATTCTCATTAATGGAAATAACATCTAGTATGGCCATACCCTCAATAAGATGGGCCTGGTCATAAAGGACGGGGCCGATGTGCTGCTAATAAGTCGCATGGTAGCCAATAACCTACATGGAGAAATTAGGTAAAATTTGCACATGATTAAGGGGTGAGCATAGATGTTGGTATTATTTCCTTACTTCCAAATTTTTGTGAACTTTTGATTATTAGCATAGCAAATATTAATTTTTATGTTGCCCTTGTTTTATCATTACTATGTTAATACTATATTATATAGGCCAATAAATAAATAGGGAACACAAAAAGGAGAGCTCACTGATTAAATTTACATGAATTTCTTTGAATTGGGCATCCACACTAGATGCTAAATATAATGTACTGTATGGGTAACACCTCCCTACTAATGAGCATTAGCAAGCATAGCATCTGAACATGTCTTCCTTAAAGTGCCATAAGTATAATATTTATGTTAATCATAAAGGTTAATAGGTTTACTATGTTTATAGAAGTATATTCTAGTTTTATTAAAAATAAACTAGCTGAAAAAAAATAAAATAAACTAGCTGTTTTGAAATTTTGTATGATTCTCTTAGTGGAACATTTTATTACACGTTTTCACTCCAGTTATAATTTGAATAACTTACCCTTAATAAATAAGTTCTGAAACTTCTGCTTTCGGATTTGAGCTCTTATAAGTTTTCTGAAGTTAAAATGAAGCATGTGTTCTGAATTAATGGTTGGATCAGGTGTAGTGACCTCATATATAAAAAAATAATGACAAAAGATATGAGATCAAGGTTATCTTCATGTTACTAACACAGACTGTCCTATTCTGTGTCTTGTGGTTATCAGAGTTTGGAACAGAAGTTGCATTCAAAAGGAAATGATGCCTGCTTCCCAAATATTTTAAGTCAGAGATGAAAAAGAAAAAAAAATTCCCTGAATTTCCAAGGCTTAAAATATATTTCTATTATCTTCTTTTTTATATTAGATCAAAGTGTAAACCTGAATTTTAGTTAATGAGTTATCATGCCCAAGTTTGACCCTATTACTTATGCTGAGAAGCTTCCCAATATCTTGTTCCCCAGATTTCTTAATTTATTCTCTTTAAAAAAAAAATTGTTCTCTTATAATAGCATGATCTATGAGAATGATCTCCTTTGATTTTAAGCTGTGTTCCATTTCCACTTATTTTGGATAAAAAATTGGTTCTACAGAAGCATCAAAAATAGTACCCTTCTCCATACATACTCAACTTAAAAACCATTATACCCTTTTACTGTCCATTATATTTCCATTGTATTTCTGCAGCTAAAAGCAGTTGTGTGCCCAAGATTCTCACATTACTGAACAAACCAGAACTCTGCTTCACCTCTTTCCATTTTCGTTAGATGCTGGTGCCTGAGTCATTGTGACTGCTCAGTACACCCTATTCAGGATTATAGTTGAATTTAGTGGGCTTGCTAACCTACCTTAGGGTTTTTGAATGTACCCTTTCATTTCAACCAGTGAATGGCCCCAGCACGTTGGAAAGAGGATAACTTTCACTCCCTTTCCTTTCTCCCTCCCTTTTATTGGTAGTGACTGATGAGGATAGAATCCTCCAGAAGTAAATCAGGTGGAGCTGTGCATTATCTCTTTTTCTATTGCGCTTTCAGTTTGTTTTCCCTTTATCTATTGCTTATCTTTTCATTTTTGCCACCCAGGAATTCCAAATAATTACACTTAGCTTTTATAAAGACAAGAATCTTTGGACCCTCATTCCCTTTCTTTGTCTTATAAATTCTGTTAAGTTTTCTTGAATGGATACAAGCTCTTCTCTCGATTTAGGATATAGTGCTATACTACCACTGATTATGAGAAAATATTTTGGTTTCAAATTAGGGTTCTTCATTGCAACATGTGCTAGCTGTGGTGTGGTTGATGCTTTACCTATTTTACCAGTATTTTCTAAAGATCTATTTATTTGGGAGAGAGAGAGTGCATCTGCACGAGTGGGGGGAAGGGCAGAGAGAGAGGGAGAGAGAGAATCTCAGGCAGACTCCCAGCTGAGCACTGGAGAGCACGCAAGAGGGAATGATCCCAGGACCCTGAGATTAGGATCCTGAGATCATGACCTGAGCTGAAATCAAGAGCCAGATATTTAACCAACTGAGCTGCCTAGAAGTCCCAGTGCTTTCCCAGTATTTTAGCAATCTCATACTTACTTGCCTTTGGAAGAGTTTTCTGTGATGGATAGCTGTTTTAGGCACAGATATTAGGTAGGGTACATCAACACAGCTTTTTGACTTCTTAAAATACATTGCATCTTAAACTGTCATCTGGAATTAGATATGTAAGCTTGAACACCTCTGTATCAATTTTCTGTATTTTCTGCAAATCATTAGTCTCTTTTTATTACCCCTCCTTAGATCACACATAGTTAATTACCTTAAGTTTTAGCGAAATTTACTTTCTGTGTGCTGTTGAAAAGGCCAAGATTCTATCATGTAAATCTCAACAACATGAGAGAACCCAAAAGTAAATACTTGAATAATAATCACATGCTTTGTGAGTTTATTTATATTGTAAATGTTTCTTCACAGTTTAGTCTGTTACCTTCCCATGTAATAAAGACTCTGAAATTAAAATGACCCCTTTTCACAAAATAGGGCTGTGGCATTCATTTACTACAAAGCTTGCCTCGGTTTGATATTACTCCTCCTGAAATAGAAAATGATATCCTAGTAATGCATCTGAAGTGGGCTTTAAAACCATCTAAGGCACTCTTGAGAAATTAATGACTTCTGCTTTTGGCCTCAGTTACATATTGTGATGTTCCTGCACTATTCTTACTTTTCCTCTGTTTCTCCTTTGACATTGTAATATATCTTATTGGTTGCATTCCAGATCTTTTAGAAACCTCCATGTCAGAAAAAGTATGTGTTTACAGCTGCCTTGAAAACCTTTAGACCTTTACAAATTTGAAGACATAATTCTTAAGACTGATGCTCTGTAGTAGATATAGTAGTTTAAGGTCATCTTAGCCTCTTAAATATATAAGCACCTAGCAGCTTGATGGGGAAAATCAGCTTACAACAGAACAGCATGGTGACGACAAAATGTTAATTAAATTTCTCCTTGTAAAAAATTTCATTTTCAGTCTGAATGAGCTTATACCACTGTGTCGCTGGCTAAGAGTGAGGGGTCTGCTCAGCAGTTCTCACTGCTTATTATTGGTCCTTGACATTTAGTACCTATGCATATTTATTCTGTTGTGAAACACTGTATCACTTGAAAACATTAATAAACAAAATGGTTCCTTTTAATCACAAGACTCCTACATGGTGATCTTCTGTAGCATTAGGGAGAAGTTTATAATCTTAATGGATGCATTATGAATACAAGTGGCACCGATTTTGAAAAATGTTAAGGCCCATATTCATCTACCCAAAACCACAAAAAGTGTAAAGTTACCTGGTTTGCAAAATACCCTTGTACATGGGTACATTACCCTTAAAAATACTCTTCTGCGTGATAGAAGTAAGCAGCTTTTTAATTAAGTTGTAGTATTAATGAAATATAAGTGTAACAGCGATAAAATTCCAGATTGCTTCTGTAAATACTGATGGCTTTATTAATCCTTTATTTTTCACTCACTGGACATTTTTTGGCTAATTATCTAATTCCTGAATGAGCAAAGTGCTATGGAGAGAAAGGAAAAGGAGAATAAAGATCCTGCCCTAGAGGATCCTGATGCTTATAATCTAGTTAAGTGTCTAGAGATAAATTCTGAAGTGTCAAAAAGCCAAATTTATAATGTCGTATAAATCCATTAAAGAACACTAAGGGATTTATTGAATCAGAATATTAGAACTAAAGGGACCTCAGCAATCTTCAAGTACAAACACTTTATTTTAGAAATGAGGAAGCTGAGGCCACCAAAAGGAAGGTGACTTACCTGGGGCTCACCAGCTGTCCTTGGTAGAGCTGGGACCAGAGTTTAATTTACAGTGTTTTCTCACTGTCATAAAGGGGCCTTGTTTATGCAGAAGAAGGCTTCTGGGAAAATGCAAATCTTGAACTTAGAGGAAATAGCATTATAAACAGCAGTGAATTCAATCTAGCCATTTGGGTTTCTTGTGTCAGCTCTAAAGCTTTTCTAGTTTTAAAATTCCCTTTTTTTAAAATTTAGATTGGTATGAAAAAGGGAATAGTATGAGTGAATAGTAATGAGACATAGTAATAACAATAAGGACTTAAAAGTTATAGAACTTCCTATAAGCTGGGCTCTGTTTTAAGCACTGTACATTCATTAGCTCATCTCATCTTCACAATAACCGTATAAGATAACTACTGCTATCATTCCCATTTTACAAATGGGGACACTGAGGTCCAGAGAAGTAATTCGTTCAGTATTAAACATGGAATATATAAAAAATATCAAACATGGAATGTTAGAAGAGAATGTATATGCAGAACGACCAGCCTAGTCAATGTCAGGTGACTCTCTTTAGGAGTGGAGGTATTATGTTGATTATTAGAGATAGTTGAGAAGGGCTTCTTCATTGAGAAATTTTTTTGGAAAACAACAACAACAACACTTGGTATTGCCTTACTGTTATGCAAGATGATTGAATCCAGTATTTCTGTAGCTTCCCCCTAAGTAACAGAGGGAATAATCAGTAATTTGAAAAAAGCGTCCAGCCGTAGTTTGTGCCCATAATTCTCAAAGATATTATTGCTAGCACTTAAATATGTCAGCATGTATATGACTTAGGCAGGAAATACGGCTGCATATGTGTGAGCCCATGTGTGTTTTGTCCTTTGCACTTGCAGATGCAGTCAGTGTTTATTCCTGCGTTCCTCGGGTCAAGGTCTCATTCTAACTAAGCAACCCTATATCTGAAAGTGTTTATAACTAACTACTAATTCATGTTGCTCTATATTTTTGTTCAGAGTTGTGTTGTCTTCCTTTTCTTTCGTGCTCTTAGAAATTTTGTTGAGCTTTTTTACTTTAGTTTACTGAACACCAGTTGTTTATGTGGGAAGATGTGTAACTGATTAAGCCTTCTTATTTCTGTCCTTGTCTTTACATTTTAGCCATCTACCAGTGTTCTTTGTCAAACAGAATGAGATAGTGGTAGTAGTTTAAGTCAAAGTACGCATTTTTGTAGGCTTGGGGAAGCTGATGCCTTTTTGATGCAGCACTTTATTTGATCCTCTCAAAGGATTATTGGATTCCTTAACGTCCTCTGGTTTCATTTAACATCTTATTATTGAACTGACTATTAAAATGGTTTAAAAAATAGTGTAACTGTACAGGATCTGTAATGGAAATACAGTTTAGTTATATGTGGAGTTTTCCTCCGTGTAGTTCGATGAAGTTTAATTAACAATCTGTCTGTTTTGTTTTCATTCAACAATATTTACTTCCCACTAAGCATTAGGTACTGTTGTAGGTGCCGAAGTGTGTGTCTCCTCCTATGGTCGTTAGCCTGTTACTACTCTAGGTTAGACATTGAAGTAGATAAGTTTCTCATAGGATCAGATTTAAATGTTTGCGGCTAAGGTACACAGCAGATATGCAGTGTCATACAGCCTAAATTTATTCTAGCTGTTCTTCAGAAATTATTAGACATAAAAAAAATGATAGTAAATTCTGTAGTACAAAGTCTGGAGTGTTGCTGTTCTATAATACACAATTTTGTCTATACCTCTTTCCTTTCCTTCTCTCCCTCCTACCTCCCTTCTTTTCTTCCTTTATAGAACCACTAGAAAAAAACCTTAAAATTAGGTGTATAAATTGAACATATTTTCTGTTCTAGCAAGTGAAAAACAAATTATTATTTGGGACACTTGGTGATATCTAGAGAACATGTTGAATAAACTCTAAAAATCTGCAACGTATATTTAACATTTAGAATAATGTTTTATAAGTTAATATCAAAACAAATGAGAGCTCAATAATCAGTTATATAGAGGTTGATGTACTCATAAAATTTGTGTCTTTCTTTATAGCATCTTTCTTGATGTGTCATCTCTGGGTTGATCAACTCTTCCCTGTCTGCCTCGAATTTTCCCAGTTTTAGCACAAAAACCTTTTGGTCCTGAGCTGACCAATTGGATGGCTGGTTGGTCACCCTTAATTGTATCTAAGTTCGAAGATTTAGTTTTCTCAGTTTCATGAGTGAAGTGATGAATGGACAAAATCTATTCAGCTAAATGGTGCATATTTATTTAAATGTGTATTAAATGCATAAATACATATTAAATGCACATTTATTTCCAGTGATAGAAAGATGAGGGAATAGGTAGGTGCATGGACGGATGGATAGATAGATAAATATATAGGAAAATGACTATGTCGTCATGATCACCTATCTTAAGTCCCAACATACTTGTCATGTTTTTGTCATGATTTCTCTTGCAGAATTAATCACTCTCCCCTATGCCTACAAAATTCTGTTATGCATCTATTATTAATTTACCATAGTTATGTTATAGTTGCTTATATACATAGCTGTCTTCTCTACTAGACTATGAATTCTTTTTTTTAAAGATTTATTTATTTGTTTATTTATTTATTTATTTATCTATCTGAGAAAGAGAGAGAGAACTCAAGCAAGAGAGTGAGAGAGAGCATGAGCAGGGGGAAGGGGCAGAGGGAGAAGCAAACTCCCCGCTGGGCAGGGAGCTGGACTCGGGGCTGGGTCCCAGGACCCCAGGATCATGACCTGAGCGGAAGACAGACGCTAAACCAACTGAGCCACCCAGGCACCCCTAGACTATGAATTCTTTGCAGAGCCTTAATGCATTGCTGCACTTCAACTCTTGCATACAACTCTGTGTGGAGCGAGAACTCAATATGTAATGGAGCATTTATTCCCCTTCCCCAGTTTGGTAACTGCTTTATTGGAATATAATTTACCTACAATAACATTCACCAATTTTAAATGTATAGTTCAGCAAGTCATAACAAAATCAAGATAAAGAACATTTCAATACCCTCAATCTCCTTGTGCCCCTTTGCAGTTACTTTCTCCCTGCCACTCTGGCCCCTCCCAACCACCGATATACTTTATGTCACTACAGTGTTGCCTTTTCTAGCTTTGCATGTGAATTTCATATATCTAACTTCTTTGACTTAACATAATACTTTTTGAGATTTTTCCATGTTTTTAGCATGTGTCAGTAATCTGTTTCATTTTATTGCTGAGTAGTATTCCATTATATGGATAATACCACAATTCGTTTAGCCATTAACCCATTGATGGGCATTTGGTTATTTCCAGTTTTGGGCTATTATAAATAACACTGCTGTGAATACTGACATATACATTTTTATATTCACGTATGTTTTCATTTCTCATGGGTAAATATCTAGAAGTGCAATTGTTGAATCTTATGGTAAGTGTATGTTTTAACTTATTAGGAATTATTAAAAGTTATGCGAAATGGATGTACCATTTTGCATTCCTACCAGCAATGCACGAGAACTCAGCTCATTCTACATCCTTGCTAACACTTGATATTGGTCAGTCTTGGCAATTTTAGCTATTCTAATAGGTGTGGTGGTATCCCACTGTGGTTTTACTTTGCATTTCCTAATGACTAATGATTTAACCATCTTTTGATGAACTTATTTGTCATAGTTTGTGTAAATCCTTTGCTAAAGTGTATGTTCAAGTATTTTGACCATCTTTAAAAATCAGGGCTTTTTTTGTGTGTGTCCTTTTGTCATTGTAATACAAGAGCTCTTTATATTTACTGCATTTAAGTCTTTATCAGGTATATATCTCCCACCAGTTTAAATTTTCATTTTAAGAGAGTCTTTCAAAGGGTCTTCCAAATTTAAATTTTGTGGAAGTACAATTAACTAATTGTTTCTTTTATGGTTCATACATGTGGTGTTCTAGCTAAGAAATATTTGCCTAACATAATGTAACAAAGAATTTCTCTTTTATTTTCTTCTTAAAGTTTTATAATTTTAGGTTTTATATTTAGGTCTCTGATCTATTTTGAGTTAATTTACCTTGGCAGCTCTGTAAAAAAATGGTAATAAATGGACCATTTAATATGGGTCTATTTTTAGACTATTTTGTTCCATTAACCTCTATGTTTATCTTCATGCCACTAGCACAGTATCTTTATTAAAATAGCTTTATAATAAGTCATAAAACCAGGTACTGTTAAGTTGGTCAACTTTGCCTTTTTCAAAAATACTTGGTCTATTTCAAGTCTTTTGCACATCTGTTAAAATCAGTTTGTTAATTTCTACTAGGACTTTTATTCTGGCATTTTTCATTCTTTTGTACTGATCACATTCCTATCTAGGGTCATTTTTCCGTCTGCTTGAAGAATTTCTTTAAATATTTCTTCGAGTGCGGGCCTGGTGATGAAAAGGAAGTTACAAGAAAAAATTAAGACTAAAGTTATTCATAAACACACGTGCAAAAATGCTTAACAAAATTTTAGCAAATCAAATCCATGAATATATAAAAAGGATAATATATTGTGACTGGGTAGGGTTTATTCCAGGAATGAAAGGTTGATTTAACATGAAACAACATAACATAATCTACCAAATTAATAGACTAACAAAGAGGAAACATGATCATCTCAACAGATGCAGATAAAGCATTTGACAAAATTCAACACCTATTCATGATTTAAGAAAAAAAAAAAAAACTATCAGCAAGCTGAATGGAAGGGAAATCCTGCAGTCTGGCTTTCCAAGAGAACCTCTGAAAAAAAATCTGCAAGGAATGTCATACTTAGTGGGAAAAGATTGAATACTTCCCTTCTAAGATTAGGGAAAGGATGTCCACACTCTTCTGTTCAACATTGTTCTGTTCAGCACTGCACTGGAGGTCCTAGCCAGGGACAAATCTATTTTTCTTTATTTTCTTAAGATTTTATTTATTTATTTATTTATTTGAGGGAGAGAGAACACACACAAGCAGTGGGAAGAAGCAGAGAGAGAGAGGGAAGATTATACTCACACGCTTAAGCACAGAGCCCTATGTGGGGCTCAGTCCCAGGACCCTGAGATCAACCGAAATCAAGAGTCAGACACTTAGCTGACTGAGCCACCCAGGTGCCCTTCGCCAGGGCCAAACTGAAAAATAAATCCTAGGGTAACCATATCTTAATTCGTTCTTTTATTGTATGTGTGTGTGTGTGTATGTGTATATAATTTTTTAAAAAACAATATTTATTGAGAACTCTGCTAAGCTTCAAGGTTACACTCTCTTGGTAAATATACTGTTAATTTTCCCCTATATTCTCCTGGGGAACATAAACTTTGCTGTTGACTGCAATATTTCTTACTTTTACATGTAGTCACTAGATAATTTATGGGAAATCTAATGGAATGGATTGGATATATTATAGGAATTAATATATAAAATAATGGACTAGTTATATTATGTAGATCACATGGTTGCTCTTTGCAATGGAGGAAATATGTGGTGAGTCTTATGACTATAGACATACTTTTTGTACAGTATGAAAAAATATTACTTTCTTAATCACTTGTAATATAATACAAACTACTATACCAAGATTGAACAACTTTCCATTTATAAAAAAAATAGTTGTAGTATGGGAACATAAAATGATTTGCATATATCAAAATAACATCTTACAGATGTCATCAAAGCACATTGGAGCTATATAGAGAGAAATGTAATTTAATTTTGTTTCAGGCAGATTGCATGTTAATAATTAATAATTAGTGCATTCTTTTCTTGTTTAAATACTACCCATGTATCAGAGACCAGCTCAAATTTCAGCTCCTTGAGGTTCTTCCTAATCAACCTCATTGGAAATTACTTCTGCCTCCTCTAAATTTCCTTCAGAGCTATAATCTCTACCACTTAACATGTTAGATTTTACATTGTATTGTAATTTAGCTTTTATTGTCATATATGTAATAATTTTAATTTAATAGACTATTTTTTAGAGGAGTTTTAGATTTACGCAAAAATGAACAGAAAATACAAAGTTCCCCTATCATTAACATCTTCGAAACGTGGTACATTTGTTACAATTGACAAGTGAATATTGATATATTATTATTAACTAAAATTACATTTGATTTTACTCTTTGTGTTATACATTCTTTGGGTTGTACCAAATGTATAATGATATGTATCCAGAATGACAGTACTATACAGAATCATTTTCACTGCCCTAAAAAATGCCCTCTGCTCTCCCTGTTCATCCCTCCCTTTTTCTCCCTTGATCCTCACCTCTGGAAACCACTGATATTTTTACTGCATTCATGGCTTGCTTTTTTCAGGATATCATATACTGGACTCATACAGTATGTAGCCTTTTCAGATTGCCTTGTTTTGCCAAGTAATATGTATTTAACATTCTTCCGTGTCTTTTCATGAGTTGATAGCTTATTTCTTCTTAGCACATAAGATTCCATTGTCTGGGTATACCACCGTTTATTTATCCATTTACCCACTGAAGTACATCTTGGTTTCTTCCAAGTTTTGGCAAACAAAACTGCTGTGTGAGCAGAACTTCTGTAAACATCCATGTACAGGTTTTTGTGTGGACATGTTTTCAGCTATTTTGGGTAAGTACCAAGGAGTATGATTGCTGGATTGTATGGTAAGGGTATGTGTAGTTTTGTAAGAAACTACCAAGCTGTCTTCCAGTGTAGCTGTACCATTTTTATTTCCACCAGCAATAGATGAGAGTTCCTGTTGCTCCCCATCCTTGTTAGCATTTGGTATTCAGTTTTGGATATTTTTAGCCATTCTGATAAGTGTGTGGTGGTATGTCATCATTTTAACTTGCAGTTCCCTAATGACATATGTTGAGCATCTTTTCATATGCTCATTTGCAATCTATATTTCTTTTTCTTTTTTTAAAGATTTTATTTATTTATTTGACAGAGAGATAGAGAGCGCAAGTAGGCAGAGCAGCAGGCAGAGGGAGAGGGAGAAGCAGGCTCTTTGCTGTGCAGGGAGTCCGATAAAGGCCTCAATCCCAGGACCCTGGGATCAAGACCTGAGCCGAAGGCAGCCACTTAACCAACTTAGCCACCCAGGTGCCCCTGCAATCTATATTTCTTTTAGTGACGTGTCCGTTCAGATCTGTTACCCACTTTTTAAACTGTTCTTGCTCTTATTATTGAGGTTTTGTTTTCAGGATATATTCTGGGTATAAATCATTTATCAGATACATGCTTTGGAAATTATTTTCTCACGGTCTGGATTGGCTGCATTTAATTAACAACGTGTTTTTTATAATTTTAATGAAATCCAAGTCATCCATTTTTTCCTTTCATGGATTGTACTTTTGGTGTTTTATCTAAAAAGTCCCCCCCATCTGCTTCCTTAGCACATTAGGGAACATGTCAGTCTCCTAAAAAGTCCTCACCAAACCCAGGGTCACCTAGCTTTTCTTCTAAATTATCTTCCAGGACTTGTACAGTTTTGTCTTATGCTTAGATCTCTGATCTATTTTGAGTTGATTATTATGAAAGTTGAAAGGTCTGTGTCTAGATTCATTTTTTTGCAGGTGGTTGTCCAGTTGTTTGAGCACCATTTGCTGAAAAGACTATCCTTTCTCCATCGAATCCCCTTTGCTCATTTGTCACAGATCAGTTGACGATATATGTATGAATCTCTCTCTGGGCTCTTTATTCTGTTCCACTGATCTATTTGTGTATTCTTTTGCCAATACCACATTGTCTTGATTCCAGTAGCTTTATAGTAAGTTTTGAAGTCAGGTGGTGTCAGTCTTCTGACTTTGTTCTTCTTCAATATTGTATTAGCTATTCTGGGTCTTTTGCCTTTCAATATAAACTTTAGAAACAGTTTGTTGATATCCATGAAATCCCCCGCTGTCCTTTGAATTGGAATTTCATTGAATCCATGTATCAATTTGGGGAAAACTGATATCTTGGACAGTATTCAGCCTTTCTGTTCATGTACATGGAATAGCTCTCCGTTCATTTGGATCTTCTTTGATTTCTTTCCCCCGAGTTTTGCAGTTTTTCTCATATAGATCCTGTGTATGTTTTGCTAGATTTATACGTCAGTATTTATTTATTTTTATTTCCCTTCTTTCCCACCCACTCTCCTTTCTGTCTATGCTTGAATTAGCTAGAATTCTCCAGAGAAATAGAAACCAAGATATGGAGGTATTTTTGCTCCTGGAGGGGTGGTTGCTTCTAAGCCCTCTCACCTTATAGAGCAAAGAAATATATTTATCTATTACTTACTTATGTATATACACACAAGTATAAACATTTTTACATGTATGTACATTAAGTTAAACCTGAGGTCATGCTGGTGTCTCCTCTTCTGGAGACATATGGATCATCTTAGTCTCCAGTCCCTTGCTTACCTCTTACCTCCCCCAGCAACACTTAGGGATCTGGCTCCCACCATTCATTACCCATTTACTTAATTGTTCACTGTGTACAGTTTTTTCGTTATCTTCATTTTGACATATGTTGA
>CM052887.1:60014649-60031360 GCA_028534135.1 Potos flavus | reverse complement strand
TTCAGTCTCTTTTAAGTGATTTTTTCAGAAGACTCTTTAATAAAAGCTGTTTACTAGAACTTATTACACAAAATGGTCTTTAAAAATTTTGCATATAGTTGATGCACAATGTTAGATTAGTTTCAGGTGTACAACATAGTGTTTCAACTGCTCTATACCTTGAGGTGTGTTCAGCACAAGTGGAAACAGTTTAAAGATCTCTTTACATATTCTATTTGGATACTAAAGAGTAGTAAAGTTTAGAGAAAGATGTGAGATTATATAAAGATTATTTAATTTTAATTGATGCACTATATATCCTAATCTATTAGGGTATAACTCAGATTTTCTTAAGAGGGAGATTCAGATTCCAGTGACATTTGAAGAAAATCTTATTTTCTAACTTAGTTTTCACAGTACTACTCATACAGTTTTTCCCCCATCCCAAACCCAATCATTTGAGATTGCTGTTATGTCATTTTTTCTTTTTAAATACATAGGCTTTTCCTTAGCAACATATTGTGATATTAAGAGAAAATTAAAGGGAAAAAGCAAGGAGAACCATGGAATACTAACCAAAAGCTCTATGTTAGCAGCAGGTAGTACCTATTAGAAAACCAAGTTCTCAAATAATGAGGCCTATATTGAACCACAACTTAGTTTATTTTTTTACAGAAAACTCCTTTTTGTTGGCATTTTTAATAAGCAGATTCACAGACAGTACCATCTTCATTACACAGTTTTTCCACTGCATAAAAAATTCATCATAGCCTTTTGCTATTATCTTTGTTTGGAAAGAAGATGATTATTGAGTATATTCCACAATAATGGCAGGCATAGAGATTTCCCTGTGCTGATTTTTCTAATGCTGATTGCAAAATCTAATTTGTATAATTTGTAGAGGAAGAGCGGAAGGGAGAGGATGTGGTAGAGTACAAGGAAAAAGGCATATGCCAAACAATATACTTGCAGTTTATCACTGATCTGTGTGTTCAGCGTGAGCGTGTTTGATGTGGAAGCTAATGACAGAGCTGCCGAGTTTATGATTACTTGCCTTAATAATGCAAATTCATTTTACCAAGCTTTGGCTAAGGATACATAAAATCTCATGTTCAGTGCTAAATTTGGTGACTTGTTTGCAAACATTAACAAAGAGTAGTTTTACCCTTCAGAGTTGTTCACTTGTCTATAAAAAGAAACAACAGAAGTTGATTGACAATTGCACTTTGATTATTTTCTTAAAATTTAATCTGCCATTTGTTCTTGAGCTTCTAAAATTCTTAAGGATATAAACCTTTAAACTAGACACTTTAAGAAATTAATTCTCTGTAATACACAAGACTTATTTTTACCTTATATTCAAATCTGTTAGCTAAATATCTGTTTCATTTTGCTTTTACCTTTTACTTTTTTTTTTAAGATTTTATTTATTTATTTGAGAGAGAGAGCTCACGAGCAGGAGGAAGGGCAGAGGAAGAGGGAGAAGCATACTCCCTGCTCAGCAGGGCTCAATCCCAGGACCCTGAGGTCATACCTGAGCCTAACGCAGACACTTAACTGACTAAGCCACCAGGTGCCCCTCCCTCTCTTTTACTTCAAAGAAATCCTTTCTCCTAGTCTAAGTTGTTAAACTTTTGAGATTAAGAATAATAACAATACTGCTTTAGTCTGTGAATTTAGATTTCTTTCTATTCTGAGATCATCTGCCCCATGAAATATGAAGTTAGCATTTATTTTTGTTTTTCTGTACATACATCAGCGTTTGTGTCTGAATACTGTGTAACTCAGAGAAACAGTATTAGACTTCCCGCACATGGTAGATACCCAGTGATGTATGTGGTTTATCAATTACAGATGAAATTTACATAGTAGTCATTTTTGCAAGCACTTTAGTTATGTATGTAGATCAGTTGTGTTTCTGCCATGTGCACTGTCCAGAATCTTCCCCCAGACTTCCCATTAAATGCCCTTAGCCATCCCATTTACAAGAATGGTCTTCAGCTTATCTCTGTCTCCGTCTGTCTCTGTTACTCTCTCACCTCTCTCTCTCTTTCTCCCTCTTCGTCCCCCTGCCCATCATTATTAGGAGGAGAAATTTTAGCCATTTTAGCTGCAAAATTCAGTGAGCTAAGTATTTTCAGTTATTTCCACAGGACAAATAATTGTGATATATTTTGTAAAATATAAAGAAACACCAATATTATTTCAATGCATGAGCAGTTAGCAAAAGCAGCCTCCTTTTCTCTGTGTATCTATCTAGACCCACAAGTGAATTGAGAAATCTGGAACTCAGTATATACCAGTCACATACAGAGGGTTTGTTTATGCCACCTATCAAATCCAGTTGGGAAATGACAGTGGAAGTTGAAGTGGCTCTTTTTAAGCAATAGATCAATAAATGGAGTGGTTAATCTGTGGTGAGTTAGTGGTTAGAGACTGCTAATGACATTATACTCATTACAGAATGTCTTCCAGTGGGAGAGAACATGACAAGGCCTAGAAATTTAAACCAGGTTGTACAGAAAGATAAAAACAAGTTCTGTTGGCAAAAGGCACCTTGATTCACTTATATCTTTTAATATCTTTTATAAGTCACTCGCTAGTTCAAGACCCATCTCTAATATAGACAGACAAAACCTGAGCAAAAACCAAAAACTGCATTATATATCCCAGACATCACACTACCACTCTATACAACTACTTATTCCTTTTTCTTAAGCAAAAAAACAAAAACAAAACAACGAAACAACAACAAAACAGCAACAACAACAAATCAGACCCTGACAGCATGCTAGAAGAAACTTTGACTGAAGGATTTAAGAGCAGTGTGCTAATAATTTCAATAATTTAAAAAGATGTTGCTTTCTGTAATAAAAATGGATTCCATTTCTTTTATTTACTTGAATACATGCTTGTTGTAAACACCTTAAAATTAAATTGGAATGCACCTAATCCATGTTTTTCTGAACTACTTGATTCAGTGTTTTCAAGTACATTTGTGTTGGAATTTCTGAGCTATTTATATGTAAATGGAAAAGTCTTCCGTAATTGGCAAGGGGAAAGCTTACTAGAAGTCCAGTAATCTAATCTAAGTTGCACATTTTTTTCTTCTCTGTTATACATTCATTGTGGCATTTGAGGGCAAACAGTTTGATCCTTATGTCAACATCACTTTCTTTTGCAATAAGGCGAAGAATAGGGAAACTTTGTTTTAAGGATTAAATGGTGAAATTTTTCTGTGACACACCGTCTTAGACAGAGCTGCCAGGTCTTCTAGGGAGCAAAAAGATATCGTTAACTTCTAACTACTTGGAACAGGAATTTAAATTATTTGCTTCAGGTAGTAGAAATAAAGGAAGATTGCACAATTGTTTGGGCTGTGACTGTTCTATTGAATTTTATTTTATTTTTTAAAATATGTGCTACTTGAGGCTTTGGTAACAATGGTACCAAAGTAACTTTTCTGCTTTTGCGTTTGTCCTAATTTGTTCTTTTTGGGGGGAGGGACAAATATTAGCAAAAAGAGCTATCAGACAAAGACATTTAACTATGCTAATTACCCAGGGAATTTGTTACATGCCTATTCTAAATCATGGAATGTTTATCTTTTATTTTTTAGAAAGGGTTTATTTATTTGAGAAAGAGCATGATCAAGGGAGTGGGGGTGGGGGAGGAGAGGGAGAAGCACACTCCCCTTGAGTAGAGAGTGCCCCAACATGGGGCTTGATCCCAAGACCCAAGGATCATGATCCGAGCAGAAGGCAGATGCTTAACACCACCTCGACGCCCCTAAATCATGGAATGTTTAAACTTTTAAGGCATCTGAGAAGAAGATACCTGAATCCCAAATTCCATGCTGGAGCAAGCAATGGTAAGAAGACGACTTAGTATTAAATTAGTTAAAATAGAGATTTGTTATTCATGCAGCCCTCTAGCTATCTATTCAGGTAATCTTCATTCATCTGTTCCTTTGAGAAATATCATGCCCAGCTGGGCTTGAGCCCTGGGCTGGATGCTGGGAGTACAGTCATAATCAGGAAACTCACATTGCCCCCATGGGGAGTACTGTCTTATAATTAGATCTGTAAGCCAACATACATAGTTGAATGAAAACTACATTAAAAGTTTAGCTATTTTCATTTTCAGGAGCTACATGGTTCTGAATATTTTCTATCTCCAGATAGACTAGACAGTTGGTTAAGAGCTAATTGTTTTAGATGGAAATCTTTCTAATCTATGACCCCTATATAGAAAGTATTTGGTATAATAATTCTGTTTTCAGGATCACAGTTTTAGATACTATGGTGACCTGTAACTCAATACATAAATAACCTAGGTGGTCAAATTACTCTTTTTGATTTGGATTTGGATTTCTTTTCTGACCACCAGACTGTCAGATACTATATTCTTGCTGGCCATTGTGTTTGCTTCCATAGCAGAAACTTGCCTCTTTTCTCATCCTTCTCACTAATCTTTTTAATCTCCAATGGGTATGGATGCAGGACTACTAGGCTTATTAAAATAATTATAACTATTTTTAAAATAAGAGCTCTTTTGTAACATGAGAACATCTTCTGTGAATAAGTGCGTCTTCTTTGCTAAATTTATTTTTGCTGCTTACAGGTCTTCTTTGATTATCTTCCTGGCCCTATTCCTAATAGATGAAACACTAATTTAACCATACTTCTAACAGTTCAGGAAATCAAGTCAAAAGGATGGTAGTACCAAAAATTCAAATGTAAATCAAAGAATGTATTTTTTAAGCATTTGTAATAGTCCCAAACTAAAAACAACTTAAATATTTATCAAGAGTTGAATGGATAAACAAACTCTAGTATATGCACACAATGAAATTATTATTCACCAATAAAAAACAAGAGAGCAATTGATATATATTGCAATGTGGATGAATCTCAATGCTGAGTGGAAGAAGCCAGATCAAAAAAGAATATGAATCAATTTCCTGTGGCTGCCATATCGAATTACAACCTTGGTGGCTTTAAACAGAAATTTCTTCCCTCCCAGGTCTGAAGGCTAGAAGTCAAACAATCAGGGGGGTGTTCACAGAGGTGCAGTCTTCACGGAGGTTCCGGGGAAGAAGCTTGTTTTTTTCTTCCTTCAGCTTCTAGTGAGTTTGGGCATTCCCTGTCTTGTGGCTTGAATCTGATAGTCTCTTGCCTCTTCTCTGCCATTGTCTTCTCTCTTTGTTTTCTTTGCTGTGTGATATCACACTTATCATTAGATTCAGGGTTCAGGGCCCGTCTTGGTAATCCAGGATGATCTCATCTTAAATTTTTAACTCAATTGTATCTGCACAGACCCTTTTCCTCTTTCCACAGACCTATTCCTGTGGCAATGTTCACAGGTTCCAGGGATTAGGGCATAGACGTATGTTTTGAGGTATCACCATTCTGCCAACTGTACTGTATGTTTCCATTTATATAAAATTCTGGGAGATGCAAACTAATGTGTAGCAATAGGGCCAGGGCTGGAGGGATTCCTAAAGGATCGTGAGGAAACTTTTAGAGATGATGGACACAGTCATTATCTTGATTATGGTGGTTTCACCATAATCACCATTATGGTTTCACCATAATTCACCATAATCACCATTATTATTCCTTAATAAAGGAATGTCTTACTGAAATTGTAACCCAGATTTTTTTTTTTTGTCTTTGGAAGCACATGTATTTTCTCTTTTTAGTTCCCCCAGATAATAAATTCCTGATTCATAATCTAGTAGTAGAGCTCACCATGGCCCAATATTTTGGATCTATTCAGGTATGAATCTAACGTGGCTATCTACGTATAACTGATATTTTGTCTTCTCTTACTTGTGGCATGGGATTGCAATTGAATATAACCTTGAATCTTCACTAATCTTATTTCTCTAAATAAGTAATCCTTAACCTTTCCTGAGTCATTTACCCTCTTGGAAATTTGATAAGAGTCATGGACTCTTGGCCCATAGAAATACACAGGTGATTCCAGGTGTTTTCATAACACTCTGAAAGCCCATGCATTAACCACCCACCCCCAACATTCATGAAGTTTGAGAAACCAAGATTTGAAGGAAGTTACAAATTTATGTGTTTGAAATGGGGGCATTTTGAGCTATAATAATCTGGATGATTTATTTATGTATTTTTTACCAAGACTATGAGCACTCGGGTGTTTAGGTATCAATTTAACAAGGAATTGATGTTATTTTGTGTGCACATGTGTTTAGCTGATACAGAAAATGTATGAAATCAAAAGTTTACTTTGAGTAAGTGCTCGCATTATTGCAGATGCTAAGCAAAGAATAGTGCTTGCCTTCAGGACGCTGTTAAAGCAGATGCAAAATCTCATTAGGTCCAGCTTCATACACCACATCCTCGTGTCCACAGCTCCAGATTTGTGGGGTCTTCTGTGACCATATAGCCCCGTCAACAGTTTCATTGCTACATTATGTATGACTCTTTTATTGAGGGCATGAGCATTTGGTACAAAGCTGTGAGGATGATTTTGTATTGGATCTGGTCAGAAATGAGTTGCATCTGCTTTGTCTTTCTCATTCCATTTTGCGATATTTTCCCTTTATAAAAAGAAAAAGAAAAAAAGGTCAGCATTTAAAATGAATGAAATTTATTTTTGCTCAGAGTTTCAGGATGTTTTTTAAGGGTCATCTTAGGTCTGTTAAATAGGAGGTTGGGGAAAGGATCAGCCGATTTGGTGACCCAACAGCTGGATGTCATGACATGACATGAATTGATGACTCCTCTGCTTCTGTTTTTGGTGCTGGAACTGTAGGATATAGTTCATCTTTGAGAAGAGTCAAGTGCTTTAGTGAGTGCAGATCAGTGTTTCTCTTCTCCCCATCCACCAACATTTGCAAGGGCCAACATGTCCCATGTTGATGTCCCCATCAACACCAGCTAGTCTTTATGATTTTTAAGGGAGCAGGGGTCTCAAATGTCTGAAGAGGAGTAGGGTTTAAGAAGTCCTACCTTCTCCCCATACCTCTGGAGAAGCCTATTCAACTCCATGCCCCCAAGTTGAAAGCTACTTACGGATTGACCCATGACATAACATTTGTTGGAGGATCATGGCAATGTAGACCAAACTTTAAGCTCTGGTATTTCCTTAGTTGGTTTGATGAGGACTTCAATTCTCCGGGTGTTACTTGAATCCCGAAATGATGATGCCAGAGAGCTGAATTTCTGCCATGACCTATCATCCTAGTTTCCTTAGGAATTTTTAAAGCTAAGTTCATGTCCTCCCTCTATTCAGGTGGGAAATAGGAGATTTAGAGAATGGCTCTATCTTCAGAGGACAGTTTGTTGACACAACCGGACCCGTTTTAGTTCTGGTGAAAGGATGGTAGTGTAATGCTCAGCACAGGCCGGTCCACTTCAGAAACTCTGTTGATTGATTAGGATAAGCAAGGGATCGAATTGTGAAGAATATTTATTATTTATACCCTGCTTGCTTTCAGTTAGAATTTTCTGAGGCTTATGTGAAAAATAAATATTTGCTAAATAAACGAGAAAAGGAAATGAGAAGAGGGAGAAGAGAAGTAAGTAAGATGGATTGAATCATCTCCCCCAAGGAAGTCACTAACCGATAACTTAAGTGTTTTTTTGGTGTAAATAATAATGTATTATAGATTCGCTATCTATGTTGAGCAGGATCATTCTCAATAGTGTGGTCACTATGAGGTGATTTATTAATTGCACTGGGGTTTCCATCAATGCCTTTGACTGTTTTGGAGATTAAAGTCAGATGAGGAAGTACTTAATCTACTCTAGTTATTACAGTTGTCATACTTTCTCAAAATGAGCAGAAATTTAAGAAACAATTAATGACATACTTATTTAGATTCCTTTGAGAATAATTTGAATTATGTCAGTCACTGATTTTAAAACTGCTTCCCTCTGTCCCTCTCCCTTAACTTGTCTTAGTAAATACCCCTTTGGAGAGTAGAAGCTTCACAATACTGTCTTTAAATTTTTTTTTCTTGTAACATTTTTAGTACATTGGAAATTGAAATGGACTTTCTCCTTTCCTCTGACCAAGTATATATGTGTTTCTACTTTTTCATGTCTCGAATATGTGGTAATATGTGAGAATTTATGCCACATACAAAGGTGAAGTTGCCTCCTGCAAGTTCATCAAATGTAGCATATTCCAGTATGATATGGAAGTCCAGATTTCCTACTGATTTCAAAAGGTTGAACTTAGTTTGTTTGTTTATTTATTTTTTGAAACATTGCCCAGTCTGTGCAAGACTCTCTGCTAGGCAAGATGAGATTTCAAAAATATAAGCAACACGAAGAATGCCTATCACAAGCTTATTGTTCAATAAGAGGGTTATAAAAATATGTAATACATAGTAAAACAACTGAAGTTTAATATACAATATACGATGGTAGAATGTGAGCTCCCTCACATTCCGTTCATCATTATCTCCAGTGTCTAGAAAGATAACCTGGCACATGGCAGGCGCGGAATATACGTGTGTTGAGGAAGTGAACAGGAAACGCAGGTGACGGCTAAGAGCTATGCGGATGAAGCATCATTCCGGTGATCAGGAAAGGCTTCACCGGAAAGATGGCATTTTGGCCGTGATGTGGAGAGGTATGGCAATGTTCCAGAAAAAGGTGAAGGTATGATTCAGGAAAGCCAGGAGAAGCAAGGTCATTGAGTTTCCTTTCAATTTATGCCCTTACTTCCAATAACTTTTTTCTGGGAATAATTAACAGTGTTAGCAGGCTGGGCTCCAGAACCCCGTGGTAGCATGTCCCTTTCCAAAGGCATTAACTGCTGATTTACACTGGCTCTTAAAACGTGTTTTAACTCTAGGCATGGATCCGACCTTCCTCCGTGTTCCCTTTCAACCCTGCCTTTTCTTTTCTAACATCATCTCAAAAGGAGACAGAAGACCCTGAGTAAGAGGAGGCGAAATTCCTTTTTCTTTCAGTTTGACTTCTTGATTCTTTGTTTGAGAAGGGGAGGGGGCCCCTGGCCACCTGCCTCACCCTCAGCCCCTTATGCGATGCCTCCCTCCAGCCAGTGCTCCTGGATGGGGGTGTGACTCAGCCGCTGCCGCTTCCCTGCCGAGGGGCCCTCTGATTTCAGACTTCACTCCTGGCTCTCCAGGCTCCTTGCCCTGCCGCCTGAACTCCTTTCAAGCACAGCAAGATGCGCGAGGCCTGGGCCACAGAGTTCTGCAAAGAATAAGGAAGCCGCGTGGCAAAAGCGGCAAGGAGGAGCTGGAGGGCACCGCTCCTTCCCCACCCTTCTCCCCTTCCGTGTGCTCGCCTCTCCTGCCACCACACATTTCCTTTATGTGGTGTTGATTTATTTACCTTCTATCCTCATTCTACACGTTTCTTGAATGTTTACACTAGGTTAGATGCTTAGCATGCAAAGATGGCAATAACTGACTTCAAAAGCAGAATTATCTGTGTAGTTACAGGGCATGGAATAACGCATCTTCACAGAGGACTCTACCATTTGACTTGTCTATACCCCACGCTAGGCTGAATGTGTTCCCTAAAGTGGCTGACAATTTGTCTTAATTAACCAAACATGTTTATTGGAAAGATTAAACCATGTATATGTAGGTGTAGCCTATGTAATTAAAAAAAAATCAATAGCACTGTAAAATGGAGAGTCATAAAAACACTGATACTTGGAAAAAAATACACACTTCTTTTTTTTATTGGTTGAGAGCACAGACTTGGAAGCCATATCATGTGATTCAAATTTTGGTTTCTCTGTTAGCTAGCTGTGTGGTATTGGGTAAATCATTCCACCTCTCTCAGCCTCGGGTTCTTTGTGTGAAATGGGCATGATAATGCTATCTATATTTGGGGGTATATCAGGATGAAATGAGTGCGAAGCCCTGAGAACCATGGCTGGTGCCTACAAAGTATGTAAGTGTTAGTCACGATTGGAAGTGTTTTTACTTTTTTAGGATTTAACCATGGACTAGGTTGGACTTTAGTTCCTTCTTTGAACACGAGAAAATGTTTCTTTTCCCAGAAACTGGCCTGTGTTTCCGTGCCCTACCTTTTAGACACCATTTCACACTGCTTCAGTGAGGGATCTAGAGATTCCTGTGTATGTCATCAGGCACAATTTGCAATCAGTATCAATGGTTGTTCCTCAGAGCTGCTAACACTGTCCCATTAATTCTGGGTCCCACCGTGCTGCCTGGTCCTTTCAATGAACACCCGGGCGGGCTCTGCAGCAGTGAAAATTGTCTTGCTACCTTTCATAATAATGAACTTGTAGGGAATTATTAGATTTTTTTCCTACTTCTGAGGAATAGCTTGAGTTCAAGTAATAGCATAGTGATGCTGCCTTAGATTTGAAAAAAGAAAAGCAAACTGAGACAATTTAGGAATAGCCGTGACTTGCAGGTGATGGATAGTCCATATTGGAGTCTAAACTAAAGATACCCATCTCTTTCATTTGCCAAGATGACTAACAGTTTGTCCAAGAGATATCGGTAAGTGGATTTGTTGCTTTGGAAAGAAATAAGCCTTTGTGAAATTCAGAATCACATCTTTTTGTACAGTCAGGAGCCTTTCTTTCTGCTCAATGGGTGTTTTCTCTGATGTGGTTTCTGTAGGATCCGTTCTCCTGGTGGTTCCTGCTGTATCTGTCTACTTTCTAGGGGCCTTTTCTGAGCCCTGGGTGGAGGCCTCGGGTGGGTCCTGCGTTGGGTCTCTTGGGGGAGAGGGCCAGAGCACAGCGCCAAAGATCAAAACGAGAGAGGCCTCCATCTATCTATATGACTGGTAGAGAAAGGATTGTATCACGCATAAGGGCAAGTTGAAAGTAAACTGAATGGGGAATAAAAAGAGAGGATAATAAAAGGAAGAGGCTTGAAGACAATTTCTGTAACCAGGACTGGGCTATGTAAGTCTACTGTGTTTTGTTCACTGATCTGTGGTCTTTGAGTTTATAGGCACAAGTCTGGTATACACATAGCCCCCCTTCTGGCTGACCCATATAACAATTTCTGTTCAAAGTAAGAGGCATTATGTTATCCTGGACTTTTGAGACTACCGGAAAATAAGTAATAGCAGTAGAGGTAAAAATAAGCAAATATGTTTAGAAAATACAATTTGAAGTTCTATTGATTATAATCATTATGAATTATCTGTTGAGATGAAGCGATTGCTGTCATCTAAGTGAAATTTCTACTTTATTTTTCAGCTGAAAAGGTTATTAAAGTGTAAACATTATTAAGTGTAAACATAATGTATCTTCAAAATAGTTATCGTGGTATTGTAAGGTATTTACAAATTAATGAGCTTTTCTTTTTTCGCATTTGAGGGGGAAAGGAACTAATAATAATAACTAATCTTCTTCATACTGAATTCTTATCGGAGTTTAACCTAGATGCAACACAAAGCTTCTAGTGTGAATTGAAGATGTAGTTTTAATTTTAGATGTTGAGATAAGATGTCAAAACATCTTATTCAAGCTGAGTGATCCATATAGTTGTTTCTGCAATCCACACTTAATCTCAAGCAAGGAAATTTCATATTTTTATCCTTGAAATTCTCTGGCATTATGCCATTGTCTTTAGCATAACATTATTAATGCTGCATTCAAGTTTGTTGCCTTAGAATTCCTAGGGAGTGGAATGCAGTGGCTCAAAGAAAATAATTATTAAGATACCCGAAAGGAGTACTTTATATATTAGCGCTTGAAGGGGGTGCTGAATGGTGCGGAATTGCTTAAAACAGTCTTTGTTTGGCAGCCCAGAGAGGCTGTATAGGAGGGAACACAAGTGTGTCAATCACTAGACATCAAAAAGCCTCTTAATTGTACAATTTAAAGGTTTTTATTATGTTCACAGAGTTGTGCAGCCATCACCAATATAAATTCCAGAACACTTTCATCATGCCCCACAGAAACTGTATCCGTTAGCAGTCACTCCTCATTTCCTCTAATCTCCCCAGTCCTAGGAAGCTATTAGTCTACTTTCTGTCTCGATAGACTTGTCTATTCTTGACATTCCATATGATGGAATCATACAACATGTGCTCTTTCTTCTTTTAATGTGATAAAAATCAGAAAACTTAAAATTGACCATTTAAAAAAGTCTTAATCATTTTTAAGTGTACAGCCCAGCAGTGTGTGCACATCATGGTAACACACATCTCCAAAACTTTTCCATCTTGCAAATCTGAAACTCTGTACCCATGAAAAAGCAACTCTCTACCCCCACTTCCTCCCAGCCCCTGTTCACCACTATTCTACCTTCTGTTTCTATTAATTGGACTACTTTAACTGCCTCGTATAAGTGGTGGGATCATACAGTATTTATCTTTTTTCGTGACCGACTTACTTCACTTAGCATAATGTCCTCAAGGTTCATCTATGTTGTAGCGTGTGACAGGATTTCCCTTTTAAGGTGGAATCATGTTCCATTGTATGCACATACCACATTTCATCCGCTCCTCTGTCAGTGGGCTTTTGAGTTGCTTCCACCTCTTCTTGGCTCTTGGGAACAGTGCTGCTGTGAACATGATTGCACACATAGCTCCTGAAGACCCTGTTTGCAATTATTTTGGATGTAGACCCAGGAGTGGGATTTCTGGGTCATATAGTAGTTCTGTTTTTAATTTTTTGAGGAACCTCCATAAGTGTTTCATCAATCACATCATTTTACAGTTGTCCCACAGTACACAAAGGTTCCAATCTCTCCACATCCTTGCCAACACTTATTTTCTGATTCTTCATTGGTTTTTATTGTAGCCATCCTAACGGGTGTGAGATGATATGTCATTGTTCTTTTGATTTGCATTTCTCTGATGATTAGTCATGTTGGGTCTTTTTTTTTTTTTTTTTTACATATTTATTGACCATTTGTATATAATCTTTGGAGAAATGTTTAATCAAGTCCTTTGTCTATTTTTAAATTGGATTATTTTTGGTTTCGAGTTGTAGGAATTGTTTTTTATTTATTTATTTTTAAAAAGGTTTTATTTTTATTTATTTTTATTTATTTTTATTTATTTATTTTTATTTATTTATTTGAGAGAGAGAGAATGAGAGAGAGTGTGAGAAGGGAGAGGTCAGAGGGAGAAGCAGACTCCCTACGGAGCAGGGAGCCCGATGTAGGACTTGATCCCGGGACTCCAGGATCATGACCTGAGCTGAAGGCAGTCGCTTAACCAACTGAGCCATGCAGGCGCCCCAGGAATTCTTTTTTAAATTCTAGATGTAGCCACTTGTCAGATGTATGATTGGTAAACATTTTCTTCCGTTCTATAGGTTGCCTTTTCATTCTATTGCTTTTCTCCTTTAATGCACAAGTTTTAAGTTTGATGTAGTCCCATTTGTCTATGTTTGCTTTTGTTGCCTGTGCTTTTTGTCACATATTCGAGAAATCATCCCAAAAGTCTCTTACAAATGCATGTGTGTGGTCAACTTCTGATTATAAGAGCTATCAGAGGTCAATAACTCAAAAATTAATCCAGGAGTCATTTATATTTACATTTAAGGTGCAGTTTGTATTTAGATCTGATTATATGTGTACCTGTAGTTCAAGAAGTAATTGCCAGCAAAGCTTTGCTATGAATATATGAGTCAAGAAAAACTGAAAATATGTTTGTTTTTTCTTGGCTTGAACCCCAAGTGAAGCCCTCCCTAAGGGAGCTTTTTCCATGTCTGTCTTTCAAAGAATTTTCTTGGTAGGACAAAGACTACACGAGGAACTCAATAGGATTTTTTTTTTTTTTTTCAAGAAAAAAAATAAGACTACTTCATGTTTAATCTGTTGAAATATGCCACAGATAAATTAAAATTGAATGTAAGATCTGCATAACTAAGATTTAACTCTATAATAATGCCCAAGTTACAGGAACTTATGCTACTTTGCTATAAAATAAAATCTTTTCCCCACTTTCCAGCAGGGGTGTATATATGAGTTTGTATGTGGAAGGGGTTAGTTTGGATTGGTGTATATCCTATACTCAGTGATTCCTCTTTCTCTAGCTGTGTTTCTAGTTTGTTTGTTTTATAGTTTTTATTTTATTTTATTTTATTTTATTTTATTTTATTTTATCTTATTTTATTTTATTTTTTAGAGAGAAAAAGAAAGAGAGAGTGAGCAGGAGGAGGGGCAGAAGGAGAGGGAGAGAATCTCAAGCAGGCACCACACCCAGCACAGAGCCTGATGCAGGACTTAACCTCAAAACCCGAGATCATGACCTGAGCCGAAATCAAGAGTCAGTCGCTTGACTGAGCCACTCGGGCACCCCTGTTTGATGGTTTTTATTTTTTTCTAATGCATGATGGCTTCCTATTTACCTTACTTACTGAAACAGGAAGCTGGGCACCAACTCTCAGTCTTCATCCCCCTCCCATTTCCCATCTAGTGAGCCGCAAAATTCTTTCAGTTTTACCTCCAAAATATAAAGCCACTTCTCTTTGTCCTGACTCCTGTTTTCCTTGTGCAAGACATTGTGTTCTAGCTCAGATAGTACAGCAGCCTTCTCGTTGGTCTGGCTGCTTTGACTTGCCCCTTAAACAGAAGTTGTCTTTCTAAAACACAATTTGCTCCCATCTCTCTCTTCCTTAAAACTCCTAACATGTTGTTCTTAAGAATAATGTTACATTTCCTGGCATGGCTCACAAGGCCTTCTGCAGTCGGACCCAGGCTTACCCCAACAACCTCATCGGCTGTCATTTATGCATCCCTCTCTGAGCCTTTATTTTGGGGTCTTCCAACTGCCTCCCTACTGTCTGTATCCCTCGATGGACTGTGAGGTGCATGAGGTCAGGAATCCTGTCTGTGTCACCGAGTACTATCGCCTGAGTGCTTGCTTACCTAGCACAATGCACAATACAGATGTTCTGCAGTAAGAGTGTGTTGAATGAATGAGAGCTGCAGTGTGTAGGCTATACGGACCCTTGTCCTCTTCCTAATTGCACATTTTCTTACAATAACTTAGTACTTTCACTATTTTCTGCCTTCTGAGCAAGTTCTGAAGACATAAGACACAGTGAATTCTTTAGGTTTCCATTTCCTCATCTGGAAGATAAAGGCTAAAGCCTTTGCAGATCAATCTGTAATCAAAAGGGGTTAGACCGGGTCATTTCTTAAATTCAGTTCCATGAGCCTATATAAATGTAGCCACTGTCACCTCACCTAAAACTCTCTTTACACACACACACACACACACACACATATATATATATATGCAATATGTTATATATTTATGCCTAATATATGATAATATATAATAATTTATATAAATATATAAGTGCTACTTCTGAATCTATATTTATTTGCCTTTTAAGGCCCAATCTCTGTTAAGGTTTGTTTAAATGTTTTTAATGTCAGGTGTGTGTCCTTTTCAAGTTATATTTGATTTACCTCTATGTGAGGATCATATATAAAGATTACTATATGTAAATAACTTCACTGTGAACTGAAAAACTAAAAGTAGAGGAAATGAGTGCATTCATGTTTATTTGCCTATATGAAATAGTATTTGTTTTTATTTTACTAGCTTCATTATTATGAATTAGTATTACTACTCTAGGGAGGATATTTCTGAGGGCAACTGCTGTATTGTATGAAGTAGTGAAGCTCTTTGGAGAAATAACACAATATAGATTCAAAATAATAATGGAAACAATTGTATTGCTTACTCTGAAAACTCATGCTTGGACATCTCATTAGAAAGGATACATATAAAATTAGCTAGATCAAATAGTCACTGAAAAAGCCGGATAAATTTATTTTATTCATGTACTTCTGATCTACAACACATCTCGGCTTCTCTACTAATGGAATTCTCCTTCACTGTGCCTCTTTTCACACGCAATCTCACCAAATACCTGTGTGGCCCACCACGGGCAGGAGCTAAGAATTGAACATGACTTGCCTCTATTACTCTCCCGCATGCAAGCAGAAATGGCTCTGGGATGGTGAGCCCGAGTTATGTGCTTCCCAGACTTGAGTCCCAGAGGGAAATGTGGCGTGACAGGGAGTGGCACATCATGAGAATTTGGCTCTCTTCTCCTAACAGAGAAACACCATTTCCGAGCTGATGCCCTGTCCTTCCCCACTCAAGGCACGGTTTCTTCCTGGCGAGAATGGATCCATTGCTTCCCAAAATCACCAAGCAGATGAGTAGTTTCCTATTTTGTTCATTTGTTTATTCCCTCATTCATTCTTTATGGAGAAACGAATCATTTGATGCTCTCTCAGTTGTTGAAGTCTTCAGTACAGTAAGGTGCCAGAATTCACTCTTTGCCTGGTGCAAAGTTACAAACTGTCAGATCATGTCAGAGAGAGGTCTTGGCTAGGAGGGTAATTACTCAGCTCTAGTGAATGATCATGGGCCACAGAAGGAAGCTTTATTATGCCACAGGCTCTCCATTTATTACCTCCCTCCCCACAGGTTTCATTTCAGAGGGATGACATAGTAAGGGGCCTCTTTTCTTCTGCAAACTGTTTTTCAAATGTGCTGCATCCCTGCAGGAAAATGCAGGAAAAGCATGTGTTTTTAGTCTTCAATGATAATACATATACATGTGCGTTTGGGGTACACGTGGCTTTAGGAAAAGGGCAAGAGCAGCATCTCTCTCGGTGAACAATCTCACGTTAGTTATAAGCGTCACTGAATTAGATATTAATGAATACTCCTCTCAGCAAATGAAAGTCCCTTGAAAATTTAGTCCCAATAACACCACATGATTAAACCAGCACACC
>CM052887.1:59999093-60014149 GCA_028534135.1 Potos flavus | reverse complement strand
AAAAAAAAAAAGCACATTATACAATGCAGAGGGCAAATAATATGGTACAAACACTGTCATTTTTCCTTTGTTATATCCTTATCAGTCATAGTACATCAGTCATTGTGCTCTTTTCTTTCTCAATTAGTCTTAAATTATCCTTAAAATATTTTTTAAGTTGGTCAGCTACTACTTTTTGATTGCTTTGGTATTCAAGATCAAATTTATATATCATCACTAACATAAATATTTATAAGATGACTGCAACAGTTGAGCCTTTTCTTTTTCTTTTTTTTTTTTTTTTTTTAGTTTTTAGTTGAGTCTTTCTTAAGCCACATATGAGGTGTAGTACCTGAAAACATGAGCATGCCTTCCAGGCCCAGACCTGGGTGAGCCCCTTGAGAGTCGTAGAGGGGACAGGGTGTGAGGAAGACTGGAACAGCTCGACTTTCATCAGCAATGACCTAATACCAAGCAGTCTATAGTTCTAAAAAATTGGGGAAAACCGCTGACCTAGTTGAAACTAGTTTCTATATTCTACGCCATATTCTATTGTTCACTAAGCCATGTTCACTAAGCTCCTAGTCAGTTTTCCTGCATCCTGTAGCTAGAAAGAATTATCCTGGAGGGCAGTGGTAAGCGCTTGGTGACTAGAAAGGAAGACCTTTTCAAAGAATGCACTGGCATTTTTTACCCTCTCCTGAATGACTGTCTTCAAAAATCACACCCAAAGAAAGGGATTAAAGGTCTTCAGTAACTGTTTAATTACAGAAAGCAGTCTGGCCATTCACAATTGTGACTCTCAGTAAGTCATGAACTGTATGGACTAATTATCTGCTTAATTGAGGCAATTGCAAATTCAGGACTCTGATTGTATGTGATCAACAGATGCTCGGGTAGTTTTTGTGTAGATTGGTGTTGTAAGTACTAGATTTAAGTGGTTTCTCAAAACTGTATCACAGCAAGGTATGCATATGTTTCTTTTCTCTGTGTGATTTAAGTCTTATATGGCTTTATATGTAGGTTAAAACTGCTCAGTGATTTCCAAGGGCTTCTTTACGAAACAGAAGTATTGTTGCTAATAAGAAACACCGTATCTGGGGGCACCTGGGTGGCTCAGTTGGTTAAGCGTCTGCCTTTGGCTCAGGTCATGATCCCAGGGCCCTGGGACTGAGCCCCACATCAGGCTCCCTGCTCAGTGAGGAGTCTGCTTCTCCCTCTCCCTTTGCCCCTCTCTCGACTTGTGTTCTCTCTCTCTCAGATAAATATATACAATCTTTAAAAAAATAAAATAATAATAATAATAATAATAAAGAAACACCATATCTGATTTCCTTCTTTTTTAGCCTATAGGAGAGATAGCATAATGCTGGAACCGTCTTGACTGGAGGCATGCCAGTCATTCTGAGTAGACCAGTTTGCAGACCTCCAATAAAGCAGGTGGGATTCTAAATGTAACCACCAACTTGGAAAGCAGCAGAGTGAAATACTGCAGTGGTGGTCACATAGGTAGGAATACCGGTACAAGTGCTTTGAATCTAGAAATATTAAATTCACATATTCCAATCCTTCTGGTGATACAAGTAGCTGCTCTTAGGGTGGGCTCCGGAGTTGCTCATGACTTAGTAGCTGTGCCATGTATTGGATCTTTTGCAACCTGGGACAGATTGAAATAGATTTAGCTACATTTATTTAATAGCTTGGATGTGATCGGTGGCAATATTTTTGTTTTCCTTTGCCCATCCACGCTCAATTTTCAAAATCTAACTTCTATATATTCTCAAATGCCTAGTTGTTTTATTAATGAATTTATTTCTGGAGAGTAAAGACATAAACCACCCCTACAGCATGCACTGAAGGAATAATCGTGCCCAGATATAGAAGTCACTGAGTACGTCACCAAAAAAAATACATGCTTCATGCAGAATCTTGTAAAGCTTTGCATTCTTGGAAAGGGATAGGTGGTCGAGAACATCTTTCATTTTATTCGGCTCTGGTCAGATGTTATATGCCACGGTATTGCTTTCATTCTGGGGATAATGATTTGTTTCTCAGAAGATCTTAGAACATCCTTTTTGCAAGGAGGTAGGAGTGGAAACTTGAACTGTAACAACAGTCATGTCAACTAACATTCATCAGATGTTCACTCAGTGACAAGTGCTAGGCCAAGTGCTTCGTGAGCATTATTTAAGCCTCATGGCAACTCTATGAAATTGGAATATTATTTCCTTTTTTTGACAATTTGCATAAGGTCACTAAGATAATATGTGGTGAAACCAAGAGTCCCCACCGAAGTGGTCTGCCTCCAGACTTCAGACTTCACGGAGCTGGATTGGGGTGCACCATTTTCATTGTCTCTTGCTTTTTCAGAGAATCTGTGACATTTGGCAATGATTCAGGGCTTTCTTTTTAAAATGTATCAATATGTACTAGTTGAGAATATACAAAGTGGTATCTTTTGAATTATTAAATACTTTTTTAATGAAAATTTGGTTTAAGTGAAATTTCCAATTGCAAAATAAAATTCATAGGAGTGGGGAAAGAATACTTGATTTGGAATTTATGACGCTGAATCACTAATACTTTTTTCTTATTTTACCAAATTTAGTGTTTATTGTGATTTTTTTTGCTCAGCTGTAATCTATCTGGGATTTACATGATTAAGAACACTGACATTTTAATGGCAGTAATAATTTTTTAATTGTATGGTACTTTATAGTTTACAAAACCAAAAGATTTTTTTATGCCCTCTGGCTTTATCGAAGGGATATTTTGATGATATTTTGATTCAGTAAGGGAGTGAGTGAATATGTAAGAAATAAGTAGCTTAATAGCTTACATACTATTCCAAAAAAGAATATGTTATTTGGTGTTTTGATCACACAAGCCTCTAAGATGGAGAACAGAGGATATGGATTAGTATTCTCTCCACTTACAGTGAAGAAAAATTAGGTCAAGCAAATTATCAGTAATAAAATTTTAAAACCTTGGGGCACCTCGGTGGTGCAGTCGGTTAAGCATCCAACTCTTGGTTTTGGCTCTGGTCGTGATCTCATGGGTCATGAGATCAAGCCCTACGTCAGGCTCCAGCTCTGCACAGAGTCTGCTTGTGTTTCTCTCTGCTCCTCCCAACCCCCCGTGCATGCTCTCTCTCTCAAATAAATAAATAAATCTAAAAGAAAAAAAGTTTTAAAACCAGACTAAACCCGAATTGTTCTGGTTCAGTGTATGAGAAAATGCTAACATAAACTAAGAATAATAACAACAATAACGATAATGACGTAGTAGTGTAAAAATTCTCTCAAAGGGTATTTGTGGTTTGAAGGTTCCAGTGGCAATGTCTGTAAGCAAGAGAATGTTCTGGTTTCTCAGAAGACATATATAGGGAGGCATCACATGCATGGCATCATGGCTGCAGTCCTGGAATGTTCAGCTGGGGAAACTTGGTTTACCCCCATTCCCCAGGATTCTGGTCTCCTGTGCACTGTCTCACCCTCACCGAACTCTTAAGAGCCAGTTACACTAAGACAAACAAACAGAGTGCACGTGTGTTATTTCCAAAGAGAATCTTCCTTTCTAGTGACCTCAACCGCTTGAGACTGCAGCCCATGATAATTTCCAGAGCCAGGATGCAAGGAAACTGAAGCGCTATCTGGGATACCTTGTGGTGAATCTGCAATCAGCATAGCAGAAACGATTCCACCTGAGCCCGTAGTTTTTCCATGTTTTTAGAGACGTGGATGAAGTGTATAGCCAATGAAAACAGAAGCGTTCTAGTCCCTCCATACCCTGCACCCTCCCCAGTTTCCTACTGCTGCTTCAGAAGGGCCTGCAAAAACTCTAGGCTTAGAGGATTGGAAACCACTCATCTGGGTCATAGAAAATTCTGAAGAAGTATCTCTGTCTTAAAAGAGACACACATCTTTAGTGAAAGGGACAGGTAGCCCAGCTCGCCCAAAGTCATCCCCTCTTTCCCTGAAGACCTTGCTGTATAAAACTTTGGCCAGTTTGGTTGCTCCCTGACTTCTCTCCTGGTTCTTTTCTCCCTGACCAACCTCATCCATTAACATGTTCTTCTCCTATATTGTTTATGCATTTGGATAATAGCCAGCCTTGTTCCTCCCTTTGTGGACCCGAGCATTCTTTAGGGTAACTGCCTGTATCTGACTTCTTTTCCTGGGTGTCGATGTCAGAATTCTTTTCAGAATTCTGCCAGTCTCCCACAGGATCTCTACATTTACACCCCTGGCACTTCGCTTACACAATATCTGGAAGTTCAGTGAGTTTTGTCAAGTAAAGGAGAAAAAGCTACAGCTATTATAACATATTGATGTTTTATGCATCAGTGGGCTCTGACGTTCCATTTTAGTTTGCTCCGTTCCATTATAACTCCTTGAGGCCTTGTCTAGGTGGCATTGGTGTGGTGGAAGAATTTGGGTGTGGTGGAAGAATTTGGGTGTGGTCAGTTTGTCACCCATAGCTGTCACAAGTTCTCTACCCCTACTGGTTTTCTTCTGTCTTACAAGCATTGAAGCGGATTGTAGGTCTGTTTTTCTTAGTGACTGGTCTTGAGGGTGATGTCAGGTGGAAATCTTTTGGTGAGTAAAAAAAGTCTGAGTCCGTTACAAATTGGGAATTGTAGCTTGACCTTAGTGTGACACTAATGCTGTTAATGGTTCATATTGGAAATTGGCCTGACACTTAAATATCATTTTCATCGTGTTTTAGCCATGAAGGATTTTGATACATTATTAATTGTGAGGTTCTAATAAATGTTTCTTTAATTGAGTCATGTAAGGTGTAATCACCTTCCAAATTCCATAATAGTAGTTATTCAAATATTTAGTTATAATGAAACAAGATCTCATTTTTTATATAAAAGCAGCTGATTTTAGCCTGCCCTTGCAAGTTATTTTTAATCTTTAAATGAATCTGTCAAAGCATTTTTAAAGGACCTACTATATTTCTTTAATAGTTTTATATTTTTATCATACTTTCATACATGATTGACTACAATAATATAAGGTATGAAAAATATGTAAGTTGAAGTTATGCCTCACTGGCTTTTAATTATGTTGGGACCCTCATGAACTATTGCTTAAAAAGATGTTTGAAATAATTAAGTACTACATTATTTTATTTTATAGCAGCAAAGTAATGTTTTGTATAATAACAACTGACAGATGTTTTGGTGCCTGTGTTAGAGATTTAGAACTGATGTTTTGGTGAGTCCTCTGTGACAGTGAAGTCTGTTCACTGTGACTGTACTTGCAGAGGATAACTCGTGATTCATTGATAGTGCTCTGTCTACACCTTACCACCAACTTGTGACACATTTATGAATCGTCCAATCGATGTCATTGTCAACATAGAACATCGATAAGCGGTTCTTGTTAACACTCTTTCTACTCACTTTGGCTTTTCTAGCTCTTTCATGATCTTTTTTTGAACATTTGCAAAACAGACAGCAGTATGTCAAAATATTGGTAAGACATTCCATGTTTTCAGCCTATCCCGGGGGAATCACCCATCTGTTTTTTAATGAGCACTTGTTAATACATTATAAATGGTATTTAATAAAAGGCACTTAGAAAATGAAGCCCCACCTTCATCCAGATATATTATCACCCAACTTCCTTTTCTGTCCTCTCACATGATCTCCTGGCAATCCTTTGAAATTTGTAAAGGCAAGAGCCTTTACATATCACTGCTAAGTTGGACTATATTTAAAAGATTATTAAAAACTTTTAGTTAGAGGCAGTAGACCAGGAACATGTGCTTGCCTTCCATCTCATGAAATATTTTAAAAGGAATAAACCTTTCAGAGGAGAGGGATTCTGGTCTGAGAGTTAGCAATGTCCATAGGGGTTTTGGTCAAAAGTGCAGCTATAAGCAGATATTAATGGAGAGTCCCTCCGTCCCTCTCCCCAGTTTCTGATCTTAGAACAGACTCATATGGCACGTGTTCACTTGAAACAACACTACTACCAGCAACAAAATAGTTCTTCTATAAAGAAATTGAAGGATTGACTTGGGAAAGCTAAGGCTTCTTTATCGATGTTGATAATCCAGAGCAAAGAGGGTAAACCTCCTCTTGTTTGGTTAGTTGAAGGGTTGTGGGGGCTTGATTAAATCTGTCAGGTGGCTTCCCACTCTTTTACCTTCATTCGTGAGCTGATAAATTTAACCCTTTGACTTTGATTCCTTCCTTCCATGCTGCCTTGCCCCAACCAGATGCCCCAGTCAGAATTCCCACTCATGGAAAAGACCTAACGAGGAAAAAAAATCCTTCTTAAACAACTGCTGATGAAGCCTACACCAGCAACTCCTTCTTCCTACCCAACAACATGAAAGAAAAAGATCATATAAAGAAGAAGAAAGCTGATCCAGATGAAATGTAATAATTCAGAAAATTATATGTAATTATTTTATTTATTCATCTGATATTCAGAAATATTTGAGAGCATTTTGTATTCTTAAACTAAGACTTAAGAGTATAAGATAAAAGATCCATTAGAGAAGTAGAGTGCACTCTTAGAGAATGAAAAATATGATTGTCAAAATAATATCGATAAAGTTAGAAAATAACTCTGAGGAAATCATGCAGAAAATGGAGCAAGAGGAAAGATAGAGAAAACATATGAAAAATAAAGCTGTAAGGCATAGATACCAATAAAGGAGTTATAATGTAGAAATCTCAGAAAAAAATATGGAAAATAAAAAAATAAAGACTTAAGAAGAAAATAGTAGAAGACAGTAACCCAGACTGGAAGAAGGAAATTTGTCATTTGATTGCTCCCATACAATAATACACAGAAGATATTGAATTCTTGAAACACCAAGTATGAGGTCATAAAAACCTCAAACCTCAAATAGAGCATTGTTTTCAAAATTATGAAGGAAAATCTCTTTTTCAACTTTTGATGGTGTCTGTATTTTTTTTTGGAATGGCAGACTGAAGGCATTTTCACATATTTAAGAGCTCAGACCATTTCTCTCCTAATCTACCACGAAATCTTGTAGTGAGTTAAATATTGCCAGAAACTATTTAACATACTCTGAATTGAGAGATGTGATCCTGTGTCCTCTTCCCCTTGACTCTGAGTCGGTTTTCTGGTGGTTTGGCCAGTCAAAGACAGTAGAAGTGACACTTTGTCAGTTGCCCAGCCCAGGGCTTCAGAAAATATCCAGTTTTACTTCCTATCATTTGGAAAACTCTATGGGATCCCTGAGTCACCACAGTAGGAGTCCAACTACCTTATTGAATTGACCCCGTTTTGGCTTTCTAGTTGACAGTCCCGGCTGAACCCAGCTTTCTAGTCATCCCTGCCAAGGTCATGTGAGTGATGCCATATTGTTATTAACAAAATTTTCATGAGAAACAACTTAAACATATGAAATTTGAAAGAGCAGAGTATATATATATTGCCAAATAAGCAAACTTTGATTACTTAGATAAAATATTTACTATTTTGCAATGATGAGCTGATAATTGCTAGAGAAAGGAGATGAGGAGGAGGCATTTCATTTCAGAGTAAGAGGATTATGCGCCTTGTGTTAATAGAACTCTGCATACTCTTCATTCCAATGACAGCCCCAACCTAGGAGACCAAGTATAGTCCTCAGTGTTGGAGCCTTTTGCCAAGCCTTTTTGAAGGCAATTTCTAGTGTGTGATGACTGCAGTAGAAATTTTAGGGCAGGGGCGCCTGGGTGGCTCAGTCGTTAAGCGTCTGCCTTTGGCTCAAGTCATGATCCCAGGGTCCTGCGGTTGAGCCCCACATCAGGCTCCCTGCTCTGCGGGGAGCCTGCTTCTCCCTCTCCCACTCCCTCTGCTTGTGTTCCCTCTCTCACTGTGTCTCTCTCTGTCAAATGAATAAATAAAATCTTAAAAAAAAAAAAAAAGAAATTTTAGGGCAGAAGAGGCAGGAAGAGGGAGGTACTTTGGGTCACACTATGGTAACCCTTCAATACTAGGTTGACAAATTCATACTTTTTATAGACAGTGAGGATAACTGAAGGTTTTTGAGTTGGTAAGTAGAAGGGAAGATTGGTTTCAGGACATACTGGGAAGAGGACAAAAGCTTAGTGATCTAGGACCCATCTAGCCAGATATCATGAGAAACATCAACTTTGGACAAGGAGATATGCTCTCACTGGTACTGATTACTCCTAAGAATAATGATATATTATGGAAAGAAAGAGTCCACACAAACAGTAGGTAGATGTGATGGTTGCAGGGCAAACCATATGCCCCAAATATATAAGAATTCTCAAAAATTCAACAATAAAAATGCCAAAAAATCCAATTAGAAAATCGGCAAAAACTACGGACAAAAAAAAATAATTGAAGAGGATATACAGATGGCAGTTAAGCACATGAAAAGATTTTAAACATCATTAGTCATTAGGGAGACACAAATTAAAACCACAATAAGATGTTACTACACAACTATTACAATGGCTGAATAAATAGTGACAGCACCAAATGCCATCCTGGCTCGTCCGTACATTATTGGGATGTAATGTGTGAAGTAGAATATAAATGATCCTGCAGCTTTGGAAAATAGTTTAACACTTTCTTGTAAAACTCAGCATGTGACTATACCATGATCCAGCAATGGTACACTTAAGCAGTTATCCCAGAGAAATGAAAACGTGTGTTCACACAAAACCCTGAACATGAATGTCCACAGCAGCTTCACTGGTGATAGCCAGAAGTAGAGAAAATTCATAGAGCCTTCAGCAGGCAAATGCTGAAACAAAACTCTTTAGGTCTATACCATGGAGTAAAGAGAAATGAACTTTTGACACACGTAACAACTTGGATGGATCTCTAAGGATTATGCTGAGTGAAAAAAAATCCAAATAAGGTAAATTTGGTATGATTCCATTTATATCAGATTCTTGAAATTACAAAACTGCACAGATAAGAAAACAGATTAGTGGTTGCCTGGGTTTAGGGAGATGGGAGGGAGGGGGGAGAGAGATGGGTGTGGCGATTCAAGTGTAACATGAGGGCCTCTTGTGATGGAATTCTTCTGTATTTTGGTGATGACAACAGTCACCTGAATCTATATATGTGGAAAAATTGCATAGAACACACACACACACACACACACACACACTCGCATACAGATACGTATCTGAATAAGGTCAATGGATTCTATCAATGACAGTATTCTGGCTGAGATATATGATAGTTATGCAAAAGGTTACCATTGGGGAAATTGAGTGATGGTTATACAGCATCTGTCTGTACTGTTTTTTACAACTTCATGTGCATCTATAATTATCTCAAAATTAAAAATTGAGAAAAATGAAAAAAGGCCTGTATGTTTTTGTAGCCCACTCAGATAGAAAGAAGCTGTTAAAGATACCATTGTATAAGGAAGAACTGCTTAGTGGTTCTGTCTTCTGGTCCCAGAATCAATGACCTTAAGTCAATGTCTACCCAGCTCAGGTGCTCTTTCCCACCAGTGACGATAGAACTAATATTTACTAAGTACTTACCATACCCATGTCTTCCTGCTACCTCAAAGCCTTCATTGGTGGTGGCTTGTGCTGTCCTATCTGGTCTGACATTCGCATACTTCTCTGATTTCCTTTTATGCCGAGCTCCACCCACCCCCTGCGCTCCAACTATGGTTGCCTTCTTTCAGTTCCAAAAATGTGCTGTACTTTCCTCCCACCATAGGCCATTTTCCTTGCTGCTCTCTTTATCTACAACTCTTTGCCAATCCCTGCTTCACCCTTTTTATCCTTCAGATCTTAGCTATAATATTACTTCTTCAGAGAAGCCTTCCTGATTTTCCAAACTAAGTCAGGTGCCCTGTAATGGACTCCTAGTTTTTTGACTGGTCATAGCACTTACCATGGATGCAATTATATGCTTGTCTGTGTTACTTGATCTTAATTTTGTAGTATAATACGCCAAACTCAAAGATGTTTTATAAGTTCCCCAAAATTCCCTCCTACTTTGGTAAAGCTGAGATTTAACCCCAGATCTGTCTGATGCAAAAGCCCATGCTTTTACTACTATGTTCTATGGCATGTTATGTGTATTATATCTGGAAGGATATAATAATTCAGGATTTTATAAACACTACAAAAGGATTTGTTGAAAATGATCTAACCTGTAGAGTTATATTTCTTTACTATTGTAGATTTTCTTGTGGATTATAGATAGGTAGGGAACACATACACAGCTTGTGATTCATTTGGCTAAGGATACCAAGACTAGCAGAAACCAGGAGGGAGTCGTAGCATATGGTTAGCCTGTCTTTCCTTAATCCATAATGTCCATAATGAGGCTCACGGTTGCTTGTGAGGCTGAAAAGAATATTTAGGGTCTTGCCAGATCTGAGAAACTATTTGCTTCTTAGAAAGTTGAACCAGAAAGAATTGAAATACAGAATTTGTGTACCAATCATGTCTATTTCAAGTACTATTTCTGGATGTTGGAATCCCTTTTTAATTGAACCAAACTCAGTAACAACAGTGCACCTCTTTATCTCAGGGAAGAAGCAAAGTGATTTTGGTGTGTCCCTGATCACTTTGTTGGCCTCTTGGTGATCAGCATCTGGGGAAAACCATTTTCTCACAACTACTGTTTAACATAAACACATATATGATTAATAACCAGATAACCATAAACATCTTTCAGTGGGGTTCAGGTATCAACTCACAAAGGTTCTTTACCACAGAGTTTGTCATAACGTTTAGTTGAGGTTCTACATCTGTTCTGATCTCTTGTTAGTTCTTCTTCCTGTGCTATTCCAGTTCCACTTCTCTTCCTTACCGGCACCCGTAACATGCATACTCCAAGCTGGTCTGCTTTGGGATTGCAGCCTTGTTCTTCCTGCTCCTTACTTCCCATTTCTAAACCCTTGTATGAGCAAATAAGTGATGCTCATATTGGTTTTACTTCTCTCTCTTGTGCCCTTCAAAATGTCTCCTGTTCTTTCTAATAGAAATGGTGTGTTTGCTGTAGCTCTCTAATTTTCTATCTACCTTGACTGCATTATAGCTGTGGGCCTTTTTCAGGGAAGATTTATTTTCTTATTAGGGGGCCCAAACTGAAAATATGTTTCTCCATTTCTTGTACTATGTTCCTCTCTGTGTAATACCAATTAAACCTTTCTCCTGGCATTAGAAGCTCAGGAGTGTTACTGCTTACCTCCTTTTTTCTATACAGTATCTCACAAGCTGCACAGGCATCGCTCTTCACAAGCAGCAGAGGTGTTGGAAGAGATTGTGTCTATCAGATGGCCTGTCATACTGGCCAGTTTAACAGAAACCAAAATAACAAAGTCTTAAACAAGGTAGAAGTGTATTTCTCTCACACACAAACATCCAAACGGCAAGTAGTCTGGAAAAGGGTGATCAGAGAACATGGCTCTGCTCCAGGAGGTTCTTTAGGAACCAAACTCCTTGTTGTTTCCCAGCCCCTAGGGTGTTTCTGGCACCTGCATTGTCAAAGACGGTAAGTGGGAAAGAAGTGGAGGGCATACTCCTTCCTTCTAAAGGCACAATCTGGGAGCTTTGGGTATTTTATCTACTTGCTTGTATCTCATTGGTCAAAATACAGTCATATGGTCACACTCAGCAGTAAGGGAGACTAGGAAATGGCATCTTTAGCTGGGGACTAAATTTTTTCTGTCATTAAACACGGTAAAATAAGAGTGGTTATGTAGGAACAACTTAGCTCTTGTGTGTTTAGGCTCAAGGGAAGAAGAAAAATCCCAAGCACATAGTTAACAGTAGGCCAAGTTCCTATGGCTTATGGCAAATGAAGAGAGCATAGGAAACTAACGTCACCTGAGCAAAGGTTAACTGGGGTTGATCAGTGGAAAGCCAGGTATGCGGTTTCTCTATAAAAAATGACAAAAGGAGAATAGTTAATATTTAAGACCTGAGTGAATAATCAGAGCTATTCCCTAGCACATTAACGTGAGACTGGAATTAGGGATGAAATGGCTAGGGGTAAACGGAGGACTTTTTCTTTTTATTCTAAGTAAGAATCAGTAAGAGCTGGCTCTGGAGTATGTATTATGAGAAGGGCAAAGACAGGAGAGACCCTGGAGAGGCAGACTCCCCTGAAATGGGAGGTGAGGGTCTAGAAGAAGTCAAATCTGACACTGAAGTGTCAAGCGCCTTCCTCTAGGAGGAAAGTGTCTTCAGTAAGAGAAACAGGGAAATCAGTACAAGTGTTTTTCTTGTGTGTTTTCTTGTGTGTGTATATGTATGGTTTGTGACAATACTAGAGAAGAGAAAGGTGTGTATTTGATTTTTGACCATTTGAATATGAGGTACCAATGCAGCGTGCAGGTGGTTATGTTCACAAGAAAGTCAAACTGTTGGATGGGAAAGAAGGAGAGCTTTAGAACTGTAGGAGAAAGAGATTTAAGATCTTCATGTCATTCTTATGGATCTAATAATTACAGACATGAGGATTCCCAGTAAAGAGAAGAAAAGGTCAACTTCGGGGAAGACCCATTCATTGGAGGGTAGCAAGAAGAACTAGAAAAGGAACTAAACAAACAAAAATCCCAGGAATGTTCATTAATGTTCACGGAGAGAAGCAGTCACCAGTGTAGAGTTTCTAGAGAAAATAAGAAGGAAATCAGCCCAATAGATTTACTCATTGAAAAATTATCATAACATTTAAAAGACCAGTTATAGGAGAGTGGTAGGGATATGAGCCACAACAACACAATTATCGAATGTGCAGAGTGGGCAGCCAACAGAAGGGGAAGCAGGATGCTGTGTCTTTCCTTTTCTTTCCTATTTCCCATTTAAAATGGCCTATATATATATATATATTTTGAGCTCTAAGGAGGTGGCACAGATTGAAAGGTTGAAAGGCAAGAATGTCTTAGGGAAACCTGACCTTTTTTTCTTTAAAAATTTTTGATAGGATACTGTAATACTACTTTTTTCTCAATTGCATTGTGATTTTAAAATATACAGTCTTGTTTTTCATAACAGGTTTAGATTGAGAACTCACTAAGTACATATAAGTAGGTTATTATTTTTCTACATTATGTATCCCCTTTGAGCAGTGAATTCTCACTAACAAAATGATCTCTTTCCCTCCTAAGTGATTTGTAGTTGGAGTCCAGCCAAGTTATTTTAACTCCAGGGACTGAATACAGGCGGTCTATAAGAAAAACATTAATTTATTTGCCAAGAAGTGGTCAATTTGAATAAGCATTAATTATGGCATTATTTTTGAATATAGTCTTAATTATTGTTATATTGATATTGGCTAAGAGTTTTGATACATTTGGATGAACTTTCCATATGAACAAATGCCTGAGTGATCTGATTAAACTTTCTAATGAATCTGTTGTATAGTATAAAGCTCTTGCCAAGACATTTAAGAACTCAGTTAAGTTAAAATTAAAAAAACAAAACAAAACTAATACATCATTATTTGAATTTCAAATATGGCTTAGTTTGAAAATTCAACTAGATCATGACTGTGATTTGTCTTTTGAGGGCTGATAGCATTATTGATGCATTATTATTACACTTCTTTCTTTGCTTAATATTTATGAACTATGTATTTTATGTCTGGCATGCTTGAAATGGATAGCAAATCTAAACATTATTATGCATGTCATTTAATAACTCTGTTGTTAAGTACATGGTTGGGTATTTAAGTTACTGAAACCACAAAAAATATTTATTTCAGTAAGCATGTTACCGAAATGTGCAATTATTATAATTTCTAATTAATATATATTTATCAAATGTTTACCACATGTAATACATTTTGTTGGGGGCACAGGTAATGTAGAGATGTGTACAAGATTTTCACTGTCCCAATAGAGATATAATGTCGTGGGGAAGTAAAAGAAATGCACATGTAATTGTATCCTGTATTATAATTTATGTAATGAAAACTATATGAAATATGATCAAGGTTTTAAAAAGTCAGGAACACTGACAGTTTCATAAAAGAGAAGATATTTAGAAAAAGATTTGGCCAATGGTTGGATTTTGGTTGCAGAATTAAGAAGGATTTCCCAGGTAAAGTGGACAGCCTCAGCAAAAGCAAAGAGAAGGAGAGCACGATCTAAATTTGGAGTTGAAGAGGTAGACCGGCTGTAGGAGGCAAGCCTGAAGAGTGATGGGGAGGGAGTTACTGTGGAAAGCATGTTAGCGAGCAGAAGGTATAGACAAATACCTAGACTCATAGGTAATAGGAAGCTGTGTGGTGGTGATTGTTATTGTTCTTAGAGCCGTGTGTTTCCTCTGCGATTAGCAGAGTCTAGTCATAGTAATGTCTTCCAAAAATTAGCAGATTAGTCCATTGGTGTGTGTCTGAAGATAGGAGCTTGAACCATGGTGGGGGAGTGGGGTCGTCAGAATGGCCGTGTGGACCTGGTTTCCCATTGAGAAAGGGCCTAAAATGAGAGCCTTCAAGATCGTCATACGGTGACAAAGACACGCTGACAAGATTGAAAAAAGATGGTCATCAAAAAACTTTAAGCTTTGCTCCTGTTACTGGATCACCTTTAGTAAAGTGTGAAATAGCCATTGTGATGGTAATGAATCTTAATTATTTTGTGAGTAGCACAATTATATTGCATTGCACTTTTAAATATTGAACACGTTAATTTGTTAAATATAAACCTTTAGAACAAACTACACTCTATATAGTCATGTTTTGGCTCTTCTCCACTTTTTAATATGCTGAGAGGCTCAGAAAATGGAAGTGGCATGGGCCTGCCTTGACCTCTGAGAGGCTTTGTCAGGGCCATAACATTTTCTTTTATGTACAGAGCATTATCATTTATTAATCTTCTGTAGACTTTGCATTGATCATCCTAAGTGATGTGGTTTGAAATACCAGTACTGTGTAAACAGTTGATAGGATTTGTGCTAATCCAGTGTAACTCATGAAATTTACTTTTAATTATGAAGCACGCATTTTCATCTTACTGCATGAAAATTAGAAAAATTTCTGAGGAGAAAGAAAGAACATTAAATGTGCTATTAATAAAAAAGGTGCCACGTATGAATTGAGTTTATTCTTGTCTAGTGACACTTAAGAATTTGCCATTAAGAG
>CM052887.1:59917181-59998593 GCA_028534135.1 Potos flavus | reverse complement strand
CAGATAATTCATGGCACAAAATAGTGTTGGGATTTGTCTACATAGGTTCATAGTGAATGCTCAGAAATATTTGTTGTCGTTTGTTGAAATAATAAAATTTAAAAAAAGTGGATTCCAATAAAAGTTGAAGTTATTAACTTTTTCACCATAAGCAATCACTTTTTCAATTCTTTTTTTGTGTCTTAAAAGAATTTGCTCTTTGGGTATGTATGGGGAAGGAGACAAAATATATAATTTTTGTTTTGTTTTTACTTTTTACTGTAAAACATTCCCCCAGTTTTATCATTGGTATATATTTAATTACATATTTATATTTTTATTTAGAAATATTATTTATTATAAACACATTACATATTTTTAAACATGAGCAATTACAGATAAAAATTTTTAAATTAAACAAATATAATCCCAACACCCAAGTAAAGCTACCCAGAAATAATATCTTAAAGTCTATCTATCCAGGTATTTCTTCTATATGCTTATAACCATATAGATTTTTTATCAAAGTTAGGTCAGATTGAACATACCCTATTTATACATCTTAATATATTGTGAAAATCCTTCCAGATTTTCTGATACTATTCTACATGTTTATTGAGTACATACTAGTCTACTTTAGGAACACTGTAACACTATAATTCACTTAATTTCTCTCTTACTTTTGATGTTTGGATTAATTTTAATCTTTTCAAAAGTAGTTCTTTTTCTTCTTTTCTTTTATAGTACAAACAAGTAACACTTGATAATTGTATAGACCACGTTTTGTTTTTTTTTTAAGATTTTATTTATAGGGGCACCTGGGTGGCTCAGTGGGTTAGGGCCTCTGCCTTTGGCTCAGGTCATGATCTCAGGGTCCTGGGATCGAGCCCTGCATCGGGCTCTCTGCTCAGCAGAGAGCCTGCTTCCCCCTCTCTCTGCCTGCCTCTGACAGCCTGCTTGTGATCTCTCTCTCTGTCAAATAAATAAATAAAATCTAAAAAAAAAAAAGATTTTATTTATAAATTTTCACACAGAAAGAGAGAGCACAAGCAGGGCTGTGCTCAGCCTGAGTCAGGCTGAGGGAGAAGCAGGCTCCCCGCTGAGCAAGGAGCCCAAGATACTAATGCCGGTCTTGATCCCAGTACTCTGCGATCATGATCTGAGCTGAAGGCAGATGCCTAACTGACTGAGCCACCCAGGCATCCCTAGACAGCACTTTTTGTTGCCCCTGTTGTGCTTTGTGACTTTTCCTTACTGGTACAACTTCATTTTTACCCCCTTTTCCCCTGTACAGACATAGCACAGACTGCTGTCTGTCCACAGGCATCTCTGCTTGTTCCTTCTTCCTGTGCATCAGCTGGACCACACTTCACTCCTTCCTCTGCAGTTGTTGTAGTCACATGACTTACTTTAGCCAAAGAAATGTGAGTAGGAGTGATGCTCACCAACTACAGCTCTGGTCCCCAAATATCTCCCATGCTTACACCTCTCTTTTCTATTTTTTTCCCCACTGACTGGGATGGAGACCACCCCTCGGATGATCTTGGTAGCCAGTGTGTTCAAGAGGAAAGAGCTCTGACAGCACAGCTCCTTCGCGACAGCACTGAGTTGCATATCTCCTATGATATACTTTGGACTGGTATTTGAGGCACAAGTGAAGTTTGGTAAGGTTTGATGCATTTTTGGGTCACTTTATCAGAGCACTTGGCTTACCCTTAATGGTGCCTAAAGCTTCTTCCTTGAGCCTCCAGGGATTGAGAAGTGAGTCTCTACTTTGCCCTCCAAAGTCACACTTCTTAAACATCTCTTTTTCCCCTCTCCCATTTATTTTTGTGGCATTCTCTGTTAAACTGATATAGAACCAAGCTATTAGAGATAGATAATGGGATAATATGCTATCTTTCTCAAGAGTATTTTTATGTTAGTAGAATATTCGGGAAGATTAAGGATCTTAGCTAACGGGGCAACTACAGCTTTTAATTATTATCTTTAAATGAATATAATGCTTCTTAACTAAATCGTAGAGCAGTGCCATCCATACCATCTGTGAGATGTTAATACGTTTTCGGCAAAAAAAAAAGAGATTCTATTCTTAAAGACATTTTGGACACCTGCATACTCTATCCATCTGTTAGCAATGTATAGTTCATATTAGCAGAGGAAAGTCTCTGAGAAACCTTGCAGTGAAGAAGTCCCTCTCCCTTCTCTAACCTTGTGTTTCCAAAGCTTAAAAGCCTTAAGGTTCTACCATCATCATCATGGAAAACTAGCATTCCCATGATGTACCGTTTGGGAGGTGCTATCCCAGGGTATTAGAGTCAAAGGAAACTTTGAAATGGCTGACAAAAAAAAAAAAAAAAAAAAAGAAAAATTCAAATGGAAAGACCATTGAAAATTTTTCATGTAGTTTTAAGGAGATAACTATTCTGGTTCAAATAGCATTGTCAATTGTGTTTTCAAAAAACAGGTTTATTGAGTGGAGTACGGGGCATTGTGAATACCTGTCAACTCTGATTATCTTTTCCTCTGTCAAGAGTTTAAAAATAACAAGAATACTTGTTTTTGTGAGAATTCAACTCTTATTTTCTTCCTTGACATTTTTATAAATATTATAGATTATTTAATTCAGTTAAGTAAGTTGTCCAACCTGTCTCTTTCTCGAATTTTAATTTGTTACCTGCCCCTACACTATAGGTGAATACAGAAGTGATGCAGTCATCTGGAAAAGGAACATTTTTGATACTTTTTAAGTTTTTATGCTCCCGGTCTGCTAGTTTGATGTATATTTTTCTTATTTTGCTGTTGTCGTTTGGGTTAAGAATTTCTAACTCTTTCTTTCAGTGGGGGTTAACTGGAGGTCTGAACTATCACATTATACAGCCCTTTATCTCCTCATAGAAAATAGGTAATCCAAAAGGAAAAATATTTAGAAAACAAAATAATACAGAGCATTATAGCAACTCGTAGCGTGTTTCCTTGAGGGAAACAATACTATTGTTTAATTTTTTTTTTTTTAACCAACTATGGAGATGCACTTTAATCTGCCCTGGTCAGAGCGCCACAGCACTGGAGGGGGTGTGAAGATCACATTTTACAAACAAGCCCTTGAGACCCAGGAGGCTGATTATTTGACCAGGAATCAAAACTAAGTTTCTCGAATCTAAAGTGTGTGTTCTCCCCTCTTTAATGGCATATTGTTTCTCATTTATCTTCTAAAAATTCTGTTAGCTGAGACAGGCTTCACCTCAGGGATAGTAGATGACAATGTCTATGGTAGGATTTGCAGGAGACCTGGGAAGCCCCGAAATCCAGATAATTTCTCCCACAACCTGTCCTGTTTGACATGATAGAGACAGACTCCTCCATATATTTAATGGCTTTTTAGTCCTTTAAAGGCCTCTTGTTAAAATGTAACTATGCCTGGAGGCATCTCTCCTAAAGTCATTCTAGACTCAAATTTTGTCTCAGAGATTACTTGATGAAATTGGTTTCTAACTAAGAGGGCTGAGAGCAGCACCCTGGGGAGAAGAGGAGACACTATAGCCCAGAGTGGAGGCTGATGTGTGGGTTTGGGGGGGCAAGGTAGGTAATAGGGTTCTAAAATTTTGCCTACCTTATGAGCACAACCAACCCTGTATAGATTGTTGTTGTTCACTCAGTAGATTTGAAATCAAATGGATAGTTAGCAAATTCTGAATGGCTAGATGAAATCACTGATATTGCAAGGCAGAAATTAGAGCCAGATGGCAACTTGGGTTTGCCAATGCTCAGTCTATGCTGAAAATGCTTAATTTCCCTTAAAGAATTAACAAATAACTTTTTTTTTGGTATGTTTTTCAAGTTTTAAAAGTTCTGCCTTCCACTCAGTGTCATAGCTGGCTATACCTGTGATACTTGGTTTTATTTATTTTATTTATTTATTTTTTAAAGATTTTATTGATTTATTTGACAAAGACACAAGCGAGAGAGGGAACACAAGCAGGGGGAGTGGGAGAGGAAGAAGCAGGCTTCCTGCTGAGCAGGGAGCCCGATGCAGGGCTGGATCCCAGGACTCTGAGATCATGACCTGAGCCAAAGGCAGACGCTTTAATGACTGAGCCACCCAAGAGGCCCCTTGGTTTTTGTATTTTTAAAGGAAATATTTTCAGTGAACTTCATGTGCTTGCTCAAGTTTGCAAGTTGTGTCATTATTAAACCACCATTAAGTTAGTAAATGTGACTGGCTGTTTTGGTTTTCAGTTATAAACATTGCACTTTAATAACGCTTATCCTTTTAGGGATGTATAGTTTTCCCTTTTATTAGTGACAAGTACTTTCAGCCTGTGAATATCAAATACACTATAGATTTTGTTGACTTCATGGGAAACTGCATTTATCATTTGATTTTGATGTTCTAACTCACTTGAGAGGGGAAAAAAACCCTTTTAAGAACCATGGTATTTCATGATACTAATTTTTTTTATTTTATTGCTAAAAAGTAAGCTTACATTCCAAAAAAAATAAAGCATACACATACTTCTAAAAGTAGTTTTAAAATTGAATAACATATTTTATTTATACTGTCAGAGTAATATCATCAACTTTGTATTAAACACAGAGATTGATGGGGAAAATCTACATGTCTTTGTACTTGCTGTGTGATGCCAATTAACTATTTTTTTGTTTTTAATTTTAAGATTCACTAGTCATTTCAAACAGTGGTTGTTAAATTTCACAGCAATAATCCGGATGTGTTAAGATATAGATTTTTGAGCCCTAAATCCCTGGAAAAGGGCCAAAGCATCTGCATTTTTAACAAGTGAGCATCAGAAAACAATTTGAGAGAAGCTGCCTGTATTAGCGTCTCTGGGTTTCCCTCTGTCTTCAAAACCAGTGACGTAGGCTCTCTGACCTAACTTCTGTCACCACACCTCTTTCTTTGATTCTTTCTTTTTTTTTTTTTCCTGCCTTCCTCTCCCTCTTTTAACAACTCTACTGATTACACTGGGCCCACTTGAATAATCCAGAATGGTCTATTTTAAAATAGGGACCTTAGGGTCAGCTGATGTATAGCCTTAATGTCCTTCTGCCTTATAAAGTAACATATTCTCGGGTCCTGGGATTTGGATGCGGGCATCTTGGAGGGGCCATTCTTCTGCCTACCACACTGGCTTTAAATAAATGTTTGAAATGCAAGATCAGCCCTGAAGATACTATTAATTTTTGTTTCTTAGATATTTTTACTGCACTGAGGTTTAAGCCCCTAATCCTTAGGTAATCATAACTGAGGAAAATAGTAATGATTTTTGTTTGCGAACAAAAATATTTTTATTAAAATAGCCAAGCGTAAACATTGCTTATTGATTTGGGAAAGGATAAAATACCACTAAAAGACGATTTAAGGAAACATGAACACTTAAGTAAAATTATTACTAATCTTTGCAAGTTTGGTCACTATTACAACTGCTTTGAACAAGGCTTAAGTGATTGTCTTCATTCTTTTTTTTTTAATTTTTAAAAAAAAATTTTATTTATTTATTTGAGAGAGAGAGAGAGCATGAGAGGGGAAAGGCCAGAGGGAGAAGCAGCCTCCCCGCCGAGCAGGGAGCCCGATGCGGGACTCAATCCCATGACTCCAGGATCATGACCTGAGCCGAAAGCAGTCATTTTACCAACTGAGCCACCCAGGTGCCCTGATTGTCTTCATTCTTAAGCAATCTAAATCATTAACTCCCCTGGGGTATATTGTCAATTCTAGTGTTTTAAGATTGAATCTAAAACACTGTATTTAAAAATATGCACTGATTTAGTTTGATAATCCCAAGTTTTCTTGAATTTGATTTAAAGACAGATTAAGAGTTTGCTTTTACTGATGCTCCTTCTTTAAGGATCGGGCTTTTGGTGAGTGGGGTATGATGAAACACTAAACCTCTAAGCTAGTGTAAGCAAAAAGTGGATATTTAAAATGAATATGAGGTCTGAAATACCCATTTCCCTATTTGCTCACAAACTAGGTTTCACTGTCAGAGTGTACACTATAGTACATGACTAGCTCACAGCTGCACTTACATGCCCTCTGTTAAACAGTCTTCTTTTCTTTTTTTTAATTATGTTATGTTAGTCACCATATAGTACATCATTAGTTTTTGATGTAGTGTTTCATGATTCACTGTTTGTGTATAACACCCAGTGCTCCATACAATCTGTGCCCTCCTTAATACCCATCACCAGGGCTCACCCATTGCCCCCCCCCACCTCCCCTCTAAAACCCTCAGTTTGTTTCTTGGAGTCCATAGTCTCTCATGCTTCATCTCCCCCTCCAAAACCCCTCCTTCATTTTCCCCTTCCTTATCCTAATGTCCTCCATGCTCTTCATTATGTTCCACAAATAAGTGAAACCATATGTCTGTTAAACAGTCTTAAGAGATTGAGTCGTGGGGTGCCTGGGTGGCTCAGTCGGTTAAGTGTCTGCCTTCATCTCGGGTCATGATATCAGGGTCCTGAGACCAAGCCCCACGTAGGGCTCCCTGCTCAGCGGGGAGCCTGCTTCTCCCTCTGCCCCCGCTCTGCTCATGCTCTCCTGTGCTCTGTCTCTCTCTCTCTCTCTCTTTAAAAAAAAAAAAAAAAAAAAGATTGAGTTGTATCTGAATTCTGGGGGAAGAGAATCTGCTTATTCTAGTTTGTGTCGGGTTTTTGTCCTTTACTAAGTCCTGAATGACCGGCAGGGATATAATTATAGAGCTTTAGTAAATGTGGCATCTGGAACCCATACATGTTTTACTTGTTGGGCAGTGGTTAAGTGGTCATGAACTGGGAAGATGAAAACATACCGAGTTTATTTTTTTTTAAGTTTATTTATTTTTAAGTAGTTGCTACACCCAGCATGGGGCTAGAACTCATGGCCCCAAGATCAAGGGTTGCATGCTCTTCCAACTGAGTCAGCAGAGTGCCCCAACATACAGAGTTTAAGTACTAAAATATTTGTAACTAAATAAATAATAAGGGAGGATTAGCTCTCTTCCCCATATTCTTCCCTCGATACTGCCTGAATGTGTGTGGACATAAGGTACTTCAAAGTGCTGGTGTTCAGCCAGTATGCACTGGTATACCTAGGTGGTCATTTACAGCCTACCTTTCTTGTAATTGGTCTGTGCTTTATCATGATACTTCATAAGTACTTTGAATTTCATCTCTAGTCCTTGGTACAATTTCAACAAAACAGGTACAGTCCAATATTTAAGTTGCATACAGGAACTAAGAGAGATTGTATGGTAGCACCTATTAAAAGCATTTCTTACATGACTCTTGTTGATGGAGTTGCACTCCTTGATTCTGGTAATTAAATTTCTAAATGATGGTGGGAAGGGAAGCAATATGTAGAGACATTGATTTCTCAAATGAACATTGGGAAGATCCTATTTTTTAAAAGTTATTGTAAAGAACAATATGTACTATCAATCTTTCAAATTAATAGCATGAAGACTATATTGACTATTTTTAAAAAGGAGGGCATATCATTTGTTATATTCATGTATGTGCTATACGTGAACAATCAGGCTATTAGGCTTCCTTGAAGTCTGGTATCAAATAATTTGCTTAGTCTACTTTCTCGTGATACATAGTTTTTTGTTTCACATAGAATAATTGCCAGTAACTTCTATTTAATGGCAGAACTGGCCAATTTATCTATATTTCTTTGTAAAAATTACTTATGTGGAATTCATCGGAGGTTTTCATTTCAAGGAGAATTTATTGGTTGATAGTTGCATGAGTATAAATAGAATAAAAATTATGTATGTGTGTATGTGTGATGTTTAATGACGATAAGCATTATTTTAAAGATAAGTTCCTAAATCAAGGTGGGGAGGGTGTTAAGAGGTTATAGTTAATGATCTTTAACTTATGGCTTTCGGTTTTGGGGAATTAAGATATCATAGTTAATGGTTCTATCACATGACTTTTAAAATTAGGTGAGGAAAATTGCGTGACTTTAGAAAACTGACAAATTACCATTTCCACAAGAGACTTGAATTGCAAAAAGCCTATCTAAAAAAATACCTTTAGTTACTTGATGAAGTTGAAACTGGATTGTTTGATTTATGATAATTAAGAAAACCTTAACTTGTAAGAAAAAATGAATGTGGTTGGTATATACTGTTCATGTCTTTTCAAATATACATTAGTTCTTACAAAGCATGCTTGTGCAGTCACAGTGAGTCTTTTTAGGTAGTTCATGGACTCTGTTGTGTTAGCTCCTTCATGATGCCCACCAATTTGCTTCATTTTTGACCTAGTAGGACCACCTCCAGGGATCAGAGAGTTGCTAGGTCTTCATGTCTATTCAGCGTCAGGATTTGCTACTGAGACTGCCAACAGAGGTGCAAATTTTGATGTTCTGTGTATCTTTTCCGTCCTAATATGAGCACTTATGCAGCAAGAACTCAACTAAAACTACTTGACTTTGAGTAACTAGTGATCTAGCCAGGGTCAAAATGTGCCCTAAATGGGAGTTCCAAATCAATGGCTGCTTCATGGAGGCGTGTCCCTGGATATGTGACCCGATTCAGTTTTATGCCTTTGCCTCAATGACGCAGCAGGGTCTAGCTTTTGGAGGATGGCGGCTGAACTGTATCTGTATTATTTTTGAAGACATGAGAGTTACACAGGACAAATTGTTACGTTGTCTCAGGTTTTCTCATTGAACCTAAAATTAGATGCAGGTGTTAGTGAATTGGCAGTTAATACGTGACCAGCCCTCACATTTAACATTTTAAAAAGTCCTTGAAAAAGACCTTGCAATGTATGTTTCACCTTAAATGGCCTACTATTAGTTTTTTAATTAACTCCTCTATATTTAGCCTCCCATTCCTTTTTCCACGAAATGAGAGAACAAAGGTTAAGAGAAGGTACTTATTATTCCAGACATTGAGTGTTGTTGTTTCAACTCTGCTAACTGAGAAAGTGGCAGGTGTTGCTTTTGTGTAGGGCTTGTCTCCATGGAGCAAAAATAAGGAAGGCGGCAGAAATGAAGAGAACCAAATGCAGGCAAAGAAAAGTGAGTGAGTTAGGAGTTAGTAAGACGACCCTCACATTTATTTTAAGTATTTTGTCGTGCCCCAGGAGCATAGTTATAATTGCTTATTTTGTCAGTCCCAGTCTTAATTGTAAGCAGAGCAAGGTTTTCCTAAATGCTGTAGGAAGCATGACCAATTGACCTGAATTGCCAAATGCAGACCTAACTAACTGTAGGCAAGAACCGTTAATCACTCACATAATTTTGACAGTGTGACTGCTGCCAAACCCAGTAAGTCAAGTATCTCAAAGCCCTAATTTGGGTTAGTATCTCATCGACCATCAGTATTGATAGAATTAATCAGATAATCACAAATCTTTCACTTTTAATTTGTGTTCATCCTATCCGAAACTTCTCATTCTGTTGGAAGTCAAGAAGTAGAAGAACTTGGCATAACAAACTAGTAAATTGTGAAAAAAGCAGATTGCAAAACATCATATACGATTTCCTTTTTAAAATGTTAAGTGTGTATGGTAGTTGTATGGACAGATGGTAGCCACACTTGTGAACACAGCATAACCCGATAGACTTGTTGAATCACTATGTTGTGCACCTGAAACTAATGGAACATTGTATGTCAACTGTACTTCAATAAAAATAAACAAAAACCTTTCTCAGGGAAAAATTATAGAGAGACGGTCAAAAAAAATGAGAAATGGTGAATACCAAAATGTTACTAGCAGTTATTTCTGGATGATGGGAACAAGTGTGACTTTACAAAAAAATGAGAAATTAGTAGTAAGAAACCAAAGGTACCAGGGAAGTTGGAGCAATTTGTAGTGATAGCGAGACAATACAGTATGTTCTGCTCCAGAGAAAATTAACTTAATCTACACGGGTTTATGTGGATACTCATGTTGTACATATGTTCTTGGGAAGTTGTGTGTGAATCATATGAAGCTCTTGAAGAACACCTTATTGGACCAACAGTCGGTCCAACTCATGATCCTCTCTAGGTGTAATAGCAAGTGTTGACCTTAAATTGTTAATAACACCAAACCTTCTTGATTTCCTCTATAGATCTTTTCATTAATTAATTTAAATTTCTAGTAAGAATTATTTTAAATTTATTTATATATTTCTATTTTTTTGAACTCACACAAACTTTAGAAACTTTAGAATAAAATGTGTTGGATTTAGCAAAATTATAGATTTTTCCTCTTTAAAAAGAGTGCTTTGTGATTTTGATGTACACCTTAGAAAGAGTTATCAATGAATTTTAGAGATCGAAGAGTCAGAAAATTAACTGGAGGGTTCTACAGGGTCTTTGTAGCAACCATTAATCTACTCAAATTGAGATTAAGTAATTTTTTTCTTTCTCACATGAAAATATGGAATATTTAGTGTACATGATAATCTTATCTTAAATAGGATTTGTCACTTTAAACAATGAATAGTTTGTTACATTTATCTCCTATCAAATTTATTGTGGATATACAACTTTTTAGAAGAATGAAAACAATTTTGGGCTGCCACCACTGATTTCTCTATGGTGGTGTTACTTACACATTTCTTTATACTGATTTTTGTTGTTGTTGTTCACTGAAAGCTCATTGGAAATAATAATGGCCACTATGGGAAATTATAATACAGTATTCCAAGTAATAGATGATGACTCTCATACCCATCTTCCTGGATATAGTTCTAATCTGATTTGTCTTTTTTGGAAAATACTCATTGGTCTATGGTGTACCTTTCTTATTGTAAAATATAGATGTCCATTATTTCACTCTTTTAAAATATTACCATCATTAAGTCAGAACATTTTAAAATTCTCAGAATAAAAGCTTAAAAATATACTAAAAAATAGCATAGTCCATTATCCTAGAAATGCTGAAACAATGAATATGGGACTGAAAAGTGGACAAATATCTGTCATTTGTCAACTTTCTAGTGGCTTATGCTGAATATCTCTTAGGCCTTGGATTTCTCTGTTTGTGCTTGTTTTCAAGGATGTTCTGTGAACTCTTTGCTTTATTTCCTGAGCATTTTTAATACAGTATCATTGTCTTCATTCTGTTACCTCATTTTTGAGTGAGGAACAATTAATTAAAATACAGAACAGATAGAATAATTAGATTCCCTTCACTTTCCACACAAAATTGGTTGATTGGACTTTTGCATTTCACTGGAACAATTAAATTGCCCACTAAAGATACATTTAGCTACAAATTTAACAGCTCACAAACTAATGAAAAGAAATCAACAGATTACTGGGCCTAAGAATGGCTTCATCTCTGTATACCATCTTTAGTTTATTAACAAGATCCTATGAAGAAGGTTCTAAGCAAGGAAGGAAAGTGGAAAGAAAAAAAGGTAAAAGAGTAGGAGGAAGAATAGAAAAAAGGAAAGAAGAGAGAGAGAGAGAGAGAGAGAGAGAGAGAAACTACTGATATTTATTTGGAAGTAGAGTCAAGCTTTCTATTTGGTGGGACAGTTGCTGTCTGGGTGTAATAGACCACAACACACACTTTACAGAAATTTACCTGGTGATCTCTGTAGTGAGAAGTTCATTTTGTGGTCTTAGTTTCAAAGAATCAAACTTCTCTCCTATTTAAAGTAGGAATTGGACCACTGAAGCTCACCAGTATAATTTATTATCACATTCTGAGACTCCTTCTGTAAAAATCAGATGTTTAGAAGCTTATGTTTCATAGCTCATTTGATCCCTATAGCAACATCGGGGGTCGGGGGTGGTCAGCAGTACCGGTTGTCATCACTTCTTTTTACTCATGAAAAACTAGATGCTAAGAGAGGTCCATGACTTGCTCAAGATAATGCAGCTAAATATGTTTAGGCCTGAATCCTAAAAATACCACGAGTGCCATAAATTGTAATAAGGGCTGTTTAGTTAGTACCATAGACAGAGTGCCTGGTACCTGGTTGTCATTTTGCAAATATTTGCTGAATGGATTAATGACTCTAAGAAATAAATTCTTCTGTATCTAATACCACAGCCTCTCCGTTACATTGTAGTTTCTCATCATTGTGTTTGTTCTGAGTGCGGTTTTTATATTCTAAGAAACCCTGGAAATGGAATGTCTTGCTCTTTCTTGCTTGAGTTACACTGTTTCATAGTAGTTGTAGATCCAGTTTGAGGTTGAAGTTAAATATAGAATTATTAGAATTTTTTTCCTAGTAGGAAATTTTTGCTTTCCCACTGATTTAGAACTGTGTACATGTTTTATTATTATGTTTGCATTGTTAATGTTTATTTTGAAAATATTTCATTGTGGCCTGTATCTTTATTGAATGTGTGTAATTGCGGGGCATGGGGGCGAGGGGAGGCTATGCTGAATTGCATAGGATTTTCATGTGAGGGTTCCCAGCTATGTTTATAAAAGGGGGACTGGGACTACCTACATCACAATCACCTAATTGCTTTTCATTTATTTATTTTTATTAGTGTTGAATTATTTATTTTTTACCTAGGTCCTTTTTAAAATGTGGATTCTAAATTTCCAGGGCTCAACCCTACATTTTAAAGTTTCAGAACCAGGGACGCCTGGGTGGCTCAGTTGGTTAAGTGGCTGCCTTCGGCTCGGGTCATGATCCCAGGGTCCTGGGATCGAGTCCCACGTCGGGCTCCTTGCTCAGCGGGGAGCCTGCTTCTCCCTCTGCCTCTGCCTGCCTCTCTGCCTACTTGTGATCTCTCTCTCTCTCTGACAAATAAATAAATAAGTTCTTTAAAAAAATAAATAAATAAATAAAGTTTCAGAACCACTTACTTATAGACCAAGACTGGCAGATGATAGAATCATTTATTTTCATGTCAGTATAAATTCCTTTGGAAAGAATTGAGTAGTTAGAAGGTTTTTGTTTTTTTCAAAATTTCAATTGCCATTTAAAAAATTAGATTATAAGAAATATACCAATATATTATTACTGGGTTTGTAAATCATTTTGGATATTCATGAAATAACTACTATCAGTCACAAAAGTGACAAAGAATGAAATTCAGATATATGCAAAACCATGACTAAACCTTGAAAACTTTATGCTAGGTGAAATAAGCCAGGCACAAAAGGACAATTATTGTGTGATACCACTTACACAACATGCCTGGTAGCAATATCTTGGTATATTTGCTATGACCTAATCATCATCAAATAATAATAATATGATTATTATAATTATATAAAATATTATTATTGTTGTTGTTATTATTTTGAGTGCCAGTAACTGACTTAGGACTGGATGCAATGAGAAGGTTAAGACTATCACTATTTTCACATCTTATGGTATACTTGTGGAGATAGGAATAATTTCTAAATAAACAAATATTTAGCAAATGGGTACTTCTAAAATGTTACATGGTATTCATATAAAAAGAATTGAAAGGAAGTAGGAAGATTCTTTGCTATCTTTTGGCTTTGTGGCTAGTTTTTCACATTTAGACCTTTACTGGTATCAGTAATACTTTGCATATACATTGCAAAAACCTTTTTTCACATTTACTTTGAAGCTATTTTCTTGTTGTGGTTTGGGGTTTCAGGATTTCGATATGAGATTGTACTACTGAGTTCAATATAACTAAAGTATGTAGGAAAAGTTAAAAGTACATTGAAAAAACCAATATACTATTGGGGCACCTGGGTGTCTCAGTCGGTTAAGTGCCTGCCGGAGGCTCAAGTCATAATCCCAGGGTCCTGGGATGGAGCCCCGCATGGGGGTCGGGGGGCCCTTCTTGCTCAGCGGGGAGCCTGCTTCTTCCGTCCCCCCTGCTTTTGCTCTTGGCTCTAGGCTCTCTCTTCTCTCTGCCAAATAAATAAATAAAATCTTAAAAAAATACACTATTAATTTAAATGCCTTCAGTGTATAGTGAAAGCCTTTCATTTTTGTTTGGTAAGATTTCTAATGAAACCAGTGTTTTGCCGTGACCGGAACACCACTGCCCATGGCAGTGCTGATGTGTCTCTCTACCTATACCAAGGGAATAGTTTAGCACCCAGGCTGCTGTTCAGAATGAAGAGGCTCTCTTGGAAGATGATGTGCTACCAGGTCAATGTGTTACTTTAGCTGACTCTAGCATAAGACATGGAGGAGCTATGGGCCTGAAAATTAGCTTTCTGGATCAAGATGGTTTATTAGGTGGCAGTTAAGAAATTCTGTGTGCATTCTCCAAAGCTAAGGTTAAGGTGATAAAGCAATTGAGCCTTTTAACACTTAAAGAAAGGTGGAGGTGAAATGAAATAGCCATTCAAAACAGCAAATAATTAATTGAGTCTCTTTGTTAACAGGCAGAAGGTCAAGTACAAATAACTACAGCAGTAATACAGTCTACATTCTAAACAGCTGAGTCTTTGACTTGAAAGTGATTAGATTGGATTGTTGGGAACTAATTAAAATGAGATTTTAATTTAGAAGAGTAGTGATATAGTTTGAAAGATACTATAAGAGATTCAAATATGATCATTTACCTTATTTATTGTCTTCTCTTTGGTTCTGTAGAATCACAACCTTTGAGTTCCATTTCCTTGCCTTTTCTTTTATTAAATCATGTTACATATTTGTTTTAAATCTGTCATAATTCTGCAGTTGCATATTGATTAGGTGATTAGGTCAGTGTACCCAAGAGCAGACAGAATTTAAGTACTAAAAGTTAATGAAATGGAAGCATGACTTTTCCAGAAATATTTGAACTAGCTACTTCTTCACCATAGGACTTCTCTGAATACAGTGTTTAAGTCTTTAAAGCCTGGAATTATGAGGATTTTGTTGAATTGTAATTATAAAAGATGAGATAGCCAGAAAGTTTTCCTCCTATGTATAGCACAAAGCAATATAACAGGAAATCATTGTGTTTTTAACAGAAGACCAAAAGCAAGCTTGCACATTACCTCATTGAAAAATGGTATCTGAGAAGAATAAGTATCCAAAATATACAGGGAGGTGGTGTTGAGGAAAATCTTTGCAAAGAAGAATTGGAAAAGACCCGGGACATGCTTGGATTGTGCTATAAAGAATTAGAGGGAGGCCTCCAGGTGCCAGGGAACAGCCTGGAGGGATGGGCAACATGCTGGAAAAAGCCAGGCAAACAGATGGCAGTGGCAAGAAAGAACTGATAAAAGGTGGGCGAGACAGGGTATATACATCAGCAAGGATTTGGGGCTATACATTTTTAAATGAAGCTGAATCAGAAGATATTTGAGAGAAGTATTTTTATGAATTTGTTATATCTTTTCAAGGAAGGTATTTTATTTTAGGGAGTAGGTTTAGGTTACTTAAAGGTCCAAAATAGAGTTTAATAACATTATATAAATGAAAACATCTCTCCATGGGGTCAGTCCAAAACATGATGCCATTGCCCATAAACCCATCCTAAAATAGATTAGACCCCTGAAAACATATTTTATACTGGGGATCTTTCTTAATCTCTGATGTTTGTGCTCCTGCCTCTTGGCAAAGCTCCAGTGCCACAGTGAAATGAAACTCCTTAGTTTCTACCATTCGGATGAGGAATGGTGGGTGGTGAACATATGTTTCTGAGAATCTGCTTTTATTTCAATCAAAGCCTCCTTTATACATTTAACCCACAGGCATGTAAGACCAGTTGGAGATTATTTCCCTTAATTCTATTTGGACTTGTTTTACTCCATTGTCGAAGTATTTGAGGATTATGAATGGTTGTACCTGTATCCGGAAGATACTCATTAAGCTTCGGCTGTGGGAACCATATGGAAATCAGGCCCCCTCTGAACTTCCTGCACACGTGCAGATGAGGCCTCACTCCCATTTTCATTTAATAATCTTGCGCTGCTGTTCTGGTTTGAGGAGAGCTGCTGGTCATGTCTGAGCTGCAGAGTGGTTTCAGAGCCTGTGAAATGTACAGCTCACAAGGAGCATCGACATGACAGCTGGAGAGATTAGAGTCCATTTTGTGTGTGTACAGAATTAGGCGACTGATACTCAGAAAAGCAGGCGAGCCTTCTCACATTAATCACTGTCTTTCATCCTAGAATCAAAGTGACTTCCTGTAAGGAACAACACATGTGGGTAGACATCATATGTTCCATTTTAAGTGGGTACCCATTATTTGAAATAAAATTTTATGGACTAAAACAAAAAGTGACAACAGTATGTGTATACTGAAGGATGGTAGGGAAGCATAACTAACCTGGCAAATTGCCGCCTCAGCATAACTCAGGTTCTACCGAAGAAGGCGTACCTGAGCACAGTTTGTAGTTCTTGCTCATTGTGTATAGTCAACTAAAAATAGCAGGACAGTCCTTAGCCCTGTGAAAGGATGCATCACAGGTGGAGATATGGTTGTCGTTTTTGGAAAGGGATTCCCTTGATGCTCTAGATTGAGAACACTTGCAACTGGCAATATTTTGATCTCTGAATTTTCTTACAAAAATTAAAACTTTTCCAGGATAACCTGAGAAGGGAAAGGACAATCGCAGGATTATAATAACAACTCAAGCAACCTTCTCTGATTCTGAGGCTCTGTTAAATTGCTAGAAAGCAAATTTAGCAACTCCAAGGGGCTTTGGTCTCCAAGTGGAGCTGGCAGTGCTTCTGTGCTCCCTTTGGTGAATCCATTGGCACACCACTCTCCTTCCCCTGGCTGTATTACTCTAGTCACGGCTCAGTTTCTCTGTGGTTGGTTTACCCTAATAAGGTAACTTCTGTTAGCCCTTGGAAATATTCTCTCCATCTTCCTTTCATTGTCCCCACAGTTCCCCTACAATCGCTCACAATTCTTTTAACTCCTCCTCAAATTTTTTGCCCTTCTCAACTTTCCTCTTCTCACTGAAAGACATTTATTATCAGCCACTCAAAACTTTTTCTAAATTGAAGCCCTTCTAGCTTCTCAGACATTATATTCTTCCCGTCCTTCATAGCTCCACGGACTCCGCCCAGCAGAGGGGAAGAAGGGCAGACATACGAGGAGAGCTAGAAACAAATGTATACACCATTGAGCAAAGGAGTTAGACATTTAATTTCACATTCATATTTTTTAGTTTAAAGCATTGATAAACTACCGTAGGAACGGGTTATTGCAGTATAAATAGCAGAAAAAAATTATAGAGAAAAAGTTTCTGATAGCTTAGTAACTGGAGCTGTGTAAGTGGCTATCCAGCTGAGCGAGTAAATGATGTTGCTGTTTTCAGAGGTGACCAGTTGCTGGTGACTTTGTAGAACCCCAAACCTCATGGATTTTTTTTTTTTTCCTGGAGACAATTTGCTAATGCTATTCAGTTGCCAACTGGGGACATAAAGTTGACATTTTCAAGGGAGCAAATTGTGTGTAGTTATTGGAGCCTAACTGAAAACTCTTCCACCAAGCAATAGTACTATACAGTATTTTAAAAATTAATAAGTTCGACAGGGCTAGAACAGAAACAAGCCAAGATGCTTCATATTCTACTCATATTCTGACCTCCACACTGTCAACATCCTCCAGGAGACTGAGCATTTTAGAGAAATTATGAGACTTTCAGCGGTCATGGGGCATTTCACTTCTCCCCACACATACATGTAACTCAGTTTTACTAGAAAAATTTGAATCCAGAAGTCACTTGAAACATTAATAATGCTTGTCACCACAGTTGCTAGAGAGCATATTAGTCCCCTGATACATGTAGTGGAATAAAGAAAATGCAATGGGTGCACATTCTCAGTTCATAACAATAAGCTGTGCAAAAACATATAACTTTATTTTGCCATTACTGGAATTTAGGTTTCTTCTTGCAAGCAAAACCGTATTCTTTTCAACTCAGGGTGGGGAGCTCAAGAACTTTTGAAGGTAATTCAAATCAAATTAAGTCTGTTTATGGTTCTTCGTCTTGTCAGAGTAGAGTCTGAGCTCTGGGGAGTCTATAGTGTGATAGCAGCAGGGGAGGGACACCTGGACCCCAGCTGACATCTCTCGGTGCTCTTATCCATTGAATAGTATATTGGCTTGTCTGGTTGTATAGATATTCCCGCCCCCACCCCCATGCCGGCAGCCGTTGAAATGCCCCCATCCCCATCTGACTCTTGATCGTCTATTGCCTGACTTTGGACAGTGTCATATGGTAACCGTCATCATGAGATAACAAGGCGGCAGGTTGGCACGTCGGTGTATACCTCACATCTTTGTATAACCCCAGAGAGTTACCCTGAAGATGCTCTAGCCATGTTGCTTGGGGTGCACAGCCATAATGTGCGCATGTGAATTCCACAGCTTCTGTCCATCACAAACACCTGTTGAAAACAATTAAGCAATTTTCAGAAGTTGACTTCATCAAAGATAAAACATTCATTTTATATTGCTAAGGAAAATAATCCTGTTTCTTTTTTTCGGGTATCTGTCCAGTGAGAAATTAGTTATGGGTACAGCTTAAATGGTGGCTCCAGGTAAAATGGTCAAGACTGCCTTCATCCTCCTTCTCTTCACTTTTACCAACACACCTCCTGCTTGAAGCTTGTTATCTCACACCCCACAATGGGAGCCACGTGGAGGCCTATGGCAAGTAGGATGTTAGACACAGACCGGTCCCTGGGCCATTCTTCCAGTAGCATTCTCTAGGTGACTGCACATGCTACGGACATCTTGCATCAATGTTAAATATTCTCACTTCTGCTCTTGTGTATCAGTATTTGTTTTATATCTCAGTTAGTCTGCCATTTCCATGATGCATTGATGGATATAGATATGGCTTGATGTAGAAAATGTCAATTCCTTGTACTTTTAGGCTTTTTCATGGTTTGTATATTCTTCAAGCCTACCAAAAGAATGAGGCACTATTTGCTAACTTGGTTGAAGCTATAAGTATAAAGCCAATGAGCTTAATTGCAGTATTAGGGTTATGAGGCTAATTCGAGGATTTGATTCCTTTGAAGACCAGTTAATTTTTATTCTGTGGTCTTAACTGGTGCTCTATTACAGAGACATATTCATTGAGATAGTGTGTATAGAAGGGCAAGACCTGTCTTGACTACAGTAGAAACAACTCAGACACTCCTGAGTGCATGTTGTACTTTGGGAACAGAGACATGGTACTTCTGTGTGAATGTATGCACTTTGGGAGTCTGATTAAAAGTGTAGTCAAGGGGCGCCTGAGTGGCTCAGTGGGTTAAAGCCTCTGCCTTCGGCTCAGGTCATGATCTCAGGGTCCTGGGATCAAGCCCCAAATCAGGCTCTCTGCTCAGCAGGGAGCCTGCTTCCCCTTCTCTCTCTGCCTGCCTCTCTGCCTACTTGTGATCTCTCTCTGTCAAATAAATAAATAAAATCTTTAAAAAAAGTGTAGTCAATATTCATATTTATGTTAAATATTCATCTCCTACAGTTCCACAGATATGCCAACTCTAAGCATACTCAATGTGTAAAAACCCAGATTTACAAAATAAAATCAGTGAATGTATTTTTCAGTCCAGAAGTTTTGTTATAGATCAGAGGAGTTTCTTTAAATAGCAAGATTCCATATTGCATGGTAGAATACACACACATACACATACATATATATGTATTACATACATGCTGTATATTTTATATATGTGCTATGTAAATATATTCATTTACATACAACCATCCTAGACTATGAGGTGTCGTAATTATATTCAGTACCTGAAAATTGCAATGTTCTGTTTTGACATGCTTCAGATAATAAACTGGCGGAAATTAACTCATTGATATGACTATACTAAATTCCTCAGAAATGTTCATAGTTAAGTGAGAGCATTTATTTCAGAATCAAAATACAAAATTACAAAACTATTTCAGCTCTTTTCAAGTACAGAAGTCAAAAGTCATACTACACATTTGATTGAGTTCACATAATCAAGGCAGATTTACTAAGAAGGCCAGTTGTCACCATTTGCTTATTTAATTTCTTAGAATCCTAGTTAGTGGCAGTGAAACAACTCTTCAATTTAACCAAGAAAAATTTGTATCAGTAAACAACATCTCACTTCTCTGAAGTCCATGCTTTTGTTGTTTCATCAGTACTGCTAAAATGCGTTTGTATAAGGAATTATAGAAGATAAATCTGAGACAGCTTGTGGCTCCTATTGCCACATTCTTAGATCACTTTGAACCCCAACTGGAATCTCTCCGGTTCTCTGAGAGACTCTCTTGCTGCTGCTCTGTGGCCTGATTCAGGGAGGATGTGCTGTGAGAAAATAGCCAAAGTGTGTAGCAAATCATCCCTTCCCTATCCTGTCCCTACCCTACATAGGAGCCTGCTAAAGAGCATTGGGCCCAGTGCTCTGAAGCTCATTCTACTTCTCAGAGTTTTCTGTGCACATAACCACGCTATGCCCCTGCCTGATGGCGCCTTTCCCATGATCTCTTGCCCCCACCCCCGGAAGACCTGATCCCTATCTAAGAAATGAAGGTGTTACAGAAAACACATTTGTAACATTAACCTGGTTTTTCCAACCTCACCTGTAATTATATATAATATATTACATATATATAATTATATATAATATAATTACAAGCCTGGGGATTAACAAGGGGCAGGGGGTTGGGTGAGCCTTGTGGTGGGTATTGAGGAGGGCACGTATTGCATGGAGCACTGGGTGTGGTACATGAACAATGAATCTTGTAACACTGAAAAAATAAAAGTATTTGGGAAAAAAAAAAGAAAGGAAAAAATAATAATAATAATAATAACAAGCCTGTTTGGATTGGAGCACTTTCTGAGGTAGCAGGGCAGAAACGATTGTTTGGGATTGAAATGCAAAATAATACGTAAAAGTATTGAACACTGTATTGAATATTGAGTATATATATATTATATTGAAATATAGAATATTAAAATTCTGAAAGTGTATCTGAAGTTATAAGCTCCACATTTGTGACTATATATCAAGAATGAACCCAAAGAGCAACACAAATCTACGTAGTTTCTTTTGTTTAAATTTAAAAGGTTCACATGATACAAAGCAAAGTCTGCCAGGAACAACAACAATGTAGCTAAAATAATGACCTAAGTAAAAAGTTTGTAGAGTACTAATTAGTAAAACTGCAGTGAATTAAAAAAAATGAATCATTGAAAATGCAGCTATAGGTACAAGGTTCCCCTTACTGATAGTGAAGTAAGTATATAGAATCCAACAATAAAATTACTCATTTTTATCTTGATTTTACAGATAATATCCACTTAAGACTAATCTGTGCTTTTCGATGTGAATAGTATTATATTTAGTTTTAATGTTTCTTTAGTTAGTTGTATAATAAAACTTGACCAAAGCTTTCAGATGCCTTTCTTGCCTTCTAATGCAATAGACTGTGAAAAATCCCTTTATTAGAGGGTTTTTGAAATAAATATTCTGAGTCTGAAAGAACGATTATAACAGTTTGCTTGGGCCCAGTTAATTGATCTCCTTTACGAATTTATTTTAGGAAAAGAGCTCTAGAATTTACTTACTTACTGTGAGCTGGACCTGCCCCAGAGATTTCATACCTGTTGACTCAGTAGTTATTACGATAATGGAGGTGAAAGAAATCGTCAAGATTTCTACAGATTCCTAACCTCACAGGCCCTCAGGCACTGGAGATTTGTTAAACAAGCTGTTCGGACTCTAAGCACACCCTCAGTATCTGCTTCTCAGCTCCAGTGGACTTTCTTTCATGTAAGAATGTGGGCCTAAGATTGCCAGATCTTCTTATTTTTTCAAGAGGAACAAGATATTAGAATTTTTATGTCAAGTCTCCTGCTTGTTTGGCTAGTTCGAGGTAAAAAGAAAATTATGAAAGAACCAACAAAAGATTTCTACAAGCTAGCCTTGATTTTCTGACTTCTGGTTTGGGCCTCTGATCTAGCCTTATCTCCCTGAAAATGAGAGACCCAGATTGGTTATGTAGGGTGCCTTACACTCAGTGGCCTGCTTGTAGCAGAATGGTGATAACCCCTAGTAATGGGGTTGTACCCCATGGAAATTGTAACCCACTTCATACCTTTGTGAGGCACAAGGTGACCCAGTAGAAGCACTTAGGCCATGGAGAATGGGTGAGGTCACAAGCACTCATGGGCCTTTCTACCTCTAACCTTCTATGAAAACCATGCCAAACCCAGGCAATATTTTCCGAAATCTAAAAAAAAAAAAAAAAAAAAATGTAGCTATGTGTCCTGATGGATGTTAATGAAACTTACTGTGGTGATTATTTTTCAATATATACAAATATCAAATCATTATGTCATAACCCTAAAACTAGTAAAATGTTATATGTTAATTATATCTCAAAATAAAAGGAGGGAAGTTATCATTTGATACGACTTTCTTTTTATATGAGTTTTTATAAGTGTTGAGAGGACTTTTTTTTTAAAGATTTTATTTATTTATTTGACGGAGAGAGAGAGATCACAAGTAGGCAGAGAGGCAGGCAGAGACAGAGGGGGAAGCAGGCTCCCTACTGAGCAGAGAGCCCAATGCGCGGCTCGATCTCAGGACCCTGAGATCATGACCTGAGCCAAAGGCAGAGGCTTTAATCCACTGAGCCACCCAGGTGCCCCAGGACTTTTTATTCTACATCTTCTTTTGATGATTCAAGCAGCAATGTTTATCTTTTATTGTGATGATGTAAAGTTTTGTGTTTTAATGCATAACCATTCTTTAGGACAATAAAAAATGACCTGTCTAATATAAGGCATTCCCAGAATATGAGTTCTTTTATCTCATTAATGAAGAGTTAAAATTTAGATGGCACAGTGATATATGTAGTTAGTGACCAATATACTGTGGTATTTTTGAGGGATTAATGCTTACATTAAACTCTAGCTAAAATGACTTCTAGTAATGACATTAATTCTATTATAATCTGGACCAAGCCTGGGCCATGCAAACATAAAAATCTTTATAGTCCAGAAGGAGGTTTTAGGATTTTACTGTAAATGGGAGAAGAGCAAAAGCCTAGAAACAGGGTTAAGGTATACGTGTGACGTCAGGATGGGCATGGAGGCAGGAACCGAGAGCGTAGCATACTTGCTAGTCTCTCCATTCCCACAAAACGCAAGAAGGCATCTCCTGAGTATTCTAAAGTACCTTCCTACTGCTCCAGACAGCATCAAAATTACAAGGTACAGCAAGAATATACAAGAACATGAAATCAGTTACAGAGTTGATGAGACCTAAGACATGGCTCTGTTTGCCCTGTAACAGGGTGAAAACTGCGTTTTTATCAAGATAGGAAGTGAAATTCAAGAAGAACATTAAGTGTCATAGATATCTTAGGACTTTGCTAGATCTTATCCCCTCCACACAGCCATTCCAATTAGACACACATTCTGCCACACCAAATTGATGGGAGACCTATGCAAACAATTCTAGGCATCCTGTCCAAGCCTCTGGAGAAATCTTGACTAATTAAATTAGTGGCATAAAACAGAATGCTTAAAATTCAGGCTCCAGAAACAAATATTGTTAAAACAATGCTTATTATGAAAAAACTGAAATTATAAATTTAAATGCAAATTTTAGTATTTATTGGACAGCATACATTGTATCCCTAAAGGAAAGCACATAATCCTTCACTTGTTATTTTTGACACTTCTCAGGACATAGGCAAATAGCCAAGAAAATTTAGACAAAGGGAAGTTCAGTGATTTTCACAATGTAAGTCTATAATAACTTTCATACCACTTCTACTTACATCGAAGTAGTGCCTTCAACAGCCTAATGATTAAAATATAGGTATAGATTTTGAGCAATAATGGGATTAATGTTAGTAATAGCTTTTTTTTTTACCATTTTGAATCATTTGATTAGATTCATGAGTTTAATATTACATTAAGATTTATAGATATATTCAAAGTGGTAATTCATAAGACTTTAATTATATAGATAGCTCACTTTGCATATTCTATTTTGCCTCATGATCTTAAAATATACATTATTTTAAAATATAAAGTACTTTTCAAGTACCTCAAAAGCTTAAAAGTTGTTGGCATAAAATATTGTTTTATGGTGATAAGAATTGCTTTTCATATTATTTCATTAACGTTAATACTGCGTGTCCATATTAGGTGGGGGAACTTGGCAATTAGTACCAGGTCTCACCCCTTTCCTGGAGCATTTCTTCTCAGGTAATGTCATATGACCCAAACAGTTGTCATCTGTTCATAGACTTCCCACAAATCTGAACCAAAAAATCTAGGCATTTTTTTTTAATCATATACGTAACTCTTCTGGGGCAAATAATACATATGTTAATTAAAATAAATAAAAAGTCATATACAGAACTCCATACCCCCCAACTTTGGTTTTATGTCTTTCCTGATTTTTTGCTAGTACAATCACATGTGCATTTTCTTTCTCCAATTACAGATGCGAGGTCACAGTACACATAATATTTTCTATTTCCATTTTAATATATAAATTACGTTGATAATTTCACATCATTAAAAATTATTTTATAATATAATTTTAATGACTGGAAAATATTTTATTATGTGGATAGACTAAGCAATCTACTCTTGCTGAATTTTTTTAAAATAGATAATGTCCATATAACTAAAATTTTGCATATATATATGTAATCGTTTCATTAGGACAAATTCCTAAAAATATAATTGTCACGTTAAAGAACATAAAATCTTGACACTGTTTTACAGAAAAGCATGTTACATGATCATTTGCCTTATATAGAGAGTACCCATGTCCCTAGACCCTCAACAACAAACTGTATTCTAGTATTACTATTATTATTGTTATCGTTATTAGGTGTTTGTCAGTATAATAGGAAAATGATATTCCATTGTTCTAAAATGCAGCTCTTTGGTGATCACTGAGGCTGAATGTTATCTTATACATTTTCTGGTTATCTAAAACAGAGAGACATAGGAGGGGAATTTTTTAAATGTCTATAAGTAGTTCTGCATTACAATTTCATCAGCGTCACTGTGCCGAGATCCTTTCGCTCTGGCTGTATGTAATGGCAGTAAAATTATAGAAATATAATGGTTAATCAGTCAATGAAGGGGACAGTTCAGTCAAAAACTCTGATCAAATTTCCTTTTAAAATAAAGAATATAATTTAGTGAAAAATTGTGAGACTAATTTTCACAAGGAGATGCAAATGATTTAGATGATTTCATTTTCTCTGCAAGATATAATATGAAATATAAATCTTATTGAAACTGCATATTTACTTTGATGAAGTGTTACATTTTGAATATATTTAATCTTTTCAGTTTTTGTGCATTTACTTTCCTTTAAAAGCAACTCCATTCAAAATGTGACTTGAATTGGGAATATTTTTATCTATCCTTGATTTCCAAATTCATATTAAATGATCATTTATGTGATGATGTATGAGATGTTCCTTGAAATGTGTCTGTTCAAAGACTTGAAGTGTTATTGGCAGGAAATTGGCCTTATTAAGATATAGTCATTGCTGTGTAACAAATTACTCCAACATCTCGAAGCTCAAAATAACAAATGTTTGTTATCTCACACATTTTCTGAGTATCAGGAAGCCAGAAGCAGCATGGGTGGGTGGTCTGGCTTGTGGTCTCTCATGAGACTATAGTGACACTGTTGGCCAGAGCTAGGCTCTGAATAGTTGACTAGGTCTGAAGGTTCTGCTGATAAGCTCACTCATATGGTTGGCAGACCTTACTTCCTCATCAAACAAGCCTCTCAGTAGGGCTGCTCAGGATGGGCATGGACTTCCCCCGAGTGAAATTCCAGGGATAGAGTGGGATGTCAGTACCCTTGTTTTAGGACTCCAAATTACATAATTTTCAAATGGCTAAACCTAAATGCAGTTTAAAAGGATCTTCTGAGACATACAAATGTCTAACAGACACATGAAAAAATGTTCATCATCATTAGACATCAGGGAAATCTAAATCAAAACCACATTGAGATACCACCTTATACCAGTTAGAATGGCAAAAATTAACAAGGCAAGAAACAACAAATTTTGGAGAGGATGTGGAGAAAGGGTGGGAATGCAAGTTGGTGCAGCCACCTTGGAAAACAGTGTGGAGATTCCTCAAAAAATTAAAAATAGAGCTACCCTATGGCCTGGCAATTGAACTACTGGGTATTTACCCCAAAGATACAGATGTAGGAAAAAGAAGGGTCCTATGTACCCCAATGTTCCTAGCAGCTATATCCACAATACTGAAACTGTGGAAAGAGCTGAGATGCCCTTCAACAGACGAATGGATAAAGAAGATGTGGTCCATATATACAATGGAATATTACTCAGCCATCAGAAAGGATGAATACCCAACTTTTGCATCAACATGGACAGGACTTGAGGAGCAGAGAAAGTCAATTATCATATGATTTCACTTACTTGTGGAACATAAGGAATAACATGGAGGACATTAGGAGAAGGAAAGGAAAAGTGAAGGGGGGGAAATCGGCATGGAAGATGAACCATGAGAGACTGTGGACTATGAGAAACAAACTGAGGGTTTTAGAGGGAGGCGGTGGGGGAATGGGTTTATGTTTATACATAAACAATGGATCTTGGAACACTACATCAAAAACTAATGATGTATTGTATGGTGACTAGCATAACACAGTTTAAAAAAAAGGATATTCTGATTTTTTTTTAAAACACCTCTCATCTTTATTGTTTTCTTGAGGGTTTAAATCAAATTCCAATGTTTATTTTAAATGAATTAAAGAAACTTAAGTATGTGATTTTAAAGAAATGTCTAAGCATTTTCTTATGTATGAATCCTCTTTCTTGCAGGTGCTTAGCTTTAATGTTAAAATTCTTTTTTTTTTTCTAATGTTAAAATTCTTATCCCTCTGTATTTTTTATTTGAATATACTTTCAGCATGGCTTCTCCTCCAGAGGTTTAAAATGAGAATGACATCAATAGTAGCTTTCTATCACTTGAGACCTAAGTAGGATTGATGTCACTGTCATGGGCGGGAAGGACTCTGTCATGATTTTAATATAGCCCATTTAGTCACGAAATTGCTCTTCTTTGTCTTAAAACAATAGACATAACTGATTATATAACCTTATTTTATTCTAGGTCCCCTAAAAACCCAGAACAGAAGATCATTAAAAGAGTGATTGCTCTTGAAGGAGATATTGTAAAGTAAGTACTGAAACTGTTGTTTTTGAATTCAAGTTATAAATTCTGGAATTTTGTTGAGTTTCACATCATATCACTTGGGAAGTACCATGCAATTCAGAGGAACAAAGCTCTGGAGACATCCCGAATGAACTGATACATCTTCAGTGAGCATCATTAACCATTTCAGAATGTAAGGCATGCATAGCCTCTTGATTATATTATTATCTTTTATCTGCGAGGCATAGGAGAAATAAATATTAACTGAAATTAACCAGGTTTTCTAAACTGACCACTAAATTATTTTTTCAAATATTAAAATTAGGATGATTGTTTTAGATTGTGGTATTAAGGTTTGCTTTAGACAAATTCATGGACATCTTATTATTTTAGAAGCAAATACAGAAACTAAGTGGGAGTTTTTCTACACGTGTACTCACAACCCTGAGATCATGATCTGAGCTGAAACCAAGAATTGGATGCTTAAGCAACGGCACCACACAGGTGCCCCAATATTCAGAAAATTTTCTGAGCCTGTTTGCCAAAAAACTTAATTCTAAAACATCTATATTAATGACCCTACAGATTAAACAATCTCATTAAAATGAATCTCAGTTGGTTTTAGGGCAGAATCAAGGCCAGTAGTTCTCAGAGGAAGGCCAGAGTGTCGCTAGGCATTCCCAAGACCCTTTGAGGGGGTCAGTGAGATCAGAACTACTTTCATAATAATACTGAGATGCTGTTTGCCTTTTCCCTCTCATTTTCTCTTGAGTGTACAGTGGAGTTTTCCAAGGGTATGTGATGTGTGCTGTGGCATCAAATTGAGTGCAGGATTGGATTTTGGAATATGACTATCTCCTATTCAGCCAAACACTAAACGGATTGGCAAAAATAGAAAAAAAATGCCACTGATCTCACTATTTTTTCTTTTGTTTTGGAAAATAATTATACTTTTCATTAAACATATTTTTGTATGTGTTAACATATAGGTTTATTATGTTTTTAGATTGAATCTATAACGGTTTTTTTTTAATTCACCATTTTAGTTTCCCATATGGTAAATATCGACAGTGTATTTTCTAATGTGGTAAATATTGACAAACAGTTCTTGGAGAGCCTCAGTTATTTTTAAGAGTATAAAGGAGTCCTCACACCAAACAGTGTGAGAACTTGCTGATGTAGGAATGAATGGCAAAAATGTTCATGTCATGATTACCTGTCCATGAGTATTGGCATTATATGAATGGAACTATTGCAGGATGGTTTGGACGGTTTATATTTATGAATATTTGTGCAGTCTTTTTTGTTTTTAAAGGTTTTTTGAGGTAAAATTTATATACTGTACAACTCACCCATTTTAAATATACAGTGTAATGAGTTTCAGTATAAATGTATAGAATTGTGCAAGCCTCACCTCACCACAGTCTGATTTTTGAACACTTCCATCACCTTCAGAAGTTCCCTCCTCCCATTTGCACTTAACCGAGGCTCCCACCAGTCCCATATGGCCAGTCCCAGGCAACCAGGGATCTGCTTTCTGTCTCCATAGTTTAGCCTTTTCTAGAAAATTTATTTAGATGGTATTATACAATATATAGTCCTTTATACCTGTGTTTCCCCCCCACATATCAGAATTTTTTTTAGTTCCTTATGTGTGTATATCTGTTGGTCCTTTTTATGGTTCCATTGTATGGACCTACCACATTTTATATGTTCATTTAGGAGCTAATGAACATTAGAATTTTTCCAGTTTAGGGATATTATGAGTAAAGATATGAACATTTATGTAAATGCTACAGAGGTGTGTCTTCAGGTGGAAATGCATTTTTATTTCTTCTGAAATGTATTTGCACGTATCACTGTTAAAACGCCTATATATCAAGAGATGCTGGCTATTATGGTGAAGTAGATGTTTAACTTTGGTAACTACCAAACTGTTCTCAAAACTGGCTATAATATTTTAGGTTTTACCAGCAATGTACAAGGGTTTGAGTTTCTTTGTATCCTTGCCAACACTTGGTAAATATTTCTGATTATAGCCATCCTCATAGGTATAAAATAGAATCTTGTTGTGGTTTTGATTTGCATTTCCCTGAAGGCTTCTGGCGTTGAGTATGTTTCCATGTGCTTACTTGCCATTTGTATATTTTCTTGGGTGAAGTGTCTTTTCAATGCATTTGCTCATTTTGTACCGGTTATTTAATATTTTGAATTATAAGAGGTCCTTTTATTTTGATTCCTTAAGTAGATTGGGCATTTGGGGGAGGATGAATGTATATAATAATGTAATTTTAGTCAGGTGTAAGTGTATTTGTACCAAAGAGTTTAGTTTTTGTTATGTGTAGGATTTGCGTGGTCAATATACAGAATTTGGAGATTGCTTTCTATTTTGAAGATCCTCTCTAGTCTTCTGATTTCAGTTAGAAACTGCAAAGAGCAATAAATTTGGAAAACTATTTGATATACATCCATAAATATCCAAAATATGCTTTTAATATTTGGAAAATAGTTTGTGTGGATGTGATGCAAATCCTATTCAAGGAATGAGTCAGCAAACCTTGAATACATTATATGAAAAGATTGAAGCTGGTCACAAAAGACCATATAGCATTTGATTCTATTTATGGTATATGAAATGTCCAGAATAGGCAGATTCATAGAGGTAAAAAATAAGGGTTCCCAGGGGCATAAAAAAGGGGAATGAGAGATATGGGTATAATGTTTTTTGTTTTTTTGTTTTTGTTTGTTTGTTTTTGGTAGGTGTCATGAAAACATTACAAAATAAAGTGTGATAGTTGCACAGCCCTGTGAATATATTAAAAACAATGAATTGTACATTTTAAATGGATAAATTACATGTTACATAAATTACACCTCTATAAAGCTATTAAAAAAAAGAGAATTAGTCAACAAAGGGAGCAAAAATTTTATCTATGTCAAATAATCTAACAAGATTAGGAATGTCAAGTGATTCATTTTATATTATAATCCAAAGAGAACACAGCTTTAATTCAGATGTATCATTATTGGTCACTAGCTGAAGAGCCAACAATGTGAGATTATAAAACTTGGTCACACATAAAAAACTCTTGTAATTAGAAGTCCTACAACAGACCTTCCTGAGGAAAGACCTGGATTGTTGTTTTCCTCAGTACGTGTAAATACTGTATTGGGTTCACAGAGGGGCTGAACTGGAATGAAGGTTATTGGTGCCGTGCTGGGAGATGAGGGGAAAGGAAATAGGGATCTAAGAGATTTATCCCTTTTTTTCCCCCACTGCTGCAACCCATATGGGGAAAGGCTGTCTTCTTTGTTCTAACCATAAAATTAACACTTTGGACATGTGGCCCTTTCTGTCTCCCTTCACTACACTTCTGTCGTGAAGCAATGAGTGACATAAAGAATGGAAATATCAAGATGCAAGACTTTCCCAGTATGTAGGCTCTAAAAACTTTTTGATAATTGATTAGAAAAAAAAAATTTTTATTTGATGTTTTAAAAGAAAATTTAAAATTTTATTCCTCTGAATAAAATAGGTGCTTAAAAATTCTAGACTCCCTGGGCTTTAAATTAATAACTGGATGTATTCCTATAACAATTTTCTAACAGCGCTGAAAAACATTAAGAGGTATTAGGTAAAACAATATTATTTACTGATGTGCTTACCTCTTTTTGTCTATGACCCATTTTTTTAAATGCCAAAACATGTTAAAAAATTTTAAAAATATGCTGTCTTTCTTCTACCAGAAATCATTTGTCTATTTGTGTCCTAACTTGTGGTAGACAAGGTACTTTGGTCTGTGATGTGGACTTTCCCTTCCCAGTCTTATCTTGAATAATACTTGATTACTTAGTAGGGAAGCTAAACCTAAATGCGTGTCACCAGAATTTTTTTTTTTTTTGGAAAGAACTTGATATTTCATAAAATGATCAAAGAAAAAAATCTTACTTATTAGGACTCAGTTACCCTTTTTGTGGATTTTTGTAGTATTTTTATTGTGAATTACACATAATCAGAGAGTAGAGAGGAAATAATTATCTTTTCAGAGCTAAGTGCTTTCAAGGCTTAATCTAATCCTCAATTTAATGTTCTGTTAGTTATAAAAAACAGATATGTCATAAAACATAGTTTAAAGAGCATTATTTTAAAGATAATTCAGCAGATGGTTGACTCATATTATGTTTCTACCTGGGGAAAGAAGTGTGGCAGAAGCCAACGATCGCCTCACTGAAGACTAGAAATGGGACTACAGCTGGACTTCCGGCTTCTGTGCACCTGTACCCTCTATCCTTGTGTTTGCCTGTCTTGCTTGTGTTCCCATTGGCTTTTGCTCCATTGCCAACTGCTGACTTCCTTGGGTGTGCCTCTTGTTTAAACTACCTGAGAGAAATCCGAATGTGTCCCTTTAAGGTACAGAACTAGGATATGTCCACCTGACATGCCACTGGTCAATCAACTCATGAGCTGCCTTTGGGGTGGGTGCCCTTCCTTGGTCTGGCTAGTTGTGACTGTGTAGGCCAGTCACCTAGTACAGACCTTATGGCTCTAAGGAACCTCTTTGAAGGGGCTTATACGTCTGGCAGATACTGTGAGGCCTCCCATATTGGGACATTGTAGTCAGCACTCGCTTCACTTAGGATCACACTTTGAAGCCTCATGTTCAATAAAACTATAATCTGTTCTCCTTGGTAATTGCTTTGACCTTACCCTTTGGGGAAGATTTATTTATTAATTTATTTATCTATCTATCTATTTATCTATTTAAATTACAGAAATAACACAAACTAGGAAAATTCAACATGCTATCATGAACATTCTTGCACACATACTTTTGGACATTTGTGTGTTTATTGTTGTAGAACAGATAGCTAGAAGTAGAAATACTGGGTCAACATACGTTGTTGTTATTATTGTTGCTGTTATTTTTATTTCTAGTGTATACAACCAGGTTTCCCTCCCAAGAGGTTTACTTTACATCTCACCAATATATTTACGCTCTTACCAATGCTGCGTGAAATACGCATTTCAGAGGAAGTGGATTTAAATATCAAATGCAATGGGGAAGTGGTGGACTTCAGATTCAGAAGTCAAAACATCTCAACACAAATTCTGAAATTAGTTTAGATGATTAGGTTCTATTTACTTTAATAGAATTATTAAATTCTTTTAAATTGCTGACCAAGTAGGCCTTAGAAACATTCATTTAATGAGCACTTGTCTAGCCACTAGAGAGACATAATTGAAGAGACGAGACAAAGTCCCTGCTCTCATGGAGCTTACATCCTAGTGGTTAGAAGCAGATAACAGGCAAATACAGAACACGAAATGCAATACATAACACTGAGCTAGAAGTGCTAAGGAAAAATAAAGCCAGAAAGATTGTATAGAGTGGGGGTTCTGGGACTGCTATTTTAGGCAGGACGTTCACTCTAAACCACTCTAATGAGCAGATATGTAGCAGACTCCTAAATTAAGGGAGGCAGGAAGAGAGGCATAGTAGGATCTAGGACAAAGGCAGTTCACACCAAAGAAATAACAGATTCAATCCTGAGATGGGTACATAGTAAGTGAGTTTAAGGAATTGCAAGAAGTCAGCATATCGGACCCCACTGAACGAGGAAAACTCAGGTAGGAGACTAGTATCAGAGGTTTGCGGAGCTCTGTGGGTCATAGTAAGGACTTTGCATTTTATTGTAGTGGGATGGCAAACCTGCGGAATGTTTTGAACCATGAGTGATAGGATGTGATTGGCATTTTTAAAAGATCCCTCTGTCTGCTGTGTGGAGAATAGACGAAAGGGAAGCAGTCTGACCCAAGTAACTGGTCAAAGTATTTTTCTCTTGAGGAAATAATATGTAGCTTCTTCTAAAAGTAGTTGAGTATCCTTGTTTATGACATGAATAATGACTACTTTGATTTGATATTTTCAGAGTGACTCATAAAAGTAGTCACATTATTTGTAATTACAGTCATTATGATTATATTGACAAGGCAAAAGTAGAGTTGAAGTATTTGTTCAGTGAATTCAGCCAAATATTCCTAAGATGATAGCAGAGGTGAGTTTTGCAAGTCTGAACTTTCTGTCATGATGTCAACATTGATTAACATCACAAGACAGTTGCTTGATTGTGTGTTTCTTAACTTGAAATATAGCCGTTTTCATAAAGTTTGCCCAAATGGGTCTGCTTATCTATAACAGGAACAGTAAAAAGCTAATGAAAGTAATATTTAGACAAGGCCATTAGTTCCACCAAAATATTTTTCATAGTTATTTGCTTTTTCTTAGTAATTTGTTATGACTCACATAGAAAGACTATTTTAGAAAAAGATCAAATGAATACAAAGCACTAAACTGCAGGAAGTCAATATGATGGGCAAGCCTGGTGGTGGGTATTGAGGAGGGCACGTATTGCATGGAGCACTGGGTGTGGTACATAAACAATGAATCTTGTAACACTGAAAAAATAAAATAAAAGTATTTGGGGGAAAAAAAAAAAAAAAAAAGGAAGTCAATATGAATCAACCACAACTGAAATTTGTAAGGCATCAACATTTTTTACTGGGCACTTGTATTTCTGTTTCACAGATTTTTTCTCAGCCCCATCAGAAATGAAGCCTTTTATCATTCCCCTTCTTACCTACTAAAATACACTTTATAGATACTTGGAATCTGGGAGTCCATGTAGTTAGCAACCTCTGTGAAGTAAGTCACTGGTGAAGAGGGTAACCATATAATTCATCACCGAAACTAGGACACTTTTGAGAGTGAGAGGGGATGATTGTTATGTTGGAATAATCAGCGTACGGTGACTGCCAAGAAAAACTGCAACAAATGGTCGTCCTACCGGTGAAATGTAATCTACTTTATAATTCACCTTACATAATTTGATTTTCTTTAGTTTGTGGTTCTCCTTGTTCAGGAGAGTTCCAAGAAGGGTTCATAGAAAACAATCACTTCCTGACCCCAGTGAGGCCTTAGGTTGGGCAGGATCAATGGTGTTGTGGAGAGGCATGTCCTACTCATGACCCGTCATTTCCATGCTAGAAAGTACAGTGTAGGACTTTCTGTAACAACTACTGATATTGCAAAATATCCTGCAATAAAGAACCATGAGGCTTCTCTCACTGCAAAATATTTAAATCATAATTCCTCTTTAGGTCTAGAGACTATATTGTAAAATGTCAAAAAACCCTAATTTAATAAAAAGAACTATCTGATATTAGCAAAAAAAAATCCATTGAATCACTAGAAGTTAAACATTTTAAAGCCTGTTGATTTTAAATGTGCTATTGAAGATATGGAAATCAATATTAGCCTATCACAGATGGTTGGATCATATTATGTTCCAGGAAATGATGAAGCTTTATAGGAAGAAAAACAGAACTAAATTGAGTTTTCCCCAGTAAAACTAAAAATGATGCTTGTTTAATAACTTCTTCTTTTTTCTTTTTTTTTTTTTGGTGTGGTAGCTCTGAATAATAGGAGCCTAATATATCTCTGTGGCACTCTTTGAAGACCATGTATTGATTTATGACATTTTTGGTAGATTAGGATTTAGGAATGTGTTCTTTCCTAAAAGAAAGGACAGAATGAAGATGAAATTTGAAAAGATACTTGTGTTCAGGACCCCGATAATGATCATGGAATAGAATGTTTCAGAGCATGGAAGCTAATGGTTTTATTTTATGGTTCTCAAGTGGGACCCAGGTAGGTGGTTGCTTTTGAAGGCAGAAAGATATTTATATACTGGGCCTTAGTTGTTAGTGATTTGAACAGAAGACTTCACAAATTTCTGAGCCACTTAAGCCTGGTTTAGTTTGAATTCTGAATTTTCCCAAATCAAAATGGCACGGCACATCCTCGTTAAGTACTTAGCTTCTGACCAATACTATTATTTAATAGATAAGGTCTTGAGCATGGAATAAGTATTCCAGGGTCTGTCCAGTAAGGTTTAGTTACCACTGAATTAGAGGCATTTATGAAAAATCATCAGTTTTGCTCTGGTGTCAATGTGAGAAATTATTAATTTCTCCTGGACATTCTTCTCTTCCTCTTGAAAGAAAGATAATTCTTCTTTACTAAAGAATTACAGATTGGTAGGTAACCCATGACTTTTTGGAAATCTTTCTTTCTTTTATGTAGTTGCAGATGATTATTTCTCACACTGTCCCTGTATCCGTGAATAAAAATGGAGTTGCTGATAAAAACTATGTGCATTGGCAGTAGATATTTCTTCCTCACCGTCAGAGAGATAGTAACTTTAAATTTATATGTAAAAATGTTGATCCTGATTTTTAAGGTAGAAATTATTTCTGTAATCAATTTAGCAATATAGGGAGGTTTTCAGAGGCACTACACCAACCATAGTGTGTACATGTTCATGTAGGAGAGTGCAGTCACTGGAAGTCGCTAGACTATTTAGATTGAATTACTTTTTCTAATGATGGTGACAGCGAGTATTGTGGTACTCTCCTCACCCCCATCAGTGGTTTCTCTTGTTTCATTTTTGACCTTAGTCTACCTGTCTCTTGAATAGGATTCTTCTTTAGATATAAACATCTTAACTGTTTATTCTCTCATGCATAGTCATTTATTCATTCAGTATGTTGTGGAGGTCAAGAGCACAAACTATAAATTCAGACTTCCTTGATTTGTATCCCAGCTTTGCCGCTTCTTCTGTTACTTTACCAAATTACTTAATTCTCTAAACTTAATTTTCCTCATTTGTAAGTGGAAATTATAATAGTATTCCATAGAGTACTCTCCAGGATAACATGACATAGTGGATATAGTTTGGTTAGCACAGTGCTCGGCACATAAGAATGTATCCAATAATTATCAGATATTCTTAGAAGCAGTCATGATTTAATCATTGTTTATTGAGTGCCTGGAATATTTACTACGTGCTGGACACTGTGTGGGATTCTGAGGTTGTGAGTATGAAAAGCCATAGATAGTTCTTGCCTTCCTGACGTTTATGCTCTGGTGGAAAGACAACAAAAGCAACAAAGAAGTACAGTTGCCACCAAGAAAATGTACAAAGGTCCCTGGAGCATCCCTGGAGGAAGATCATCTGGTCTACCTAAGGAGACAGGCTGTGTAGTGTTCAACTTTCTGGTTAAAGTTTGAAATGACTAGAAGATCTACAGCTCCCTCCTTAACTGCAAAAGCAACACAGGCTTAGTATAATTTAAGAAAATTGAAATGATAGTGGAGCATATGGGGTAGAATGAAAAAGTCCTTTTTTCCTCATACTTCTAATCACACTCCCAGAGGTATATATGGTTTGTATCCTGATCTATGTCTCATAGTCAGAGAATGAAAGGGTTAGAAAAATATTTATATATTAGCATTTTCCTTGAATATTCCAGAAGGAAAAAACACATACTTCAGATGTATCTATAAGAATTTATGTGTCCCGGTGTGTGTGTTATACAGATAGATACACCTGTGTTATAGTAATGTACTTGTATACCTCTACTAGGTAGGTATTTGAAAACATGGCAACTTCAGAATTGCTTATTTATAAAGTTCTAAATAATAAATTATATTCCTAGGAGTAATGTACCCAAAGATACTATGTGCAAATTACTGGGTAACAATAATATGTGTTCCAGACAAAACCATTTATAGAAAATTATAGGCAAGAGCATGAAAGTGAATATTAAGTAATGTCCATATTATTTAATGTTCTTCCTATTAAAGTCGTCATATCTAAAAGGAAGTATTAGAACCATCGTGTTCTCTCCAGGCAGTGCATGCATGAACTGAAATGGCCGGGGGACTTCGGTAGGAAACCTGTTGGCTTAGCTTAATTAGGGAAAATTTTCTGCAACTGGGAGCCTAGCAGGATCTCTGATCTGGCTCCATCCTTGTCAACATCTTCTTGCTGCTCTCCAAAATATAGTAGTCTCTAACCTGGATGCTTTTCACTAAGCTCCTTTCCTCTGTTTTTGGGCTGGCTTTGAGGACTTCACTCGCCAATTCTTCCATGAGTCTCCCTAGCCTCCCCCAGTGCAGACAGATCATGTGAGGTGCTTTCGTGGAGTCTGATATTTCCTAACAGGAAGCACATCACACAGGGGGTGGGGGGGGTGGGGGGGGTGGGGGGGGTGGGGGGGTGGGGGGGGTGGGGTGTGTGTGTGGTTAGCACATTAGTTTATTCGCCTTCTTCCCTTTCGCTGCTGGCTTAATTATATTTCTTAGTAGTATAACTTTTTGAAGTTGTGACCTCCAAGTAAAAATATAGAAAAATGCTGACTTTTGTACACTCCTTTGAACTAAATATTGATTTTTATTTTTTTTTCTCTGCTCGCAGTAATGTAAGTCTGTCAAATATTTGGAAAAGGCATATAAGTATAATTATCTTAGTAGGAAACTAAAAAGATGGTCTTAAAATGCCTTTTTAACTAAGCTTAAGAAGCATGCCAGAAAGATTTAAGAATATTTCAGCCTGAATAATTACTTAATAATTAAGGAACAGATAGCTCTTCTATTTTTGCGCAGTTTCAGTTAACTTTGTTTCAACTTAACATTGACCACTGTTTCTCTTTTAAAATGTTTGGAGAAAGAATTTCATGTGGTGGAGCAGGTGTGTTTAAGGTATTAACTTAGTTAGTTATGGATGCTATTAAATTTTTGTAACTTTTGTCGTATGAAAGCTTTTTTTAGGTGTCTAGGAGCAATAAAGTGTAGCATAAAAATAGTAAGAGTGTTACGGTTGGAGTAAGATGATAGATTCAATTCCAGCTCTGTTCCTTATAAGCTGTGTGACCTTGGAAAAGCTATTGACCTCTCTGAGGAATTTTTTTCCTTAAAAGGAAAAAAAAATCTCTATTTTCAGAGTTATTTTGAAGACCAAATATTTCCCAATACTTTGTCAGTTTTAACACACTAATAAATGTAATGTAATATTAACTGATTTTCTATTTGGCTTCCCCAGCCCTTAACAGAATGCCTTGCCCATTTTAGATTGTCAATTTTTTCTGTTATTGTTGAAAAAATTTATTCTACTGCTCAATTAAGATATAGGTCCATATTTGATAAATTCTGAGGTTGGAAGAAAACCAGTTTTACAGCGTTCCCTGTAAGTACTCAAATGCGGGCTACTGTATCTTTGGGATCTTGAACTGGTTCCTCATGCACAGTTACCTGATATTTGTAGCAGGGGTCAATATGCTTTTTCTGTAAACAGCCAGAGAGTAAATATTTTTTATAGCTTTACAGGCTATACCATCTCTCACAAAACTACTCAATTCTGATACTGTAGCATGAAAGCAACTATAAATGATACATAAAATGAATGTTCCAATAAAACTTTAATTACAGAAACAGATACTGGACTAGATTTGGCCCCTGGGCCCTTGTTTGCTAATTCTTGTCTATATTATCTACTCTCATGCCTTTAACCTTAGAGATAAGTAGAAAATACTAAACTTATTTTCTAGTGCTGGCCAGCAGTTTAAATAGTCATGGGTTCTTTGGTTAAATGCTGGTTGAAGCAAGAGTAGCTCTGTTACTCCAAGTGAGATTTTTGCTGCATCGCTAGAAGCCACATGGGTACACCTGGACAGTGAAGATATTTGTCTTGAGCTGGATGGGGAAGAGCTATTATACTTTAAGAACACTGCAGAGAGTATCTTCACTGGCGAGCAGCCACAGTGCTCATAAAAGAGTAGAATAAATTTCATTGCCCAAATAGTTTCTTCCTAATACAAAAGGAATAGCCCTACAGATGGGGAAATTGTGTATCAGAATACTACCCAGGCTATTTAAACTCTTCTTATAAGCCCAGCATTAGAACTCCAGTGATCTTCTGGCTGTTATTTGAGCTCGATCTGCCTGTGCTGGACTAAACTGACAGTGCAGAGAAGGAGCTGATAATCTAGGGGATCCTTTTTTTTTAAAGTAATTTATTTTAGGGCGCCTGGGTGGCTCACTTGGTTAAGCAACTGCCCTCGGCTCAGGTCATGATCCCATAGTCCCCGGATCGAGTCCCGCATCAGGCTCCCAGCTCCACGGGGAGTCTGCTTCTCCCTCTGACCTTCTCCCCTCTCATGCTCTCACTCTCTCTCTCTCAAATAAATAAATAAAATCTTTAAATAAATAAATAAATAAAAATAAAAATAAAGTAATTGATTTTAGTTCCTCAATTTATTCATTGTATTACAGAAAATGTTCAAGTGTTCTCTAGTTTATTACGAGGGATACCTTTATATATAATAGTATCTCAATTAGGCACAAGCAGTAATCATTCCCGTATTTAAAATGTCGATTGTGAAACTAAAGTCTATGTTTGCAGTTTTTGTAATATTGGAAGATGTTTGTTGACAGAAATATTAGTCATAAATTGTTGATTTAGAAAAAAGAGTGTCTCCCTAGTTTTTCCCCCCCGAGAATCTGAAAGGTTCACACCAGCAGAACTAATAAGATTTCGAAATTGATCATTCTCAACTCAAAGGAGAATTTGAGGGAAAATAATTAATTTTTTTTTCATTATTAGAGGAGCTGACAGTTGTTGATCGTTCCTTTCAGAAGAGTCAATTGTGTGATGAAAGTTGTATATCTGGGGTATGATGAATAGCAAGTCATTAACTTTGGGCTTCTGCAACTGGACACTTGGGAACTAAGGAGATTTTCTACTTTGCTTATTACAAAGATAAATTCTACTCCCTGGCCATTATGCGATACCTGGTTTTAATATGCAGCCCAGAGCCGGCAGTGATAAACGCCGCGTCCCACACTGCTACATCTCGAGGTGTATCGATGCTTCCGAAGAACATTTCTGCAGTTTGGATTCCAATATTACATACATCAGAAAGTAAATGACTATTTAATCTGTGACTATAACATGAAGAGGAGCAAGTAATATATACTGGAATGGAGTTTAGTAGGATGGAAAGCCAACCTGAAAGATTTTCTATTTGAGATGAAAGTATAATAAGCAGTAAGCTTTACAAAAGCAAGGAGTATGATAATAGAAGAGGAAATGAATGAACAGATTAGAATTTTGTATGTGTATGGGAAAGTAAGGTGACCTTTAATGGATTTCTGGGGCTTTCTTTGGGGGATTATGTAAATCAAGCCTGAACGCTTAAGTCTCACAAGGCTATCGTTAAAATCAAGAGAATGCTTAATACTTGATGGAAATCGAAGTGACTCCTAACTTTATGTATGCGAGCTCTAGTATTCTCATGTGACTTTTAAAAAATACTGATTTGTTAAAATTAAAACTTGCAACTTCCTTGCCAGTAAAGTGAAGGAAATAAAGGGGATATGCATATGAAACTTATACGAAAGTTTCACTTTTCACATTTCTGGCAACATATGAATATTGCACTGTGTATTGAGCCAGTGATGAGTATTAATATCATTTTCATCTTTGCTAATACAAAAAATGAGAAGATGTTTCTCATTGCTATTTTCATTTATATTATTTTCATTGCTAATAAGAATTAATATTTTATTAATCTTTTACTTTCTTTTCTAAGAACTATTTCAGAATTGCCCATTTTTAAATGGCATTCATTGTTTTCTTATCAGTTTGGAGATATATATATATATTTTGGGGGGAAGAGAGAGAGAGAAAGAGCGTGTGCACAGGGGAGGGGGGTGTGAAAGAGGGGAGTCAGAGGGAGAGGGAGAGAGAGAATCTTAAGCAGGCTCCACACCCAGCGTGGTGCCCCACATGGGGCTCAGTCTCATGACCATGAGATCATGACCTAAGCCAAAATCAGGAGTGGGTCACTTAACCACCTGAGCCACCCAGGCGCCCCCATCAGTTTGAATATATTATGTATGTTAACCCCTTGCCATCTTTAGCTCAAATTTATTATCAGTTTATGATTTGCCTTTTAGTTTTATTCATTCTCATAGGTTACTTAAGGAAATAGGTTTTTTTAAAGCCATTTAATTTTATTTTTGATGGTTAAAGGCCCATGAAGTAGACCTTCAGAAATTGAATTCTTTGACATAACTTTTATATGTTTATCTGCTGAGTTAATGCTATTACTGTGTGTTAATGCTAATCTATGAGTTTTACAAATAAAGACAAATGGGACTTTAGTATAAAGTTTGTAACATGTTTTTCTCAATATGTTAAAGTTAAAAAAAATCTAGTAATCCTTTCTTGTAGAAGACCATATATATCTACGTATGTTCTATAGGCAACACAGCTACCATATGGAGGGTGGCATTGTTCTAGTAGAATGTTTCTCAAAGTGTGATCTCCAGACTGTAGCATCAATATCACCAAGGAGCTTGTTAGAAATGCAAATTCTTTGATTCCCACTTCTCCGTACTGCATCAGGAACTCCGAGGCTGGAGCCAGCAACCTATGTTTTAATAAGGTGATTCTGATGCATGCCAAAATTTGAGAAAATGTTCTAGTATTAGGTCTCTCACCAATTATCTGTTTTAACTTGAGTAGTTTAACCTATTTAGATTTTGGTCTTCTTAGGTATGACATGACATGATGTTTTCTTCAATTTGACTCTATTGCCACCCTGCCTAAGCTTAAACTTCCAATGGGGTGGGGATTTGGGTGGGAAAAAACACAGCGGTGTCATGACCCCCCGTTTGCTTTGCAGATTTAATGAAGTGTCAGATCCTGAGCACCAACCCACCCCAATCTTTTCTTTAGAAGTTTACCCTTACTTTCTTCAAAATCTCTACCCTCCCCGTGATCTCATGCTTTTAGGAAAATAGAAAGCATCTCACAAATTTGAGGACCCTTCGACTAAGTTATATGGAACATGTTTTCCAGCTTGTAAATTCTATAACACTTATTCTGTAGAAAAGAGGGAGGCAGACAGTACAAAAATCTTTGTAGAAGGATTAGCACAGGAAGGGTGTTTTCCCACTCCAGGCTAGAGGGGTGGATCCCATCACTGCATTGCTCTCTCGGGCTGCTACTTTACCATGAGGCATCTTAGACGTTTGTCTTGGAAGTCTCCCCAAAGGAGAGGCGAGCAAGAGGTGAGCAGAGAGGACTTGCCTAATAGTGCCCAGGAAGATGGGTTAGCAGGCCTTCGTGATTTCCTCCCTGGATTACCGGGTCTGTATCCTAACAGATTTCCCTTTCATATCTTTGCCAACCCATCTTCCACACTCTCACAAGAATGATTTTTTTTTTTAATGTTAATCTCATTATGCCATCCACACTCACGAACCTGGTCATAAAGATCCCTCACGATCTGGCCCTGTGTCTCTCCAGTTGCATTCTCCCCACTATGTTCTCGCCACACTGATAGTTTGTCGTTTCTGGACAGTTATGCATCTCCTCACATACCTTCGCCTTTACAGGAAGCACCCTTCCTGTTCCTTTGCTTTGTTTTTGCCTGGCTAACTCCTACTAAGCAATTGTATCTCTAGGAATTTATCTGATAGATAGACCTGCACCTGAGTGCAAAGGAGTGTGTAAAGGGAGTTACTTGCATGATTGCTTATAATAGCAAAAGATTGAAACTTTCTAAATGTACATCCATGCAATTAAGGACATTGTGATACATTCATAAAATAGAGACACAATTAAGAAGACAAGGTTAGATCTATATATACACACACACACGTATATGAGTAAACTATCAGATAGTAGATCCTCAACACCACTTCCAACCCTGTCATTTTTCCAGGAGTTTGTGCTCACTTTTTCTGCACTCTAAGTTGCTCAATAATTACTAGTAGTTGTGTAACGTCCACTTTTTAGAGAAGGGAACTAGAGGGCTTGAGGAGCAGGAATGTGAAGGGAATTTTACAATATACTCTTTAATATTTTACTTTTAACATCTCTCTCTCTCTCACACACATCTTATGTGTATAGGTACATGCATACATACATATACATATGTGTAGATGTGTGTGTAAGCCAAAGATTCCATTCCTGCACCTCTTCTTAAAACCTTCTACGATTGGGAACATCCCTTTCGTGCTCCTATTGAATACTAGCTTCCTCTTTCATAACATTTACCATTTACTGTGGATGGTTTTTTACTTTCATCTTCTTCCCCTACCCACTCTTCTTACACCCATGTGCCTGTGTGGGCGGGCACGCACACGCACACAGGCGCGCACGCACACGCACACAGGCGCGCACGCGCGCGCGCACACACACACACACACACACACACACAGTGCTACAGCTATATTGTTCCAGTTTAAAAAGTTCTTTCATCCTTCTCTATCCATGCTCATGTTTTAGCCTGTGCATGGCAGACACTTCACCCTCCCCCACCCATCTAACAAAATCCTGTGTTCTCACCGCGACAGAAATGATTGTCCTCTTCTCTGTTTCCAGCGTACTGTATTGATCCTACAGGTATAAAATGCATCTAATTGTATTAGAGCCTGTTGTACATGCATCTTTCTGCCTGTGCACAATTTGCATCAAGGGCAGAGACTCACTTCTGGAGCCTGGCATCTAGCACAGTCCTGTCTTACAAAATTTAGCGTATTGAGGGTGTGCTCAGTAAGTATTTGTCAAATTAAAAATGACTGAAGAAAGCTCTGTGCAATATTTATAAAACATCAATCCTGAATATCACTCTGTGAAATGATTCTGTTTATTCTGGAAATATTTCAACTTAGTCCAATTAGTATCAGTCCCAAGTCCTTATCTTTAAAGATGTAAGCTCTCTAATATGCTGAACATTTTCAACATTGCTGAAGGTTAAGGAAAGCAAGTGGCAAAGAACACGAGTCTCAGCCATCTGTTTTTCTTTGCTCTCTCCAGCAGCATAAATGCTGCAGGGACTGTCCCCGCACAGCAAAGGGGATGAGAATATGCTTGTTTATTATTGAGAAGGCTTAAATGGGTGCCCTGTCAGTCAGTTTAGGTTAACCTATTCTGTGATAGCAAACGACCTCCAAATCTCAATGGTTTATTGTAGTAGATGCTTGATTCTCACTCCATTATAAGTTTACCACAGGTTGCATGAAATGCTGCTCCATGTTTTCTTCTGTCAGGGATTCAGGATGGTAGGGTATTAATAGTCACAGGGGAGTTGGAAAAGAAAGCATGGTAGAACCATGAGAAGGATCTTGAGGGACATATCTTGAGGATCTTCTATTTGGAAGAGGGACATATCATTTCTACTCATGTGTCATTGGCCAAAACCAGTCAAATGACCCAACCTGATAGCAATATGGTGGGTATATACAACTCTCCCTCAGGGATGAGAAACAAACATTTTGAACAATAGTACACTCTACCAAAGCCTCTTTCAGAGTTCTTCTTTTGAAAATAAATTGGTTTTGTTCTTGCATCGAGCTGCTTATTTCACACACATTAGTACCACAAACAGAGCACTGTGTAGGGAGGGACAGTGAGGTTAGGTCCGAGACTCTTTTCAAGGAACTAACTACCAGAAGGGCGTGAAAATACCTCTGTGCACAGTGGTCAGGTACGTAGTGGTGGAGAGAGCCCCTGGGGAAGAGATAGCTGGAGTTGGCATTGCATGAAATCATATGCATTAGCTACTGATACCGGAATTAATTTTATATTGTTATTATTTTTTAATCTCACATGGAAAGATGTGCTGTTCGAGAATTCATCACATCCATTTGCCCTTCAGTTATTTTCACTGATTTCAGAAATGGTATGTTGTATGTGTATGTGTATATGTATATATACACATATGTACTTATAGATATTTATTTAATAAATATTTGCATGTTGATGATAAAGTGGCAACCCTGATCAAAATATCTGGTGTAGATGTCTACAGCCATACCACCCTGAACACCCCCAATCTCGTCAAAATATCTGGTGTTACCTTATTAGTCATACTCCTTGGGTATTGGATGTGTATGATAGTATCCCAAACCCACGAAATATTGTATTTTTAAGCATTCTGCTTATTTTTCTATTTACTTACTTGTTGTTTTATGTAACTATCTTTTTTTTTTTTTTGGAGAATAAAAATCTGCTCATGCCCCATGTGGCCCTGAATTTCCTAGCTTAGAAATTACTATTCTGTCTACACACAGAATGCATAGTTCTGATGCCTTAAGCTCCTAGTGTTTTTCTGTTGGTAGATTATTCCTTGTCCATTGCCTTTTAAATATATATTCAGAAGGATCATACTTTAAGAAAGGATTAAGTATTTCAAGGGAGAAAAACCATTCTGCTGTTTCTAAAGCATACACAGCTGTTAAACTTTAATTAAACAGGTTTGTAGGAAAGGGGACTAGAGACCAAGTTCATAAAACCAGACAGATATGCTTTGTAAATGAAGAAGAAAGTTAATTAAGCCAAGCATAGCAGCTTAATATTAATTTTTAAAACACTTCCAGTGTATTTGTTGTAAATCTTGACACTGCTGTTGCATATTTCCTAATGAGTTATTCTACAATTTAAGTTAAGCATTTGGATGTCAAAAATTTCTAGTCAGTTGGAAAATTATAAGATCTTCCCACATTGTGTTAATATTTATTGCAAGAAACTTAACTCTTGAATAAATGCAACTCATCGATGAAAATAAATGGTGAATTTATATTTTGGAAATATAATTTGTTATATAAGCCATGAAAATAATCCAGAGCAACCCACTGGTTTTTAAAAACTTATTTAATTACCAGCAGAGTCTGAACATCACAATGAGACTAATAAAACAAATTTAATATTCAGTTGTGTTTTTGAGCTTATCCTTAAGTCTTTTAACCAAATTACATTTTTTTAAAAATTACTAGAGGAGAGCTATGCCATTTTAACAAAAAATTGAGCTCAACAGTACACCCGTAATTCTGTGAAGGAGAAGGAACAAAAAAGCCTAATGAATTAGAATTTGTTACCATACTGTCAGACCCTAAGAAACTTGCAGATGCATTCAGTTACAGAATTGAGTTCATGATTTTCCTTTGTGTTTTATTATGCATCGAATCCCAAGGAACACTTTTAAGATTTAAATTTTACCTCTCAATAGGGAAGGAATACAGGAAAAACTTTAAAAGCATGAAGATCTTTAAATTAAGCCTGCTGGGTGTGAATGCAGTAAATAAACCAAATTGTGATTTATTTAAATTATTCACAGGTTTAAACCTCTAGTTTCCCATGCAACAGTGTGTTCTGCTTTATCCTCTAAATAGAAATATGAACTGTAAATTAAACGCTGACTATATTCTTAAGTGCATTAATGTAATTATAAGTTTCAAACCATGACTTTGTCTTCACTGAACAGGTATCTTTTATCTATGTGAAGCAAATGGTTTATAGGCACCGTTTCTTCAAAAGACCACCAAAGAATAAGAAAGATGTTTGAGACCATCAGCAAGTTTTTCTAGACAGTCACAATAGCTGCAAATAAATGAAGATTTAGAAACGAATTATGCTTAGCAAGGTAAATTGTATGGCATGTTGCCTTGTGGTGCTTCCATTGATACACCGTGAAGCTATAACACTGTCATCAACAGAATATCCCTGAAATGGGATGTTTCTCCCAGTAGGTTGGTGGGTAAAATGAAATGTTTTACTTATGCTGGAGACGAGAAATGCACAAGCCACTCCTGTGAGAGATGCATTCAACCTAAAAGGGTGGTGTTACTTTAGGTTCTGATTTCCATTTTAAAGACGGTATTATCCCTGATTATGCTGAGCGTAACTGTGCAGAGTAGCGATTTCCTCTGTCATGCTGGACGAGTGTCAACAGCGATGATCTGTCCCCAAAGTGTCTTCTCGGGCCGGCTTCCTTCATGCAGCACACTGTCAGCATGTGATGTGGTCATGATTATAACACCACTTAGAAGTGTATTCATCATAAAGACTTTCTAAATTCTTTCATTTTTCCCCCCTGAGCCATCTAGTAATCTAAATATAATCTTGTAGTTTTTCTTTCTCATGATCCTGAGGCATCTCCTGATAGTCAGGTAAGTGGCTCTAGGAGGTCAATCTTCTTCTATATGGAGCCTGCTGAGTGGGCCAGCACGTCAAAAGATGTCTATTGTCTTCGTTCAATTGCTAGTTTACTAAAAGAGAGTGATACACGTTGGCATCACTGGGTCTGAACTTCAGAGACAGAGCTCAGTTCCCTCCTGTCATAGATAAGGAAACTGAGGCCTGAAAAGTTGTGTGACTCGCCCAAGTTTACCTAGCTAGCTAATGAGCTAAAACTCGGCTCCCTCCACATGTGGTCTAGCCTAATCAGATGGTACTCATTGGAAGTCTGTGTATTTCACTGCCGCTGTCCTTTGTTTCATTGGATGGATGTGTGGTTGGACTTTTTTATTTCTGAGATTCTCTAATTTTATGATTTCTAATGAATAACCACAAGCTATGAATATTTGGAATTTTATTTCTACTTGTCTACATTATTACCTAATTATTTGTTATTTTTTAAGTCTTTTTTAATGGTTACCTATGATATTTCTGAAATTTGATCTCTTTTATTTCCAGATGTAGGGACTTTGGGCTAATGGTGGACTTACAATGTAGTGCTACCATTTTGTCCTCATGAGTTTATAATGTCAGAATCTGTTACACCTTTCGACACCCTCTGCTTTGTGTCTGTGTTGAAACTCTCAATGGTCTTTTATGTGTAAGATCTCTTTTTGCCACACTTGTGCTTTGGTGTGCCACATGGCAACTTTTTCTAATAGCTTACTAGGTCCTTCGATTATTGATATAATGAATACAGTGAGATGCCTGCATTTTCTTTAAAGTTAACTACTGAGCTGTACCCTAAAGCCTGATTATATGGCTACTCAATGCGGGTATGCTTTTGTAGGGGAAGTTGTATTTGTCTCCCCATAAATGGGGGCAGAGTGGAAGTTATGTGGTCTACCTTTTAAGGGGAAGGGTTCAAGAAGTGGAGGTTTGATTGCTACTTTATAGTGTCGTCAACATGACTTTCCAGGTAGCCCAGGAATCATTAGGTCTCCGGGGCCTTTTGTCCCACAGAGCAAGGAGTCTCTGTACATGCATGCATAACTTTCTGACCCTTATGCACTAGCTTTATGATTTTTGGAACCAACTGACTCTGCTTTCTGCAGTTTTGCATTAGATCAGTGATTTCTTAAACCTGGCCAAACAGGGAAGCTCTTGGGACACTTAAAAACACAGATTCCTAGAAGTCACTTCAAATCAACTGACTCGGAAATAACTAGGAATGGAGCCCAGAAATCTGTCACTCTTAAAAGCTTGCCTGGGACACTTAAGAAAACAATGGCTGGGTTCCCTGCTAGGCCAATTAAATCTGAAGTGCTGGAGGTGATGGCCCAGAATCCAGCATTGGAGAACTCCCCCAGGTGACTCTCATATGGAACCAGGGTGGGGAACCACTTCTCTAGACTTTCCTCGGCCCCTAGCATGCGGCATTTTTGTTCAGGGGATCCAGTAAGGTAAGCTTTGCTCTTCTGGAGCAAATAAAAGAATCTCTGCCTGTCATTTGAATGTTTATGAGTCAAGTGGTGTGGTGATCTCCATGCTGTCACTTGCAGAATCTGTTCTATTATATCTGTGCTATTATGTCACTTTAGTGATTTATCTAGACTTCTGGAGGGTTTCAAGGAAAGTGATTTGCATACAAAATGATCTAGCATTGAGGCCTCCCTTTGATCTCACCCTCTGCCAGCTCATCTTCTGGTAGTAATTGAACATTGTATTTTAAGGATATTCTTCCTCTTAGGTGACCATTGGAGAAAGATCCATTTTCTTTTCAATCAAAATTCTATCAGTGTTTACCTTATCCAAATTTGTAAGCCCTTTGGCATAGATACGTGAATTAGTTATAGAGGGACTATGTGGATTTTTTGTGTTTCATTTACAGAAGGGTATTTATTAGAAACATATTTTTAGTAGAGATATGTGTTTCCTGTCTTATTATTCCCAAGTAAGTTTGGCTCAGAAAATGCTGTCACATAGCATGTATTCCCTATGCCGTAACAGTATTGTTTTTATTATTGAATGTCTGCCTACCAGCTAGACTGAACTCCTCAGCCAGGAGGCATTTCGGAGCCATTGTTTTATACCCCTTCCTCTCTCCTAGCACCTAGCATGATGCTGACCACACATCACTACATTGGTAGGCCATAAACTGAATCATGTATTGGTAACCTGGACTGCATTGTAAAGAGGATAGATGCTGCTAAATTGTTTTGCCATCTACCTACTAGATGATAACATGGAAACTGGGGGATCAGGAGCCAGGGAGAGCTGAGTCTATGTGTGTAAGCGAAGGAGACAGACCTGGGAGTGAGGTGTGGGAGGGGGTGTGAGGAGCAGGAGGGGAAGTAGGAAAAAGGGGGCTACTAAAGTGACAAGAGGCCACTCTGTAGACTTCCAAGTTTTCCAATAAGTCTTTTCAAATTCAAATGCCTGGTGTCTGTGGATTTCTTGTAGGAACCAGCAGGGGCCCTGAATGCATTTTTGTGAGCACAGGTGAAACTTAGACAAGATTCACCAAAGGAGGGTCCAGAGGCCAAGGTTCTGTGAGAGCATAAAAAGTCCCTTCTCTCTTCTGCCAGGACATGGGATAAAGTACAAAAGGGATTTTGTACTTCCACCAATGAGAAATTGGTGGTATGGACCCAGCTGAACTGGCTTTGCGAAGTGAACTCCTTCCCATTCTCACTCTAGTTGTAGGAGGTTAGATCAAATGATACTGCCATCTTGTCAGCCGAATATGTTCCAATTTGAGCACTTGTATGACATCTGGGTTAGAATGACTAAAATCATTCCCCAGAGACTCTTGCCATTAAGTCTCAGAGCTGTAAGTCACTCCTAGAATTTTGAGCTCTGAACCTTGCCTCAGATGTGTAAGGTCTTGCAATGGGAGTCCCGAGTGGCTTGAGTCTTCTCACACCCATGCTGCAGATTGGGTGCACATGAGCTCAGTGGTCTGCTCCTCTTTTCTTCTCTTTCTTTTTTTTCCCCCCTAGATAGCACTCCTGTAGGGGAAGAGGCAGAGGGAGGAGGGGGGGGGAGGTGCGGACAGGTTCCTGCCCAGCACAGAGCTAGATGCAGGACCCTGTCTCAGGATCCTGAGATCACAACCTGAGCTGAAAACAAGAGTCTGGTGCCTAACTGACCGAGCCAACCAGACACCCCGGTCCACTCCTCTTAATGACAGTATTCACAGTCTAAGAGGGGACCTTTATCCAAAATGCCATTTCTTACTGTTGTTCCTTTTTGAGCTTATTTTCATCATTAATTCGGAACAGAAATCTAAAGAGAGAGAATGTGTACTTTCTCTTTATTGAAAAAGACCCTGGGGCCAGGGAGAGCCCTATAAGTAGTTGAAGCCCAAATAGTTGAAGCCCAAAGGCCTTATCCATGGAGTGAGATTTGAAGAAAGACTGAAAATATCTGACCAACAGCTGTACAGTCTGGAATTTTAGCATCAAAGTTAAAAAATGTAGAGCAAGGAGGACAACTTTAATCATTTTCATGAGTCCTGTTTTTAAAAAGTACATACTTTCTACAAAAGAATCATATAATTTCTCTCTTCTCATATCACAAGAAGGCTTAATTTAATTAATTCTCTATTATATATCTACTGTATTCACAGAAAAGTGGGATTAGAGAAGTAGGTGGGGAGTTTCTTTAAAGGAGGTAGAAATTATGCAAAGACAAACATCATGGTCTTCACCACATCTTCCTTTGGGTTATCTGCCTTGAGCACTTCTAGATATTTCATCTCTGGTGTGAGCCAGAGACCCCAGTGTTTTATGAATGCCGTATTACCACCCCACCAATCTGTGGGCATCTGGCTGTACTATTTGAGTTCAATGCAGCTATGTAGTCACCAGGCCCTTCTGCCAAGTCAACTTCTCTATGTAGCATGCTATGAAAATGAACGAGAGCTGCTTCCAAGTCTGCTGAATACTTAACTGTACATGATAAAGTTAATATAGCTGTCGTTTCCACACACTTCTTATTTGTGATTATGTTTCAAGTAAGCACAGTAACAGCAATCTTAAAAACCCCGTGGCAAAACTGAAGAGAGTTAGAGCTCTTCCCTGATGTAATATTCTGAAATAACATTTTCACAGGTTCCCCTTATTACTGAGGGCATGTATAGTAATATATCATGCTAGAAAATTCTATCACATTCTCCAGAAAGGCAACGTGGAGTTTTTTACACTATTCTTTCAATTATCTCTTTCATCCTCACATTATAATTCTGAGGTTAGATTCCCATAGGGGGAACCACAGTATTAAAAGTGTGTGTATAAGGGAAATGTAGGTGACATATCTTCCTTTCTTTGCTAAGGCAAAAATATCAAGTATTTCTCGTCTCATCTGAGAATGTAAAATCGTATTCCACACACTCCAAAAGTAAATTCTTACATAGCAAGTGCATAAGGGGCTTAAGCACATAAGACTATTCATGTGATTCATTCATCTATTCATTCATTCTGGAAATAGTTATCAACCCTCACTATGTACCTGGTGTTCTAGACAATGTGGTAAATTAGAGTTTCTACTCCCATGAGTCTGTATGAACCGTGACTTAAGGAAAGAGGGACCAGAAACGGGACACAAGGACAACACACAAGTAATAAATAAATGACAATGGTAGGAGCTATGAAGAAAATAGAAGACATGGTGGTATCCATTGACTAGATACAGTGGAGTAGCCCTGTTTGATGGTTGAGGTAGTCAAAGATGGCGCAGACCTGAGTAATTGGAGTACTCCTGTGAAGATACGGAGTTAATTTAAGGTAGAGGAAAAGGGAAGACTTTAGGGTGTTAATGAGTTGGGCACACATGACAGAAGGAAAGAAAGGTCCTTCTATAGGCTATGAAGTAGACAGCAGTAGAAGATGAGCCCAGAGAAAGAGGTATGGTAAGGCCACGTAAAGCCAGTAAGCCATGGCAGAGCCTAGACTTTATTTCAGTGAGAGAAGAAGTCTCTAGAGTGTTTGGAGCAAGAGAAGGTGTGATCTGATTACTTTGCATAAATGATCTTGAGGCCGGTACGTATAAGACTATGACAGAAAGAGACAAGAATAGAAGCAGGAAGCTAAGTAGTGGAGGTGGGGCTTTAATAATCCAGACAAGAGATAATGGTGATTTCTACCAGGGTGATAGACTGGAAATGGAAAGAAACTGCAGTAGATGGAGTTGGGATATGTTTTGAAGATTCAGTCAAAAGACTTCCTGAAGATTAAATATAGGGGCTGAGGGAAAGAGAAAAATGGAAGGTGGCTTCTTGTGTGGGTTTTGGTCTGAACAATTTGCTCCATGGTAGGAATGTTCACCGAAAAGGGATAGACAAGATGGAGGGGAGAACAAGTTAGAGGGGGATGTGGATCAATGGGAATGAGGTATAAATGATCTCAGCACTGTACTCAATTAAGAAGGGTTACTTTTGTTGATGCCAGTGGCTTCCCTTTTTAGGGGTTAGTAACATACCTTCATTTCAGTATGTCTTAGGCCAGGGAAATTCCTGATGGTCTCTCTTCTTTGTCCACACGGGAACATTTGGAATGTTCATATAAAACATACAATAAGGAAGTAAAGTGTATCTCTTACACATCTCCAACCTAGGGCTCTCGTCCTAGTCCTGATGCTCTACTCTCCATCATCTGCTTGCCTTTCTGAGCTCTCCCTGAGTATAGCACTACACCACTTAACCCCCACTCCATCCTGCCCTGCACCATTATCACTTTTCTTTTTGTTTCTCCCCTACCCCCAGAAAGATTGCACATCTGTTCTTTAGATTTTAGGTAATTATATCCCTTAAGGCCTTAAGAAGGTATTTTGAGATCACATAATTAAGAATTCATTCACTCATTTTAAATTGATCATTTTTATGGAAAACACTGTGTTTAGCACTAAAGAAGAAATTTTAACTTATATCAACAGAGCTGTTGTTATTTATGAGCTTAGAGCATATTTGAAGATATAAAACACATTCATAGGAAATAAAAAGAATAGATAACTAAGCTTTGTGGAAACCATAAGGCTGAATTTACCATCCAGCCCCGTATGATTGCTTACTTACTTGAGTATGGTTATAGTGATATCATGGTAATTCTGATCTTCTTCTATGACTTAAAAACTTTGCTAGTAATGCAAATCATTGTTGTGATGATTAAGTGCATTGGGTTTTATAGCACAGTGTCACTTTCTGTACCACTTTCTGTGATTCTGGGTAGTTTCTTAAGTCTTCCAAATCTCACTGTCCTTCTTAGTAAAATGGGAATAATGGTATTATGACCTATATTGTGTTTGTGGCAAATATATGAAAAAATGGTCTGACACGTGGTAAAGACTAACTCAGCTGTCCTCCTCCTTGCTATCATCATTATCCTTTGCTGGCACGAGTGGTGTAAACACAGAGAGTTTCAAGGTATAGCTGCCTGAGGATAGGTCAGTTCTTGGGGCAGATAGAACTGGGGAAAAAGACTGTAACAACAGGTCTAATGCTGCCCAAGACTATGGCACAAGGGAAGGAGGATGACGTTGGTGGAAGTAGGTAAAAGAAACGAGAGCTACCAAAGGAATCTGATTGCTGGAAGAGGTGGTCACCATCTTTCTAAATAATGTAGTGCAGAAGAAAAGGAAATATAGGTTTTGGCATAATAATGAAACTATATTATTGTGCCATCTTGAAGCCCCTGTGAACTGTGTATTGACATAACAGGGTTTCTGATTTATATACTGCTCAGTCCTAAATATAATGCAATTATTAAGAGCAGTATACTCATTAGCTGCAGAGCTGATTACTTCTTCTGAGCTAAGACTAATTCTACCATCAAGACTCAGATAAATTTATCTCTTGACAGACTAGTATTTAATAGCATTTATCTTCCCCCAATTACCACCTCCTTTTATGGTCATTTTCTTGTTATTGGGGACTAGAAGAAATTCACAATTCAATCATTTTATGACATTTCTTTTTGTAAATGGCACCTTCTCTGTCACTTCTTGATCAGAGAAGAATCAGACAGTAAGTGACTCATTCCTGATTTGTTAATGTGAAACCTTTTTGTTATTTAATCGTTTTGAGGCAGCATTGGGTAGTTATTTAGCTTTGCAGATTCTTATGTCACGAACCTGCTTAGGTAGAAGATGTTCAGTAGCTTGTTGAATTATGCAAAGTTAGGTTCAAAAAGTCAATCTTGATTTACAGCTGTTGCGTGAACAATTCAGTGCAGGCTCAGTGAAGCACATTATCTCAAATAATACTCTGTACTTGTATAGAAAAAGCTTGAACAGAAAGAGACTTCATTCTATATGATTAACGCACAAGTGCTGTATACACTGTGACACACTCTACTGAATAAAGTGGAATTCACAGGCAACATTTATGTGAATGTGGGTGGTTTCCCAAGGATAATGAGGAGTTCCTATTGATACCCAAGATTAAAGGAGACCTTACTGTCTCAAATAGGTATCTTAGTACTACTTACTACTTAATCCCCTACACTGCTTTACAGGTGTCCGTGTTTTATCGATTGTGATGATGAGAGCAATTTCAGTAGTTATTAAATCCTATGGGCATCAAACATCTACCTTTGTTGAGATGCAAGGAAGTATAACACATAATCTTTAAGATACTCCTAAGATTTTGTTCTCCTTCCACATTGATTCTCAATAGCTGAATCTCTTTGCTAAGTCAAGGGATTCTACTGAGATGGGAGTATATATACTTAAGCATCATTTTTGTTTCTCTTTTTTTCTGGCTTGTCGTTGACGTACAGGGTAACTTTGCTTTTGCCCCCATGCGAGGGGACTCTTCTGCCATTTCTTTTATAAGCAAAATTATACAGACAGAGCTGGGCTAGTGGCCTCAGGAAGGTGTCCCAAAGTACAAATTACAATATTGAAAGGGAGTAGAAAACTAGCCAAATGGAAAATAGCAGCAGTCTATGACTAGGTCACTTTGTATTGTGGCTTTGTTCGGTTCGTATGCTTTGGAGCAAGACCCCAGCCAGTAGCATAAAGTACGTAGGAGAGACGGATGCACATTTAATAAGTTGTGCCCCTCTGCCCAGGGCGGCAGGGCAGGCCAGGGGAACTGAGGCAGAGGCCTAGTGACACGGATGTGGTCAGTACGGCGATGATTGCAGACAGGTGGCAGGTAGGGGGACCGACAGGGACAGAAAAGTCACCTACAGTCACAGGAAGGATCCCAGTTGTCAGGTGAGGCTTCTGCTCTGCACTCTGGGCCCTGGTTATCTCTGCCCCTGGTTTCTGCACCTGAGAAGACCTGAGGAGGCCCAGGTGCACCAAGGTTAGAGAGCAGTTGCTGAGAGATTGATGATCCCCCTGTTGTTATTTTAGAAGGTTAAAATCCAGTGTACTATTGGAAATTCTCAGTGAGAATATCTCTAAAAGGCACATGCTAGCAGTGTTACTGATGTCGTGAAAGCCCTTCTCTTTTTTTTAAGTGCGCCTCTTTTCTTATGCATTTTGTATGCATTCCTGTTTGATTCCTTATCTCCTGTGTGTCTCTGTGAGCACCCATGTGTCTCTTTCTCTCTCCCTCCCTTCCCTGTTATTCCCAATGTTTTAATATCATCTCCTTTTTCCTTCTGTTTCTGTGTCTTTCTCTGTCAATTCCTTGGTTTTCATTTATCTCTTCCTTTATTCTCTCTTCCTTGAGTGGACACAATACAAAGCTGAAATATATGTAGTATTAATGTTTACTATATGTTTATATATTTATTATAGATTTCTAATATTATATGCATAAAATGTGGTATAGATACACATACAAACATATACGTACATACACAGATTTTTTTATTACATTTTCTATGGGAAGTTATTTCTTGTTCTTAAATTGAAAAACAAAACTGTTAGACACTTATTTCCCTATTTTAGAAAACATTAAACTCAATTAAAGGCTTGCTTTTGTCTTCAGTTGTTGCTGTCCATAGCAATTGGTCACCTTTAGAGGTTCCGTTTTGTTTTTAACAGAGAAAGAGAAAAGATACTTTTCCTTTTGTCTACTTCATTACTTCTAGTAGGTCATGATGGTAAATATATCATTTTAATCAATCTTATTTATTTATTAATGGTTCTGTTCTAAAAGGATTCGAGGTAGTATAAAAATCAGCATAACAAAAGTGAGGAAACATATCAAGAAAAAGGGAAAAAGAGGGTGGAGAGACGAGGTCCTGGAAAGTTGCCATAGGTGATTCTTTGATTTGGTTAAGCTTTCTATAGGCCAGATGTGAGAATTAGGCAAGGTCACTGTCCCAACTACAGGATGGCAGATAAGAAAGCCCTCCAAACTTAGAGACTTAAACCAGACTAGAGAGTTTTCTCTCACTTTGCAATAAAGTATCACAAACTTAGTAACTTAAACAATATTTATTATCTTAAAATTGTGGAGGTCAGCAGTCCCACATAGATCTATGCTAAAATCGAGCTGAATTTCTTTCTGGAGATTCTAGGAGAGAACCTGATTCTTGCCTTTTCTAGCTTCTAGGGGCTACCCACAGTACTTGGCTCATGGTCCCTTTCCTCCATCTTCAAAGCCAGTGATGTCACATCTTTCTGACCCTGCTTCTGCACTCCTCTCTCCTCCTGGCTCTCTTTTGTCTCCCTCCTCTTTTTAAAGTTCCTTTTGATAACTTTGGTCTACCTGGATAATCCAGGATATAAACTCCCTATCCTGAGGTCAACTAATTAATAGGTTTAATTCCATCTGCAACTTTTATTCCCTTTTACCATGTAGACTAACATATTCATGGACCTCAGGGAACAGGATATGGGCATCTTTGGGGGGGCCCATTATTATGCCTATCACATAAGAGTAACGACATTTATTCTGCTCATGAATCTGTAATTTGGGCAGAGCTTAATGGGGACAGCTCATTTCTGTACCACCTGGCATCAGCCAGCTTGGCTGGAACCCTGGGGCTGGAATCATTTGAAGTTTTTCCCACTCAAATATTTGGCAGTTGATGATGGGAAGACTCAAAAAGCTGACATTGGGACAATTGGCATTCCTTGAGCATGTCTGTCTATGTCTGCATGGTTGTTCCATGTGGTCTCTCTAGCACAGTGGCTCAGGAAGCCAAATTTCTCACATATGTTGGCTAAGGTCTCCAAGGCATGGTGGTGGTGGTGGTGGGCAGGGAATGGGTAAAAGCTGTGTTGCCTTTCATACCCTAGCCTCTCAAATCCTGCACCCTCGCTTCTATCACTTTCTGTTCGGTAGAACCAAGTCACAACAGCAAGGCATATTCAATGGAAGGCAATTAGATTGAAGAGTGTCAAAGAATTTGTAGACGTGTTTTAAAACCACCACAGTCACCTAAAAGATTTACAGTGTCCTCTAAACATCTTTTCTTGGGGATAACAAGTACATAAATTTTTTTTCATAGGTGTCGTAAAAGGACACTCGTGTGATGTAAAACGTGATGGCCTCCCCAGTATCTGTACCTTAAAAAAATGCATTAATAAAATTCATAGAGATGTTTATTATAGCATTTCTAGGTGCTAGCGCCAAAGTACATTTCAGAAAAAAAAATTCTACAAGTTGCTGAAGCCTTTTTCCAAAGTATACAGGTCTTCAGTGGACTAAAGAGAATCCAGGCAAAAACTTAAAGATGATAGAAGGGAAATTAATGGACTGTGCATCCTTCAACCACTCCTTCACAGGTATATTTTATGATAAAATATTTTAAAAGACTTAGGCATCGCAGAGGTCAGGATTATATTCTTTGACAAGAACCAGGAGTAAGAATAATCTTCGTGGCTACTTAAGGGCAGATCTTTTGGTTTTTAAACTAGTTTGATGTTCAGTTCTTGGATGAAATAAATAAACTGTGCTCCTCCTCATGTAGTCACCAATTTCAGACAGAAATAAACACAGACCATTTTTTAATATACGGAGGATGAAAACATATCAATTTAAAATGATTGTTTTCAAGTTTCATTGGAACAGCCTTTTTAGCAAATGTACATTTGCTGCTCTTGAGTTCCCATTCTTGTGCGTAAAATGGTTATAGTAATTGATTTTCATCATCGGTATTTCCTTGCAGTTGTTTAAAACTTGTGTGACATATTTTTGTTTTAATTTGGAGTATGAATAAAATGAGTAAGATCAAGTGGAGGAATTAACTAAATTTCTCCTTCTGCTATCTGTTCTTAAATCAGGTTTTACTAAGAGAGCAGTATAAACTTCTGTTGACTCTGCCCTCCTATTTTTGCCTTCTTTATATCATCTTCATTAATATTTTTTTCTCTCGTGGATTGAGATCAGGATCATTCAGTCACTTACACATTTAGCAATTAGTGTTCACACGGAAGCAGTCTACTCTTTTCTTTGCAATGAGTGATACAGGATGCAGACTGTGAAATGAATGAGTAAAAGCTAATTACATGGTGCACTTACGAGAAAGCCAAGTTCACCAGCTTTTAATGTTCTTTCATTTAAGTATCCATACTTGATTATTGCCGTGTTTTTTTCCTACTGCTACCCAATAAAACAGGAAATTACAAAGATCTTCTGAATGCCTGTCAAGTAGTCTCATCTCATTTTGCTTGAGACATAATGACAGTAGATCTCCATGGAAATGGAAGGCAGCTTGTCCTATAAAAGTGTGTGACAAAGTGGAGCTGTGACAGTATTTAGGGGAGGGGCCCTCCAAGGGCTTGATTTTCTTTTTAAAGATAGCTCCCTAGATACTCTTTATGCCTAGAAACACTGATGTCCTTGTGTGAGGCCATGCCCTTGCAATTAGACTTAGCTCAAGACCAGATATCCAGAAGTATGTACAGCTGTTTATTTTCAGTTCACCCAACCTACTAAAAAATAACATAGTTCACGTGTTTGAATTTGAATACGCCTGTGTGGAAGAGGAAAGCTGGTCTTCCTTGGCCCCTACTTTTTAGCTCTAATATGTTTCTTATCATCTTTTTTTCCCTTGTGCCATCTGTATACCAATTCTGCTTTGGAGTAATAATTACAGCACAAAGATGTGATAAAAAATGAAACATCCGACACCTATCCACATATTTTTCTCTCACTTGAGATTCCTATTCTCCAGGTGAGAACCTTATTACCCACAGTTTATTTATGTTTTTAGAGTATCCAATATTTACAATCAAACCTGCCTGTGCAGGTCCCCGTTGTGACAGAAACATAGGGTAAATCTGGTATCTGCAGCCAAGAGGGCCCCATGACTGACAGGAAGAATGGGACCCCTGTGAGGCTTTTGCAGGACTCCTTCAACAAAGGTACTACTGGATTGGAATCTTCAGAGGCCTTCTAACATCTGGAGATCCTTTCCCTGGGGATGCATATTGAGTCTAAGATACTGAAGGAAACACAAAAACAAGTAAATCCTGCTCCCTGTCCATAGTACTTTATGTGCCTACGAAACTACAGAAGTTTTCACCAGAAACGTTTTCTCAGTTTTCCTTTAATAAAATGGATCAAAGAAACTCTGGGGGGAAAAGAAACAGTTTGTCCACGTCCTCATTGGTCAAAGCCTGGCTTCGTGCTGATAAAGGCTGCCTGTTCAATAAAAGAGGTGTATCGTATAAAATTACAAAGGGAGGAGGGAAGGAAGTTGTAGATAAAACACAGAATTTTAAATCATCCTGTGAATGGTTACTTTGTCACACATTAGACTCAATCAGGTGAACTCGCCATTGAGTGACAAGGTGAGCTGAATGCTACCTTAAAGCCTATGAGGGGAGGGTAGGCTTTTAACTCCCCCTTACGGTCATGGGGGACTCCTGGGCAAGTGTGAATCTGGGCTTCTGTTGTCAATCAGTAGGATTAAGGCTACAATGTGAAATAATCCATAGGACCTTGGGATATAGTGTTCTCATTAACCTAAGTTCTTGGAAATTAGTTTCCGTATATCATGAAGGAGCACTTACGCAAAGACTATAATGAGGTAGCGATAAGAAGTAATGTTCTAATTAAAAAATGAGATCTTTTGAGTCACGAGTTAGATGAAATTAACAAGGTGTTGACAATGTATTTAGTTATTAAGCAAGAATTAAGTGTGACCAAAATATTTATGTTTAAAGTTTATTTGATAGACTTTATGAGAAAGTAATGCTTAAACATAGTAATCTTAGTGAATTATTTTTAAAGTCTTAGTAATATAAGAGTAGAAATTCCCTTAAAAGTAAAATGATAGTAAAGACTCCTTTCAGGTAAAAGCCACTGTATTTAAGAGTTTACATTTTATGAGTTCACTTTTTTTTTAAGAGTTCACCTTCTGTTTGTTTCTTTTCTTGTGATATTAATGATACCATATGCATACATGCTGTATCTTTATATAGAAAGCTAATTTGTTGGGTAAGTGACCCTAACAAATACTTTATTTTAATTAATTCTCAGAACAGTGCTTTTAAACAGGAAATTATCTTTTTTCTGGGTTTATGGTCAATATAGAGAAGTTTTCTTTAATAGTACAAGAATTACTTACTCTTTTTATTTTATTTTTTTAAAAGATTTTATTTATTTATTTGACAGAGAGAGATCAAAAGTAGGCAGAGAGGAAGGCAGAGAGAGAGGGGGAAGCAGGCTCCCCACTGAGCAGAGAGCCCGATGTGGGGCTCAATCCCAGGACCCTGAGATCATGACCTGAGTTAAAGGCAGAGGCTTTAACCCACTGAGCCACCCAGGCGCCCCTATTCTTTTTATTTTTAATTTTAAATTCCAATATAGTTTAATGTACAGTGTTATAAGGAATTGCTTATTCTTCAGGAAAAAATTTTTTTCAAGTTATATTCCTTGTTTCTTCATCACTTAAGGCTGATTCATGATCAGCAAATGACTCACTGTTTACATGTTCTTTTTCCTTATTATGGTCCAAGAACTAAAATTCAGAAGCGCTGGTGGGGCATGTGTGTTTATGCCTATGGGCCTGGCTGGGGTGCAGTCACTACAGCAACCGCCCCAGGCTTGCTTCTTCCCGGGGGAGATTGGAAATGGGGAAACTCTGTGAAACAGCTAATCTAATTGTTGACTATGCCATGCAGTGGGGCAAATCAGAAAATCAATCAGATTCCACCAGTTTCCAGCTTCTGCCTTGTTACATGTCAGATGAAAGTCTTGACAATCAATCTGATAAGAAAACATTACATCCAGAATTTATCAAGAAAGCAAATGACTTGGCTTATGATAGATGTCTGGAGCAACAGATCAGCCTCATAGTCTCACGGTAGATAGGGGAAGAATTTTTCATGACTCTAAGTGCTGCTTGAGGTGTAGAAAACAGGACAGTTTCTGTGGTCCCATCAGCCAAACCCAATCAATAGTGAAGTGGAGAGGTGAAAAGAATAACACTGTAAAGCTTCATTTAATTTTTAAAATCTTCTCGTAGTGATATAAATGTGTCAAATGGATTTAGATGGGTCAAGTAAATTACCAAAAAAAAAAGGCACAAAAAACCCACCCTTCTAAAATATGATAACAAATTATAGCAAGGGCCATAGATTATAGATTATAGATTAGGGCTTTTATATCTTGTATACAGTGTATGTTTCTATTATGTTTATTTAAAATGATGGGGAAAAACTGTACTTTAAGCTGACTGACCAAACTGGCAAGGGAACTCCAGTCCTTGTCTCAGAGCCCTTCCGGTTCTTCTCTCCTACCCTGTTCCCCTCGCCAGAATGCCAAGTATGCACGAGGAGGAGGATATAAATTACCCTCCCTGCTTGTGCTCGGGGCTCAGATCTTTGGAGAAGGGTGTTCTCTGAGTCTCACCGGTGAGTAAATCTCTCTCTCCCTTCTTAGTCTCTGAGTGCCGCTTGGTTTTTCCGCCAGGATCCAGTCCAGGTTCTGCTACAAAATGTAATTAATGACTTTGCCATCTCTTTTTACTATGAAGCTCCTTTGGACCAAAAAATCAGACGGTTGACAAATATCTTAAGATTTTGATACGTGAGGGTCTGTGGAAGATATAAAGACATAGAATTGCATGGAAACCTGAAATTGACACACTTCTTTATAGTTTAAGAACATTAGCGCATAAATTCTCTTTGAAACCTTGGCCTTCCAACAACTTCTTAAATAAGTAACAATTATTTCCATAATTTTGTAAATGCTTCTTTTTTCAAAGCAGAGTGGGATTATTGTTTTCATAGCATCTGGGTGGGAGTGGTGGAAAATACTAATGGCCTGAAATTTATTCTTATTTAACCAAAGGAAATACTTTGCTATTAATGTGTTTTTCTAGCTAATGGACCAAATCTATAAGGCTACAAATTCCAGCAGAGCGACGAGGGCTTTGCAGCACACTTGGAAATGACACTGCAAGAAGATATAATTTCTGACTAAAGCCAGGGACTCTGGAGAATAATAAAAAAGCAACTCCCTGACCAGTTATATCGAAGTCATCTACTGTTAACTTCTAGGAGAAATGGAGTATCCTCCTTGTGCTAGAGCAATTTTTACTCCCAGTTTCCATATATATATGTCAAAATAGTATTCCTTGTGGTGTGCCATGGGTAGTTGAGCACATTTGTTATTCCAAGATCCAAGCTTTCACATTATTGAATAAATGAAAATATAATGCGATCCTGGCAAATGCTACCGGATTGGAAAGGAGAACGGAAGAAGAAACAAATATGGGGGTGTTGTCTCGGGCATTTCTGTCCCTGGCCTGGTTTCCTTTCATTATTTTGTGCCATTTAAAATGAAACCCTTCAGGGGTGCCTGGGTAGCTCAGTCATTAAGCGTTTGCCTTCGGCTCAGGTCGTGATCCCAGGATTCTGGGATCAAGCCCCCGTGTGGGGCTCCTTGCTCAGCAGGGAGCCTGCTTCTCCCTCTCCCACGCCCCCTGCTTGTGTTCCCTCTCTTGCTGTCTCTCTCTCTCTGTCAAATAAATAAACAAAATCTTTAAAAATAAAATAAAACAAAATGAAACCCTTCAAAGAGAGAATAATATGAAATAAAGCACCTTGGGTTCTGTTGGCCAATTGGATAAGAGATAAATGCAGAGGAAAAAGGAGGGACGTGCAGAGGTTCTGTGAAAATCCCCTCTTGCTTCGATGTTGGGCAGGAGAGGAGCTCTTGCTTCTAGCAGATGAGAATCTCAATGAGGGTGTCTGCAACTGCCACACTCCTGCTAGAACATGGCACTTACAGATGCTACTTGCTTGTGAAACCTCACCAAATGGGACCAAACCTTCCACCCCTAGTGTAAAGAACCACCTCTGGTTGGTAGAGAATGGAACTGTGAAAACATATGTTTCTGCATCTCTTCTGTGTCCATGTACAACCAAGGTTATATGATGGGTGGATATAAAATGACATAGGACAAAGCTTATCTCTTTGAACAAAGCTTATGTTTCAAAGCATAAAACAACAAAATATTCTTAACTATGAATGTTTCATTGAAGAAGCTGGCAGTCCTAATTCCTGTTCCTTTTTCTCAAATAACTGGTCATTTGCTAAATTATATATTAAAAAAAAAATCAAAAAAGAAAAATGAAGGTGTTGAAGAAGGAAAAAGATGTCAGTAGAGCTGCTGAAATCTAAATAAGGTTTGTAGTTTAGTAAATCATATTAAGCCAATGTTAAGTTCTTAGTTTGGGTTATATAAGATGTTAACATTAGGGAAATCTGGATGAAAGGTATATGGGCACTCTCCCTACTATTCTTGTAACTCTCTGTAAATCTGTAATTATCTCAAAATCCTTTTTTGACAAAAAGCTCAGACTAGTTACTGGGGGACAGAGGTGACATAAAAACTAAATTAGTGGGGTATACCCTGTAATGATAACTTCTTTTTTAAAAAGCCACAAGTATAATGAGGGCTAGAAGCTTAGGAAAGCACATCAAATATGAAAATGTCATTTCAAAAATACAGGATCACATATGATCAATTTCCAGCATTCAGCCTTTGGATTTACCTGACACCTGGCAAGCACCCCAATAATGCGGGGTAAATTACGAGATACTTCATCTGAAAGAAGCAAAAAGCCAAATAACTTCCAAAACCTTTAAAAGAATGACTCTTCCATCCCTATCTCAAAGATAATCTGTGAAATGTTTCTGAACCCTCCAGAATAAATGAGCTCCCCTCTCTGTGCTGTCCCACCCCACTGCCTTGTGCACTTAGCACCTTGAGGGTGCCTGCCCCTCAAGGCAGATACTTACCTATTGTTTAATTTTCCTCACATCTTAGTTCACAATAGGTACTTGTAGAATTGTTTTTTTCCAGGAATCAGTGAATTTGGTTGGCGGGGGTGAGGGTGGGGCGGCGGGGGTGGGGGTGGATTAGCAGGGAGTGGGTAAACCCTTTTGTGTAAGAGCACCTTTGGTTCAGTGTCCTCCCCAGAGTTCAAGTGAGGAAGAAGCCATGAGACCAACACTTCTCTGAAGCCCTTGCCATCTTTTTTTTTTTTTTTAAGATTTTATTTATTTATTTGAGAGAGAGAGAAAGTGAGAGAGAGCATGAGAGGAGAGAAGGTCAGAGGGAGAAGCAGACTCCTCGCGGAGCCAGGAGCCCGATGTGGGACTCGATCACGGGACTCCGGAATCATGACCTCAGCTGAAGGCAGTCGCTCAACCAACTAAGCCACCCAGGCACCCAAGCCCTTGCCATCTTGAGGGTGCTTGAAAATATGCTCTCCCTGCTCTATAGCATTAAATAGAAATGAGCCTGAAATCAAGTGGTACCTTTATGAGAAAAGCCCTGGGTAGTGTAGGCTCAGTATATTTGCCAAGATGTTCCTTTAAAGTTCCATCTGTGATTTCTAATACTGAAATCTTGGTCACTTGAAGATGTAGGTTGGTTGAATATATCTCACAAGTTCAACCCTGGCCAGTTTCAATGAGTTGTCATAGGGCAAGTCAATCAAAAATTAATTGCCAGTCATCAGTTGGTCATTTTAAACATGCTACTGCGAGTAAGGGGGGGGGGGAATACCACTTGAAAGTAAATATACTGATCAGAGAAAGTCATGCGGAAGTCAGCATATGGAAATGGATCATCATCGGCCGGCCCTGAATTGGCTTTGGCTTCATCGAAGCATCCTGTTCATGGTTGGTGCATTTAGTATGCAACGTGGCTGCTGCTGTTTGACGGTTATTAAGTTTGACCTAGATTTTATTGGTGTTCGCTCTAATCTACTCAATTATCTTTGGGGGTTTGCATGTGACTCTGGGAAAGATGAAGCACTGACTTCGGCTGGCATATTGAGTAGTTGTAAAGATTTGATAACATGCTAATTGATAATAATGAAAAGCTGAGTCACTATTTTGATAAATATTTATTTTCTTGTTCTTTTGAAAATTATTAGGGAAATTCTTTTTTAGCGAAAAGAGGAGTGGCTTAGTAAGAAAGAACCCCAGGAAGAGGGATATAACAATAAGGATCTTATTTCTTTGGTATTTTTGTAGCTCCCACATCTTAGATTGGAGGATCATGGTGAAAGGCCCTAAACTTTTAGAGCCGTAGGCTCAGGAAAAACTGTCAGAGGCCATAAAGATTTCCTTCTCTGAATTCTAAGTCTAAATCACTCAGGACAGAAAGTCTCCATTTTCTTAAATAACATCCAGAGAACACAGATTTATAACTCTCTTGATAATAATTTCATAATCTCTGTTTTGAGACACCTAATTTCTCCTGTCTCTTAGGCTAGATTATCAAACTCGTAAGAACTACAGCAAATAGAAGAGAAGACAAATGCCTGAGGGAGAGAGAGCCTTGCACATTTAGCACTGGCATATTTAGCTCCTGTTGCTCACCGTTGGCCTCTTGGGGTTGATGGGGTGGATTCTTAGGAGGGGAGCAGAAGGTGAAAAGGTAGGACAGAGGTAGAAGATTCTTGGCTTTCATTTAATAAAAACAAAAAGGACAGCAGCATTCCAGTAGTTACCCAATACTTTCTTGACAAGTTTCCCTGTTTTCTAAGTTCGGGTATGATTTCAGTTAAATTCTGAAAATGGTTCATTTTACCTATACATTTTTATTTTCACTGATTTCTTGTTATTCATTTAGAGGTTTAACTTTTTTTCTTTTGCTAGGCAACCGTACTTTTATTATTGATTTTTTAAAATATGTAATAAGTTAACATGCCTCAGGCATTTTAAAAAAATGTGCTAGAATGCAAGATACTCTCTTACCTTGTCTTTCATCTCCCTCTTCCTCCCCCTCTTTCCGGAGACTTTATAAATGCATATGCAAGCAAAGAAGTACTCATTTACTTTATACTCGTTCTTCTTCTCTAGTATTTTTAATGGAGGAGTATGGCCTAGGATCAGACTGACTTGGGTTCTCAATTTCTTCATCTCTAATATGAGCTAATAATGTCATCTTCACAGGACTGTTAGAAAGGTTAAATGAGAAAAAGAATATAAAAAATTTCTTACTATTTCTGACATGCAGATAGTGCTCAGTGAGAGTGATTATCATTATTCATAACCTTTTTTTTTTTTTTAATTCATAACCTTTGAATGAATGGAGGGGCGTGAAAAGAAAAAAAATGTATTCGTTTCCAAGGGCTGCCAGAATAAATTACCACAAACTTGGCTTAAAACAACAGAAATGTCTTCTCTCTCATTTCCTGAGGCCGGAAGTCTGTTTACAGGGTGGTGCTCTTTCCCCAAGGCCCTTGGAGATGCTCTGTGCTTTGCTTCTTCCACTTCTGCTGGTTGATAATGTTCCTAGGCTCCAGGCTGTCTGTGTTGATTTAATTTCTGCCTCCCTCCTCATATGGCCTTCACTCTTCTCTTTGTGATGTTCCCCTGTACATCTCTTACAAGGATTTGTCATTGGATTTAGGGCCTGCCCAGATAATGGAGGATAATCTCATTTCAAGATCCTTAATTTAATTAGATCTGCAAAGACCCTTTTCCCAAATAAGGCCCCCTTTGGGGATTATAGGTAAATGGGATTACGATCTGGACTTATTTTTTGGGTGGGACACCAATAAACCCACCTACAAATGTCTTTTTGTAACTCATTTCTTGATGATGTGTTCTTGAGAACCATTAATGTCCTCCAAACTGTAATATTGCAAATATGGAGGCATTAACTGGCATTTCATTTTATATCAGTATCACACACAGTAAAAGTTTACTGACGACCTATGAAATATAAAATTATCAAATTGGTGGTAATAAAATAGGCGTAAAGTTAGAAAAATGCATTATTTTTGCCTGTACAGTTGTTTGGTTTTCCTGCCATCCTTTGGCTCTATATGTGTGTTTGTGTGGGGAAGAGAGCAGGAAATAGAGTCGGAGGTTAAAAAAAAGAATACACTGAGGGGGTTTTAAACCCGCCTAAGAACAGAAACTTGGATTGTCTTGTCACATCTTCAAGGATTCACTTTCACTCTCTGTTGTACATTTCCTATCCCAATGGATATACTAGTAGATTTATATACTAGTAGAATGGCTTATTCATTCTGTCCTAGCACAAAAAGAGGTGGAAGGTACAGAGGCACCAGATGTATTTTCTTTATATCTTTTGGAATAGAGCTGAAAGAATATTAAAATTTTTGTTGTTTTTTTTTAAGCATATGACTCTGCTTCAAAGAACCACCATTTCTAAGAGAGAAAACTCTTGATTGCTCTACAAATATTCAAACAGAGGGAACCCATGCTGTAAAATCTTCATTTCATCTGCCAGTATCATCATAGTCACTGCAATGTTCTATAATCTGTGAATGACCAAATCATATGGCCAATACACTGCTTTCTAATTCTGATTTCTTTTACAGTTGATTAACTTATAGCAACTCCATATGTCCATAAAAGTGATCAAGGGCTAGAGACATTGTCTGTAATGTCAGCCTCTAAATAAACATTTTTTTAGTTGGCAGAATGTAAAAAGTATTGGCCATGTTAAACAATATACCTCTCACTGGTTAAGAAATGCCTTACTAGTCTTTTTAATTCGCTACTCAGCCTGTGTGTTAGGAATGCTTTAGGAGATGTATGATTTTTCACTAGTAAATAGCTTCCAATGTATTATTAAACTCTTCACCCTTAAAGCTTTTCTAAATCCTACTCAGAGATATGCTTTCCTTTTTTAATTAACAGAATATTTTCAGTGATGAAAATTTGTTTTGCCGATTTTTCAGGAAGGTGAAACTTAATTCTGTTTGGTATTTGTCTAGCAAGGTATACAGTTTATTCTTGGCCCTTCAGTGTTCATAAAATCTCATTGTCACATCTAAAGCTGAAGGGCAGGGTCTGTGCATGGGGTCTCACTTGTTGTCCAATATCCAGTGGTTATTAATCTACCAGGACCTACATGGGCAGAAGTGAGACATCTGCTCCCTATTTCCTTCTTATCCATCCCTGAGGAAGACTGCACATGTCCAAGCAGTCCTTAGTCAGACTTCAGATTTTCTTTGTCAACAGTGTGTGAAAAACCACAAGTACCCAACTTTACTGTTCCTAGGGTGTTTCCTAACTGTGCTTCACTTATAGACTTCTACTGCGAGATAATCTCAACCTTCCCAAATGTCATTTGCCACTATCTATACCCTCTCTAGTCATGTCTGCCCTCCCTGCCATTGCTGCACGTGAGGATTTGGAGTCCCTGGATGGATGCGGAGGAGCAGGTTTTCATGGTGTGGTTGGGACAGCAGGGCAGAGAAGAGGTAGCTACCTCAATTTGAGAGTGCTTATAAACCTTGATTAGGGATGTAGGCGCAAATAGCAACTACTTCCCAGAAACTCTCTGGCATTTAGTCAACCTTTTGCTTGCTTTCTTGTTTTCACATGACATTAAAACAAAACAAAACCAAACCCAAATACTGAATAGTATAAAATAAAGATAAGAGTTTCTCTTCCTAAAAAAATTGTATCCTTCTCTCATGAGGTGAACAGTCTTAACATTTAAATGTCTTTTTCTACAATTTTTAATGCTCATAGAAGCATATATGTCCATACCTGAATGTATTTGTGTTTTTTTTTAATCAGAAATTTGGATTTTCTTTAACTTGATATTTCTAGTCTGAGATCTGTCATGAACATACCTCATTATCTATAGCCTCACAAATCTAGCTCATTATTCGTCATCTGTGCCCATCATTCCACAGCCTAAATATCTTATAATTTTTAAGCCATTTATTTCTGGTTGAGCACATATTGTTTCTTATTTTTCTGCTATTACAAGTAATGTTGCAGTGCTCATGTTCATAGAAGCTTTACAATTGCTTCTGCTGTATGGAGTCTCACATTTGCTAGGCCCAGAGATTCACACTTTTTAAAATCTAACAGATCCAACCAAATTGTGTATTTAAAAAAAAAGAAGGGGAAGGATAAATGATTTCACCTGCTTTCATGTACAGTGTACTTGAGAGTTTTTTGTCTTTGGGTTTGTTTGTATTTTTGTTCCTTGCATTTTAGCTGGTTACTGGAAAGGAGTGTATCTGTAAAGGCTAGATCTGTGCTTCCGGGTATGGAGGCCTAACTAGTATGTTTAACATTGCATGGACCATAGAAAGCCTTTTAGGAACTCCTTCCACCTCCCAAGACGAGAAATTTCTCAGTGCAATTACCATGATTTCAGTAGAAGAAATTATTTTGATACATATTTACTATCCCATCAGGTCCCTGAAATAAATACGTGAGTTTTCCAGGAAATCTTGAATAGAAATTGAAGGATTAGACAGGTTAAAGTAGATAGCAGTAATAATTGTCTCTTCCTTCCTTGATAAATGTGGGTAAAGGTAGAGAAAATATTTTGCGTGCATTGCCGGGAACAGAGACTAGGGATATTGTTGTCAAGATGGAGAAATAAAAACATATACAGTTTTGTACAGTGGCATGCCTTTAATCCTGACACCCAGGGGATTTTTTGCAACTTGCCTCTTTTTAGCCAGCCAGCCTCTTTTAGCCAACTTGGTGTATTAGGGGTACTTAGCATTTACACGTATAAATCTGTTTGTATACTTTCTGTTGTACTGTTTAAACAAGGATGAGTCATTGATTCTTTATTCTTCTGTTTTCGTGTCCATGAAGACAGAATAATTTCCACATAATTGAAATTAGACCATCAGTGCTAAAATCAAGTTTGCTGAGTGCTTAAAAACCCTTGGAAGGAAAAGCAATTTTAATATAAATTAATGCCTTTTGATTTACATTTTGTAATGTATTTTTAATTTTACTTTTAGAGCTGAATTTGAATTCATGCATTTTTATAACTTCTGTCTTTTAGATTTAAACTTCTTACCATACATGATAGCTTAGGTAAGTGGTGGTGAGAAAATGTGCAATTTATGGTTGAGAAATTTCCCATTCTTGGCTATATGTATATTCTAATTTTAATTTCTAATTGCTCATATTTATGCCTTGTCTTAACTAGTAAAAAGTATTCAAAGATACCTTTTAAAGATATGTGTGGAATTATTGATGGTTTATTTGGATGGCGTCTTAAAGAAATACTTGATATATACACCCATGCACACACATTTATATATCTAAATGTATGTATACATATACAAACACATTTATTTCTATATATACATATAAGCGATTATATTCATAAACACATAAACATATTTCACATATACTTAAGAGTAAATTATAGTGTTTTTTCCTAAATATCTTTGATTTTCACACATCCTGCCATCCTCCCATTTGGTACCTTCTAAATTAAATCTCATTAACATGAGCCTGCAGGCAGGATATTGAAATAAAAGCTTCTCCTGAATCAAAAAATATCTTCTTCAATGACTAGGTGTAGTATTATGTGTCCCAACTACTAGAATTATGTATTGTCAACCAAAAATAATGAGTGAGAAGATAAGATTATCATGAGCTCCCTTTGTCAGTGGGGTGTCTCCACTTGATGAAGTCACTCATCACCGGGAACAAATTTGATAGATGGGATTCATCACCTCTCCCCCAAATGTGACCCAGTCTTCTGCTTGATATAACAGTCTCCTCATCTCATAGACTTCAAACTATGGAGTCAGCTCTCATGCCCTTTTCTCAGCTCAGTGATTAATCTATGATAAAAATGTCAAAGTCTCGGGAATACTTCCTTTCTTTTCACAGTGTCATCTCCCATCAAATTTTTCAGCATTTATAATAACGAATATCTCCCTACTGGTGTATTGTCTACCCTCCGTAGCACCTAGCACTGTGTTTGGGGGCCATCATAACAATTAAGTAAATATATGTTGAATGAGTGGATAAACACTATAAGATTCATTGTAATAGTTTAATAAAGTACAACTCTCATTGAGTCACTCTGCTGCCTGCACATTTTCAGTAGATCTCAGAGAGCAAAGACCAGACTCCTCACTGTAGTGTTTAGAGCCCGTAAGAGCTTGCTGTTCTTTTTAAATTTTTATCGCTACTCTCTTCTGAATAATCTGTTGCAGTCGTTCTAATTTTTTAAATTGGCCCTAATATTTCATGCTTCATCCCAGGTTTAGCATGCATTGTTTCTTTAGTCTGTGTTTTCATGCCAGATGCCAGGGTTGCTCACTCTAGAATGACCTAACCTGTCCATTCCCCTCTAAGCCCAAGGCTTAACTTCCTGTACTTAAAAGTTCTCTAGCAGCTCCTTCCTTAGCACTCCGAAGGAACTATCACTCTTCCTTAACATTGTTACTTTTCTTGAGCATTAGGCTTCTTCTCCTAACTCTTGAGACTAAAAATCTCTCTAGTCCCTTTCCCCTGGGAATGATGACATAGTTTGTTAAACAGAAGGAACGGTGGGCGGGGTTTATAATCCCTGGGTGTCTGCAGGTAGGGGATGGAGAAGGATGAAGGGAGTGGGAGGTTGCCGTGTAGAGCTACATCAGGCCAGAGGGGAGCTCCAGAAGGCCTGGAGGTTGGGACAGTTCATGTTAGACCCAGAGAGTAGCCTCTGAAACAGAAGTTCACCAAAATAAAAAGCTCTACAGTTGAATGTTTCCTTCTTCAAATTTTTGCTTTAATATAGTCTCGTTCCGGGGAAGAAGTAGAGTAATTTCATGGCATTGTACTCTGACTGCTAATGCACTGAAAGTTTTCTCAAGAACCTTTAGGTGAAAGTCGTATAACCTCATTACACCCTATCATGCCTCATAAGGTACTTCTTTTAGGGCTATCAATAAGTGAATTTCTATATAAAATGAACTCATTTCTCTTCTGACTGAGTATGCAATTATCTCATCTACCTTGACTAAACTATTTATTCAGGCACCTAACCAAGTGAATAAACAAAATCACTGCACTAATATTCTTAATTCTCCCAGCCAAGTGCGCCACAGTTTGGTCACTGCTCATGACGTCTCCCTCATTTCATACTACTCTCCCACTCTCTTGGCCTTCCTGCCACTCTGACTTTCTTGGAGTTACTTAAGTGCCCAAGATTTCCTCTAGACACAGGACTTTTGCATTTGCTCTCAATCTACCTGAAACGTCCCTTCTCTCTACAGTCCTCTTCACTCTCCCAGAGTAGGTCAGATTCCCCTGTTAGAAGTATTTGTGGCTTCAGGTACCCTTCTTTCAGAGTTGTTAGTGCGGCTAAGTTCTTAGCACATTGTTGGGTGAGTGCTTGATTAAAGTCCCTCTTTCCCACTAGATTTGAAGTTCTTTGAAAAGATGGACTATATCTATCTATTTTTTGCTCATTTTTGTATCCCAGGGCATGGTACCTAAAGATACTCAGTTAATGTTTATTAAACGAAGTGAAATAAGAATTTAAATTTCACTTGTGAATCCAGTTATTTTACTACTCCATAGATACAGCTTTCTGTAGCATTGTTATTCCCGTTCTCTAAACCCTCTAATATGTAAAAAACCCAAAAACATGTGAAAAAGCTTCTAAGCATAAGTAGTTGAAAACAGGGCTTTGGTAGCTACATAATTACCTATCTAGCCAAATATTAATTTTTGTCTTTTACGCAATGAAGAGGGTATGTTGACAGTTTTTTTAAGGAAAGGGTACCTTTCTCACTGTGTGTGATTTTAGAAACCTTAAATACAGCTTAAGTATCAATATTTGGCTGATTCCAGGGAAGACTATACATAGAAATATGTGAAACATCCTCAAAGCCTTTTACATTTCAATAGAAGGAGCATAATGCTTTTACTACTCAACTTTGTTGTAAAGAGTTTTCTCGGTAGAGTGAACACAAAATCAGTTATCCAGCAAGTTCATATTAAAGGAAAGATGTTCAAAGACTTATTCCACAAGACTTTTCATGCCTGGATCTTCAAAGAATGCCTGTATGGTTTAGCGATACTAAACTATAAATAATTTTGAAGGGGAGAGTGAAGTTTGATGGCCTAATAAGAAAGGGGTCAATTCACTCTGGACACTGAGGTTGCTGGATGCAGAGCTACTGTTTATAAGGATAAGGCTTTTTCTCCTTTTGTAGCCAATTTTGTGAATTTCTTATTAATATCTGCTTTGACTTTCTTACTGCTTTCCTGAGTATACCCATAAACCAAAACATAGGTGGTGTTTGAGTGCCGCTGCATAGAAAACAGCATACATGATCAATGTCTTCACCTCCTCCCTCTCCGTCATGAGCCACATGCAGTCAGAAAGCTACTGCTGTCAGTTCTGCCACTGGACTATTTCGACTCTTAGTTGTCTTCCACCTCTCCATCCTGGGAGTGTCCGTGTTCGGCACCAATAACCTACTAAGCATTCTGCCACTTTGGGGTTTGGCCCCCACCCACCCCTCAGTCCCTCCCTCTCACCCTTAACATTGTTCCTTCTGAAATACAAATCTGATTGCTCTCTTATTTAAAACCTTTAAATGGCCCGTAACAACAACAACAAATTAATATAAAAATTGTATCACATGCCAGCACCGTTCAAACTACTTTACGTATATTAGGTCATGACCGTGTCCTGGGACAGTAAATCTAGAAACTGTTACTCATCATCACTTTCGTATAATAATAAAGTTGATGTTGCTTGAGTACCTGTTTGAACCAGTCACTGTTCTAAGCACACATTTTGCAATATTAACTCATCTAATCCTAACAACACCTCATGAATAACAACTTTTATTTTTAATTGTGGAAACTGAATCACTAAATAAGAGTTCAGTAACTTGCCGAAGGTGACATGGCTAATAAGTGGAGAGACAGCATTCCAACCCAGGCAGACTAGCTGCAGAGTCATGTTCTGAAGCCCTGCTCAGACCGCCTTTCCAAATAAGCTCTCTGCTTGAGCCCCTACCTCACAGTGCTTACCTGGCTTTTCTTGCCAACCACAGTTTTCGCTGGTGTTGCGTTCTCCTGCCTTCTATTCTGTCACACTGAACCAAACAGATGCTCTTGTAAATGAATCCTTCTCCTGGACCACCTTGCTTCACTCAAGCTCTTCATTGCTTCTGGAAAACATTTGTCTGAGGTTATGACCTAGCGTGTTCACAGCTGAAAGGTTATACCTAAGTAATACTGTGGACTCTTGTTCCCACCCGCTAAAGTGTGCAGCCTAAAGAAATCAGTTGTGGTGATTCCCAAACATATTTATGCTAGTTGTACCTACGATGGTACATATTTACTTGAATTATTATATGAATTGATGAAATATGAATAAGAAAAAAAAGTCCAATGTCTTGAAAGACAAATGTACAATGAGTTTTCTTTTTTAAATAGCTATCACATGTGGTCAGACAACTGTGAACACCTGGGAAAAATTTGTAAAAGTCTAGAAGGGTTCTTTATTCGGATTTTATCACAAATACCATTTTTAAGTTTTCACTCCAATGTGAAGAAGCTAAAATTGGGAATTCTTAACAGTGTCGTACAAATATGGTTTAGGAAAGACTTATCAGAGCTTCAACTTCTGAGGACTTTTTATCTCAAGAGATTGAATTAATTGAACATTATATGTTTCATAATACAATGATATAATTAAGAAATAAATGTATGAGGGGTGCCTGCATGGTTCAGTCAATTAAGCAAATGCCTCTTGATTTCGGCTCAGGTCATGATCTCAGGGTAGTGAGATGAAGCCCCGTGTGGGGCTCTGCACTGGGTGTGAAGACTGCTTAAGATTCTCTCTCTCCCTATCCCTCTGCCTGTCCCACACTTGCAGGTGCTCTGTCTGTCTCAAAATAAATAAATAAATAAATAAATAAATAAATAAATAAATAAATAAATAAATAAATAAATAAAATAAAGGAAGAAATTAAAAAAGAAAAATGAACGTATGATTTTAAATTTTAGTATAATTCCATACCTTGCCAACTTAAAAAAAATATTAATCTTACAAATAGCAATCTGGATTGTGTTGAATGAGGAGATTTCTAATGTCTTTAAATATGATACCATACTTACCTTCACACCCACATGCTAGCCAAACCATAGAACTCAGGATTCTTCCGGTATTTCCATATGAGGTGCTTTCTGATGTCTCATTTTCTGCCTTTGAACATGCCTCCCTTTTGCCTGAAATGCCTTTCCCTAACCTTCTTTTTGCTAACGATTCATCTGTTGGTTTTAGATATTACCTAGTCTTCAATATCTTTCCAGACATTTCAAGATTGGCTGTATATTCCTCTAAATGTCTATTAGAAACAACTACCCAGACAAAACATACTGTAATTAAAAATTTGGAGGGAATTAATATATTCAGCCCTTTTTTACTTTTTTTTCCCCTTACGGGGAAGACATGATAGGACAGTTTTTAAAAATGTAAAGAAAAGTAATAAATTAAACTTTTCTAATCCTAGTATCCTATCCAAAATAAATCTACAGGGCAATCACAGACGTGACCATGACTTTAAGATTAATAATATTATGGTTCCGTGGATAGAACCCATATGACAAAGGAGTCATGCAAAATTTTGACTTGAGAATGATGAGCACCAAAACATTTTCTTTTTTTAAGGTATTGTGGTCAGTCTGATATGTGTAAAAGGGAAAGCAGGTTACAGAATATGATACATAACTATCAGTAAACAGCAAAGTAGGGTTTAGATGGATGTAGTGGTTTCCATGGTAAGCCTACTTCATCTAATCAAAGTGATATTTTGTAATCATGAAGAGGATATAATTATAAGCATTTATTATCTAAGCGGGATGATTTTTGATAAGGGTGAAACAGGATCGCTTTTATTAGAATGAGATAGAAATCCAATCAGAAGATATAAAGATTATGTTAATTACGTGGTTCTGGTGCTTAAGAGAGAACATATGCTTCTCTTGGACTCACTTTCACTGGATAATAGCCATTTAACCCACGATGTGCTAGAGCTGAGAAGCTGAAGTACTTTAATATTGTGCCCCCTGGTGTTCTGTCTATATAGCAAGCCCCCCAAACAGGGGGTGAGGTGAATGAAATTAGGTCTCAGTAAGAATCGTCACCCCAAAGTGAAGTGGCCGCACATTATGTACACCGAAATATTGTCTCTATAACCAAGAAGAGTGTGGTATGTGCAGAAAGCAAGGACTCCACTATGGAGGAGATTAGTGGATTTGAATGTCCATTTTGCTCTGGGCTGCTATTCCTGTGAAGATAATTATGTATGATAAGATCTTGTCACTTTTTATTAACACCCTTCAAGTGTCCCCCTTTGCCTACAAAATAGTGTATATACTTCTTAGATTGATATTCAAATTTCTCTACAGTCAGTCCATCCCCAACTTACAATGTACATTTGCTAGCTTCCACTAAACTGCATTCCAGCCTAACCAAAGAATTCAGGGTTTTTCTAACATGAATCCTTGATACACTTTATCTAATCTATGTGTTTTTAGTCACATTCTATACCACTTATGCCCATATTCATATTTTTCTAATTTCCCAGATCAGAATCAGCTTAGTCAGAATTAATCTTTTTCTCAATGGAGGGTATAGTAGTCATAAAGTGCACAGGCTTTCTGTATCTGGGTTCAAAACCTTTGCTATTTTCTTTGTTTGACAAAGCCTAAATTATTGCCATTTACTGTAATACCTGGTCCATAATAAGTACTCAGTACTTATTATCATCATCATTATATCTCACATCCAGCATTTATCATGTTCTGCTTTGTATTGTAATTTCTATGTACATCATCCTTTACTCTATGTTATGTTTCTTGAGGTCAGAGGCTTTGCTATACTTAACTTTTTAATCTTCCTGAACACACTTTGATCAAAATAGTTTACAAAGTCCATAAAATGAATCCATTCAGATGCTGATGTCAATTATTTCAATCTGTATTTTATACATTTTGAGTTATTTTAGTTTGTAATCATAAATTAATTACATTTCTATAAACTATAAGCCATTTTTTTTTCAGTGATTCCTTTTACTATCTGATATGTTACTGAGGGAATTTCCTATCTAAAAATCTAAGACAAAATGATCTTCATTTATCAAGATGGCAACCGATAGCCTTCTTAAATAATTATCTTATACTCAATACCTATACTTACGTTTGATTCAAATTCCCTAAAAAATTAATTTGTAAGTGAAGCTTCCATCAATGTGGTTAAATGCCCATGAGGAGGACTATAAAGAGAAGCTTTAAAATTTGGTATTCATCATTTTGATTTTTAAAGGTCAATTAACACAAACTAAGTCAATTACTGTTGACAAACTCATCTCTCCAGGTCTCAGATTTCTTCTCTGTAAAATGACTTTATTGTCTGAAGGTATAAAATCCTTTTCAGTTCAAGATACTATGATTCTGTTGTCAAAAGTGAGAAAAAGAGTAACCTTATTTTTTTATAGTATTATAAAGAGGACTACTACCAGAATTCCCACTCATCCATTTAGTCAATATATATTTGTTGAGCACCTACCTAGAATACAGACAGGTACTTCCTAATTCCCAATTTTAGGAATTAGGAAGACAGTGTTGAACAAGACATTTAAAGTTTCTGCCTTCATAGAATTTACAGTCAAGTCCAGAAGAAAGACAATCAAGTAAACCAGAGAAAAAAAGTAAACCATGAGACAGATTATAAAGCCAGAGAACAGATAGTGCTATGAAGGAAAGTATGCTAAGGGGACTGAGGGTGATGAGGAACTATTTAGATAGAAGATTTAAATAGGAACACAGAATGCAAAGAACATTATATGCAGAGGATAGCAAGTGCAGAAAAGGGCCACAGTCAAGAGGTCTCATGGTGTATTGAAGGAACATCGAAGAGGCTAGTGTGGATGAGGTAAAATGAGCAAGAGGAGTTGAGGCTGAAGGTGTAGTGAAGGAACAGATCCTGTAAAGCAGTGATTCCCGGAGGAGGGCAGTTTTGTGCCCCCACACCTGTCCTAGAGATATTTGGCAATGCTTGGTGACATTTTTGGTTGTCGAAACTGTGAAGGGGGTGGTATTGCTATTGACATCTAGTGAACGGGAGCCAGGGATGTTACTGAACATCCTAAATTACACAGGTTAGCTCCTCTTGACTAAGAATTTTCTGGCTCAACCTATCAAGAGTGCCAAGACTGGGAATCTCACATGTAAGGCTCGTAGGTTCACAGTTAGCAATTTGGACTTTATTCTGTGTGATGGGAAGCCCTTGGAAACTTTTCAACAGGGCAGGAGTATGACACGATTAGACTTGTGTGGCGAATGACTAAAAATAGTGGAAAATAGAGACATAAAAACCAGTAAGAAAGTGACTGCAGCAGTCCAGGAAGGAGATTAGCTATGGGTTTTCTCTCTGGTTTCAAGTTTTGCATGGTGATTTATATTTTTAAAAAATTAAAGTATTAAGAGGACAGCAGTTTGTCTACATAGCAGAATGTCTAGAAGATGTGACTCTGGAGGACTGACTCTTCAATTTATATGACACAACAATATGAGCAATCATACCTTTTCAAGATTCATGTTATCCGCATGAATCTGATTTCTCACAAGGCAGACATTCCCCATTACAAACTCAGTGGTTATAGAAGTCTATTTTATGCTGCTTAGTATTATTCTGGGTTATGTTAGAAGTTTAATAAGACCTCACTAAAAGTGATTTCCTGTTCTTCCTATCCGAATTGAACATTCCCTGAATTTTGTCTTCCGTAATGGAAAAGTCAGGCTTACGCTCAAGAGCACATTTCTTGGAAGCTGAGAGGATTGCTCTCTACTTACTTGAGGCTTGGTCATTGATAGCAAATATTCAAGGATAAGTATGAAACAAAATATCCTAGGAAGCTTTAGATAAGCTTTATGTTTACAACAAAACAACTTGGCATGCAGGCCTTCTGATCCATAATTTCGTTCATGCTCTGTAGCCCAGAGTCTTCACTGGTCTGCACTGTGCCACCACGTCATAGTCCTACGTAGAGGGAAAGAACAACATCTTTTCTGACTTTCAAGCAATTCACTCACATGTTTACATGCTATTCGGGTATTCTAGACATCATAATATGGTTTTATAATACAGGTTCATGTAGGCTGAAACAAGTAAGGCTTGAATTAGCAAGATCTCCTATTTGGTACTTCCAAAAACCTGTATTATTCATATTTATATTTTATGAAGAGTAATCTGTAACCATCAAATGTGTAATCTAGTATGGTGACTTCTACAAAGTCATTATATTCTCTCTCTATAATACTATTTGTTTGAATAAAACTGTTAAATAAAGATGTATTAAGGAATATTCAGCTGGGAGAAATGACTGATGATTAAATGAATCCCTGCTGACATTAATTAGATAGCTCTATTATTTTGCAATATTGGTCATGTAAAAAGAAGGGTCTCAATTCAAATTTAACCAAATTCCAATTGCTTCTTGTGAGGTAGTTGTATTTAGAAATGTTATTGGTGTGTAATTAAAACTTAAAAAAAATGGTGATTTAAAAATTAATTACTAGTAATCAATTACTAGTGATTTAAAAATTGATTACTAGTAATTTAAAGATTAATTACTAGTAATTAATCCAAAGGCTCATTAATTTTGTTTGTAGGAAATAAAGAAAATAGGATATATTCCTTTTTTGTTAAAAGGAGTATTCAGGTTACAAGACTGAGATCAGAGCAAACAGATGGAAAATTGTTCATATTTCCTCCAATATCTAAGGACCTTACATTAAAAAGCACTGAAATGTGTTTTTCCCCCTGTATAAATAGCATGTGGGAAAAACCTACTAAAGTAAATGATGAATGATACAGATACCCAGGAATTTGTTTGAGAGAGGACTTTGTAAACAAGTGCAACAATACCATTTATAATAAATATTGATTTTTTTGAAAAATAAAATTATGCATTACAAGCCCACTATTTTATTTAAATTGGTTTGCTAGGAAGCTTTCCATGGAATAATGATATGAGTCACTATTTTTATTCCTGATAAAATCCAGTTTAACAGTAGATAAATTGATTACGGTGTTTAAACCTTTGGCATTTCATGTTTTTATCATTTTAGCAAAAACTAATTTTAAATATATGCAAGTTAGTTCATTCTTATCTTTGCTATGTGGAGTTATCTTTTCTATATTCAGATAGCTTATATAATGTTTATAATTATGTTATAACTCAATAATACATTTACCCACTTAAAAATTTTGACTTAATATGATCTAAGATAAGTTAATACTGGATGTATTATAATAGCATTTAGAATAGAAGAATAAGAAGGAGTTAAGGAGAATAAGAGAAAAAATTAATAATATCTTTAGAATGAAATAATTTAAATATGTTTGACTTTCCATCCTACTGTAATGACTGGAAGTCTTCATTATAAAGTGCCTTATAAAATATTCCCCTTAATTTATGGTGCTGTATTTCCAGGAAATAATGCACTAAGGAAAAGAAAATATTTTTTTCTGTAAGAGAATGAGACTTGAATTACATACTACCTTCTTTACCTGTTACCTTTTATCTATCCCTTCTTCATATCTTGATTCAGATATTCATAATGCCTTTCCTGGCTATTTCAAACCAAAATAATACCATCCTTTGAACACCTATGTGGTTAGAAACATTTGACATTTGTTCATTTATTTATTTCTCCTTTCATCAATCATTTTCTTGCAGATGCTTCCAACTTGTTAAATTTCATCTATGATAGTTTAGATTGTCATATGTATTTTACAGACTTTAGCTGCTTATGTTTGAATCATGGTAGAAGTTATAATCTCAGTAGTAGGGACAAGATCTTATTCTTTTCCGTGCCTTCATGCACACCCGTTATAGTGTTTCACATAGTAGTCATTCAATAAATGTTTCTTTTTTTTTTAATTTTTTATTATTCTTTTTATCTTTTAATTAACACATAATGTATTATTTGCCCCAGGGTACATGTCTGTGGATCCTCAGGCTTACACATTTCACAGCACTTACCATAGCACATACCCTCCTCAATGTCCATAACTCAGCCACCCTATCCCTACCTGCCCCTACCCCCCAGAATAAACGTTTGTTTCTAACAGGAAAGAAAAAGCAGAGTCCACATTCTTACAGAGTTCATAAGCTTATCCTCATAAACTAACCCTAACTTACAAGGTAACACAGCATAAACTGCCACCTCATTGCCAGATTGATCAGCATAGCCTAAGTATGTATTATATATGTGGCCTGACCTAGTATGGATGGACTCTAATGTTTGATAAATGTTGATATCTTTCTCAAATTTTCACTAACAACTACAGTGATTTTAATGGACAGCCATAGATTTTTTTTT
>CM052887.1:59890697-59916681 GCA_028534135.1 Potos flavus | reverse complement strand
ATTTCTGAGTATGCATTTGTCATTTGCTTTCTTCTTTGGTGAATTATTAAAGCTTTAAAAAATGAAATTCACAATTATCATATGAATTTCATTTTTTAAAGCTTTAATAATTCACCAAAGAAGAAAGCAAATGACAAATGCATACTCAGAAATATTAGTCATTAGGGAAAAGACAGCTTAGCATCCAGTTACCATATGGCCCAGCCATTTCACTTATAGATACTTGTCCACATAAATATATATGCTGAAATATTCATAGCTGCTTTGTTGATGATAGCCAAAAACTGGATGTTTCCATGTATCCATGTATCCATGAACTATTGCTTGATAAACCAACTGTATATCTATATATTGTTAAGAAAAAAATAGTAACAAATTTCTAATACATGCAGGCTCCTGGGTGGCTCAGTTGGTTGAACGACTGCCTTCAGCTCAGGTCATGATCCCAGAGTCCGGGGTTTGAGTCCTGCATTGGGCTCCCAGCTCCATGAGGAGTCTGCTTCTCCCTCCGACCTTCTCCCCTCTCATGCTCTCCCTCACTCTCTCTCTCAAATAGATTAAGAAAATCTTAAAAAAAAAAAAATTTCTAATACATGCAATATCATGAACTGATCTCAAAACCATTAGAATACTTTAAACAAGCCAGAAATAAAACAATACATATTGAATGATATCATCTGTAGGAGAGTCTAGAAAGGCAAAACTGTAGTGATAGGAGCAGCTCAGCCCAGTTAACTGGAGCCAAGGATGTGAGTGAGGGTAGATGGGCCTGCTGAGGGGTGTGAGGAAACTTTGTTGGATAATTCAAGTGTTTTATATCTTGATCTAGTGATTATATGATTGTGTAGATTGTTAAATCTCATTGAATTGTATACTTAAAATGACTAGGTTATATTTCACGTAAATTATACCCTAGTATGGAAACTCTGATGTTAGTTTGAAGATAATCTACCTTTTTATCCTCTGACAGCGTCTCAAAATTTGTGGAGACAAGAGAGTCTTTAGGGTTCTACAAATTCATTACGTTGTGTCAAGGTGTGATTTCTTCGTACTTATCTTTCTTATGGTTGGTTCACTTTGCGGACTCTGTGACTTCATGCTTTCATCAATTTTGAAAAGTTCTTTACCACTATCTCTTTAAATATTGCCTTTCCTTGTTTTCTTTTATTCTTTTCCTTTGGGACTCTGATTATACTTAGGTTACATTTCCTAATAATGTCCTCTATGTCTCTTAACATCTCTTATATTTTCTTTTATTTCTTTACCTCTCTGTTCTAAATTCTAAATAACTTTTTCTTTAGCTTTTAGGAATCTTCTTTTTGTCCACCTATTTAATTATATACAGTTGATCCCTGAATAATATGGATTTGACTTGGGTGGGTCCATTTGTATGTGGATTTCTTTTGATAAACATAATATACTACTATAAATGTATTTTCTCTTCATTATGATTTTCTTAATAATATTTCCTTTTCTCAAGCTTACTCTGTGGTAGGGATACAGTGTGGAATACATATAACGTAAAAATATGTGCAAGTCAACTACTTATGTTATCAGAAATGTTTCTGGTCAATAGCGGCTATTAGTAGTTAAGTTTAGGGGGAGTCAAAAATTTTATGAGGATTTTCTACTGCATTGGGGAGGGTCAGTGCCCAATCCCCACATTATTCAAGAGTCCACTGCATTTAAAAAATTAGAAGTTCTATTTGATTCTTTTTCAAATGTCTGTCCTTTAAAAGTACGGTAGTGTTTCTTGCTCATTTTTAAAAAGTTCCCTTTTTAATTCTTAAAAAAATACTTATATATATATACTTTATATTCTATCTCTGATAAATCCAGTATTTTAAGTCCCTAGGGATCTAATTCTGCTGTTTATTTTTTGCCTTGACTCATTAATACTGGCTGTTTCCTTGTGCATTGTGTTATTTTGGATTATGAGCTCTTACTGGCTGGGACTTAACTATAGAAAACCTGAAAACTCTGAAATGAACGATTTTTCTTGAAGAGACTCATATTTCCTTCGGCCAGATTCCTGGGGCCAATTAAAGTTAACTCTTAATTTTTTTAGACCACACAAGCAGTGTGAATTCAAACCCCAATCTCATCTGCAAGCAGAATGTGGATTCTCAAGGGAGAATTATTTTCTCTCCTAGATGCCAACCCTTGATAGACAAGTGTCCTTCTTGTTTTCCTTTCCTGATGGTAGATTTTTTTTTTCTAGTCTAGTCTATCAGTGATGATGATGATAAAAGAGATCTAGTTCCAATTCCTGATCTTGCTGAGTCCTGAGCCCTTGTTATCTAGTCCCTTCAGGATGATGAAAACCAGGGGTCTTAGGATCCAGGGAATAGTAAACATATTCAGGGAAGCCACTACTTTGGACAATGAGAATAATCAATATAATTGTTTGAAAAATAAAGAAACAAAAATACTTCAATAAATCATGAATTATTAATACTAATTACACAAGTTAAGAATGTGTATGTATTTGTGTGTGTATTTGGGAAATACTTTAAATATGAATTTTTTCCTTCTTGTAATATCAAGGCTTATATTGATAATTTTGTATTCAACTGATGACATTTAAAAGACTCTGAAATTTTTTACAAAATGTTTTCAAGGTCAAATCAAATTGGAGGCAATCACTCTTCATTCCATTTATAAGACCTAGTAACTTGTCTTGATAAAGCTAGTACTAAAAAATGCCTCTTTGTAGACAGGTAGTTAAAATACCATACAGAACTCATTTTTGACTGTCAAACCAAAATTATTTGCAAGCCATAGATACATACAACCTTGTATGCTGACACCTCACTTAACTGTTAAATCACCTGAAAGATTATCTTGTCTTTCTTTTATGTGAATTCAGAAGCACAAAGCTATTTAAAATTCCTTCTCCAGAGGAATTCTATTAGGAGTATTATATTTCTTTGGCAGTCCTAGAAGGAACCAGCTCGGTATTTTAACATCATATTTTTTAAAGCTACTTTGGGTTATTCTTTAAAAAGTTAGATTGAAACCTGAGAAATATGCACTATGCAAATGAAATAAATTTTATCAGAGTTCTGCAGCTCAAAGTATTCTTTCACACTGTCTGGTATTAAGGTAAACAACTCCTATTAGCACTGTGACATTCAAAAATGCAAGTGATTAGTAAGTGAAAACACAAATAGATTGTGTTTTCACCTACTAATCTCTGCATATTTAAATATGCACAAGCAGATTGTGTTTTCACATATAAGTTTTAGAGTATCCCAGAAGAGTATATGAATAAAAAGAAAAAAAAGATTTATCGTAACATTAAAAAATAGTCTATAGTCACAGTGCAACTGTGGGGAAAAGAAATTATTGAAGCGTAGCTCAGGTAATTTTAAGAGACTGATGCTAATAGATAGTGGAGGCTGAATACATTCTGAATTATGAAAAGAAAGAAAATAGTGGACAAAGGAAGACAATAGCAATAATAACTACCACTTACTGGGTTCTTACCATATATCAGAACTATACTGAATGTTTAAAAACAGTCTCAACTATATGAGAATCCATTTATCAAGTGTTTAATACATACCACTTTATTCATGCAACAACTTTTTGAGTTAGGTACCGTTACTTGCTCTGTTCTCCAAATGAGAACAATGACAGAGTTGCATCAACTTCCTCAAGGTCACATGAACTTGAAAGTGTTCAGTCAGATAGAAAAGCCAAAATAGGCTGATTGCAGAGACTATGCTCTCTAGTTACCTCTCCAGTATATTCTCGTTTAACTACTGACCTTCATCTCAACCCAGTTGGGGTATGTCTTATTCATCCTATTTTAAAGATAGGCAGATAGAGGTAGATACTAAGTGACTTGCACAAGATTACTTATGAGTTCTAGTAGCAAGATTAGAACTGGTTTAGTCTGGTTCCAGACTCTGAACTTTCCACCCTATTTTTCTGCTTTTGTTGCAGTATTTTTTATTCTTCAATTATTCAGTCATTTGGTCATTTATTTAACAAATATCTATTGAACACTTTGTACAATGCTTTCTTCTGGGCTCTGAGGATACAAAGAAAGTGAACAAGAAAGGCGAAGTTCCAAAGTTTACATTCTAGCTGGGGGGGGGAGGGGGGGAGATGGGCAATAAAGAAAAAAACCAGTAAGTGAATGTCAAGTGTTAGTAGCTGCAATGAAGGAAAATAAGGCATTGTAAGAGGCTAGAAAATGATGGGAAGATGGGCGTATTCAAATTTTTTAGATAAGATGGTCAATGCAAGGAAATGTGCAACTGTCACTGATAATTTTATAATACTGTCATTTTCTATCACAAGTATCTTGACTCCCTGGTTTATATGACATTGAAACTGAATCTGAGTTTTATATCATTCTTCTGGTTTCCAGAAGAATACGTTTGACTTAGAGATGATTTTATGCTGGTTTTACTTCATAATTCTGCTTGAAGAGACAAAATGAGTAATTGTTTTCTTTCTAACTATCTAAAATAAACAGCATAATAAGGTAAACAAATGTTTAGACTTAATAGGAAAGTGTGCCTTGCCAACAATTAACTAAAAAGGTCTTCTCTGATCATTAACACTTAATGTGGGATATTAGTTCTTAGAGGCAATCTCATGATAAAAGCAGTAGTGATGTCAAGAACTAATTGACAGATTTTAATTGAAGAGCACTTATATTACAGAGTATATGATGGTGAGATGTGTTCAACTTGTTTTTGCTTTTCTTTAAAAAGCTGAAACTCTTCTTCCCAATAGTAATTAAAAATAAACAGCCGTCATTAACTTACTGTGGGCTTCTAATGGCCACAACATTGCTTCCTTGCATGAATGATTTACTGATCTCAAGTAAAGTAATTCAACACTGAAGTTATCTTGAAAATTAAAAACCATTCTAGGTAATGAATAGTTTTAATTTCTATAGCACCAATTTATGTGTAGTCTTTTTTTTTTTTTATGTATTCTTCTGCACACATACAATTTGCTAACTAACAAAAATGGTCTGAAAGGGACTCTACACCAAAGAATAGCTCACAAAGCTCAGTGTCTATGCTTAATTCTATAGACTTAGAGGTGACGTTCATTCATTCATTCATTCAACCAACATTTATGGAGAAGCTTTTTTAGGCTAGGCATTTTCCCAAATGCTTTGGGGAGTAAAAAAAAGAAAAGAAAAAAACAAAAACAGTCTCTGACCTCAAAAGAATTTATTATTATAGAATTGGATAATATTTTATTCTAATCTTGTTCCTTTTATTAAATTGGTTGTTTCATAATTTATTTAACTACTCCCATGTTGTAGAATATTTAGGAAATATATATATGATATAAAAAGCTTGCATTAAAAAAAAAAAAAAAGCTTGTGTTGAGGATGTGAGGGCGATCTGGCTGCGATATCTGTCACCCCACTGATCACCAGGGTTGATTTACCTGATCTGGCTGGCTAGGCAGGTGTCCTCTTCCTCCCTCACTGCTCCCTCCTAACACGTGCTACTCGTTCTGTGGTAGAAGAGGACTTTTCCCAATAGAGGAGGACTGTTCTTCAGTCAAGGGTATAGGAGTAACTGCATTCCCCTGCTAAAACTTCCAAATGAGCTGGCCAGGTCCATTTGTAGAATCTAAGGTAGTCAAGCATCCAAGACTCCAGACACATCCAAATAGGGTGCTGCATGTGGCAATCTGCCTTTCTTTAAAAAAAAAGTTTGCATTGAATATTCCTGATAATAAATATTTGTTCATATTTCTGATTATTTCTTTGGAATGGATTTCTACAGAACAGTATAATAATTAGGTCAAAGGCATGTGCATTTTAGTCTCTTAACAAATTTGATGAAAATAAGTCCCAAATTGCAAAATAGGAAAAAAGGTTGTTTCATCTTATATTGCCACCAACACTGTATGAGACAGCCTTTCCTTATTCCATTTCCTTGTCAACCTTAAGAATAGACAGTGTTCCTGGGGACCTGGGTAGCTTGCCAGTTGAGCATCTGACTTTTGATTTCGGCTCAGGTCATGATCTCTGGGTCCTGGGATGGAACCCTGCGTTGTTCTCCACACTCAGTGGGGAGTCTGCTTGAGGATTCTCTTTCTCACTTTCCCTCTGCCCCTCCTGCCCCCTCATATAAATAAACAAATCTTTTAAAAAAAGGAATAGAGAATGTTCCACTAAATGTGTATCATTATCATTAATCTTAAGTAGTCTTCCAAATTGTTAAAAAGTTTCTCATTTTCAAGAATAATTTATGAAATAATATAATACTGATAAAAAATTTCAGCTGCTGTTGATAGTTTAAATCTGGCAAGGGATCATCCAGGGTTTTGTTGTTATTGTTTCTTATATATGCTGGTTTTTAGAGTAATAAGAGGTTTATAAAAAATGCTATCTGTTGGTTTGAGAAGTTTGACTAAAAATGTGAAGATTACGATTGACCAAATTGAATATTGACACAAAAGCAGAAGTCAGAAAATAAATAGATTTGTATTTTGTTAGAGCTTATTTCATAAAAAATATACGATATTGAGAATTAAATATGGTAGTAAAATATTGTATTTGGTGCTACTGCATTATACTTAGGCACAAAATTCTTACCTAGAGGAAAGTGAAAAAAAAATACTGTGCTTAGGTTTTACAAGGTCCTAGCCCAATGTTACTTAAGAAAGAAGTTATAGAGTAGTTTCATGGTTCATCTGTAATTATCTGTTGCATCTTTGCAACAGCATCTTTGCCCTTTATTTCTTTGTATGCTCAACTACTTGATCTTTCTGTTCTTATCTCAGTGGTTATGTATGCTCTTTATTTCTAGAACCATCGGACACAAAAATCGATATGTCAAAGTTCCCCGGGGTCACATCTGGGTTGAAGGTGATCATCATGGACACAGTTTTGACAGTAATTCTTTTGGGCCGGTAAGTCGTCTTGTAGCATGCTAAAAACTGGATACACATAGGAACAAACTTATGTCAGGTGGGTTGCTCAGGTAATCCAGCCAAGACTGATCGTGAATTGTATAGTGAAGCAGTTTATATTTGAAAAGTTCCTTTTAAATATTACATAAATTATATAAATTGTTAAGGTGTGTGCGTGTGTGTGTGTGTGTTTCACAGAAAAAAAACTTAGATCCTTTAGTAAAGTACCAAAAATGGTTTCAGCCAGCTAACTAATCCCAGTAGGAAGGTCTAGTTTTTTTCTCTACAGAAACACTTTGTGCCTTGTGTTTTCAGTTAGTGTTTAATAGATATAATACGTAAAAGACCTATACACATCAATTTTCTAAATCGTTTGTCAAAAATGCAGGTATGATGGAAATCATATTGGTAAGTCCCATTTTGTCCACATTTAATTTATAACAGAAATGCAGACGTTCCTTATGCCTTGTTTATATTCTATGAAATACGTGATTAAGCTGATATTTTGTGATTTTTTTTCATTTTGAATGCATATGGAAGTTCTCTGAACTCCTAAAATAAAGCATTATATAAAGTGAAGAATATTTTAGTTAGTAGAAACTGAATCTAACTTCTAGTTATCTAGATCTGTTTAAAAACTCGGATCTTTAGCTCTTCAGATTTCCTATAGCTAGACCTACCTATCTATACTTGTTATGTATGTGTAAATTAATACCGAGCACGTTCAGCTATGTTTGCAAAAACAATCACCCACATGCTTTTGCCTAAAACTAAACGTAGGTGGTCTATAAAACAATTTCTATCATGTACTATTAGTGAACACTATTATTATCACTGGAGGAGCAGCCACTTTGACTTACCTTTGGCTAAAAGAACAGTAAGAGAGGTGGGGTTGGATGGGTGTTATATGATAAGTGGAAAAAAACTTTATATGAGATTACTCCTACTTCTTTTTGGGGGGAGGGTTTGCAATGATGATAATAAAATCGTCTAAGGTCTTTGCTTTTGAGTAGTAATTATTACAAAAATGCAATTTAATCTTTTTATGACATATCAAAGATGGGATGAACAGATTGGAAATGTTTTAGGTCATTTAGATGTAGTAGAAGTGACTTATGAAAAAATTTAGTAGCAACTTGAAAGTAAAGATAAATCATCTAAAAGCAATTTTATTTCTCTCTCATCAATGAGATTAAATCTATTGCGTGTATCATGTTGTTGGCCAAATCCACATTAAAATTTTGGTTAACTTTGGTTTGGGTTTTTTTTTGTTAGGGTAGTTACTCTGAAATCAAGGGTTAAAATTATTGTGTTTTGTTATCAGGTGTGGGGTGTGTGGTGCATAATTAGGTACTCATAATAAAGTACTAAAGTTTGCTTTTCCTTTATGAATAAATAAAGTCAACGCAATATTGCTTGTATAATTAATATTATTGTCAATCTATCGTATTCCATATGCTTTCTTATTTGGGAGATAGCCAGAATACTGGGAATTGCCTGTAACCCTCAGTGTAATTATCTTTAAAAGAAAGAGAAACCAGCTGGGGTGCCTGGGTGGCTCAGTGGGTTAAAGCCTCTGCCTTTGGCTCAGGTCATGATCTCAGGGTCCTGGAATCGAGTCCCACATCGGGCTCTCTGCTCGGCAGGGAGCCTGCTTCCCCCTCTCTCTCTGCCTGCCTCTCTGCCTACTTGTGATCTCTCTCCTCTCTGTCAAATAAATAAATTTAAAAAATCTAAAAGAAAGAGAAAGCGAGACACGTGGGTGGCTCAGTTGGTTGACTGTGGAACTCTTGATTTTTCTCAGGTCAAGATCTCAGGATCTTGAGATTGAACCCCACAGCAGGCTCCCAGCGTAGAGCCTGCTTAAGATTCTCCCTCTCCCCTTCCTTCTGCCGCTCCCCCTGCTTGAGTGCATGCTCTCTCTCTCTCTAAAAATAGATAGATAAATGCATAAATAGAGAAAGTAAGAATGGTTTATGAAGGATCCCATTTGTTTATTACAATAAGAATCTACAGTATGCAAAACATTGACAAATATATTGTGTGCAGCACTTTAATGCCATTTGGGTTAAATTGTGTTTTTAAAAGAAGTCTATTTGTTTAATATAACATGACTGGTACTAAGACTCAGAGGCACAAAACAATTGTGAAATTTAGTGATTGTTTTCTTCCCTTTTTAATTGTTATAAACAAACAAACAAGCATAAAGTCCCTTGGTTCATGGGCTGGGCTAAGCTATCAATGTCCATTCACTTAATTAGTTTTATTTTAATTTGTCAAAATTAGGTGAAGAACCTTTCTAGGATGAAGGAAAACATTTGTCATGTCCTGTATAAAGCTATTTGTATTTGAGGAATTACAGTAAATCTTTTTTTTTTTTTTCACTTTTACAATGAAGTGTCCTGTTTTGTGTACCAATAGCATTTATGACTAGGAAAAATTATTAACATTGATGCTCTCAAGCACATCTTAAAAGGACAAAAGGGGAAACAAGTGAAATAAAACTTGCAATCCTTATTTAAAGCTAAATTGTGATATTGTGATATCACTGTGATATTGGAATATAGAGTTTTTTTATTGTATTTTAAAAAAATATTTGTTTGTTTGTTTATGTGAGAAAGAAAGTGAGCTCATGAGTCGGTAGAGGGGAGAGAGAGAGGGAAAGAGAGAATCTCAAGCAGACTCCACACTGAGCATGGAGCCCCATACAGGGCTGGATCCCAGGACCCGGAGATCATGACCTGAGCCAAAATCAAGAGTCAGGCACTTAACCAACTGAGCCACCCAGGTGCCCCTCTGATTCTATTTTTGATTAATGAATGGTTATTGGAATATTTTGGCAATTATTTTAAAGTTTTTATAATTCTAAAAAATAAAAATTAAGATTTTGTAATTCTAAAAAACTAAAATAATCCTGAATTTTAAAATTCATATATACTTGAAAATTATTATATTTTTCCAATAATTCTAAGTTGCATTTTTTGGTTATCAGTCAGTGTACTTGGAGGTCATATGTGGAAGGTCGGTCAGTAAGCTCTAGGCTTCCTGGATGGTTGATTCATTTCTCCCCTTGGAAGTAAGGAATGCACATTTTCTTGATGTAAACAATCTATCTTAAGGCAGCCAGGATTGTCTCTGAGATGCTTATCTTGACGTTTTGGAAACTGATTGAAGTCTTTATCCTTCATTTGCCTCCCAAATAATTTCAGAAATGTATCCAAATAGTTTTACATGCTTTAACTCTTTGAATAGTAATTATTCTCTATAATAGAATTTACCTAGTTTATTTTAAATTATAATCTACTAGCAATCATAATGGAGCTGACTTTTTCCATATTCAGGTAGACTTTTGCTTGAAATCTAAAGAAGAATACGAAATGTTCTAATGTTTTTCTAGTTTGTTTTATTATTTCTTATTTATTCTTTAACATTTCAATTTGCTTTTCTGATTTGTTTTATTGCCACTCTATGAAGGCTTTCAAGAGGGAATGAAATAGTTATGAGTAAAAGATGAATAATGGATTATGAATTTAAAGATATCAATATTGATATAGCAATAGAATACATACAGCAGAACAGGAGCCAACAGCTGTACTTTTAAATTATAGAGAATGACATTATAGAAAGAAACAGAAAATCAGATAATTTTGGTTATGGACCTCATCAATCAATTAACTTGTATGGGTCTACATTTCCTCATGTATAAAAGGAAGAGTCTTTCCTTCTCTAAATCCATTTTAAATAAGTAAATAATAAAAAGTATATATTTTATCTCAATGAGTGATGAAATTTATTTAATCTTACTCCTATGATATATATAATCAAAAGCTATATCATCACAATTTTAGTAAACATCCTCAACAACCAAAAATAAGAGCATAATTAAATAAAGTGTGGTTCATTCAGAGGTTGAAATATTGTGCAATCATTAAAAATTGTATTTGTGACATACATGACCTAATGTTCATCATATTGTTATAAGTAAAAGCATAAAGACCAAAATATACAATTTATGTTAATTTTCTCCAGATGTTATGACTATGGTTGATTCTTTTTTATACCTTTGTACTTTTTTTTTGTTTTAAAATTTACAGCAAGTTTTTATTATTTTTATAATTAGAAAAAAACTAATTCTTTTAAAAAGTAGGATAAATGCATTTAAAGTAAATGACTTCTAAGTTTCCTTCTGACTCTTAAGTTTTATAAATATATTTTATGGTTTTATGACCAGAGGGAAAAATATCACATATGTCATTGGATAGGAAATGTTTCAATTGTGAAAAATATCTCTGTGGAATATCTTCATGCTAAACCTCTTGAATACATCATCATAAAACAATGATAGAAAATGTCCTGTCTTATAATATGGATTCACTAATGTATGACTTTAGCTTAGATTTCTAGTGTGAGAAATAGCTTCTGTAATTTTCCTTTAAAATTGTGATAATTATCTAGAAGTGTTTTTCAGTTACTTTATTTTACTGGATTATATATTAAAGATATCCAATGATTCTGATATATTTGGTTTATGATTGCTTAGAATATTTGATAAGCTCTTCTCTTACCAGTTCTTTTGTTCTGTGAAATTAGTGTCTTTCTCTTTACCGTCCCTACTTCCATGTAGAAAACATTAAGACACTTTATCCTGTAGCCATGTTGTTCTTTGCAAGCACTCAGAAGTAACTGATTATCATCAATATTGATGAATTTTCTGCTTGCTTTAAAATGAAAGTGCATTGGGGCCCCTGGGTGGCTCGGTCTGTTAAGCGTCTGCCTTTGGCTCAGGTCATGATCCCACTCCTGGGGTACCTGTGTTGGGCTCCATGCTCATTGGAGAGTCTCCTTCTCCCTTTCCCTCTGCTCCTCCCTCTGCTCTTCCCCCTGCTCATGCTGTCTTTCTCTCTCTCAAAATAAGTAAGTAAAATCTTTTTTAAAAATTTAAAATGAAAACATATTAAAAGCAAGTACTTGTGTGTGTGCATGCATAGTTGTGAATTTTCAAATAGTAATTTTTTAGCTATTTCAGATGTACAGACTTTTCATCAGTTAAAAATGCATATAGCATTTCATTCTTTCATTTACTATATTCATTTCAGTACTTATATTTGAAATATCCTCATAGCAATTCATTCCTTGTGGTAAAAACACAAATGTGACTCTTTCCATGTCTTCCACTGGGTTCATACATTTTCTCTCTTTGAAGTTTTTCTTTCATTTCATCTAGCTCTAAGTCACAAGCCACTGAGATCCTCTCAGTGTTTGCTGTGTAGTGATTTGTTGTAAAGAATATATGTTGTAATTCTAGTTACTTAGTATCTAAATCAAGTAATTTATTTTTACTTCATTGAGCAAAGAACATTAGAAAAAGAACTTTGGGCTTAAACATTTCAAGGCAAAGATAACCTTTCCAGGAATGTATAAAAGTGTTTTGATTTTTGGGTTTCTGATCGTAGTGTCACCTTGTGAACAATTTGTGTGCAGGTACCATGAAGCAGAACTGAACAATTTGGATATAGAAACTATGCATGATATACTGCCTTTATCTGAGAAGGGAAACTGCAAGTTATACTAAGTATGAATTCTTTTTAGTTCCAAGTCATTTGGAAAATGGCTAATCTAAAAAAATCATGGATACCTAATTAAATAAAATATTAACCCCCTAGAATGTTTTCTTGAAGGAAATATACCTAACAGGAAATTATAGTGTTAGAATAAATGAGTAGTAGAAATATTACTTATTAATTAAATGAACCGATCGTCTACAAGCGATGATATATAAGCAATCATGGAAAGGAAAATTAAAATCCACAGAATTCCTTTTGAACCTAATGAAGTTCAAAGTCTTTTACTTTTTAAAAAAAAAGTTAGCGAAGGGGCACCTGTGTGGCTCAGTCTGTTAAGCGTTTGCGGCTCAGGTCATGATCCCAGGGTCCTGGGATTGAGCCCCTGAGTCGGGCTCTCTTCTTGGTGGAGAGCCTGCTTCTTCCTCTCCTTCTGCCTGCTGCTCTGCCTGCTTGTGCTCTCTCTGTCTCTCTGTCAAATGGGTAAATAAAATCTTTTTTTAAACAAAGGTTTAAAAAGCTAGTGAAAAAGTAAAGAAGAGGAGGAAAGTTTATATTTTTATATTATACGAGTCTTTCTGTTATGTCGTCAAGGCACATTTCGAGCATCTACTATTTGTCCACATTTGATTTTGGCCTGGATTGTGATGGCTTGAATGGGTCAGGAGTAATGAGGATTGTATTAACTAGAGATAGGTTGCTAGATTAGGTAGTACATGTGGGAAATGAACATTTTAAGAGGTTTACTATCTAGTCATGCCTGTTTTTAACTTTTCCCCTACATTACACATTTTTGGTAAAAGAGAAATACGGTATATGATTAGGGCAGCAAACCACAGTTCTTGGAGATGCAAGAAAGCTGAAAGAAAGATAATAGGAAGAGAAATTTTTATATTTTCGAGACCACGGGGCAAAGGGAGGAATTGGGATGGAATCTGGGGTTTAAAATGTTCAGAGGTTGTAAGGACTGGGATTCAAGTCCTGCATAATAAGGAGCACATTGAACTCGTGGGTCTTCCCACACCTTTGGTCTCTGTCATCAGGGATGCACTGATGCCTGGGAGGAGAAGGGATGAGAGTCAACAGATACAACAATGACTGAATTACAACCCCAACTTCAAGGAAGGATCTCTAGAGGGGAGGCAGACAATCAGGCAGACACACACAATATAAGAGGTGCTCCAAGTGGGGGCAGGGCATGATGGGGCCTCTTAGAGGAGTAGATGTTTGTGTACTAAAAACCCATAAGAAAAAAACCAGAAAATTTCCTAGGAGGATCTGGTAGAACAGAGTGTTCTGAAATCTGTGAAATAATAACTGTTTGGTAAAATCTCATATTGCATAAAACACTTTAGATGCTGCATGTTTTGTGAATGAAGTGGTTTATGCCTGGAGTGGTTAATTGGTTTCAGCTGCATTGAAAACACTCTGCTTACACAATACAGAGTAATCTTGTGGACGCATGAAAATGAATTGACATTTCATTTTATTTATTGTTGAAGTGTAGTACTTCCCTTGTATAAGTTCTCTTGAGCAGCTAGAGTAACTTTTCCTTAAAATCAGCCATTTTCAAATAAAGAAGAAGGTCATTAGATTGTGTTGACAGAATCCAAATAAAGTGTTCTATTCACACTTTCTTTGAAACATGTTGCTTAGACTTTAATTGGTGATGTTGTTTTCTTGTAGTACATGCTTTTGTTCATTTAAAATTTTTGTTAGGAACTAAAATAATCTATATTTTAGAGAAAAATAATGATTCTTAAGGTCTGTAGCTTGGCGTTTTCCTTTGGTTGTTTCTCACAGTTCCCCTTAAGCAGTGCCGGAACTGAACAACTTCACATTTTATTTAGGTATAATTTTCATTTGGCTGATGTCGACAAAGGCACACATTTCATAGAAAGTCCTAAGCCAGTTAAAAGAAATGCCACTATAATTAAAATATCTGTATAACCATGGATGGCTAAGAGTCAGTAAGGAGCCTGTTCTCTGGAGCGGTATTCGAAACAGAGAGAAGCCTGTACAACAAAAAGAAAACAAAAGTCCCTTGGGATTAGTACTGCTTTTAGTTGGATTTGTTACTGTACAGTTAGGACATCAAAAAAATATGATTTAAAGAAGAGAGTATGGAAAGATGATGCCAACTAAAGATAGTGGTGAAGTAAATAATGTCATCCCCCCATACATGCCACTGAGAACAGAGACAATCTGAGCTTCCATTTCTACTAAATCAAATTTTACTTTCTGTCTTAATTATTCTGCTAGTGTAGAAATCATTTTCCACATGACTTCATTTTCAGATAGGAGAAATGTCAGCAGAATTGTCATTAGACTTCATTGCTATGGCAGATACCGTTCCTTTGGGCTGTTTAGTTACAGAATTAAGCATGTTCATTTTATTAGAAATGTATATTTCCTGACAGTGGGTCAGGAGCCAAGATTTGGTGAAATCCATGCAGTGTTATTAATTTAGCAATTTTATAAGCTCTTAGAATTTCTTAAAGTGGAATTGAAACCTTTATCTTATTATTTGTAAGACATAATTGGTGTCTGTCTATGTAAGTGGTGTTTTCACAGAAAAATAAAATGGGAAATAGGAGGGGTCGAGAAGAGTAGAAAAATCTGCTCTTGCCTAGTCTAGACAATAAAAGGAGAAAAAAAACTGCTGTTAAATGTACTGTGATTCAAAGTTTGAGATTGAATTTCCTCATTTCAATGGACATCTACTTATAAAATATTTACCAGGTAATTTTTTGCTCTCTACTTCTCTAAATACACAAACAACAAACTATGTTAATGACTTTGTCTTTTGACTGAGCTTCTGGGAGATAACTTTCTTTGGAAGTTTTAAATTTTCTTAAAGCTTATAAGATAATCTTAAAAAAATGACTGTGCTTTGTGTCAGCATCTTATTGGTTATATTTATTAAAATGACTTGAGGGATAATTAAAAGATCAGTTTGATCGTCAATGACTGAGGTCATTTTTTCTGTGTAATAGAACCATATACGGAGCCTATAATGAATCATGGTAACCACAGTTTTAGATATTATTGACGGGAAGACCCATGTGTGTTTGTGGTATATTAAAATTTGTCAAACATGGTGGATCAAGTGAGTGAAAGTACAGTTCTCTGATACAGTAGCCAGAATTGGAGCCGGAAGGCATGTTCTACTGATGGGGACTTGAAGACCTCGTGTCATTTGCACCCAGTAAGTGATTCCCAATCTAGCAACTCTCAGATAATTCTGCTCCAGCCCATCCTGTCACTAAGAATTTTTCTGAGAAGAACTCTGATGACATCGTGCCACTTCTTAAAGCAGTATCATCAGCCTACAGCACCTATCATAATTAATGAAGAAATGTTAGAAGTCTTCCCTTTTAAATCAGACACAAGGCAAGAAGGTCCAGCCTCACTGCTTCTGTTGAATGTTGTGCTAAAGGTCATTGCCAGCGCAGGTTAAGGCAAGAGAGAGAAATAAAAGATGTTGAGCTTGGAAAGGAAGGTTCCAAACTGTTTTTCCCCGTAAGGATGTTATTATCTACTTAGAAAACTGAAGAAGGATCTGAAGAATTATCGAGACAGTCTTGCAAGTTTACTAGTAGAAAAGCTATCATTTACAATCATCAACCATGTGTAGACACCATCAACAAATAAAGAACACACCCTTAAAGGATTTGCCCTTTAAAATAGCAATAAAGAATTCAGGATGGCAGTTTCTTCTGGAAGGGGAGGGAGTGAATGTGATTGGGGAAGGGTGAACAGGGATGGCAAATTACTGGTACTGTCTTATATCTTACATAGGGGGTGGGTATAGAGGTGTTCACATTATGCTTTATGCATTTTATGTTTGAAATATGATAGAATATTTTTATTGTTTTTTAAATTTAAATTTTAGGTAGTTAACGTACAGTGCAATATTGGCTCCTGGAGTAGAATTCAGCGATTACTTACAGACAACACCCAGTGCTCATCGCAAGCGCCCTTCTTAATCCCCATCACCCATCTAGCCCATTCCCCACCCACCTCCCTCCATCTGCCCTCAGTTTGTTCTCTATAGTTAAGAGTCTCTTATGGCTTGTTTCCCCCTCTCCTTTTTTTTCTTTTACCCTTTCCCATATGTTCATCTTTTTCCTTTCTTAAATTCTACATGTAAGTGAAATCATATAGTATTGTCTTTCTCTGACTTATTTCACTTAGCATAATACACTCTAGCTCCATCTATATTGTTGCAAATGGCAAGATATCATTCTTTTGATGGCCGAGTAATATTCTATTGTGTGTGTGTGTGTATATATATTTATCTTATATATATATCTTCTCTATCCATTCATCAACTGATGGACATTTGGGCTCTTTTCCATAATTTCCGTGAAGTAGACAATGCTGCTATAAAGATCGGGGTCCATGTGTCCCTTCGAATTAGTTTTTTTGTATCCTTTGGGTAAATACCTACTAATGCAATTGCTGGATGGTGGGGATCGTTCTATTTTAACATTTTGGAGAAACTCTATACTGTTCTCCAGAATGGCTATACCAGCTTGCATTCCCACCAACAGTGCAAGAGGGTTCCCTTTCTCTGCATCCTCGCCAACAGCTGTTGTTTCTTGTGTTGTTCATTTTAGCCATCCTGACAGGTGTGAGATGGTATCTCATCATGGTTTTGATTTGTATTTCCCTGTTGATGAGTGAGAATATTTTTCATAACTACATAAACAAAAATATTAAAAGTTGATATCAGTGGCTATACATCACATGGCAGGTTTCCCCTAGTATTTGTGGGGTCTAGGGCACGGAAGTTTACATACCACATATCTAAATACTTAAGAGCTATAAATCAAGCTAAAACACTATTAAATGAAATATATGTTCCTTCCTCTTAACTTGATAAATGTACCTTAATATGGTGAAAACCAGCAAACACAACAAAGATGACTGAATCTAATTATTATTACTAGTCTGCATAGTCTGTTGAAAGGTCTATGATGTTTGGAAGAGTGATATAATAAAGACACATATAATTCAAAAATTATTATATGTTAATCCATAAAATTTTTCTGGCTTCCATTTTAGCAAAATCACTATGCTGTTATAATACAGATTTTCACATAATTTGCATTGCATTTTTAATAGTTATATAAAATATTGAAATAATATTGAACTACATTTGCAGTGTTGAAAATGAATATATGTTTATCAAAATGTAAATGAACATAAATATAAACAATTAAAAAACAACTTTTTTGGAATTTTTCTAAAAACAGTTTTGGAAAATATCAGAAGTCCCTTTTAAAAACAAAAAGCAAGATAAAATGACTACTAACAAACATAAAAATATCAAAATTATTTTAATAAAACTTAATTCTTAAATATTTTAAAAATCAATTAAATCTTATATATTGTTATAAAAATAAGTGTGTTTACTGGTTAAGGGTTTAATTTCTATACAGTTGTCCTTGTAAAGAAAGAGTCAGTATTATGCTTCATGCAAATTATATCCTGAACTACAACTATACACATTTAAGAGGCACTCAAAAGTCATTTAAATTTTTGGACAGGAGGGTAATAAAAAGGAAGAGGCATGTCAGAAAGACTGATTTGGGAAAATTATGAATGAAAGATTAGATTGCAAACAGGCTATTGGTAGAGAATGCAATTATTGATGATAGCATTGGTTCAAGAGGGAAGATGATTAGTCCCCAGACTAAGGTGGCTGTGATAAAAATATGAAGAAGTGGATTGATTTGAGAGTCCTTAGGAACCAAGAATTGATTGGATGCATCTTAGATTCTGTGGCCTGGAATTAATGCACCATATCTATTAGAGAAGTTCACCAGCTGAAATACTGAACTGCCTTCATGTTCACCTTTGATGGGTCAAACTGTAAAATTAAGCGTGAAGAGTATAAAGCATACCCATATATTTGTGATCATTTTTATGTGGGCGACCAAAAGACGGAAGTGACAAAGCGATGTCTCCAAGCTCCTTTAGTTTGCAGAGCACTTGCAGAGATATTTCAGTGAGCAGTCTTGGCTACCTGACTAGAATTATAGTGCCTCATCATGATTACATTTGCTGTCCCAACTGTGGAAGAGATAATCGAGTCATGCTCATGACTCATTAAAACTTACAGGCAAGTATTATTCCATCAAAATTCTGTCCCCATACACTTAGCACCCATGCCAGCTGATGCACTACCTACCCATTTCATAGACCTTCTCTGTTCTTTCTCTAAAGTTTTCACATATTTCAGGAGATAAAGGCAATTCCTAGAAATGTAAAGACTAATGAGAAGGAAATATATTTTGTAAAAGCAGATATTTTTATTGTTAAACTGGCTGACAGAAAAGCAAATTTTAAAAAATTTCCTTCCAGGGCTCCCGGGTGGCTCAGTCCGTTAAGCATCCGACTCTTGATTAAGGCTCAGGTCATGATCTCAGGGTCCTGAGATGGAGTCCCGCATTTGGCTCCGCACTAGGCATGGAACCTGCTTAAGATTCTCTCTCTTCCTTTGCCCCTCCCCAACCATGTGCTCTCACTCTCTTAAAAAAAAAATTTCTTTCCGTTATTATTACTATTTAAAATTATTATTTAAGATGTAAATGTATATATTTCAAAATTTAAAGTATTTTTAAAAAGCGAAAAAAAATTACCCATTTTGCTGATGGAATGATATAGAACATCCACACAAATATTTCATAAGAAGTTTAAATAAATTTTCAAGAGTAAGTTCTTGTTTGATTTTATTATAGTCACATAATATTCTCTATATTTGAATTTGATTTTGAAAAAAAAATTACCAAGCTTTATCTGCAATATTTTCCCCTTTAGATGAAACTACTATTTGATTGTAGGAAATTCCCTCTATAGTAGATATCAACTAGTGGGCAGAGGAATTATTTGTGTGGTGATACTCCCTCAAAGTATCACAAGGTCCCCTCCCTGGTTTCTGAAGGCAATGGTGAATATGCTTTGAGAGTGTTTTGAACCATGAGAGCTAAAGCCTCATGCTGACCAGACGCCTGTCTCTCCCGTCTCAAGGCCTTCAGAAGCTGTGGGAAAGTCCAATCCCATGGCCATGGCTCTGGACAGCTTCCCAGTTTGAGCCAGAAGAGTGGGAATAATTGGACCTCTGGCTCTCAATCTGTAGGGTCAGTTCGGGTTATGTGCCAATCCTGAACCAGTTAACACTGACCAGCGGAGCAAGATCTAGATGAGAAAGGACTATGATTGGCCTAGTTTGAGTCAGGTGTGCATCCTGGAACAATTATTGTAAGGGGTGGGGCACTCTGGTAACTGTAGTTTGGAGCAGACATCTACCTCTAGACCAACGGGTATGGCTAGGGGGTAAGGGTTATAAAACACGTGGCAGCTACCGAAAACCTATTTCGTTGATGCCGATGCAGAGAAAGGGGTGGTTGTTCCCAGCTCCTACAGAGTGCTGGGCAGACAAAAGAATAGACCATGCTACCAAATAATAGAAAGTAGAAAGCATACATGCTGTAACAGAGACAGAGATAAAACAATACGAAGTTAGGGGCGCCTGGGTGGCTCAGTGGGTTAAAGCCTCTGCCTTCGGCTCAGGTCATGATCTCAGGGTCCTGGGATCGAGCCCCACATCAGGCTCTGCTCGGCTGGGAGCCTGCTTCCCCCTCTCTCTCTGCCTGCCTCTCTGCCTACTTGTGATCTCTCTCTCTCTGTCAAATAAATAAATTAATTAATTAAAAAAAAAACCAATATGAAGTTCATAGAAATGGTTATTTCCAGCAGGAAAGGCTTCTCTGAGTTCAACTTTCAAGAAAGGATAGGACTTGGGCTTGTGGGCCAGTGGAAAGTCACATCCTAAAGGCAGAAGGCAAATAAGCAGAAGCAGGGAGGTGCCAGTGCTTAGGACATGTGGTGGATATTTGAACAATCTTCTGTGGGTAGAGAAGTTCAGCTATGGAAAGGGCAAAGTCTGACGTCATGACTAAGGACCTTGAATGTCACACAAAGGAGTCTGGACATTGACCCCGTGGGTCATGAAGCACCCAGCAAGCTTTTGAACATGGCAGAGAAATAATTAGAGCAGCAAGTGAGGAACTACATCTGCCCGTGTTGTGTAAGATGAGTCCGAGAATGAAGAAACACAAAGTGAAAATCCTAAATCTACGGAATCCTATCGTATAATCCACAGTTAATGATCAGACTCCAGTCTACTAGAAAACACTTGGGTAGCTTATTAGAATTGCAGGTGTCTAGGCCTGCTACTTGAAGATTTAGGGGCATAAGAGTGAAACAGGGCTTTGAGGTTCCCTCCTTCCTTTCCTTCTTTCTTTTTTTCAAGCACCAGTGATCAGGTGGAAGTGGCAAAAGGACCACACTTAGAGACACGCTAGTCTTGAGAAGTAATTTGGACAATCAGTTTAAGACTTATTTGAGTCTCAAAGAGCCCGTGATCACCCTTGCAACTTGCTGAGCTTTCTGAGTTCAGCCTTGGTCTTGGTGTAATATACAGAGCCGAGCAGAAGGTTGAAGGCATAAAGGCTCACTTCTCTCTACAGTTTACGTGGGCTCTGTTTCATGTGGTGCTGTCTCTCTGTGGATAAGCCAACCAGAAATTTTACAGCATGACTCACCCAAAGAATAGCATTGAGTTCTGCAGTTACAGTGGGGGAGCGGTGCCAGAAAAGATTAATGTATTCTGTTTTAAGACTAAGTGTGATTATTTTATGTGACTTCAAAATTCTGTTCTCCACTTGCAACCTATGCAAATTCAAATTCAGTGCAATTTAAATGACAAAGGGTGATTGGGGCTGTTTAACACATGGGAGATTGGTATTAATCATCTGGTTTTTGGCAGTTTTGCTCTGGAGAGAGAGAGGAGTGGTCAGTACTTACATAGGAAAGGTGTATTTGTAGATTTTGTGTGGCTATTCTTTGTTAAATAATTATGTCTTTTAAAAAATCTCCTTATGTCTCCTGAATTAGGAGCAATAACATGGTTATCCTGTGCTGATAAAGTCTAAGATCCAAATTTCGATTGATTTCATGTGTGTGCCAGACAGTTTTTTTAATTCTATTGTAAGTCATTCTTCTATGCTATCTATGTATGTCTCACCATAATTTATCTAAGATTAAAAGCTGCTAAATTTCTGAAGCTAAGATTTTCTTCGTATCCTCTTTTTCCTTTTCACCATTCTACCTTTCTTCCATAATTTCCTTTTGCAGCTCAGCTAGATGCCTAGGCTTTGAAAAGCTAATTCCTTCACTTGGCTCAGGATTTGTCAGGGTTACTTTCGTGTTGCAAAACCAGTGATGGTTTTCACGTATTCATCTTATTCTGCCTTTCAGCAGTATTCGATATGGTTGACCACTTCCTCTTTAAAACATTTTGAGATTTTTTCTCCCCTTAGTTTCCTCAAACCTGTACACCCAGCCACTGTTTGTAGGCCTCTCTTGCATTTCCACCCGTCTCTGCCGGACCTGCAAATTTGGCATGCTCCTGAGCTCTGTCCTGGACTTTCATCTCTATTTAAAGCTCTCCCTAAGAAATTGACTCCATGTCTTCCAATGATGTTCTTATGCACTGGTGCTCAGATTTAGATCTTCAGGTCGTATCACACTTGGATGTTTGATGAGTGTCTCAAGGTGAACGTGTCTACAATGAAACTCTCTGTCCCTTTTCTTCCCGACCCCATCTTCTTTCCTAGACTTGCCCCACTTCAGTAGAGGGCATCACCATCCACCCAGTTACACAAGCCAACCAGTGAGGAGGCCTCTTCGAGGTCTCACTTTGCATCACCCCCAACTGCAACCCACCGTCAAAGCCTATCAGCTCCTCCACTATCATATATTTTAAACTCATCTGTTTTCTTCCATCTGCTCTGCTGCCTCTCTAATTCAAGGCATCGGCAGATCTCTTTGTGATAGCCTCCCAACTGGCCTACAGGCTTTCCTCCTCAGTCTTCTCAACTGCAATATCTAGATCATGGTTGAGGTCATTGTACCCTCAAACAGGTGCCTCTCCTACACGAAACACCTCGGTGGCTTTCTGTTGCTATTTGAATGAAAAACCTCCCTCACAGAGTTTTCTCTGACTCATTTGGCCTTTAGGGGCCTCATACCATGTGGTCCCTGCATATTTTCTCTTCCCTATGCCGGCACTGCTGTGGTCTTTTTTCAGTTCAGACCTTGAACAACCCAAGGTCTTCTACCCTAGATAACTCCTCTTTCTTGAATTTTCTTCTCTTAGGTTTTTGTAATAGCTGGCTCCCTATCTTCCCTACTTCAAAAGATTTGTTTGTGTACCCAGTATAAAATAGAACACACACACACACATACACACCTCTGCCGTCATTATCATTACTGTTGTTTTTTTCACAATTCTTTTTTAAAGATTTTATTTATTTATTTGAGAGGAGAGAGAGACAGAGAGAGGGAGGATGAGTGGGGGGAGGGCAGAGAGAGAGGGAGAAGCAGATTCCCTGCTGAGCCAAGAGCCCCACATGGGGCTTAATCCCAGGACCCTGAGATCATGACCTGAGCTGAAGGCAAATGCTTAACCCACTGAGACACCCAGGTGACCCTTTTCTTCATAACTCTTATCACTATCTTACATTTCATTTATTTATTTACTTTTTTTTTTTTTAATCTCTCCCAATAGAAATTAAACTTCTTGAGGTCAGAGACCTTGTCTTTTTGGGTTCATACTGTAAAACAGTGCCTAGCTCATAATAGGTACTTAGTATATATTTTTAAAATATAAGTGAATTTTGTTCTGTACATGAGCTTAGCTCTACAAACACACATGCGCGTGCGCGCACACACACACACACACACACACACACACAGAGTGGTGGTATATAATTCAGCCACGGGAAAAAAGATAATCCTGCCATTTAGGACAACATAGATGGAACTTGAGGGTGTTATGCTAAGTAACATAAGCCAGACAGAAAAAGACAGATACTGCATGGTATCACTTATATGTGAAGTCTAAAAAAAAGTCTAACTTCATAGACACACAGAGTAGAAAAGTGGCTGCCGGGCAGTGGAGGTTGGGGAAATAGGGAGATGTTGGTAAAAGGTAAAGGATACAAACTATCACCTATAAGATGATTAAGGCCTGAGGATCTAAGGCATAACATGGTGACTGTGGTTGAATATATGTATATATATGTACATAATGTGTGAGGCGATGGATGTATTAACTAACTAGATGGGAGTAATACTTTCACAGCGCATACATATATGAAATCACCACAATGTATACCTTAAATATCTTACAATTGTATTTGTCAATTGTAATTTGATAAAGCTGGAAAAAATTAAAAAATAGAAAAAACAATAGGGAAAAATAAAGTAAAGCTAAATTAAATAGGTATTTGCTCTTGAACATACATGCTCTGGGATGCCTGAGCGGCTCAGTCATTAAGCATCTTCAGCTCAGGTCATGATCCCAGGGTCCTGGGATGGAGCCCTGCATCGGGCTCCCTGCTCAGCGGGAAGCCTGCTTCTCCCTCTCCCACTCCCCCTGCTTGTGTTCCCTCTCTTGCTGTGTCTCTCTCTGTCAAATAAATAAATAAAATATTTTTTAAAAATAATTAATTAATAATAAAAGAAGCTGAGCTGATCAAAGAAAAAAAAAACAACAGATGATAATGATTCAATCCTAAGCAGATGGCACAAGGAGAAACAGGGCCAAGGAAGGGTTTCTTTTAGGTGGCACACAGGGCTTTTGTAAAAGGTCAGTGGACCAGGCTGGCTGAAACCTGGAAGAGGGGCAGAGTAGAAATGGGGGTGATAGGAATCTATGGCGCCGCCAGAAAACTAACTTCCTCATCTGGAGGGTCAGCAGTAGGACTCTAAGATAACGGTGCTCCCGGGGTATCACTGGGTTGGCAAGAAGGCACAGGACGACCTGACATCTAGGGATAAGTAAAATCTCCCTATGAGGTCAGAAAGGATGGAGCCAAAGCTCGTGATTCCATTCTGAAGCTTTCTCAACAGAATCCTGTAATCCATACTCAAATCTTATAGCAATGTTTTTCAAAGTTCAGGTTGTGTCAGAAACACCTGGGAATGCTTGTTCAACAGATTTCCTGGCCTCTTTAAGATCCTATTTTAGAAGGACTTGTGTGGGTATTGGGAAGCTGCATTTTAGCAATTATTTGCCCAATCGAACTAAGGCCCTTCTAATGCAAGGTCAGGCCATGCCTTGATAAACACTGGCTTATAGAACCCCATAGTTTCATCTGTTCTCACATAGCGTTTAAACAGGGTTCACTACTATTGGGAACGCTGAAGTTTGTGTGTGTGTGTGTTTGGAATTGTTGGTTATGTAGAGATAGTGAAACTCCAGACATATCTCATTCTAAGGATTGAGGGTTCTCATTTTGCTACACTTATGGATACTCTGCCTTTTTTCTTTTTTTTCTTAGTTGAATTTTGTACAATGTAATTAGTTTCGGATAATTTACAAATTATTTGAATTTACGGAATCAGACTTTAAATTAGGAAATTAGGGACAAATGGGAGAGTATGTTAATTAAATATGTATTTTCTCTTATTAGAAGTTTTAATGGACCCATATATAATTGCTTCTACCCAACATAATTTTCCTGAACTCTGGGAGCAGAATTTCCACTATTTAGTATTTACTTAAGCAGTTCATGTATGACCAAGTAAAAACTGAAGAAATTATTTTTTTAAGATTTATTTATTTAAGAGAGAGAGAGAGAGCATGAGCAGGAGGGGCAGAGGAAGAGGAAGAGAGAATCTTAAGCAGGCTCCATGCCCAGTGCAGAGCCCAACATGGGGCTCGATCTCATGACCCTGAGATCATGATCTGAGCCAAAACCTGGAGTTATATGCTTCAACAACTGCGCCACCCAGGCGCCCCTGAAGAAACTATTTAAATTGTAAAAAATGCCAAAAATGACTGCATTCCCTGGAGAGAAACCTTCTTGCCATAGAAAAACTTAGAGCTTTCTTTTCCCAGAGAATGTTAAAATAATTAGAGTCCTCCCTGCTCCTTTCTTCCCCAGGAATTTTGTTCCTTTTTCAGAAGTTTCTCTTTGCATTCAGATCAAGAACTGTTAAAACTTGGCTATTTTCCAGAATAAGACATTGATTAGATTGTAGAAAGAAAAATGGGGACAGGCTGGTTGATTCAAGGAAAATTGCATGTGTAAAAAGTACCAAATACAGTGTTTAGTGAGGTATTCTGTGCATCACAATTACTCATTTAAAGACGACGGCTGACCGATGGCTTGTATAAACAGACCAGTACCTGCCCTATGCCACTTCATATATCCTACTGTTAGAGATTTTTCTGGAAATGGAAATGTCTTAGTAATCTCTGTGTCTCTTCTTTTTGCCGACACCAAAACCTCACACTCAAAGGCTTAATGAATGTCTAGATTTGACTAGGGCAGTTTGGAATATGGTACGCAATGATTGTGCTGTGATTCGAACCTGCCTAGCCCCTGGGCCCACATTTGATGATCAAAATTACAACTCGATAGCCTCCTGGGCTGCTGATA
>CM052887.1:59858484-59890197 GCA_028534135.1 Potos flavus | reverse complement strand
AGGTGCTAGAGCTCTCTCTGCCATGGGAGGACACATTAAGAAGGCAGCCATTTGCAAGCTGGGAAGAGAGCTGTCATCAGACACTGACCACAATGGTACCCTGGTCTCTAACTTTCAGCGTCCAGGTCTGTGGGAAAATGAATTTCTCTTGTTGAGGCCACCCAGTCTATGGTATTTTGTTAAGCCATCCTGAGTAGACTAATACACTCACATACTAATAATTAGTTACCATAGAAATAGGTTATATAGTAAGGAGGATGTGAATAAAAAGATCTTGCCTAAATAAAATTTTCTTTTAGCCAACAGTATACACGGAAGGGTAATATCTTTCTTTTTCTTCTTCTTCTTTTTTTTTTTTTTTTTGGTGTATGAACATTTATCATTGTGTTAGTAGTTGGTAACTGTAGTTTGAGGTTCTTTTCATTCATTTTGGATTCTTGGAACATTTTGTAAAATCCTGCCCTGGCTGGTGTTTACAGCAGAGAAGGCAGCCGCATGTCTATGGTTTGATTTAGGTAACACTGAAATCTCCTAAGAACCGCTCCATAGATGTGAAATGCCCAGGATCTGAGATGCTTTATGTCTCCAGGAAACCCTTGGTAAAGTGTCAATATTCCTCAAAGTATAATAAGTTGAAACTTTGCTATTATTTTTCTCAGCATGGAGTAATCTTTAAGATTGGCAAATTGCTATTTTAGAAATAGGAGTTAAGCTATTGAAGGAGAGGAGATTAGAGTAGGGAGGTTGCACAGTGGGGGCACATAACAGGGATGGGGAGTTAGGGAGAAGAGCGCTCCACGGGAGGGCTCGGGTGGCAAAGGGAGAGCTGAGGGCCCCAAGAACCGGGAATGTGCCAGGAGAAGAAGGTACTCTGTCCTCCGCTCTGTGGCTCAGACAGTCCCACCTCTCTCTGCCATTACCCTATAATCTGAATATTCTCAAACCACCACCTCTGTGGGATTTTTTTAAATCCTTGCTGCCATCTCTTACAACTAAGTACCAGATTTGCATATGACCCTTACATTGGGCTTATCCCCATTTCCCTTTCTGTCACTTAGACTTCTCGCTGAAATTAATGGTTTCCATCTTTTCTTCTCTTTACCCAATGAGAAATTACCCAAAGTACAGTAACAGCAAAGAGCCTAAAATTCAAACCAAAACAACAAATAGATCCTCGTGGATAAGAATTTGTGATCAGGTATTGCTATTAAAAAACAAAACAAAACAAGTTTTAATAATTTGTCAATTATGTTCTTAAAATATGTTAAAATTATGTTCTTAAAATATTATCCAAAGGATAGAAATCATAGAAATTTCTTTGCTACGCAAAAGCCTTGAATTGATTTTTCTCAGAGATACTTCACCTTCTCTCTACTCTTTACTCCCAATGCTTGGATGCACCTTGACATACCTAGATGATTTTTGAAGTAATTCTGCTTTGTATTAATTATTAATCTATACTTAAGTGCACTGATGCCCACATACTCCTTGAAAAAATTAATTTGAGAAATAAATGCAGAGTTCTTAATGTCCCTCATTAAAAATGCAGCCGAAATCATGTTAAACACTATAAATGGAAAGCTGCCTCAACTGTTAACCTGCTCAGTTAATGAAAAGAGAAAAATACAGAAAAGTCTATATCAAAGATGACTTTTTTTCTTTGGGTTCATCAATGCTGCCTAGCTGATTGTTTTTTGAAGGAGAGTGTCTTTTGTGATTAAGTCACTTGTCAGATTTGCATTGATATGCAAAGTCTCATTTTATATCTCAAGAAGCTCCACCATCTGTTACTAACATTCTTGCAGCAGGAAGTTCAAGAGAATAGCATTTGTAAGGTAAAAATACATCAGCGATAGCTAGAGCGTCAAACAATTGTTTGTAATTAAGAAATAGAACTCAGAGTAAAGGCTGATTGAATGTAGTTGATAAGAATGAAATGAAGGATAACACTGGAGAGCTGAGACAAGATGTGAAGGACAGGAAGTGTGTTTCCATTTCTTTTTGGAAAAATTTCAGAAAAATCACAGTCTTAATTCTTTTCTTTAAGAAGATGGTTAAAATTTAGTGTTTGTCTGTATTTGTCTTTTCACTCATTCAATTAATACTTATTGGTCCCAGTAATGAGTGAAGAAGCCTGTGTGTGTGTGAGTGTGTGTGTGTGTACACAGAGATATATGCACTTCTTGATGCTCAAAATCTCCTATAAGTAATAAAGAAATAGCTAAAATTTATTTTTAATGTATAGAGTTGAAATACTGCAGTAAAAACACTTATACATGTGGATGAGAATAGTTAAATATTTGAATATTGCAGATAGTGTTAGATAAATAGCATGATAATAGATAATATTTAGATATTTAATCATTTAGATAATTTAGAAAATACCCCTTGAGTGGAACATAGTCACTTAAAAAAAAAAGCATAGATGTAATCAGTACATCAAGGTACATGGGCTTGTTAAATTGAAGAGAAAATAGTTAATGGTGAAAGGCCTTTAAAGGTAAGAAAAAAATGGTAGAATAGAGTTGATTGACAGTTCTTAGAATCCCAAAATTATGATTTCTGATTTGAAATTATATAGAACAAGTAGATAATTTTTAGTTGGTTCATTGGCTTCAAAGTAGAACATGTTTATTTCATGTCAAGTTAGAGTATAATATGTGGGAATACACAGGTAGTGAGTTCAAAGATCTTATTTGATGGAAAGATGGCTCAAAGGGTGATTATGTCTAAAATAATTCACAGGAAAAGTGATAAATTACCCTTTATGCACCCTCTGTTTCTTGCTTATGATTTGGAAAAAACAACAGGAAATTTCAAAAGGGAATGTGAGAGAGGCTAAGCACAGATGTTAAAGAATTCTCAGAGCTTTGGTTACGATTATTAAATTATAGTTTGATCAAAACTTTGCATTATGTACATATTCTGTTAATAGTAACAAACTTATTTCTCCTCATTCTTTTAGAAGTATGTATTTCATGTTTGTGAGTCACTGTGCATGTTCAAACATGAATTATACTATATTTATTCCAATTTATATACCATCTTATTGAGCCCATTTCTATCCTGTCAAAGTTTAGAAAAATAATCATTGAAATTTGGTATATTCCTTGCTATCATAAGTATTATACAGAACAATTCGTAATAATTTTGAAATATTGAGAAGATCTTTTAAATTGCTTGTTTTGTCCTAATATAATTAGTTATTACGTTATGCCATATCCTAAGATAACTAGTCCTAATTTAACTGTCATCTACTGAGTGTGTTATGTGTCTCCATTGTTCACCCTCCTCCTTTCACCCTCCCTCCTTTCAAAGAGGGTTATGCATCATTGCTTTTTTCTATATGGGATGAGAATACTTTAGTCCTTCTGTGGGAAGAGCGTACTTCCCCACCCCATTGATATCAGGCTTGCCAAGTGACTTGCTTTGGCTAGCAGAGTATAAGAGAAAATGATGGATGCCCTGACCAAGTAAACACTTTAAAAGCCATAATGAGGCTTCTCCATTGCTCTATTCTCAGTGCCAAGAGAACACACATGTCCCAGACTGGGCCTGTTCTTTTTTAGCATTGGAAGAAGATGTGGGGAGTGGAGCCAACCTGACCTACAGTGACCTACAGCTGATACAGAAAGTGAGCGAAATGTAAGGAAAGTGAAAAGGAAACCTATGCCATGATGGGCTCCTGAGAGTTGGAGATACTTGTTAAGAACTGTGAAGGCTCTGAAATTTTACCCTACTTGCAAACTAATGAGTTAGTCTGCAGTAGGATCGTAGATGCTGGCAGAAGACTGCAGGCTCTTGGCCCAGAGACAGAGGGGAGTTTATACTCACAGCAATCCCAGTAACTGCAGGATCAGGGTTTGTGCTGGTTCCCTGATGTGAAGTGGGGCGTTGTGAAGTGGGCCAGGTGACAATCTCATACACAGTGCATTGTGTTACAGGAGAGGAATCCCGAGCTGAGGGAATCTGAATATTCTATGAGGAGAAGTAAATATGCCAGCCCATGGCTTCTGAGGGAGATAGCTCCGTCTTCTAAGGCTATAAGCAAACCTGGCCTTTGCTGGTGTGGGAGATATCATCTTCATCTTCCAAGGCTCTTTCCTGTACAAACGTGCTTGAAAGATAGCTTGGAATAAAGACAGTCTGTGCCAGCAGATGCACTGTATTGCAAGAGACCTGCAAGAAATGGCCTCCCAACAGTTCTTAGTTCAGTATAGCCTAGCAAAAGCTACCAAATACACTGTACTGGAAGTAAAACATTTCACATCCATCAAGGACTCTTCCCTTTTTGCGTTATCATAAGAATGACAATAATTTATTGAGTGCTTACTATATTTGTGCACTGCACAGTACTAGGAACTGAAACACGTATAGCTTCTGCCTGAAAGGTGGTATTCTTATTTCTGTTCTGCATATAAGAAAACTAAACTCCAAAGAAGTTAAATAGTTTGCCCAAGGTGATACTATTATTAATCTGAGGAGACTCTGACTCAGGTGTATTGGACCCCAAAGCGTGTGTCCTTCAAGCCACTCCTTCCCACTAGCTATTATTTTACATTGAAAAAATATGCTACCAAACCTTGCTGATGAAATAATCAGTAAAAAATGAGCAAAGGAAAAATTACCATTGTAGCTTAGATCTACAGTATTTACAAAAGTATTTACAAAAAATAAATACTTTTTGGATATGAGTAATTTAACCAGCTATGAATCCACCCAACTGGATTGTCTTCCATCCCTCACATTTCCATTTTGCCTTAGGATATTGTGAGGAGATTTTGGCCAAACTACTCAACGCAGCCATCAAGTAACTCAATCACAAAAGAGGATATAGGTTACATTGGCTTGTCTTTTCTTGTGTTTTTCTAATTAAACGCAGGTTGGGCCCCTTTCAACCATTGTTTTCCTTTCTAAGTGGTTGTATATGTGCCTGTGGTGTCTGGGACCTACATTTTCAGAATTCTTATGTTCTTTGTTAAGCAAATTTGGATTTTTGAAAGTTACTTATAGTTAAGAAGCCACTTGAAATACTGCCCTTGCTGATTTAGGTTACATAACAAAAGAAACTAAGGAATAGGTATTTAGCACAGCCCTGTAGCAATCTCTGGATCTGTTCTGAGAACAAAATAAACCTCTAAATGAATACAGGTGTATATTTTAAGAGTTTGTGTATGGAATATTGCATGGCCTGATTCAAGCATGTTAATTTAGTAATTTAGGCTTTGTTGCTTTTGGAGAAATTTTATTGAAATTTTATTTGTGCATATGTATATATGTATATATATTATATATATTATATAATGCTAAGCTAGGAGGAGGACAAGACAGAAATAGGATCTGCCTCCATAGATCAACTGTATAGTCAAGAGAAAGTAAGAGACATTCATAAATAGTATAGTAAAATGATAACCAAAACAAATGCTACAGAATAAAACCCACATCATGCCAAGAGGTCTTATAAAAGAAGTGAACCAGTCTCTGTGGGGAAGGTAATCAGATTCTATTTTTAAAAATTATTATCCAGGGGCGCCTGGGTGGCTCAGTTGGTTGAGTGTCTGCCTTTGGCTCAGGTCATGATCCCAGGGTCCTGGGATCAAGCCCCACATCGGGCTCCCTGCTCAGAGGGAGCCTGCTTCTCCCTCTCCCATCCCCTTGTGTTCTCTCGCACTCTCTCTCTCTCTCTCTCAAATAAATAAAATCTTTAAAAAAAATTATTATCCATAGGTAAATAGGATTGGATACAGCAAATATGCCATAGATAATGGCCTTTTCCCCACAGACATCTGTGTTCCAAGAAATAACCAATTTGAACAAGAATCATCACAATTTCTATGCAATGAATAACAGGGAATTTTTTCTAGCACTTTTAAGTTGTAGAAATCATTTGAACCTGCAAACCTAAAGGTTGAGAATCATAGTCTTTTGAATAGTTGGGTTGACAAATAATGCATCGAGTGCGGGGGAACTAGTCCAGCCCTCAAGAAGCTTCCATTCTAATCGGAAGGTAGGGGGGATGATACGGATGAGTAAGAATAGACAAAGTGTGAATACAGAACTAAAGTAAGTAGATAAATGGTAGTGTCTCCTGACCCTTTTAAGAGGCATTAGGACTATTTTCTTTCCTTTTACAATTTCAAATACGATATTTTCTTTTCTCTCCTCCATTTTTTTTCCAGCAGTATGCAGAACAAACCATGACATTAATTAAGAAGAAAATATGTTCAAAATTTTCACATTCTCATGGCAAAATTTAGGTGTTTGTCATTATATTGCATTATTACTAAATACATTTAAAAAGTATACTAGTTGATTGTCACTGAAAAAAATTATTTAAAATAAATTAATGTGTTCAGAAAATACATAGGCCTTTTTAGGCACAGAAATAATGGGTAAGGTTTAGTCATTTTGAGAATCCAAATTAGTTTTTCCTTTTCTCTTAAATTTCACTTTAAAAATCTGTCTTAAAGAAATTCCTGGGCACCTGGGTGGTTCATTCAGTTAAGCACCTGCTTTTGGCTCAGGTCATGATCCCAAAGTCTTGGGATTGAGCCCTACATTGGGTTCTCTGCTCAGCAGGGGAGTCTGCTTCTCCTTCTCCCTCTGTGGCTCCCTCTGTTTGCACTCTCTCTCTCTGTCAAATAAATAAATACAACTTTTTAAAAAATTAAAAAAAAAAAAAAAGAAAGAAATTACTATCCACCCTGGGGAACAGTGGCTGTGTATAAATCCACATATATGTATGTATGAATGTGTAATGTATGCTGTTTTAACACCTACATACAATTTGTTTAAGAAGACACATGGTATACTGGAGATGAAAAAATTTCTACAACATTAATTAATGTGTATATGTACCACATAAAATATACATATTTTAGAAAAAGATCATACTGGCCATGTGGACATAACTTACAATTTCTATAGTATGGTAATGTTAATTTGAATTAATAACTTTGTTTTCCATGTTTTCTGAATCTGCTCTAGGCATTTGGATATTACAATAAATACTTATATTTTTATATAACATTTCTTTACTCTGGTCATTGTATTAAAATTTTTATTAGAAATATGCTAACAATTGGTCAGACTCTAGAATTAGTTGAGAACTAAGAAATACATATTTCTGATTGTTTTTTTCTTTCTGGCCTATGGCTAAGTCATAAGCTTTTGGGAACTTTTGAATTATATTTTCAGATTATCAAAATTCAAGCTCTTAATAATTAGTGTAAGAAAATTACCTCGCCAAAGGTTTGCCAATGTTTTGGTATGTAAAGCCTTCCCTATTTTTTTTTTAAATTATTTTTCTCCTTAATAAAAACCACCAAAAAGCATTCTACTGGTAGAAATAGAGTTGATTTCCTCCTCCTGATGGAAACTAAATTTGCCAAACTGATTTTAGCTCATTTGTCTTCTCTTTCTCTTGCAGTAGATCTTTTCCTCACACACAATAAACCCATCAGTGGGACAGCCCTGAACATGTTCATAATTCTTTTTGCTCTTGACTTTGAGATAAAATAAATCTCTTCAAGTAATTTGTAAATTTTTTGTAATCAGAAAATATTGATGTCAGGAATGCCTGGGTGGCTCAGTTAGTTAAGCATCCCACTCTTGATTTTGGCTCAGGTCATGATCATAGGGTTGTGAGATCGAGCCCCACGTCAGGCTCTGGACTGGGTGTGGAGTCTGCTTAGGATTCTCTCTCTCCTTCTCCCTCTGCCCTCCCCCCACCTTTCGAAAGAAAGAAGGAGAGAAAGAAAGAAACAAAGAAACAAAGAAAGAAAGGAAGAAAGGAAGAAAATATTGATGTCAGTATTTTTCCATAGTTGCTTGGATCCTTTATATACACTTTAATTGCTTAATAGTATTAATATGACTAATTTCATGGAACTATTTGAGCTTTTAAAATCGAAAGCACTGTTGTTTTTTTAACTCACAAAGAAAGTTAATTCCGTTTTAGTTTCCTTAGTTTGTCGTTATTGTTGTTTTCCCCAAAATGACTTTGAGAAATGCAAAGGAAGTAGGTGAGTTCACTCACAAAGTGTGTTTGGAAGAGAACACACTGCGATTTTGGAGGTATTGATGACAGATGTAAAGGCTGCTGCTATAAAGTTAATCTCTATATTAGTGAACTGTCAGTAGAGTTGTAGCATCAATGAGAGGATAAATTATTTTTCCCCATTTATATAGAAAATGATGCTAGCACTAATCCAGCTGCATGAATCTTTAAGCTAAGCTTCTGATAATGCCTTCATTGTACTAACTATGCAGTAGTGACAGACATGTTTTCAGGGAAGAAGATATTTTTTCTTTGGCTTCCAGGAAGTACATTTTTCAATTCTATATGTGTTTCTGTCAACATTAAATTGGCCAATAAAAAATATTACCCTCAACTTGACATTGCTTTTTAACTAATCTTCAGGAATCCAAGAACATACTATATATTGAAACGCTTCTCTATAGGAGATAATATTCTCTATCAACTTATTCCTCTATTCATAGCATACTCAAATGAGTGAAATAGCTTAGAAATATGAGGAAAAGTGGAAAATGTGTTATTTAAAAGTTAGGTAGTTTAATCCTTTAATAGTTTCCTTTTTCCTCCCAATTCAGCTTGTTTACTTTGCACGACAAAATGGAACATAATGCTGCCCAGCAGTTGATTTGTTTGTTCTGACCATATGAAATATTGATGTTGACTTCTGCTTAATCAATTCAGAATAGACTAAATATTGAATATAACAATGACAAAAATAAACATGCATGTTGCAGATTTGTTCATGAATTCCTAATATCAATATTTTAAACCAAAGCTATAACAGCAATTTAAGTCCATTGTAGATAAGATCAAGTAATAAATTTATAATTCAGAATTCTATATAAGTATGATTATGAAAGATGATCTCTAATAACTTAAATACTTTGCATTTTCTAAGTTTAAAACTGAAGAACTATACCATTGACAAAGGGGACAGTTTTGAAGATTGTATTTATATGACATTTTATTCCCAAAAACATATTTTTAATAGACTGTTTTTTAGAGCAGTTTTACTTTCACTGAAAACTTAAGCAGTAGTTACAGAAATTTCCCTTATAGCCCCTGTCGCTACATACTCAGAGCATCCCCCACTACTAATATCCCACCCCAGCATGGCACATTTATTACAATCGATGAATTTGTCCTAACACATCATTATCACCCAAAGGTCACAGTTTCCATCAGGGTTCACACCTGGTCTACATTCATTCTATGGATTTTGACAAATGTATAAGAGCTTGTATTCACCATCATATAGAATAGTTTCACTGCCCTAAAAATCTTTTATGTTCTACTTATTTATCTCTCACTCCCCACTAATCCCTGGCAAACAGATTTTTTTTTTGCTATCTGCATAGTTTTGCCTTTTCCAGAATGTCATATAGTTGGACTTATATAGTATGCAGTCTTTTCAGATTGGCTTCTTTTACTCAGTAATATTCCTTTAAGTTCCTCCATGTCTTTTCATGGTTTCCTTTTAGTGCTGAAGAATACTCCATTTTCTAGATGTATCATAGTTTATTTATCCATTCACCTAATAATACAGGGCATCTTGGTTGCTTTTGAGTTTTGGCAATTATGAATAAAGATGTTACAAATATCCATGTGCAGGTTTTGTGTGGACACAACTTTTCAACTTCTTTGAGTAAACACCAAGGAGGGTAATCACTGGATCATATGGTAAAAGTATGTTTAGTTTTATAAAAAATTGCCAAATTATCTTCCAAAACAGCTGTACCATTTTTTATTTTCACCAGCAATAGTATGAGAGTTCCTTTTGCTCCACATCCTCTCCAGCATTTGAACATTGCCAGTGCTCGAGATCTGGTCCATTCTGATAGATATGGTGGTATCTCATTATTGTTTAGATTTGTAATTTCCTAATGACTCTGATGCAGAACATCTTCTCATATGCTTATATGCCATCTATATATCTTCACTGGGAAGTGTCTGTTGAACTCTTTTGCCCATTTTTTAATCAGATTGTTTGTTTTCTTATTGTTGAGTATTGGGAGTTCTTTATCTATTTTGGAGAACAGTTCTTTATAACAGAGGTGTTTTGCAAATATTTTCTCCCAGTCTGTGGCTTGTCTTCTCATTCACTTGACAGTATCTTTCACAGAGAAGTTTTAATTTTAATGAAGTTCAGCTTACTAATTATTTCTTTCATGGATCATGCATGGCTTTAGTGTATCTTTAAGTCCTCACTGTACCTAATGCCATCTAGGTTTTGCTGTGTTATCCTCTAGGAGTTTCATAGTTTTGTGTTTTACATTTAGATGTATGATCCATTTTTAGTTAACTTTTATAAAGGGTCAGAGTGTGTGTCTAAATTAACCTTTTTCATGTGAATGCCAATTGTCTGAGCACCGTATATTGAAATGTCAAATTTCTGTTGGCAAAAATGAGTTTGTGAACTAAACATTTCAATATCATACTTTCCCTGAAATGTTTTCTAAAAACCTTATCTGAATTTCTAACATTTTGCATTTAGGTTTTTCTATATAACAGATATCAGACTACGATGGGGGAAAAAAGAAGGACTTTCAAAAGCTCTAAATTCTCTAATATGATTTCCTTGGTCAAAAGGCTTTAAAGAGGCCTTGGAATCTTCAGAATTCTGATGAGCATTCTCAGTTCTATCATGAGATTGTCATTTTGGCATATAGGGTTTAATATGACTGCTGTTGTTTGGCATTGGTTTGATTCTGAGCTTCCTGGAAGCCCGGGGAAAAGGGCTTCTGAATAACAGTTTTTATAATTAGGAAATTGAATTCAAACGATTTCTTAGAAAGAGATAGAGTTAATACTAAGTGTTATACTAGCAATGCCCTTCTTAACATTGTTATAGCAAAGACAGAAGAAGAAATCACATAGTTGTGATAGTGACCAAAATAAAAAAGATTATGTTTTAACATTGAAACACAAATCAAGCCAATATTTCATAAGGTGAAGTTGTAGTTAATCTCTGCAAATGTTTAATGCAACTCCAAGACAGAAGAGACTCAGGTACCTTGAGGACTGACTGAATTCTGAATTCCTTAGACTGGTGGGTCTTCAATTTGAGTGTTCATGAAAATCTAATAAAGTCCTTGTTTAAAATAGAAATTCTTGGGCTCTTTTCCTGGAATGTCTGATTTAGTAAGTTTGAGATAAGATCCAGCCATCTGTATTTTTAACACGTCCATGATATGACTGTAATTGAACTAGTCAAACTACCACTTGAAAACCATTATCTTGGACTTTCTTTTTCAAATTTCTTTTATGTTAGTCAACATTTTTTATAGGAATTAGGTAACAAATAATGCAGTGTGAAACTATCTGAAGACAGCTAGATGGTAGGTGTTGTATAGTGCTGATTAAGGGAAGATCTATAAAGGATCATGTAGATGATAGGACTTTTATTCTGTTATAAAAATTATAGAGCCAGACCTGCACTCTCGGCTAGCCAACGGGCCAGCCACCCATAGGTGTCTTCTGGTCAAGGCCAGATTTTCCTCAAGAAACAGTTTTGAGTTTGCTCCAGCACTTAGGTCACTAATGAATTCAAATGGCAGGTTAGAACCAGTCAGAGATAGTTTTTGTTTGGAAATGTTTGGAAAAAGTGTCACCAGTGTCATACCATAGCTGTCTAAAAAGCCTTAATGATGACCCTGTGCAGGTCTCCAGATACGTCTGCCAGGATGAGTGAGCTGCTAAATATTCCCCAGACAGTTGAACACATCGACCTCTTATATGGTGCTATTTAATATCAATCAGAGGACTGTTTGTAAATGTCTGTCAGAGGCAGTGGTTTTGTTTCATCAAGGTTAACGATTCTTCTAAACAGCTGGTGGGTCCCTTGTCTCTTCAGATGACTCCTGTTTCACGAACATCAAGCCATTTCGTCAACATTTAGGAGACCTAAAATACTAAGTCTTTATTTCTTACTCATTAAAGGCCCCTGGTCCCAGCCACTGATGGTTAACTTTAGCATGATGGTAACATCCTAAGCATATCAAGATGTGAATGTTCATTAAACACCACTATTATGTTTTGTACCAAAAAGAAAGATGAGATGGACATTCTCCCTTTTTCAAATCAATTTCCCTTAAGTGGAAGATTGAGTTGACATGTCAGATCTTGCTAGCTGCTCAAGACACATATAATTTTTGATCTCTTATAAGAAAATAGCCTGATTTTCCCTCTTCATGAATTTGTTTCAGATAAAATAATGTCACTTCCACTATACATCACTAGACTTACGGACGACTGCTTTTGTCTTGCCTTAATTTCTAGGGGTCTTGCCTCATTCTCTAGGTGATTGGTTTCTCTTCTAGAAATTAACATGGGTTTTCTGCCTATCTTGGCAAATGGCAGTACTCAGCCCTTGAATAGGTGTACTTATCAACTTCCAGAATCTGTACAGACTTTTTAGTTGAGTTAAAAAAAAATCTTTTGACACAAAAAGGACGCTTGCCTTAAAAAGATAAAACCCCTTAAACTGCCTTTTCACCTATAATCTCACTTTACCAGACTTGATTATGAGTGTTTTTAAGTCGTAGTTTTGATACAGTTCTGTTTTGTACTGAAAGTTTTATAAATGTGGTAGTTTTGAAAGAAAATATATTAAGTCAGAAAAACAGAGCTGCTCATCCACTACTCAGTGGATGAGCAGCTCAAACCTCATAAGTATGTGGAAGAGGCAATTTGAGGCTAGATATTTTCAAAACTTTTTCTAAAACGTATTTTACTATAAGCACACAGTTTTCCATTGTTGTGCCTATCACATTATTTTTTGAACATTGCGTTGATTGATTAGTTAATGCTCCTATATTAAGTATAATTTGTGAAGAGATTACCCAGATAGGTGCCCCTATATAAATTAAGACACAGATTGACAAGTGCCTGTTTAATTTTAACTTTAAGGAGTGGCATAGCTAATTGAACTATTGTGGGACTGATTATAGTGATCAAATAAAGGTGAGATGTTTGGCAAGGAATCTTGAAGAAGATGAGTTTTGACAGATTTTGAAAGAAAGAGGAGGGGCAAATTTAGACTAAGAAAGGAGAAATATCATCCAAGTTGAATAAATGGACAGATGGCGAAGGATATAAGGGATACTAAGTGTTCTCTGTAGGATCATGAAGAATGACCTCCCTTCTTTTTCAGAGTCTGCTTCTGCTCAGATTGGTTCTTAGCATAGAATCAGAAGTACTTGGAAGATTAGCTAAGTTATCTTGCATATTGCCCCTTATGAAATGAAGCCTGACAAGTGAGCTGACTTCCTACAGGCCAAAGTTGAGTTGGAGCCAGAATGCCCTATTTCTGATACAGAGTTATTTCACTACACTGCACCTCTCTATCATCCTACAGGCACCACATGTCTATTACCCTAAACATCGTAGACTTACAGAGAAGAGAAGTGCCCAGTTTGCAAGACTTTAGATTATGTAACTTTCATTACCTATTTAATCTTTTTTGTTCCTATTTCTCCTTGGACAGAAACTTTAGTAATCACTTAAGATAAGATTGATTCTCTATTACAGTGGTAAATTTTCCCTGTTATCTTCTTAATGTGTATTCTTAAATTGACTGGATATTTTCGGACTGTTCTCATCTTGGTGTGTTTTCTTAAATTGTGATGGAACTGACTTTAAAAAGACCTAACCATCCTTTCATAGGATTCATCATTAATGTGGGTTTGGGAATATGACAGATACTTTTTTAGAGAATAAACCTCACAACTCTAGAAACCTGACTTTTTTTATTTTATTCAAGAGCAAAATTTTTTTTCTTTTTCTTTTTCTTTTTTTAACATTTGCTATATATCAGGCATGGTCTAAGCATGGGGAATACAAACCTGTATGTGGCCACTGATTTCAGAACATTGCAGTTTGGTAGCAATGGTAACATTGAGTAAGCTAACAGATACTAGAGACTCAGGCAAACCATTGTTTTTCAAGAATGTGTCATGTAATTTGAGGTCTGATCATTTGATAAAAATCCCTTTAGCCAGTTCTTATGTATTGGTCTTCAGAGTCTGTATGACTTAGATAAATCTTTTAAAGTAATGATAATCTTGGAATCTTAGCATGTTCATGTATCAATTATCTTTTTTTTAATTTCATTTGGCCAGATTAACTATTTGTCATGGAATTCAAGGTCTAGTAATATTGTGTCCTATTCAGTAATGTTTTAAGTGTACTTTTCAAGCTATAATATTATTAGGATAGAGGAGCAAACAGCATATGTGTATTATTTTGACAGAATGAACCTTAATGTATGACAATTTCAGACAGCAGAATTTTATATCAATAGTAAGAAAGACTACATAGTTATTTCCTGTGGATTTTCCAAAATTACTCAGAGTAAATAATGTGTTCATTGTCGCTGTCCCACAGGATTCATTCCAGACGGATTTAGTAAAGTATAGTGGGTGTAGTATTAAATTTATTCTTTGTTTTTTGCTGACACATAATGATTGTCAATTTTTTTTTAAAGGAAAGTATAAGTATGCTAAGTGGAAAAGTAGGTAGTTAATTATTTCTTCTAAATTTATGGGAGTATTATATACTTGTAGAACATTAGAATGCATATGTTTAAGATACATATGTACCTACCTGAGTAATACTAATTAGTTTTAAGAATTTGGGACTATTTATTGATGATTATAAGAAATACATTCTTTTGTTTTCATTTTGATTTGATAATATTCGTAGTAAATAATAAGTTAGACTTTTTAATATACATTTTCTTTTTAGTATTATTTTTTTAAGTAATCTTTATACCCAACATGGGGCTTGAACTCACCACCCAGAGATCCAGTCACACGCTCTACCAACCGAGCCAGCCAGGTGCCCCAATGAGTCACACTTTTATTTATTTATTTATTTTTAAGATTTTATTTATTTAGATGGGCGAGCCTGGTGGTGGGTATTGAGGAGGGCACGTATTGCATGGAGCACTGGGTGTGGTACATAAACAATGAATCTTGTAACACTGAAAAAATAAAATAAAAGTATTTGGGGGAAAAAAAACGACTTTATTTATTTATTTGACAGAGAGAGAGAGAGAGAGAGATCACAAGTAGGCAGAGAGGCAGGCAGAGGGAGAGGGGGAAGCAGGCTCCCTGCTGAGCAGAGAGCCCAATGTGGGGCTCGATCCCAGAACCCTGAGATCAGGACCTGAGCTGAAGGCAGAGGCTTTAACCCACTGAGCCACTCAGGCGCCCCTGAGTCACACTTTTAAAGAGGAAAAAATTCTGCCTAGTGTTAGAACAGCATTTATAATATGTACTGAAGTCCATAGATTTTTGTAGTTATTAATTACTATAGAATTTATAGTTTCTTTGGCTATTTCATAATAAAGTACATTGTCCAATGAACTACATGTTTGCTAGATAACTTACGTAAATAGTCATTATTGACTCTTTTGCTTTGAACTCTCTCTGGTGTTGAATTTTTATTCCATGAAAAATGCTATGTAAAATTATTGTATCTAGCATTTTATCTTTAACAATTATAATTTCAATTCTTAACATTTCTTAAATCTGTTCTTAACACGTACTTCTAGAGAGAAAAATAGGAACATGATAGTTGAGATCAAGTTTTAAAATAATAATAGAACAAGTGCTATCTATCTTCATATATGGGAGAGCACTTTCTTCTTTACAAGTCCTCTAAAGGTCCTATAATCTCACATGGTACCCAAGGCTGTAGGAAAATGGCCTGACATTTCTACTTTAAAAGAAACTAGCTTTTACTATCTAAAAGCATTCCCACTGCTATCCTAATTACCTCACATCACTATATATGTACTCAATGCCTACTCTTTATAGAAACTTGGTGAGGTAGAGAGGTAGAAAATACAAGGAAGACTAAAAACTTATAACACATACTCCAGAGATTAAGGTGTATATGCACTGTCTTATGAAAGCAAAAATATTTTTTTTGATAAAGCTAATACACCTTTAAAATAAAAACATTAATTAATACATATATGTACAAAGCAGAAATTTCAAGTCCCACCAAAATGAACCAGTTTGGTAGATCATCATAATATTTTTCTGTTTGTGTTAGTCTGCTTTCCCTTTCTGTGTCTTTCTATACATACTCAGACATCTGTCTTAATTGAAACCAAGTTACTCATTTCATTCTACAACTGCTTATGTAGTTTGATTTGTCATGGACATTTGCCCTTGTTCCTGCAATCTATTGCTGCATAACAAGCCCCCTCAAGATGCAGTTAAGACTTAAAAACAACAGTAGCATCCTCAGTCCCGGGTAAGACTCACCAGGGACAGCCCGTCTCTGTTCTACCCGGCCTCAGCTGGAATGGCTCAAAGTCTAAGGCTGACAAGTGAAAAACTCATTCACTTGTGTATCTGGCAATTGATTCTGGCTCTTGGCTATGCCTGCCCATGGAATGTGTCCACTTGGGCTCTCTACATGGCCTGGGGGACAATTATCCATGAATATCTCATGTCTTTACATAGCCCTGGTCCTCTGAACAAAGATAATAACAGCCAATTTAGAAGTATTTTTATAACCGACTATTCCAGGAGATGGTAAAGCTTAGAGACATCTCCCTTTCTGGAGATAATCAGGGTAGTAAATATAAAAACTTGTCTTTCTGCTCCCCAGAAGATTTGCTTATGTTCCAGAACAGAAATAAAGCCAATCTCTCTCTCCTAAGGGGCGGATTGGCATATCACCAGCCTCTCTATGTAAAATCAGAGTTTCCTAGTTTGGGGATTTCTATCCTATAATACACCCCACTGCAAATGCAGGGACCCTCTGGCCATTATTGTGTCCTCCAGCAGGGTGGGACCAGGGCTGGGAAGCTCATGCAAGATGTTGCTCTGGTTGCTGCTTTTGCTGTAATAGTTTTCATCTCTAACCCAGAGGCCTCATATTTTCTGTCTGTCCCTGTGTGTGTGAGCGTGTGTGTGTATCAGATAATATTCATAATATGATAGATATGTGTATATGTATATGTACATGTATGTACATATGTATACATACATACTGTGGCAGTCTAAACCATTTACTTGCAGGTAGGTGAAATCTCAGACCCTTCACAGTTTCTGACATAACAGTTTCCTCACAAAATGGTGGCTGTCTTGAAAAGGCAAGTGATATCCCTTGAGAGAGAGACAGAACCAGATAGAAGTTGTGTCCCCTTTCATAGCGTTGAAGCCACACTGTGTCAGTCTTGCTGGATTTCATCAGTGGCTCACTCACAAAGGCCTGCCTAGGTTTAAGGGTAGAAGAAGTAGGCTGTAAATCTTGGTAGGACAGGGGCAAGATTCTGGAAGAGACTGTGAAACCGGAATATTGCTAGGCCATTTTTGGAAAATTGAATCTGCCACATACATGCTAGTATCTCATCCTTTTTAACTTCTACATAGTTTGAATTCCTAATGAGGGACATTTAAACTTTCCACTGTTCTTTTAGCCTGGAAATTCCTAGGCGTCAATGTATAAGGCAAAGGCTTTTGTGTCATAACTTTATGGGTTAGTCCAGTCCTAGGGGTTAAGTGGGAGAGAGAAAAAGGGAGTGAGACAAGGATGGCAAGAAGAACCAAAATGAGGATGATTTATTGAACTGAGCACTCAGTATCCAGCACAACTGATTGATCAGTCTTGCAGAACTGTGTCCTAAGAGACACAATAAATGTCATCTCAGGACAAGGAAGGGAGAGTAATCCAGCCACTGACTCTTATCTCCCATTGGTCAGAGTGTCCTCATCGGACATTCATTCCTCTCTGCATCTTCTACTACTTGGATGATGCCTCTTCTGCATCAAACTTAGTAAATCTGAAGTGGCTTTTTTTTATAAAAGATTTTATTTATTTATTTGAGAGAGGGACTGCACTAGTGGGTGGGGGTTGGGGGAAAGGGCAGAGGGAGAGGGAGAAGCAGACTTGCCACTGAGCAGGGAGCCTGATGATATGGGGCTTGAGCCCAGGACCCTGGGATCATGACCTTAGTCGAAGGCAGATGCTTAACCAACTAAGCCACCCAGGTGCACCCAAAGGGGCTTATGAGAAGCGTTGAACATTTATTTTTTATCACTTAGCCAACATCATTAGTTTTTGATGTAGTGTTCAACGATTAGTTAGTTGCATATAACCCCCAGTGCTCATCACAACATGTGCCGTCCCTAATACCTATCACCCGGCTACCCCGTCTCCCCACACCCCTCCCTTCTGTAACCCTCAGTTTGTTTCCAGAGTCTAGAGTCTCTCATGGTTTGTCTCCCTCTCTGATTTCTTGATGTTTATTTTTTTTTTTACCATCATGAATTTTGGCGGAAAGATGTCTAGCTACAGAAATCTATGTGTACTTGCCAAATTACATACTTAAAGTAAATTACAGAATCGCCGTCTTAAGATCATTAAATATATTTTTTTTAATTTTATTTTTTATTGACAAATGTTACTTATTTCCCATCTGTAAATCTTTACATATTTATGCTCTACCTAGGAATCAAAAAGAAAACTTAATCTCATACTCTAGACTTAATCAGTGTCCTAGTTACTGCCAATCTAATAGGCAAATGAAAAAAAATCTTTTTGTTTTCCTAGTTTCTGTTTGATTTTTTTGTCAGGACAAACATCTTTTCACGTGCTTATGGATCATCTTCATTTTCCCTTCAGGAAATTGTTTTTCATATATTTTTCTGGTTTTCTCATAGAGGGTATTTTCTTTTTGATGTTTTTGCTTACTATACAGATTATGAATAAGAAGTGTTTGTCTAAGTTTGCAAGTATATTTCTCAGATTTCATTCATCTTTTAATTTTGTTTATCATCTCCTTTGTCAGAGGATGAAAAATCTTTCTTTTGCTTTATAGTTTCTAACTTTTGAGCATTCAGTCGTATGTTTTATTTTATATTGTATTTTCTTATTTGTTTTAGCTGCTTTATATATCTTTTTTTCCTGAATTTATTTCCTTATTAGGCATTCTACTATGTGGTTCTAGTAGTTTTCCTATTGATTCTCTTCGAATTTCTAGGTAGATAATTATACCATCTTCAACCACTACTATTTTCTAAATACATTTTCATGTGTATATTTTGAATTTTTGCCAAAATGAAATATTAAATTATGAATGTTTTCTAAGACCACTAAAACAATTTGCCTTAAATTACTGAATTATTTGTACCCATGTAGCTGGATCAAATTTGGAGACCACAGGTTATTTGTATTTTTTTTAACATTTATAAGTAATGCGATAATAACCATTTTTATGAATGAATTTTTTCTACACTTCTTTTTTTTTAAAGATTTTATTTATTTATTTGACAGAGAGAGAGATTACAAGTAGGCAGAGAGGCAGGCAGAGAGAGAGGGGGAAGCAGGCTCCCTGCTGAGCAGAGAGCCCGATGTGGGGCTTGATCCCAGGACCCTGAGACCATGACCTGAGCTGAAAGCAGAGGCTTTAACCCTCTGAGCCACCCAGGCACCCCAATTTTTTCTACACTTCAGATGATTGCTATGGAACAGATTTCTAGAGGCAGAATTAGTGGGGTAAGCCTCCCCATGCATGCTGTCATATTGTCAAACTGTGACATAATTCAGTGGCAGTGTATAGGAACACCCTTCTCACCTGCACCTTATGGGCACTGAGTTCTATCTCTCATTTTCATTTTTATTATTTTGATAAATGATAAATATCATTGTTTTAATTTATATTTTACTTTGATCATTAGTACAATAGAACATTTTTTATAGGCTCATTAGTAATTTGTATCAGCCATTATGTTTCTTTCATGAACTTAGTTCATTTTTTTATTTTGAATGTGTTTTTTCATATTGATTTATATAATAAGAACATTAATAGATTGTGAGTTATAATTTGGGAGCAAGTATTTTTTCTGCTTCATAGTTTGCCTTTCCATTTCATATACATGTATATTTCCTATTTTAGTATGGTCAAATCTCTTGATTATTTTACCTTTCTGATTTCTTTCACTTCTTGCAAGTTCATCAAGAAGTCAAATAGACAGACACACTGAATTGCTTTTTTTTTAATTAAAAAAGTTTATAATCCAGAGAATTTTTAGGTTCACAATAAAATGGAAGAGAAAGTATAGAGAGTGCCCATGTACCTTCTGTCCCCATGTATGCACAACCTCCCCCAAAATGGCCATCCTGTACCACAATGGGATGTTTGTTACAATCAGTGATCCTACACTGCCTCATCATTATTATCCAGAGTCCATAGTTTACATCAGGGTTTGTTCTTGTTGTACGTTCTATAGGTTTTGACGAATATATCATGACTTGTATCCATCGTGGTATCCTATAGAATAGTTTCGCTGCCCTAAACATCGTCCGTGCTCTACCTAGCCATCCCTCTCTCCTTCCTAACCGCTGGCAGCCTAATCTTTTCATTGTCTTCATAGTTTAGCCTTTTCCAGAGTGTCAGATAGTAGAATCATGTAGTTTGCAGTTTTTTTCAGATGGGCTTCTTTCACTTAATAATATACATTTTCATTTCCTCCATCCCAGTCTTTGAGGCTGATAGTTTTTCACTTCTTCCTTGACTTTTGGGTTTTCCTTTGCTTCAGGGTAGACATGTCCTTGAGAACTTAGCCTCTCTTAACCTCAACTTTCGGCCCTTGTCATTAATTCTGGACCAAGACTCATTTATTGCCCTATTACAAAGAAACAAAATTGTAAAACATATATACCAAAATATTTCAAAGTGATTAGAGAAAGGAATGAATTTTACTTTCCTCTTTATACTTTCTGTATTTTGGAATATTTTTCCAAATGAGCATTTATTACATTTATTATAATCAGGCTAAAAGAAATTTATTTAAAATAAAATACAAAATGCTATAGCAAAAATACAAGCAGAAAATCAGTGGCTTTGCATGTATTACATTTCATGTCCCCACATCCATGCTGTACATTTTTAAAAGCCTTTCAACAAACCTTTCTTTTTTTTTTTTTAATATTTCATTTATTTGAGAGAGAGAGAGCAAGAGCAAGGGAGAGGGGGATAGAGGGAGAAGAGGAGAGGGAGAAGCAGACTCTCCGCTAAGCAAGGAGCCTCATGTGGGGCTCTATCCCAGGATCCTGAGATCATGACCTGAGCTGAAGGCAGATGCTCAAACAACTGAGCCACCCAAGTGCCCCTCAACAAACCTTTCTAACGTATGATTGCTTAGGTTTTCCTAAACTTCATTGAAAAAAATCCTATAATTTTAATTTACTAGAATGTGTGTGGTTTGATTTTTAAAAATCAGTATAATTCAATAAGTATTTTCTTAGTGTGTATGACAAGCAACATTTTCTGTGCCTATGTTGTGAGAGATATAAAAATGCAACATTTGAGAATGTGATCTAACAGTCATTTTATAGGACAGGAGTTCTTTAACTGGCTTCAGAGGAGAATGGCCTGGGAGTTTTTAAAAAATACTGATGATCGGGACGCCTGGATGGCTCAGTTGGTTAAGCGGCTGCCTTCGGCTCAGGTCATGATCCCAGGGTTTTGGGATTGAGTCCCACATCGGGCTCCTTGCTCGGCAGGGAGCCTGCTTCTCCCTCTCCCTCTGCCTGCCACTCTGCCTTCTTGTGCTCTCTCTCTCTCTCTCTCTGACAAATAAATAAATAAATAAATAAATAAATAAATAAATAAAATAAAATAAAAAATACTGATTATCATGCCCTACCCTAAATAATTAAATCAGAATCTGTGGATTGGGGAGAACTTTCAAAAGCTCTGGACTGAAAGAAAAATAAATAATTAACATGTATTTCCATTCATCCATTCAGTCATCAATTACTATCTTCATAAATAAACATTAAATTGATATTAATTCAGTGTATTCTACTTGTTAAGCACTGTGCTGGGTGCTGAGGAAGACAGATATGCAAATAAATAATAGACAATGAATGAAGGAGAAAGGGGAAAGGAAAGTGAGAGAGAGAAGTCTGAGCACCGTCTGGCACCAAAGCAGCTGCTTTCTTGGATGTCAGGTTGAAATGAAGTAATGGCACATGCCACTTTAGGATCTCAGCTGATGAGAATTTGCGCATATAAGCTGAAGCCATCCAGTTTTGTAGATAAAATGAGGAAGTCTGGAAATTTGTGCTTCAGGCTCCCTGATCTCCTTTTCTGGGACCCCTCTTCCGTTCCTCCTTGTTACATTCTGACTCCAGTGGCTCTTACATTGTCCTTGGTGTGCAGGTTACCAAACCTCGTGGCTCTCCAGTAAAATTCCTAGCTATAGGTTCATCGTGGGAGAAGCCAAGATAAATATGAAGGGATTAGGAGAGCAATTCTGTCCATCCTTGTCATCCCCATACTCTTTCCTGTCTTCATCAGCTGGGGCTGCGATAACAAGATTTCATAGACTGGATTACTTATGAATAAGAGAAATTTATTTCTCACAGTTCTAGAGGCTGAAAATCTGAGATCAGGTGTGCTGGTATGATGGGGTTCTGGTGAGAACCCTCTTCAGGGTTTAGACTGCCAACTTCTTGATGTGCGGCATGGCAGAGAGAGAGAACTACTTATCTCTTCTTCTAAGGCACTAATGCCATTCATGAGGGCTCCAACCTCACAACCTAATCACTTCCCAAAGACTCCACCTTCTAATACCATTACAGTGGCGGGGGCAGGGGGGTGCCTGACTGGCTCATTTGAAGGAGTACATGACTCTTAGTCTCATGGTCATGAGTTCAAGCCCCACATTGGGTGTAGAGATTATTTAAATATTACATACATGTATATATATATAATACCATCACATTGGATGTTAGATTATTTAAATAAATAAAAAACCCATATATATATAATGTGTGTGTGTGTATATATATATCTATATATATATCTATATATATCTCATATGTTCTGGACCAGGACTAATTATATATATAATAAATATATATATTATATATAGGTTTTTTATTTAAATAAATGTTTATTTAAATATTAATATATTTATAAATATTTATATATTTATATATTTGTAGTGTTTATAATATATTTATATCTTTATATGTTAAATATAAATAAATATATATATATATATATTTCTACGTGTCCTGTTTCACTAACAGTCATCCATGTTTCATGTTAGAAATACCATAGTGTTTTGTTAGGAATTTTTGAAATCAGTTATGTGTGAAACCTTCAACCTTGTTCTTTTCAAGATTTTCTTGATTTCCTTGCTGATTTTTCCAGCATCAGGGTACATCTAAAGAAAGACACACATCAGTAGTAACTATTTTAGCATATAAATAATCTCTTTAAATTTTTTCTTAATGGGCTATTTTTAGATAATATTCTTTGGTTATACTAGACCTAGTGTTTTGGGGCTTTAATTTTTTTCTGGTGTTAGAGATTGAGTCACTTAGATAACTTTCTGAGTTCCTGATAGCCTTTAAAAATTTGGGCTCATTAATCTCCTCCTTATGTAGTTGAACATGTGAGTAAAGGATAGGTGCGAAAAGGAATTTCCTGGCGAGTCAGCATTAATGAAGCACACGTGGTATACAATTGGTAGTAAGTTTCAGAATGAAAAGCTAAAATGGTTGTGAGTGCTCTGATAAATACTTTACGTTTTGTTGACTTATATATACTTATATATTACATATTTTATATATTTATATTTAATATTTATAATATGAATATTAAAAATATTTAAATAAATATATATAATATCATCACATTGGACGTAGATTTCAATATATGAATTTGTTACTGACATAATCGGTTAGTAGCAGCATCTCTTCTCTGGACTACTACAAAAATTTCTTAACTGTCCTCCTTGCCACTAATGCCTTCCTCTTCCCGATATCAACCTTCCACAAGGGTCTAGAATTATCCCTCTAAAAAACAATATCTCATCTGACTTGAATTCATTCAACAGTTTCCTCATTGATCATGGAATAAAGTTCAAATCCCTTAGTATCTAAAATACCCCATCCAGTTATTTCCCAGCCTCCTCTTCCATACTTTTCTCTAGATCCAGGACTGCTGAACCTGTTTTGTCTCCATTCCATTCCATATTCTTCTTCTTCTTTTTTTAAGATTTATTTATTTTAGAGAGAGGGAGAGCACACAAGCAAGGGGAGGGGAAGGTGAGGGAGAGAATCTCAAGCAGACACCCCACTGAGTGTGGAGCCTGACATGGGGCTTGATCTTATACGACCCTGAGATCATGACTTGAGCCAAACCAACTGAGCCACCCAGGTGCCCCTATTCCGTATTCTTCCATGCCTCCATCATTTTTCTATTACCTGGAATATTTTTCTTCTCTTATCACCTTACAAGACCCAGATCAAAGTTTATCACTTTTGTGAAGTGTTCCCTGTTCTCCCTTAGCATTTTGTAAATACCTCTAAATACACATTTACCTCTAATCATATTTATTTAATGATTTGTTACATTTCTTGAAAACAAAATCTCAAGCCTTATCAATCTTTGCATTTCTCTCCTTTTCAAAGAGTTTAGAAAAAACAATAGATGTTGAAAATGTTTCTTAAATGAGTGAGGCTTTTTTAAAGATTTTATTTATTTATTTGACAGAGAGCGCACAAGCAGGGGGAGCAGGAGAGGGAGAAGCAGACTCCCCACTATGAAGGGAGCCAGACGATGTGGGGCTCGAACCCAGGACCCTGGGGATCATGAATTGAGCCGAAGGCAGACACTTAACTGACTGAGCCACCCAGGTGTCCCTCTTCAATGAGTGTTAAATGAATACAGTAACCAGCGTGCTCTGGGAATCCGGAGACCTCTGCTTAGCAACACCATTGGCTCAGCAATGATAGCACTCCTAAAAAGGCACATCTAGGGGCGCCTGGGTGGGTCAGTGGGTTAAAGCCACTGCCTTCGGCTCAAGTCATAATCTAAGGGTCCTGGGATCAAGCCCCGCATCGGGCTCTCTGCTCAGTGGGGAGCCTGATTCCCCCTCTCTCTGCCTGCCTCTCTGCCTACTTGTGATCTCTCTCCTCTCTGTCAAACAAATAAATAAAATCTTTAAAAAAAAATGCACATCTAATCATGTCACCTTTCTGCTTAAACCTATCCAAAGTCTCCATGCTTCATGTATTCTAAACCTTGTCGTGAAATCCAGTCTTTACTGGCCTGGAGTCCCTTTACCCTTCTTTAGGCTCATCTCTCCTCCCCTCCCCTCCATGCATCTCATGCAGCATGCCTAGGTTGGGGTGGCTAGGCATGCTGCATGAGATGCATGGAGGGGAGGGGAGGAGAGATGAGCCTAAAGAAGGGTAAAGGGACTCCGGGCCAATAAAGACTGGGCCACCCCAACCGCCTTTCCTGCCTCAAATACATGGCGCCTCCACCAGGGCTGCTCCCTCTGAAGGGTATTCTTCTCTTTGGAATGATTAGCTCTTTCTTCCTCCAGTTTCTGATCTCGGCTTGAATATCACTCCCTCATCCAGGCCCTCATCCAAATCACATTTCTCTAGTATCACCTTACACTGGTGACTTTATACATTTTATGATGCTCATTTCCATGTATAATTTATATTTATGTTATTTTTGTTTAATGCCTGTCTTGTTTACTAGCCTTTGTTCTCTATTATAGCAGGGACCATCAGTATTTTGTTCTAAGATGTATTCTCAGCATGGTGCCTGAGACTTATTTGCCCAGTGAATACAAATGACTGAGTGACAAGCTCTAGGACTGTCCATACTATAGATATTTTTCTCTCCCTCTCCTCTCCCTTTATTTTTAATCCTGATGCCCCATGCTTATCAAGTAAATATAATATCCTTTTGACTGTTTGGCTGTCCCTGTCAATACTCATATTGTTACCACCTTTAAATCATGACTGTTTTGCATAAATCTTAACTCAAATGAATAATAAATTGGAATATTTGGTTTGTTTCCTCTATGCTTTTGCCCAACAGAGTTGAAATTAAGATTTCCTTTGTTGATGTTGTTTTTTCCTTTACTTAATGATACTTTGGCCAGGGAACAGTTATTAAAACATCTTAAAATCTATACTGTGAGATTAGGAATGATGCAGTACTATTTAAAGTTCTTGCTCAGTATCTTCTTTGCCTTTTGTTGTTGTTATTACTCCTCATAAGGGCTAACTTGTAGAATCACCAGTACAGTGCTATACAGACTATCTTGAGTAATCCAATAATAACCATGTATTTTATCTTAGATTTTTTTTTATCTGATTCGATAGAGCTAATTTAGTTTTTCTAAGCTCTGGTTTTAAATCTAATTAAGACATCTTAAATTGCTCAATTTCCATTCGGGTAGCCTGCTTTGCCCATAATTTTCAGGTTTCAAGACTTCTCTAATGAATTTCTTCCATTGCTTTTCTGCAATTAAGCTTCTCTTCCATTAAGCTCTGTCAGACTTAGTCATAAGGCAGACTGCTAACCAATCAGTCTCATTAATTAAGAGCAATATAAGATTTCTAAGAAAATCCCTTTGTGTACAAAGTAATTTAGAGGAATGGCCTATCATTTTCACATGCCCATATATTCTTTTCTGAGCATAGCAGGCTACGAGTATTTTGGAAACTTGATTCCTCACCCCTTTTGTCTCTCCGACCTCTCACAGTTGCCCCACCCTCCCCACCCCCAAAAGGTTCAAAACGCAGTGAGCAGCCACATACTAAGATAGAGCAGGGACATGAGGAAGATGGCATTTGATTTGCCCTTTGGCAGCAGAGTACAGCAGCTCTTGGCCACCCTGGGTCTTCCGAGTTGAATATATCACTTGCACGTCGCAATCTGCCTCTGTTGTCCTGTGGCCTGTGAACCTGAACTCAAGCCTCTATTTCAGAGGCATTATGTTACAGCACGCCATCTGGTCAGCTGGCCCTGTACTCAAAGAGATTTGGAATCACAGTGTAGAGGAGCTCATTATGTTCAGTGAGTGTTTCATGATTTGCTATTCTAGCCAAATCAACAAAAATAAATTATTGAAATATTTCCTTTCTGTTCATTCTGTTCAGCTGATTCAGAAGTGTAGGGGGGGAAAAATCCATCCCCAAATAGTCAGAAAATTATTGGGGAAGCTGTTGAGTCCATTTTGCATAACTGATCCTGCATATGTTCTAAATTGTAATCCTTTTGGATTTGAGATTGATAAGAATATTTAATGTGTCTCTGCCCTATTTTATAGTGGATGGTTTTCATGTTAAGTGCTCTAATGTATGTCTGTACTGCTAATGTATCACTAGAGGCCAAACAGTTCAAAGTTTTGAACGTATTTTATGAATTTGAGATTTATTGGCCTAGTGTTTATTTTAACTAAGACATATTTATGTTTGTGCCCTTTTGAAAACCAGGCTATTGGGACAGAGGCAAGTTTTACAATCTTACATCTGTTCTTATTTGATAATGTGCTCACTGTTTTTTACAATTATTTATGCAAGTACTTAAGCACTTTTCCTTTGCCAGTCCAGATATAATCCAGCTTGTACTCAGTAGCTCTTACCTAAACATTAATTTTCTCCTAAACTCTAGTTTTTAAAAGAAGACTTCAAGTTGTAGTATTTCAATATTTTTAATTCCCTACTGTATCTATTTGAAGTTATGTAAAATTTGATTTGAAATGCAGCATGAATGACAAATCTATTATGATAAAAGAAAAGCTGGAAGCTGGAAGGCAAGCAGGAACATTTTCATGTAGGAATATTTGTCTAAACTCCAATTAAACTAAATGATTCTACATTAGCCTTACTAGTTGTCTAAAAAAAAAAAAAAAATACCTAGAGAGAAATGATCCTACTTTGTAATCTGTCAGTAATTTTCATGCATAGATTTCCCATTATAAATTTTAAGGATAAGAGGTATGCGTTTTTTTTAATCATCTCATCTGTTGTTTACATATTGACAAAATATAAATGTAGTTAAAATTTTTGAAGTAAATGTTCTATTTAGAGGTGTGTAATATACACTTGTTAATCCAGCTAATTTACCACTAGGCCCTTAAACTCTTAAAGCTAGCTATAAATGTAAATGTGCTACTTTTTCCAGTTTATTGAATGGACGCTTGAATTAAACAAGCACCATTGAGTAGTGTCCTTTTTGCTTGAAAGCTTAGCGTCTTTTAGTATAAGAACATAGCCAATTGTTTACTACAATCAAATTAGTACCAAAATTGAGCCTATCCCCACCAAATTGCTAAAATGTACCATTTTGTTAATTCCAGATAACTTTCAAATTCTATGAAAGAAATTTTTATTATGTGGGCTTATATGCAGAAGTTTAAAAAAATATAGAAAACAAGATTTTTTTCATAAAATAAGTATATATGAGATTATTATTTGGGGCAAGGCACATAATTTTTAATTGCCCTGTCAAATATCACATTGCATTTTAAAGACATTTATAGTTTTCTTAAAGTGTTTCTACATACAGTTTCATTCTGCCATATATAAATGAATTATTTCAATCCAGCCTGTAGATAACAAGTCATCCCATGGACTTTTCTACTTTCTTTATCACCTACATTAATGTGACAATGCTATCACCTTCTCAGTTGTATCTACCCAGACCTTAACCAGTGATATCAGAAGAACCACACTTATCTCCTACACCAGATTATAAACTGTTTGAGAGTGAATCAATTTCTAATTTACTTTTATGTGCCCTGGAGCCCTTAGTAGATTTTTTTTTGCATATAAATGTATGGTCAGGATCCCATAAGGAAATAGATAGCAGGCTTAATTGGTGCAATTGTGGAGTGTTTAATAAGGGGGTTATTTACCAAGGTGGGAGCCGAGGTAAGGGGAGCAACAAGGACAGAGAAGCATTCTTGGGCTAGCAAAAGCAGGGAGCTATTACTGTGTCTTGCTCAGAGGGGCGAAAGTGGGGAGAGATCTGCAAGAATTATGGCTAAGGTTGTAGCTAAAGGAACTCAGCTAAAGGAACTTTAGAGGAAGTCAGCTACTGCAGAACAGAAGCCCACAAGAAAGGGATTAAGAAAAAATCATAAAATATCTACTATTTCTCTTCATCAAATATTATGTCAAATTATTGATTGACAGGGGCACCTGGCAGGCTCAGTCAGGGGAGCATGCAACCCTTGATCTCAGTGTCGTGAGTTCAAGCCCCACACTGGGTGTAGAGCTTACTCGAAGTATTGATTGACGGTAGAACATATATATTGGTTATAAATAAATTTACATTTATTTGGAATGCATGTTCAAAAATACTCTAGGATTATATGATTAAAGGCCCAGATAGCTACTGACTGAACATGATTATTTAAGGGGCTAAGAACTACTCTATTAAAAATTCTAACTACTATTTCCGCCCAAGACAATAAGCATATATCTGAAGCCAAGGCTTGTTCTGGAAGAACGGTGGCATTTAATTTTCTCAGGGATTTATTAGGCAAAAACAATCTGGGTGCCTCTAGTCTAGGCCCAGAAGCAGCATGGTTTTACATGGTCTGCTGGCCTGTCAGGAAGTCTTCTAGAACCTATAAATTGGAATTTACAGGTAGAAATTGAAGACTCATTTGCCAGTCCTTCCTGGCCTTTTCATGTCCAGACCATGCTGGACTTCCTGCTGGAAAGGAAATCACCTTAGAGTCTTCACCCTCCACTCCACTCCAGCCATCTTAAAGCTTCACTGAACTAAAAACTGGTTCCTTCTCACCAAACAGCTGGGGTCCCTACATGGTCTACATCACTCTGTCTTTTTCAGATTATTTTACTGCCATTTTTCAACAAAAACAAGAAACGTTATTTATGTTCTAACCAAATCAGAGCTGTATTAAGAAGTAACTTCACTTTCCTTTTTGCTGTGTCATTCCTCTGAATACTCACTATTAGGTGGTTACCTGCAGCATAGCATTCCTTCTCTATGCACATATAAAAATAGACAAACACATAAATAGATTTTTGCATTTCCCTACACTTAACCTCTTTCCTTCGCTCCACCCTTTCCTCCTCCCCAACTTTCTTCTTCCCAATCCCAAACTGTGCATGATACTATACATACATTCTGTAACTTGCTTCTCTTTATACAATGTATTACATTCTCCTGATGCTCATACCTGTAGACCTAATTCATTCTTTTTTTTTTTAGATTTTATTTTATTTATTTGACAGAGAGGAGAGAGATCACAAGTAGGCATAGAGACAGGCAGAGAGAGAGGGGGAAGCAGGCTCCCTGCTGAGCAGAGAGCCCGATGCGGGGCTCGATCCCAGGACCCTGAGATCGTGACCTGAGCCGAAGGCAGAGGCTTTAACCCACTGAGCCACCCAGGTGCCCCCTAATTCATTCTTTTTAACAGCTGTATAATATTCCATGTGGATGTATCATATTTAATCATCTCTCTATGTCAACATTCAGGTTGTTTCCAGTTTGGTGCCACTACTAACAGTACTGGAGTCAACAGCTTTGTACCCGAATCCTTATGTATGCTCCTATAAATATGTACAAAAAAATCTCCCAACCTGACATGGCTGATTCTACCTTTAAATTGTAGCTTATATTACCATATTGCTTTCTAGAAAGATGTTGGCAGTAAACACGGCCAGTAGCAGTGAATGGGAGTTTCCCTGCCTCCCTAGCTATCCTTGCTAGTACTGCATGTTATCAATCTCTTCCATTTGTTTCTAGTTTGATGGATAAAAATAAAGTAGAATTCCATTAATGCTTTATGTTTCATTATACCATATCAGCCACCTGAAACTCAAGGGCAGTAAACAGAAGGCCTAGTGTCACAGAGGTTTTTAAGGGGATCTTTAATAATTCATGATGCATGAGAGAATTTTTGCCACGTGTGTTTATGCATCTACCCCCCTCTCTCGAAATTACGACAGTACTATAAATTCAGGCCTTACCCTCAGAGAAATTCAGGGAAACAACCACTTGGAACATATGAATCGAGTAGGTTGACAGAACAATGAGAATACAGGGACTGATATTAACTCAACCTTATCATTTCTTAACTGCTTCTAGAGGAATTCCATCCCACGAGGTCATATGTTTACAAAGAGCTCAGCTTCTCCCCACCCCAATTTATGCAATACTGACTGAGATTTGTTATCCTATTAACTCACCACAGGATCTGTAATTCATTAATATATGTCATTTGTTGGTGCTTCCAGATTCACATGAGAGTGAAAAATTGGGTGTTGCCTTGGGTCTAAATGTAATTACAGTGTTCAATTCAGCATATGCCATGCTCTACAAAGTCAATGACCCATCAGGGTAGATAGCGACCCCCCAATGTGATGCATTTAAGGAAAGATTTGTTAAACGAGAAGAACAAGAGAAAACAGACCATGAGAATAATAAACAGGGTTATTAAAAATTTCTAATCTTCTATTATTTAGCATTTATTAAATACAGTTTCATATATACAAAAATCATAGATCTCATTCCTATCCAGTTGAATTCACACAGAAAGGGGAAAAAAAAGATTTAGGAAAAGAAAAACAGCTACTAAGTTTAGCACAAAACTATCTTTAGGAACAAAGGCAAGGGTGTCAGTTGGAGGAATAATTAGAAATTTATAGCTAGATAGCTTAATTTTTCTGGCTTTGCTACCTCTGGTCATTTTCTTTGGTTTCTGGTTGCTCTTGGCTCCAGGGTTCTTTACATGTTTGGGGAGAACAGGTTATGAGCCAGAGACACTTAAGTTCTGGGCATTTTTCTAAAAGTCTTTGTTTGATAATCTGAGACTTCTGGGGACAAAAATTTTCACAGTCTATAAAAA
>CM052887.1:59835592-59857984 GCA_028534135.1 Potos flavus | reverse complement strand
TGGTTAGACACTTCCTTGCAGGACTAATTTGGGCTAATTTATATGTGTATTGTAGGGGAGGAAAATCTTCTTTCTGTCTGTCCTCTTAGGTGCTGTGACTGGGCCTGAGAGTTAAACTAACCTAGGACAGATCAACAAGAGAAAAGCATCAAATTTTATTCAGTATTTTGATGGACACAGGAGAATCCTCATAAGAAAAACGAAGATTCAAAGAAGCAGTTGGAACTAAGAGCTTATATACTTTTTTTTTTCCCCAAAGGATGATAAATTTGCAGAGAATTGACAAGACAAAGGGATTTGGGTTAGGGGTAGTAAATTGTGGGAGCATTAGTAGGAAATGTATGGAGAAAACTAATGAAAGAGAGGGCTGTTTTAATAGGTTTTTTGTATAGATCCATTTTGTATAGATCCATTTTGGCAAAGATTCCCGGTCTCCAGTGTTAAGAATGTACTCAGTCTCGTACAGAGAGTGGATGTGTCTCATGGGATAATTTTGACCTGCTTTTAGGTGGAAAGGGGCAGGTCAGAGAGCCCTTCCTGCATTGCTGCCTCTTAATTGTCTTCAGTTCAAGATAATCAGTATGCCAAAGCAGCATATGTTGGGGTGACGTGTTCTGATCTCCTTCAGTACGTAATGTGTATGTAGGCTTAAACCCCACTTAACTTTTTGATTTAATATGATGGATAAGGTCTGATTGATGTCTAGCAGCCATTTCTTAAATTATAGACAGCTGTGCTAGGATGGGAGCGGCCTCTAGTAAAACAAGAAACCTATATCTAGTATATTTCTGGATAAGCCCCTATTTTAAAAATACAAGTAAGATTTATTTATTATTTATAAAGAAGATTTGAGAAAGCTTTAAAAATAAATTGCAGTAAAATAAAACAGAAATTTTGAAATAAATTTGGAACAAGGCAAGTATAAGGAAAAAGGAGTTAGAAGCAACTTCAAGTGGATTTATTAATGTAGATGAGCATTAAGCTGAATTCTCAAGTTATTGGCATCTAAAGCAAAAAAGAAAATATTTTACTTTACCTAGATCTCATTGTTTAACTAGAGAGAGCTCCCATATTTATTCAGGGACCCTGAGGACCCAGGCTGGTAGGTAAATAAGTGAAGAGGCTGGCTGTGAAACAGAATCATACAGCTTCTTTTCGTCCCATCTAAAGGAATTCAAACTAACACCAAACTGGAACAAAATCCTTGCTGGCTGAATAAAACCAGAGGTGGGGGATGGGGCTAGACCTTAATTAGCAACTCTTTAGCTACAATTGAAATCTATAAGAAATGTATCACATGTCTGTTTGGCATTCTGTAACAAAAATACAATGGATAATGCATAAGGTTATTTTATTGAAAAAGCACAGTAATGGCCATTGCTTTAAAAGTTCTTTCTAAAGTTGAACTTCTGAAAAAGCTGCAGATTTAATATTATTATTTTGCCTTAGTGAATGAATATACTATGAAGTCTCTAGAAATTGAATATGCCCCAAAATGGCCTCAGAATGCCCCTAGGTGGCAGGACACACTTAATTAAGGATACTTGGCTTTAGTGACGAGAGCACTCCTAAGAGCTTCTGTTTTCCTTGTGGCGGAGTGAATATCTCCCATTACTGGGAGTTACCAAGGCAAAAAATCTTTCTTTCTGCAGCCGTTGAGTTCAATAAGAAGCAACGCCTTTCGAGGCGTATTGATTACATCTTGTGTTTGAGGAACCTTGTAAATCGTCTCTAAAGTTCACAGAGGAAAACAGATCAGGAAATGTACTAGTAGGATCAGAAAAGGCTCCTCTAATGCTATCTCCTCCTTCTGGCCTGGTTACCTAAAAAGTTAGCTTCTCAGGTCAAAAAAAAAAAGTTATCTCCATGTTACATATGGTTGTGTCATTTGCATTCCCCACCCCCCACCCTCTGAACTTTGTTACTATTTAGTAATTTCTGGTTTCTAGAATCCCCGTGAAGAATTCTAAGTTTCTTGGTGGTACTTGTGAAAAAGCAAACTTTTCACCATTAACAGTGTCAAATTTCTGTGAAATCCCTGGCCAGGGTTGACAGGCAGGCCACAGGGTAGAAACTCAGTTCCAGATGACCTGGAGGGAGGTTGCACAGCACAGGGCTAGGGTTTCACCAATGTTCTGAGTTGACCAATAGCAACCAGAACAGAGAAAGCTACAAACCGTCAGCAGCCGTCCCCTTTTAGAGTTGACTTGTTTGCTGAAGAGGGTGGTCAAACCTCCAACCACCGGCAACAGGACAAGGAGCACAGTAACTACTGGGAATCCGGCATTCTTGGATGCCTTCCTTTGCTCGGATGTTACTTAGCAAAACCCAGGAATATGCCAGGATAGAAACCGCACAGTACAAGTACCGGCTAAGAGAAGAATGACAGAGTGGTTTTGAAGTCAAGTCCGTTTGGAAGCAAGTTTCTCAAACTCCAGCTGGGATCTTTAGATTCAATTAGGGACTTTCAGTGGGGCCTTCAACAAGACTCAGACTGCTGTTTGTTTCAAAGCACAGAGCTCTTTCGATAGACTTCACCGGGCAAGAAGTAACACCTGGGCACCTCTCAATAAATCAGTGACCCCAAATATCTAGAGAACGATGAAGCTTCTGCGGGTTCTTTCTCTGTGCTATCTTTGTCAGACCAGGGCATTCTTCCTGTGTGTGCTTCTTTTTACACTTGGTATTACAACTCTTTATGGTTTTATTGAAATGTTTGTCATGTCTGATCATCTTTTTTCATTTTTCAAACAAAATTTTATTTACCAATTTGGCTGCCTGCAACTTGTGGCTAGATGTGTGATATATTTTAGGAGCTATAAGAAAGTATGTTTGAGAGACCAAAAGTTTGTTCTCACAGTGTGGGGGCAGAATACTGAAGGTGTCCTCCCAAGACTCCCATCCTCGTGTTATTTAATCAAAGACTCACCTCGCAATTGCTGTGGAAGCGCTTTGAACACCGAATGGAGGTTAGTAGTCAGCTGACTTTAAAATAGGGTAAGGAGCCTGGATTTTTCCAGGTGGGTCCAATATAATCACATGAGTCTTTAAAATCAGAGGGGGGCGGGGTGTGCAGCACAGACAGAGTGGGTTCATGAGGAAGGCAGACGGGGTTGTGAGGCATGAGAAGGGCTCAACCCAATGTCACTAGCTTTAAAAAATGGAGAAAGTGGGGTTGGGAGCCTCTCAAAGCTGAGAAAGACCCCTGGCACTCAGCCAGCAAAGAAATATAAGCCCAAGTCCTCCAGCTCTGTGGAACTGAATTCAGCCAACAACCTGGATGAGCATTCAAAATGGATTTTCCTCCAGAGCTTTTTCTGCTGGTACCTTGATTTCAGCCTTGGGAAATGGAGGGCAGCCTCTCCCACCTTCTGATCTACAGAACTGTAAGTTAATCTGTGCTATTTCAAGTGCGTATTTGATCTGAGTTGTTTTAAGTTTGTGATAATTAATTATGGTAGCAATAAAAACTCATATGCGTAAGACTCAATGCTTTGGGATACCTCAATGTCCTGGGTTACTTGAGTGCAACTGTAGTCAGGAAGAGAGAAAGAATGAAAACAAAGGAAAGAGGAGAGAAGGGGTCTAATGTTAGGAACAATGAAAGCAAGTTAGCCTCCGTTCTTAAGGATTTTTGTAAGCCTCATGGTATTAGTCTCTCACAGGACTGAGTATAATTTTAATACTTACATATTTCAGTCCCTTGTTGTTGTTATAAGATGGCCTTGTTTATTATAAACTGTGCTTTTAGTGCATTCTATTTATGTACAAGGTTATATTTGCAAAACCGTACCTGCTGTGCTTTAAGGAGAATATAAGGGATCTTCAAGGATCTTTTGATTTTAGATCATGTTTGCCTTATAGGCTGATTTTAGAAACAAACTTGCATATAAGACACGCCATCGTCCATGCTGTCTCTCCCAGCCACAGCCTTTGGAGAATTTAGGTTCTAGAAGGAGGCCGTCCACAGGAAAGTGAAGCAGCCTCACCCTCTGTTGCTAGAAAATCCTGAGGTTTGTGTACCCGGTGAGCACATGAATTCCCTCAACTCTCTTGAAACACAGGTAGACCGTACATTTTTCCTTTCTAAGCACACCACTAATTGTTCCTTTTCAGCCTTTTGCTCACACAAGGTAATGTGAGGTGTTAGTGATACGGAATCTGATTCAGTCTATGGACAAAATGGAGGACGGAGAGGAGGGAAGAGCAAGCATACCTGTGATTTAAACTAGTTAGTTTCCCCCTTGGTGTCCTTTTCGCCGGGGAACAATAAGCCGATGAAGATGAGTTGGCTCATCCAGGAGAGATTGTGTCTTTGCATGATCCAGCTCCTGTGTTGCTGCTTTCTCAAGTCTCTTTGTAGTTTTCTATGTAGGTGTCCCGCAGATGGACTCGTTAAAAAAAAAAAACAAAAAAACAAAAAAAAAACTTCTACCCTCAACAACCTTCAGGAGCCTTCAAAGGTGAATCTAATTATACATATTAAAAGAAGAAACCAAATTCAGAATTTTGAGGATTTCCACTCTAAAACCAAATTTATTATGTTCAAAGTAGTGTCTGGATAAAAGGCAAGTATAACGTTAAAATATTAATCCATTCATGCCATTTAGTGATTTAATTATTCACAGCTGCTTATATTTTATTTTTATAAGAATATGGCTTTTATCTATGAGGCCAATCACATTGAAGCAGGTGACTTTTAGAGTCCTCACCAGTGGAATTTGTTTTAGTATAGAATACCCCCTCTCCCTTTGTCCGTTTTATGAGGTATATTTATAAAGCATTTGGTTGAAGCACTTAACAGAAAAACTAAGTAAATTGAACACTAACAGCTAAAGCATAATTCTGGGCAACTACTTCCTAATTTAAAGTGCTTTGAAGATGTTAAGTTGTTAAATCCCACTCCCCCAAGCTCTCCTTCCCCCTAGGATATAAAGAAGACGATGTTGTGCAAAATATTTAATGCTGTCTGCAGTGTTTGGTCTACGTTTCTTAAGCTGATTTGGGAGCTTAGTTCTAGCCTCTCCCCTTTTTAGGATATTAAGTCAAGAATCTTCTAGGTAGACAGTAAGGCTTTTGATTTTCTGCTATCTTATTTACCAAATGGTAATATTTATCTTCGCCAGTCTCCTGGGGCCAGGAAACTGAAATGATAGAATACTTAAGGATGTAAACTCCATAGTTATACAAATATATGAGATTAGCGATGATATTTAAACACTGTTATTAGCAATAATTTTATAGACTTACAATTCAGAAGGCAGAGAATTGATAATTGGTCAGAATCCAGGAACCAGAGAGATCATTCCAACCTAGAATATTTTAATTAGGTTCTAATCTTTGATTCCAAGCATTTAAGAAGTAATATTACTGAATTTCTGCTTTCCACTTATTGCCCAGTTCTTTCAAGCATAGTTGCTTTGCTAAAATTTCCAAAATTTTTTAGGTGGTGAGTTGCTTTCCCCTGGACAGTCTTATTAGTGTTTTCCTCAGAATTGAACTTGACTTTTGTAGAGTGAAACAGAGCTGCCCCCTCTTCATTTGAGGTAAACATTTCTATTAAAATCACGTTCATTTTTTATCACTGTCACTCCTGATTGCACGATGTAATGAATTCGGAATACCTGAAGAAGTAGAGTTACTTTGCAGTGATTCTTCAAATTTTAGTAAGGGTCATTACTGATCATAAAATCTAAAGAGTTGATTTGATCAAGAAACAGGTAACAGAGTGGTCAAGCAATTGGCTTAAGCTCACACAGCTGGTTTTTAGCAAGGTAGAATTAAAAGCCAGTTCTTCTAATTCCGAGTCTCATGTGCTTTTCAGTATGCAGTCAGGAGGAGAAGGATACGAAAAGAAACATGGCTTACAGCAGCAACCAGCAAATGATGGCTTATGGGTTATATGTGACCCACTGCCTATTTTGTAATGTTTTAATGGGACACTGCCTTGCCTATTCATTTACATATTGTCTACAGCTGCTTTTATACTATAAGGGCGGAGCTGAATAGTTGGGTCAGAAACCATCTGACCCATAAAGTGTAAAATATTGACTCTCTGGTCCATTGCAAAAAAATTTACTGCCTTCTGTCTTAGAAAGAAGGTGACTAAAAGGTCTGGTTGGGGCACTTTGTGAACAGTTTCTTCAGTTTACATATTTCTTCCTAATTGTAATTTAGAATAAGCTGTTTGGCTATTAGACAAAATTGTCTGACTCAATTAATTACAGGTTAATGTTAACAAATGTGAATATATACTTGCAAAAGAAAGGTCCATACATATGTTCAGAAGGCCTTTCCCATAATACATGGATTTGTTTCCTATTCTCATATTCTTGAGAGCAATGGAGATATTTAATTCAAATAGTGGAAACTTACGCAGGAAACACAATAGCTGTATTCAGGTGTGTGAAGGACTATCGTGTGAAAAAAGGAATTTGATGTATTTGTCCTTCAAGTCCAACTAAAATGCACTTCTGCTGGTAAGCCCCCGATCCCCCTCCTCCTTTCTTTGGACAGAATTAATCACTCTTCTGTGCTTCCAAAATACTTCGTACAGGGTACTATTATGGCATTTATCACACTGAATTACAGATAGTGGTTTACACATTTGTCTCCCCAGTCAATGGTGAAATCCTCGAAAGTGAAGACAGTACCTTATTCATTTTGGCATCCCCATCATTGGGCTGAGTCTCTGGCTCATAGTCGATCTAAACGCTTGATGAATGAATGTGTATTGCAATCTGAGAGGGCAAAGCAAGGACCCATGTGACATGTTAGTATAAAGAACTTTGCAACAGTACTGGCAACTAATTGAATGATGTCCTGAGCTGCACCAGTCTCAGAGACCAGAACTTGAGATTAGAATGCCTGGGTTTGAATTTTAGCTATGCTGTTTACTGTTGGTCTTTGGGTGGATCACCTAATGTTGGCACATCAGTTTCCTCGCCTTCCAAGTGGAGTGATAGAGGCAGCAGTGTTCTAGCTATGGTCTGTAGAATCCTGGGGACCCCCAAGGTCTTTTTAAGAAGTCTGTGAAGTCAAAACTATTTTATAAGAAACCTTATTTGCCTTTTTCACTGAGTTTCATTGGTAGTGCAAAAACAATGATAGGAAAGCTACTGGTGCCTTAGCATAAATAAAGGAATCAAGTTGAACTAGTAGTAACTATTTTCTTTTTCATTATACATTGGCAGAAAAAAAAAGCATGTCATTTAATTTAAGAATGTCCTTGATGAAGGAGTAAAATTACTAATTTTATTAAGTTTCAGCCTTTAGATACAGTATGATATATTTTGTGTAATGAAATGGGAAGTATGTATAAATCCAGTTTTGCTACATTTTGAAGTACAGTTGTGGTCTTGAAAAGTTCTTGTGCTATTGAGTTGCCAGCTGAACTAGCCACCGTTTTTACATGTAATGCCATTTTTACTTGGAAGAATCACTAACAAATTATAGTTGTTGGGGGTATGGTATTTGGCAGGTATCTTCTCAAAAGGTAATGTAGTGAACTTACTACTTCAAGGAAAATAACTAGTAAAATTTGTTGCCAATGATGGAATGAAGCTTGTTTACAACATTCTGAATTTTGGAAAACTTGTGTCTTCCACCATGAGCTTGAGAACTTCTCAGTACCTACACTTTTCTGAAGAGATTGGTAATGATGTAAATAGGATTTTAGAATATTGTATAATAAGACAGTATTTGGAAGCTCTTCCTAATTTAAAGAACTGGTATTTTCCAAATGACCAGTTGCATGAACTTAAAAAATCCTGCACAGGTAAAGATCCATTAAAGTACAATATGGATGTGCCTCGACTAATAGATTTTAATGTAAGAGTCATGACATTTAGGGTTTTGATAGGGTTTCAGATTTTACATTGCAATGGTTCTTTTAGAAAATACCACTGTCAAGTTTTTGTATGGTATCAAAGAAGAGTATCTGCAAATATGAGAATGGGCTATTAAAGTGCACCTCCCTTTTCTAACCACACATTCGTTGTGTGAGGCCACTTCTCTTCATATACTTAAAACAACATCCTGTAACAGACTGAATCCTGGAGCAGATACGAAAATCCAGAGGTCTTCTATTAAGGCTGACATTAAAAAAGATGTACAAGAAAATAGAAAACAGCTGTTTTCACTAATTTTTTTTGTTGGTTTTGACTGGGTTACTTAATCTATGAACCTCAATTGAGATTATAGTTATAAAAATGGGGTTATTTTCATTTTAGGTAAATACTTCTCACACTTAATTTCTAATATGTTACATATCAGTAGATAAAACTCACATTAAAAAAAACTGAGTTCCTGAATTTTTAAGAGTAGGCAGAGGTCCTAAGAAGATGTGGGGGGAATGGGCATTCTCTAAAGTTGTGGTGAGTGTAAATTTGTATTAACTCTTTGGAAACAACTTGGCAGTATCTGTCAAAACTTAAATTCACATGGTCGTTAAGTCAGCAATATAATACAATGTTGTTTGTAACAGCCAAACAAGGATATGAGAGCGCCTGGGTAGCTCAGTGGGTTAAGCATCCAAATCTTGATTTCACCTCAGTTCATGAGATTGAGCCCCACATGGAGCTCTGTGCTAGGCATGGAACCTGCCTAAGATTCTTCTCTCCTTCTGCCCTTTCCCCTCTTCCTGCTCTTAACAACAACAACAAAAAACAAAACCCCCAAAATAAAAATTAAAAAAAAAACCCATGATAATAGAGGCAGGTTAAATAAGTACACCTATACAGTGAAGTAGCTTATATGTTGCAAACAGTAAAAATAGGTATTTATGTAGATACTAATGTATAAGAATACTTTTTTTAAAGATCCAGAGAATTATTTTTAGTAGGATTTCATTGTGTATATAATTTGCATATTTTTGTCCATAGAGCTAAATGACCAGAAACTAGGAACCAGGGGGCATTCACTTTGCACTTCATACCTTTCCATATTTTTTTCTTTAAAACATGCGCTTTCTTTAAAAAATTGAGGTGATGATACTTACAATGAAAACTAGTTGAGATAATGTTAAGTCTCTTGGCTTATAAAATACGCTCGGTGTTGGCTGGACAAGTGAATGATTGCTTCGTATATTTGTGCGGTGCTGTCAGAGAATTCTCCAAGAAATTTCTAAATAATAGCTGGACAGAAGTGTCCTAGACAAGGGTTGAATACTGATACACCCTGATCTCCATATTTACAAAAGAACAGCCATAGTTTTTTGAGAATGAAAGTTCTATACCAAACATTTTCCACCAAAACTTTCTCCCTGAGCTACCTTAAAAATATTCATAATTTCTTTTCCATCCATTAATTCTCACAGCATTCATCTTTTCCTTTCAGTTTTAAACTCGAAGTTTGGAGGCGCTATTGGGACAAGTAGACTAATATACACTTAGTTGGGTGCTCTGCCGTGGTAAGAAGCTTGCTGTCCTTTATAACGTATGACAATTTAGTATACTTGTTTCATAATAGCTAATTCCATAAAGTAGAATTTATTTAGTAGGATGTCCCTGTTCTTAAGATAAGCTTATCTTTGAGATAAGTTTAGGGTAAAAAGAAAACACTTGCCTTCTTAAAGACCATTCCAGATTTTATTGTATTCCTTAAAAAGCACTTAGTGATTACCACTACTGGTTTTTGAAGGGTCAAAATATGGTTGCACAAATGTGTACAGACGATATGAAAAAAATTTTTTTATAAAACATTTAGGGCTTAGGTTATTGTGTGAAAAATGAATAGACCTTTCTGGAAGAACAGAAATGAATAATTTACCCCAAGCATCTTACAAAGGAAAAAGCCAGTTTAAATAATGTTGGGGGATAAAGCATACCAGTATTATTCTTTACTTCTTATATTAATGAATTAGGATACAAAAAACTCAATAAAAATTACATTAAAAACTCATAAACATTGTTCAAATCTTTCTTTCCTTATTAATCATGTTGATGAAATGAGCATTTCTATTTAAATGGCAGTTAATAACAATAGGATTTTAGTGAACCAAACAATACATGGACTAATTCATTTATTCACCAGACATTTGGTGCATTGCCAGACCGTGTGCCAGATCCTAAGGCCTCAGTGTTGAATAACATCAATTTCTTGCATTTTAAGAGTTCAACGGCCAGTAGAACAGACATATAAACACATAAGAAAGTACTATGGTAAAATAGGACGAGTATGGGGTTTTGAGATCAACAAATTTAAAATGTGGGCTTCACCACTTCTGTATTATAGTGTTCTAACCGCTCCTTGCTTCAAGGGTTTCATCTGTAAAATGGGGATAATATTTTCATTGCATGGGTTTTTTTGTGGATTAAACAAAACCTATTGAAAGAACAAAGCCTAAATCTAAATCTCCCAAAAGGAATGCACTTGTTACCCTTAGCCTATGACATGAAAGGTACTATATTATGGGCACAGACAAGAAAGAAAGAGTGATGAATTGAAAGATGGGGATAGAAAAGGAGAGATTACTTTGAGGAGGAAGTATGCAGTATAAGAAGGTGTTGGTAAGAAAGGGAAGAATTCCAGGCAGAGAACTTTTCATGCACACAGGCATGGAACTTACGCTAAAGTATAAGGAACAGTGAATCGTTGGGGAGATTGTAACATAAGGTACAGAAGAGACGAAATGACAAGGATAGGTTAATTGTCCTTAATCACAAAGGACATTTTATATCCTACAAATGATTTATTGCAATAGGAATGACATGAATAGATTTGAGTGGTATTTTGAGGGTAGATTTTATGGAATTGAGTGACCATATGAGGTTGTGGGAGAGAAGAAATTTACAGATTTTTGACTTAGGGAAGTAATTGTTGGTATCATTAATCAGAAGACGGAGTTTAGGAGAAGTATGCTTGAGAGAAAACAATGAACTTTGTTTCATTTTATTAAATCTGATTTGTCAAGACCTTAGGAGAGACCTAGGTTGAACAAAAGATTTGAGAACACTAAACATTTAGACAAGAGAAGGTAGGCATCCCAAGTTTCTAACCTGGTTATTTTATCCATTGGCTTTGCTCTGTCATATTCTATGAGAGCTTAAAAGCAACCTAATTTTATAATTAGAAAGTATCCTCAATGTCTGGGTTTTAACTCTAAATTTTCTCATAAAGGAAACTCAAATTAAAAAAAAAAAACTATTCAATGTTCTTCACAAGATGGTTTTAGGGATCACATTTTTTGATAACTCGAATCCCTTTAAAATGTTGCACATACAAACAGAATGACGAAAATAGCAACTGAAGATTTAAATTCAGGTCAGCAGAAATGGAATTATTAGTAAATTCATTGATTAAAAGCTCAGTTTATGGGGCACCTGAGTGGCTCAGTGGGTTAAAGCCTCTGCCTTCAGCTCAGGTCATGATCTCAGGGTCCTGGGATCGAGCCTCGCATCGGGCTCTCTGCTCAGCAGGGAGTCTGTTTCCCCCTCTCTCTCTCTGCCTGCCTCTCTGCCTACTTGTGATCTCTCTCTCTGTCAAATAAATAAAATCTTTTAAAAAAAGCAGCTCAGTTTAAAGTTATATTGTAAAACATCACTTTTCATAAAGTAGCATGACCATTAGGAGTGTGAGCTCAGAGCCAAACTGCCTAGATTCAGATACCAGCCACTTACCTCTTGGACTTTGGGCAAGTTATTGAACCTCTGTTCTAAAATGGAAATAACTGGACTGTCTACCGCATTGGTGGTTGTGAAAATTAAATGAGTGTGTATAAAGTATACAGGACAGTGACCAACCTGCAATTAAGTCCTCTGTGTGTAAGAGATACTGTTACTATCCTCATCAGAAGCAGTAACAGCGTCATCATCCTTTATTACTATCAACTGGAAAGATGTTCGTGCAGTGCGGGGAGGGGGGAGATGTTGGAGATAATCCTGTCAGTTGTAGAGATAACGAAAAGGAAGCCCAGCATACTTGCGATATAGTCCAGCATGTACACCTAGCAAACGCCAGGACCGCAGCTCAAGTACCGTTCAGCTCAGTGCACTTCTTGCCGCCCTTTGTTAAAGTAGGACCTTGTGCCTTCGCGAGTGGGTTAAAAGAAAATATAATTGTAGTCAGTAATTTGTAGGTCTCATGCTCAGTAGAGTTGGAAACGTTATGCTTTGTTAGTGAATTTGGCAGTGATCAGAAGTTCCTTGCTTAGGGATGTTACCTCAAGTTGAGCATGAACTATTAGGAGAGCATGTACATGTGAATATCGGATGATATTCAGAAAATAAATATATGCAAATAACATTTAATAGTTACTTGGTAATAGTTTCAGACTTCCCAGCGTTCAATGGGAAACAGCATCAAGATACCGGAGACATTTTCTTGATATAACTTTGATTTTATAAATTTTTCTGATTTATTAAGTTAAACTCCTACTTAAAGAGGATATTTTCTTGTTTTCTAAGTTTACAAACTTAAAATATTAGACCTGAGGCTAAAGTTATTGAGCTTGCACATAATGCACATAAAACACTGATAGCATCAAAGAGTATTATTTAATAATACTTGAGTTTCATATAAAATAGTTTCACCTGCAGAGCCCAGAGCATTTCATAAATATAGATGCTGTTAATCAAAGACTTGAATAAATAGATGGATTTTGTATTGTACCCTGAAGATAAGTAGATTTGGATTCTTATTGAATTTTTGTAGTCTACTTTAGGAGTTAGGTAGAAGTGATAAAAATGAGCACAGACTTTTATCATCTGCCCATAATAAGTGGTGCCAAATAAAACCTTTGAGAGTGTTACCAGGCAATAGCTGAATTGTCAGACCTTAAATATGAGAAACTAAGATAAAGGTGGCAAATAAACAAAATAAGGTAAATACTAATTAAATGGTATAGAGAAATTTAAAAAAAGGAATTGATCTCAACACATGCTTACACAGCCTTAATTTAAGCACATTATGAAAATGAATAGTTACAGCTTTGCTTGGAAGGTATGTTTTATAATTGGAGTTTCCTCCTCTTTTTCCTTTTATGTTATTCATTTTTTTCCATTCTGAGTTCCTTTAGCTTTACAATTCACATTCCCCCCCCCCCAAGTGGGACATTTTATTTAGTAAAAATCATTGAGGCCTACCTTCTAAAAAATATATATATATATTCATGCTGTCGGTTTAAGAAGTTCATAGTGAGTGGCAAAAACCATTCCTTTTGATGGCTGGGTAATATTCCATTGTATGTGTGTGGCACAGAATGGATAAAGATCTTTATCCATTCATCAGTTGGTGGACACTTGGGTTCTTTGATAATTTGGCAATTGTTGATTGCTGCTATAAACTCAGGATACACGTATCCCTTCAGATCAGTATTTTTCTATCCTTCAGGTAAATACCTAGTAGTGCAAGGGTAAATACCTAGTAGTGCAATTAAAATGATGTGGATGGAGCTAGAGAGCATTCTAAGTGAAATAAGTCAGAGAAAGACCAATACTGTAGGATTCAACTCATATATGGAATTTAAGAAGCAAAACAGATGAACTTAGGGGGTGGGGAAAGAAAGGGAGGCAAACCAGAAAATAGATATTCAACTGTAGAGAACAAACTGAGGGGTACTGGAGGGGAGGTGGGCAGCGGGATGGGTTAAATGGGTGATGGGAATTAGGAAGGCACTTATGATGAGCATTAGGTGTTGTATGTAAGTGTTGAATCACTAAATTCTACACCTGAAACTAATATTATACTTTGCGTTAACTAACTGGAATTTAAGTAAGAACTTGGGGGAAAAAGTTCCTAGTGAATCTCGAGCGACCTCATGGTACTGTAGTCACTGGTCTTGTCACTCTGTGATCTTGGCATCTTGGGTTGGCCCAAGTGGATAAAAAAGTGGGTGAAAGCAACCCTTCATCAACACATGTAGGTTTTTACCCTGTTCTTATCTCTACCACATTTTTACCAGACCTCCCAAGCATTCCTCCTCTGTTCCTCAATGGGCCCACTTTTGCATACCACCCAGAACAGATGCCTCGCATTGTCATGTAATGTCCAGCTCACACACTGACCGCCTTGGCTTGAAGGCCTTTCTCAGCCCTGTCATAGCCTCATTTCCCGCAGCCCTTGTAGCCTCTCCAAACACACTTGAAGCTGCGCTTCTTCTCTGATGACACTCTACCCTGTTGTCCATCAGGGTCCCACACCAGTCTCCGTCCTTTCATGAACCCTTTGTGGACTTCTCCAGTCCACATTGATTTATGATCTGCTATGAGAGCAGTCTCCCCTGGCACCTCACGGTTGAGCAATTATTGTTCAGTGTGATTTTATGAGGCTTGCTATCGTCTCAATTATATTTTAAGCTGCTAAAGGAAAAGGACCATGTGTTTCATTTCTGTAACCTGCATAATACCCAGCGCAGTGAGGAGAAAATAGATTAAACATCATAATAAATGCCTGTTAGCAAGTTAAGTACTGTGACTTCATGGTGCTTTTAAAAGTCCATTTTATGTTTACAATACTTGTTTATAGTGAAATTAAACTTTTTTGGGGTTATCAATTATTAGCAATTTACATAAACTTACATTTAATTGTATATAGCACTATAGATAACATAGTTTTTGGTGAAAAAGAAATCAAATGATCTTGGTAAATGTATATCATTAACAATCAAAATAGCAGGTATGTTTGTGACGGTATTTTTAGACCTAAGCATCACCTGTTTTAATTCCTGTCTATTCATATGCTCTGATAATGCATTGTTGTTGCTGTTTTCTATATAAAATTGTTTTTACTTTGTTTTCTCGAAGGTCTTGGATGTTTCGGACTTAGAGGGAAGTAAATTAAGAGCAGATATTGTTGTTCAGGCTTTGTTTAGTCATAATAAAAGAGAATTCTGTGCCAAAATATGCAAAACTGATGGAAATATAAAATTCAAGTGGGCCCTACTTAATGATTTTGCTATCAACCCAAAATGGCAGCTGCAGATAAAAACATTATACCCATTTCAGTGACATAGGAAAAATTCTCCATTGGGAAAATACAGGAATGGCATTTGGAAGGGTGCTTGACTCTTCATCTAGAGGTGGTCCTGAAAAGAAAAAAGTGGAATTGAAATGAAGCAACTTCCTGGCTAATTTCATAAGCAGAGAGAGCTCCGTCCTGCCAATCAAAGCAAGAGTGCTCTTTGCTTCGTTGGGAATTAAGGTCTTTAGTTAAGCTATTTTTTTAATGCTTTTGAGTATAGATTATGTTCTAAATTAAGTACAGAAAATATTTTTCTGTCTAGGAAGTTAGTTTACATGAAAATATTTTATCTGTAGAAACAGCACAGTAAAATGACATACCTTTGGGTGTAATTTTAAAGCATTTTTTTTAATGTTAAACTCAGAGTACTAAAAATGTATTTTAGTAGAGACTTAATAAATATTAAATTAGCCAAGGGCAGTATCTATATGGAAATGAAGAAATCTTGAGTATTTACCTGGAACTTTTGATCTTTCTATGCAGAATTAAAACCCTGGCTTATTTATGTCAGATCTACAATTAACTACAGTCAAACATCCTTCTCCCATTCCCCCTGGTAGTTCCACTTTGATTTAAAAATGTTTTACCTTGATGTTTTTAAATAAATCAAAATCTACAATTAAGAATTATCATATTCAGCGCAGACCTAAAGTAATTCTGCAAAATTTTTTTCCTACTGAAATGACCCAATCAAAAACGAAAAGTAGTTTGACCTCATTTTTTGCTGAAATGAGAAAAGTTTCATTTAGAATGGGAATTGGTTATTGAATAAGGTGCAAAAATAAGATGAGTTAGAAAAACTCTTCAGATATGCACTCAAGGTCCTTTGATTTTATGACAACTTTTTCACAATGTACTTAATCCTGATAAGAAAGCATAGCCCTAAAATAAAGGGGAAAACACTTCAGCTGCAGAGTGATTTTTTGTAACTCTTACTCCGTTTCAGGCTGCTTCCGGTCTGCCAGGGGTATTTATTAAGAAAAAGAGCTGGCTTAAGAAAAACAATGCCATTTGAAAATGCCAGTTATGTGAGTGTACATATATCTTGATATAATAAAAAAAAAACTTGGCATTTACCTGACTTGCCTTTTTAAGAAGGGAGAAATGTGTAAGGAAGTTCAGTCTATATATAGACTGAATTTTAGGTAAGAATGGAAGAAAAATCAAATGGATCCATTATAATCGCCTTTTCAAACTGTGTCCTATTCTTTGCAAGAAAGATCTCCTCTTCATGGAATACTGTTAAATGTACATGATTTTGAAATGAGTTTTTTTTCTTATGTTCTTTTTCTGTGTCACTTCCTTCTTTCATTTCCTTCTCTCTTTTCCTGTCTCCTCCTTTCCTGCACGCTTCACTGCTCATAGATACACTGAATGAAATGTATTGGCTAGGTGAAGCTTCCGCCACATGTGCTGGGCATACACGACAGGATAAAACAGATATGGTCCCTCTCCCTAAGGAACTTGAACCCTTAAAAAAAGGGGGGGGAGCTTTAAGCCAGTCATTGCAGTTAATTAAATTTTCAAAACTAGGAAGGATGACGGTTATCTATTTTCAGTAATTACTCTGCATACAAGAGAATGAGTATGCATAAAAATCTGTGTCTGTGGAATATTGAGTAAATATGGTTCCAGACCTAAGGAACTGATACTTTAAGACGTACTAGTTGCTGGGGCTCACAAAGGACATTATATGGGACATTTGGATGAACCTGTGCAGTTTTGGACTTTCATAAGCTCAAATATGAGCCCATGAAGAGCCAGTGGTCGTATGTCTCAGTCTTCATTTACTTAAAATTTCCCTGGATCCTGCTTTCATTCACCCCCTAGCCTCCATCTCCTATGAGTCCACAGAAATCACCATTGCAAACTTCCACTCCTGACGCAGAAGTCCTAGCTCAGGTCCAAGGCTAACCTGAGCTTAGTTTTACTACAGCCAGTGTATATGATCGTTGTCCCCCTGATAGTGCAGAAAACCTCCTTATACTAGATCCTGCCCTCCCAGATGAGGATCTGCGGAGAGCAGTGAGAGTTGGTTTAGAGTGCATCCTTTTTTTCTCGGTTGTCCTGAGCTTCTCTTCTCATTGTCCTCAACCCCACCTTCTTCCCCAGGACTCTGTCCCTTCTGCAGTGGCTCCTTCTAAGTCTGTGGCACTCCTCGGGTGGCAAATAATGATACAGAGTGTATTCCAGAAATAAGGTTATTGCTTCTAGCCGGTCTTTATCTCCTTTAATAGCTCACAGTGGGATAGAATATCCTACTGGTTATTTGATAGATTGTTTTCCATGTATGGTAGAATATTATGCAGTAATTAAGCAAATTAAGGTACCTCTGTTGCCCTTAAATGGAAAGATGTGAATAATCTAAGTGTGAAAGAAAGAAGTAAATTAGTTTCATATACTCTATCACTCTAATTAGAAGCTGCATATATACAGATATTTACATAAGTAATGGCACATATAAATACATATACACGTGTGTGCATATATGTACATATAAGCTTACATGTGACAGAGAAATAAGCCTGGAAGGAAATATACCAAATCGATATCAGTGATTATCCTTCCATAAGAGAAGTAGAGACAGAAGTAGCTTTAGCAAAGCTCTCAACATGACTCCTGGTAAATGGCTTGGGTTATTGGCATATCTGAGCCAATCTCTGTGGTCAGATGGTTAGCTTATTATTAGTGGGTGGGTTCACGCTAAAGCCAGGCGGTGGCATCAGGTCCATCCAAACCATGTATGTTCGCGGCTGGGGAAGGGTGGCTTTTCCGAAAGGAAGGGGTACTGGATGTTGGACAGTAAATACAGCAGCTGTCCATGATAATACTTGCCAGATTTTTTGATTTGGTTACAAGATTTGTTTACTACTTCAGTAATCTAGGTTCCATACAGTAAATTGTAAAATAAATAAATAAAACACAAAATACACAGAATATTTTCAGGTTTAAGTTGTTACAGAAGTTGAACTACTATGTATGCCAGAATTCATAGGGCTAAAAACCAAACAATAAAGAAAATGTAAAGTTGCTTGTATACCTACCCCTTGCCTGTACACTTGGATGAATAAATCCTGTATGCTATTGCTACTAAATTGCCACCCTCATTTGTTAACGAGTATATTACCCTTCACCACATTTCTCACTAGACTAATGCTTGACATTGAGGTCTCATGGATGTGAATTTCGGGGTTTTCTGTGACTACCTCTTCTATAGTCACTAAGCTTATTCTAGAATTGCAAAGTAAAAGTTTTTTCATTAAACCTTACGGTGCTTTTGGATTCCATGCGGAAATTAAAGCATTTTGCAATATTGCAGAAATAGAGAAAATTGCTAAGAAGTAATAATGTTCCCTAAGAAAAAGGACTAGCAATCCAATAAAGAACTAATACATTTTACTGGTCTTATTACCTGACAAACAAGTAAAAAACATCCAAGCACATGGGAGAAACCCTCATCCTCAGAAGCAGGTCTGGGAGTCTTTCATTCACCCCAGCCTCTGTCCCCTGTCACCCGCCTCCACCTCTTTTGTCCTCCTACAGAATGTACATGCTGTTGTATGTTGCAGTCCTGACAGAAATGGAATTGGCTTCGGCTTTACCCATCTCAGAACATTTTCAGAGAAACATAAGCTTATAATAAGGAGTCATGGCACCCATAATTGAAGTTTGAGAGTGATTAATTGATTATTACTTTGAAGAAAACCGCATATTTGAGACCCAAATAATTTCTGAGTAGTCTATAATGAATTCGAGTATCTTTCATCATGACTAATCCACTCTCAAGCTAAATTAGGCTATAGGCTCTTTCTCCTTCAGCTTCAAGCTCTGGGGCTGAGAAGCGGTAGCTTCCTAAGGATATTTGAGGCCCATTAAAGCTCTCACCACAGCCCATGTCCTGACAAGCAGCTGTGGATCTATCTTAGACTTCAACCCTTATCCTCCTGTCAAAAATTCAGCCTATCTTTGTATTCTGTTTAGTGACTATCCAGAAAGGAGTCCCATGCTTCTCAGTATATTAAGATTTTTTGGAGGGGGGAAAATTAGCTCCTTTGGAAACATACTCTATCAACTTTTCACCCATTACTTGCTCAGTGTGGCACAGTCCAACTTCTCTGCCTAAAGGATTCAAATGGAGTCTCTTTTACTCGTTGGGCTGGAAATGATAGCAGCAGCCATATGTGAATTCTGTATAGTCCTTTTTAGCTGAACATTGATAAGTGAATTAAATGCAGCCGTTGTAGTGTTTTACCAAGTTAAGTGAAAGGCAAGCAAGTGAGAAGAAAGAAATTAAGAGGCCTAAACAAGGGATAAGCAAACACACTTTGAGCTGAGAGTCGGGAATGAGATGGATGCTGGCACGGCAGAGCGGCGAGGACGCCTGCTCCAGATGGCAGGCATTTAGGAAAAAAGACGTCACACCAGCGACCAACCACTTAGAGCTGGCGTTGGCATGGTTTGTCTTTGCTTTTTTCATAATGCGAGGCTATTGCTGTTTTGCAAAGTGTGTGAAAAGCTTATGGAACTCAAGTATGGGGAAGAAGAGAGCAGTGGAGAAGAGGTAGAGTTTTTCTTTTCTTTGAGGTTATTCTGAGTGCGATGCCATTGGCTAATAGGGCTTCAAAACCTATTTCAACTGAATCGTTTTGCTGTTTACAGCTCAAGAACGGTCTAAGTGATGAAGCACCTAGTTGCCCGGTTAGAGAAATGCAGTAATGGTTACTTTCAATTTTCGAAGGTCTTTATTTTAATGCCTGGTTTTCTAGGAGGTTTGAGTACACAGAAATTACTATATTTACCTAATCCGTAAGTTTACATGGAGTAATACCATAATTTGGTTGGAAACAGCTTGCTATTAATAATGAATATAGTATAGTCTTTTAAATAACTCTTTTATAGAAAAGTAATATGTTAGTTTTAGAAAATCCAGATAGCATCTAACCAAAAACCAGAAAAATTATCCATAAATAGTAACCATAATCCTATTCTTAGTTTAATCCATGATCAGAAACTAAAAGTGGTGATATGTTGATCGTCTTTCTAGTTACATATGAAGTACTAGGTGTGTATGTTTCTATGCATGATAGTATTTTGTTATTGCTATAACCCCAATGTCTAGAAGAGTGTCAAATGCATATGTGTAGCCAGATTTGTTTTTAATGTTAATATCTTAGTGTGTCATTATACATAATGTACTATTAATACCTGTGAGGCTGTTAAGAGGCCACACCCATTCATTGATTTAACTTTGCTCTTTTCCTGTCTAATCACCAGTCTTCTATTTAATATTTTCTTCCTGCCAGAGTAGAATAAGGGAGTGTGAAGTTGAAACAGTAACTGAGCTTCACCGCACATCTTTATTTCAAGGGAAGGCAGTGTGTTTGGTTGCCACACCAAGGAGAAAGAATGAAGGTTAACAGATGTCTCCATGATATTCATGTAACTCCTTTAGGGAGAGGTGATTTCAGCTTTACTCATCTCAGCATATTTTCAGAAAAACCTAAACTTTTGATGATGTCGAGGATTATGAATCATGACACCCATAAATGAAGTTTCAGAGAGATTTAATTATATTGTTAGTTTGAAGAAAACCACGCAGAACCGTATTTAGGTACAAATTCAAAATCATTTCATTCAGTTTTCACATCTCTGTTTTTCTTTTAAACTCTCTGGTAAACATCCAGAGATTCTGAATGCTTCTCTCTGATAGATGCAAAGAGCATTTAAGCTAACACTCAGCTGTTTGTTTATTATGTTTTCAAACTTTTCCCAGTTTCTGTTTAGTATTCAGTGAAATGGTGTAAAGAAAACCATCTGCACTGCAGCTGCAAAGGGATTACCTTTGGTTCTTCTTTTCAAAAAGAAGCCAAATGCCCCCTGTGCACAGCCCTGGACAGTTGCTTGGATCTTGCACCATATGTTTGATACAGTCGTCTTGGAGCTAAGTCAATTAATAGCTCAGAAGATACAATTAGCCTTTTAGTGACTGCATTCATTAATAAAGGGCTGCCTAAAATAAAGAAACTCTTGATCCCTGCCCCTATTATAATCGCAGACTAAAGATTTGAAATGTTGGATGACAGCAAATGTACGAGATCATTAGCCTGTGGTGGAGGCTCTGATTTCTGTAGCCTACCACCATGCCACGTTTCTAGGTGTGCACTAGGATATTGGCACAAAATAAAAATGAAATTATTCTCAACAGAAGGTATTTAAATGGAATTTTACAGTCCTTAGCTTATCTTAAGACAGCTTATGTCTCTATCCAAATATATATTTTAAGCGGACCTTCAGTGAAGAACATGTAGTGAAATGTAATTATTGTAAGAAAATCATTACTTTACAACTCCCTGTCCTTACCCTAGCAATCCTTTTTCTTTTCCTTTTTTTTTTTTTTTTTTTTTTAGGTATAATTAAAACCCTTTGAAAATATTTCAGCTAATTCACTTATAATTTTTTCTTAAGCAAGAACCTCTAGGCCATGTGTAGCTCTAGAAACCATTAAAATCCCAACACAAGGAAATTAAGCCAATGCATATCATCAACTGGGGCAGAAGTTACACTGATTTCTTCTGACTTATATCAGGTTTGAAGGAAGGTCCAGAATGAGTCAGTGGGTTAGCGGGGGGTCTGTTTTGTGAAGATGACAGGACTTCTATATGGAATTGATAATTTGTTGTTTACTAGGTGGGCTGACACTTTAAATAACTATAAAATGAATGAGATGGCATAAAAAAAGGATGAATTTAAAGATTTCTAAGCATTAAGTTTTAATCGTTTCAAAAATGTGTATGTGTGTGTGTATTTAAATGATTTTCTCAGATTACTGTTTGGGAAATAGCCATTGCTTTCATGTGAGTCTTAAGTCATTTACTTCAAATTATCCAGTACTTCCTTGGCAGAAATTAGACTTTGTGTCTGGGTGACTACAAGGAGGAAGGTGCCACTAACAAGGGAAATCATTAAGAAGAATTGAGGGTATTTGTTCCTTCTTTTTGTTTTGTCCAAAGTGGAGAATGAGTAAAAGAGCTTTTTAGGATACATGTTGGAAAATTTAGGTGCACCTCTAAGTTGGTTTTTTTTATGGCCAAACAGAGAAGTGTCCCTCTGGGTTCAGAATAAGGAAGAAACTACTGAATTAGAAAAAAAAAAAAATGGAACTAACTCTATCAGTTTTAAAATGGAGCAGAACTCCATGAGGACTAGAAGAATCTGCTCCAAGAATAAAGCTGCTCAGAAAAGGGAAAACCAGGGTAAGTGTCTTCAACAATGTACAAAATTAGAGCATATTACTGGCTTTAATGTGCACACAGAAAAATTTTAAAAATAAGAGTCATAATAAGCCAATCAATAGTGACCAAGAAGTAATACAGAGATGGATACTAATTGATTATGGGAGCAATTCATCCTAAGAAAATACTTTTTTTTTTTTTT
>CM052887.1:59467682-59835092 GCA_028534135.1 Potos flavus | reverse complement strand
TTTACTGAAAGCTTGAAAACACACCAGATAGTGCCAAACATAAAGTCTTTTTGATCTTTTTACCTGGTATTAAATATGTGCTTTGGGTTTAGCATTATGCCTCTTCATTAATTTATAGATTTAAGTTTCAAGATCCTGTCTTTAAAACATAACAAGCCTGATGGTAAAGCCAGTGTTACTCCATTGTTATAAGGGAACTCATTGTTGTTTATTCAGTTGTGATAAAAAATAATTTCATATTCTATATTTTTTTAAATAGCTCTAGTTTATATTTTCCCTTGACACAATTGTTCATAAATCTTGAATTTAATCGGTAAGTTCAATAGCAAAAGTTTTATTAATTAGTGGATACATGGGATTTTTCTTTATGTAATAAAAAAATACTTGATGATAGTTTATTTTGAGAAGGTTTAATGTATTCCAGGATATGTGAAAATCTCTTTTTTTTGTCTGTTTTTTTATTTTATTTGTGTGTGTGTGTGTGTGTGTGTGTGTGTGTGTGAAAATCTCTTAATATTCTTTCTGTATTTGCCTATTGTGATCGTTCAGATATTAGAGCATGAAAGAAATCATTCTTTCCTTCTACTATCTTAAGTAGTGCCTCTGATGTGCTAGGAATTTTTTCTGGGTTCTGTGGATTTAGCTAATACGTCATTCATTACCCTCATGAAGCTTACCTTCTACTAGTGATTTTGTACTATTGACCAAAATTTACCAGATACCATTCTGGTAAGTCTTGGCCTTATAAATTTAAGTTTTTTATTAAACTTCAAGTAATCTACATTATGTCGGTTGTAGATGAAGCACTTCCTGGGTATCTTTGTTATGTATTCTGTAGAACTTCTGAATTAGTCTTGTATCTTTGAAAAACTGGTGGGACTTATTTATACTCCGTTCAAGAATAGGAAACTCTTCAATATGGCATCCATGATAATATTTACCAAAAAAATTTATTTATGAGGCATTCAGGAATATGAAGACACCAGTGCCCGCATTTCCGTACTTAATTACAGATGCTGTCTTCTGACACAGTTGGCTATAAACGTACAAATCAGGGTAAAGGTAAAAATGGGAGAGGTTTGTTTCTCAAATTTCAGTCCTAGACTGGCAGGGTTGCTCTGCATGTTTATACCATTTGGAGACCCAGATTCCTTGTATGCTGTACTTGTATCTTCTAAATTATCCTCATCAGCATAGTCAAAGCTAGATTCCTGCTATATCTGCATTCCAGCCCCCAGTGAAAGTGGGTCAGGAAAGAAGTTCAGGGAAAGCTGGTTGTCTTTCAGTTGAAGATAACCAGAAATTGCATGCTTCACTTTTCTCACATTATACTGACCCAGACTTACATGTCCATTCCACATGGCAAGGAAGGCTGGGAACTGTCATTTCTAGGTGAGTCACCATGTGCCCAGAAAGAATAGGAGAATGCATTGGGGGCTTAGTGTACCACAGGATTTAGTGTACATTAGAAACCAGAGTTCCAAAGTGCCCTGGCTTCTCACTGGATTTGTTTAGTCCCATGAGTGATAGGTGAACCATTAATCTTTGAGACATCAGACCTCATGGAGTTAGGCTTTGCTCCAGAAACCCAGAAGAGCCTGTAACAGAAGAGTGTAGGGTGATACGGACTTGTGCGATGCACATATTCAGTGTTCAGAAGGTTCTTTTAGGAATACTATGCAGAATTTATTTTTTAATCTGAAAATAGTGGAGTGAAAGGATAGTACTTAAGTATTAAATATCCAATAGCATGATCATAGTGTGAGTGTTTACCAATCCTGGATGTTTAAGTTTATTAATATATAAATAATAGGGCATCTTGTAATTCATTGTTTTTATTTTTTAAGAGAGTTTACATGTAGATTCAAAGCAGTACAGCTAAAGTGGGATGTAGAACTCTGGGAAATGAGACTATTCCTTCATTTACTCACTGATTTATTTTTCAGTGTGTATCCTAGGCACCTGGAAGCCCAGGTGAGTAAATTCCTAGATGGTCCTATTCCCAGAGATGGTGTCACTAAGTCTTGTGTGATGTCAGAAATTTTGCATATCTAACAAGGCCTCAGGTGATGGAATGTTGCTGGTAGCAAGTCCACACTTCAGGAACTACTGCATTGCACTGTTACATTAAACCGGCATCTGTAATTCCCCAGATGCTCTTTCAGGGAATGATTTGTCCCAGCTCCTGGGAGGGCTACCAATGGATGGACTGTCGGCCCCTTCAGGGATTGCCCTGGTGGCAGAGAGCTGTCTGGTCCAGGGTCATACCTGATCCCAGAATGGCCCACATACAATGACAGCCTGCAACAGACGTATAAAGACCCAGCACCGGACACGCTTCCTGGCTCCATGGCCATTTCTGCTGCAGAGCTCTCTGTGGAGTCAGCGGGCTTCTTCTGGGGCCGCATTCTTCTTTTTACCCCTTCCTGCCCGGGTGTTGATCCCAAGAGAACTCACTAATAAATATCCTGAACATTAAACTTTGTTTCAGAGTCTGCCTTTCTAGAGATTTCACTCTTCAACAGTAATGATTCCACCCCTCATATGTCTCTGTGGCCATCAGATGGAGTCCCAGCTCTACAGTTTGATATTCAAGTCTGACCTCAACTGATCATCCCTGACCTCTGCAACTCACACCTCATGGCTGCTTTCCTATACCCCATCTCCTATCTGTCCGATCCTTACCAGCCCTGCATAGCTCTTACTATGGATTCCTGTCTCAGGGATTATGGGCATTTTGTTTCTATCACTGAAAATGCCTCTGAAATGCTGTCCTCCTTCCTGTCCCAATCCTCTGTGTCCTTTAATGCTCAGATCCAGATTCCCTTATTTTAAGAAATCGCCCCTATAAAACCACTATGGAGCTGATCTTGACATTCTCCTAGTAATTACGTTTATAACCTATACTTGTGCATATTTCTACAACATCATTTTGTAATGAGAAATGAACATTTTCCTATCTACCTTCTAGACTGTGAACTCCCTGATGGCAAGGGGCATACCTGTAGTTCTCCTTCAACAGATAACTGGTCCAGAAAGAGGCACCACAGTTTTGTTCAGGGCTGAGTAATGTACCTATGTGCCTTGGAATTTCTCTACTAGCCTTCCGTATGTCTTCACACTTCATTCTCTTTACAAGTTCCTTGGGGACCAGCTTTGTTTCCTGCCTTTATGTTCTCATGGTTCTGAGTGCTGTTCTTTGAAGAAAGCAGATGTTCCATAAATACTTAGTGAATAAAAGAACCTTGTATAGTTAGTGGTTTTTATGGCCCATAACAAAGAACATGCTAATAATATATATCCTGAATAGAAGACCGTGTCTTACAATTTTATTACACATTTCTTATTTGAGTGCTAGTTATATCTCAAGATAATGAGCTCTTTGTTATCTAAATATTTTAGTGTATATGTAAATAAAATTATAAAATAATGCTATAGGACATTAATTTGAAGTAAACCACAGCACTCTACCTAATAATGTGGAAAAGATGTAAAAAGTAGTGTTGGACCTACCAAGCTGCACACACAAAAATTGTCTTTAAAATAAAAATTCCTTTTAAATGTTATTATCCCACTGAGTTAACCTCAAGTCTTCCAGTTTCATGAAAGTTGAGAAGTTCATTTTTAGTAACCTGCTTTTAACTTTAATTCTAAATTGTGCTTTGTATTTCTGCTAGGCTAGACCAAGGAGTCATTTAGATTCAAAGATGGACAAGATCACTGACTTGGAGTTCGTTCAAATTTGCTTTTATTCCGGTGCACTTCTAATACAGTAAAGAATATATATTGCAAGGTGTATGCCCAGTGCTTCATGTGCTCCATGTGATCTTTGCTGCTACATGGAATGAGACCTCTTTGCCCAGTCAGAGGATCCTAAAACTGTGGACTTGCTGCCTTTTCTCCCACCCGGCCTATTAGCACCAGACAGAGCCATACAGAGCAGTAATCCTGCTGGTCAACAAGTCATGTCACTCAGCCCATTATCTGTTCCAGGCCTTGACAGTCCTGCTGTGTCAGCACTGGGAAATTGTCCTTTACCAACGCATTTATATAGGGCCTGGGTATTTCATTTATAGCCATAATGGGACTTTCTTTGAACATCACTAGGCATTTATTTCCCTTATTGTAAGTTTCAGAGGATTTCAACTGGAATTATTGAAGAGTAGAGTTGCTTTCACATTCTACCATCCTATTCAATTTCTACTTCTACTTAGAATATTAAGTAGCATAGATTGTCTTATAGCATCTATTGTGGCATTCTCTTAACCATCTTGTAGCATCTGATGAAAGGGCATTACTGTTTATGGTTTTGTTTTTTGGGCAATCCTTCAAAATCTCAACCAACTTTGTTTTCATGAGAACAACAGCAAAAGTCTTAGTCAAGCACATGGTTGGAAAATCCAGTTTTGGGAACAAGGTCTACAGAGCATACATTTCTAATTTGGGCGGTTCAAGTAAAGTTCACACAAGCAATATATGAAAAGGCTCCATCTAAACAAAACAGTATTTTCAAACAGTAACACACTCCTAAAGGGGTAACTTCATCCTCTGTAAGTGGGAGATAACATGTGTGAGCTCTGTGTCAGAGGCTATGCGTGGCTTTGATTTTCTAGCCAGAACTAGAAAGCTACAGGAAAACTAGGACTGGCATCATTTTCAACTATGTACAGCAGAGTCAATGATATAAAAGGAATCATAGATAATAGCATGTTGTCATCCACATATGAAAATGAACCTACTAAATAAGTCTGTATGCCTAGGTGCTTTGATTTTACTTGATTAGGGTTTTTAAATACTTGATCCACATTCCCTATTAAGGTACCTCTTCTGACTAGTGGCTCTCATTTATGAGGTAGTTAGCTAGTTGGCTAAGGCAGTAAAACAGAGCAGGTTCATCTTTAAAGCCACTTCCTCACCCCACATAATTGGCATTTTGCTCTTTACCAATGGTACCATGAAAAAAAGTTATGATTGGCTATTACCTAATAATCCAGGTATAGGAGTCTTGAAATGGTAATGTGGTTAGGGCCAAATGATTCTAACGTGTTACTGTTCCTAAGAAAATGTACAGATGCCCTTTGTAACAATGAATAAAAATAGTATAATACATTTTTAAAGTATTAGGGGAACCTTATTATGAGAAAAACGATTTATAGAAATATATTTTTATCTGAACAAGAGTATAAACTCTGTGGGCCGATCCCATCTTTTCATTCATTCTTTTCATAACCTCTCATGGAGTAGGGAGGTATGCACATATAGGGGATACTTTATACATTTTTGTTGATTTGATATTTTTGATGTCTAATATATATTTGCATGTTTTCTGGTTTTGTTCCCCATCTCCCTAGTTGGTCATTCAGAAATTCCCTACAGATCCATGGTAAACACTAAAAATCAGCTTACATAGAAGAGACACCTCATAACATCAGATGTACTTGCTATTCAGCTGTGGGTGGGAGGGAGCTTGATTATTTGCTTCTTGTAATGTCCTACTTGTTTTCAAACTGCTTTTAAAACTCCAGTTACATCTTATTTCTCAGACTTCTTGCTCAATACTTCCCTCACATTTCCTAATGATCTCTTTTAGTTAAGTGCTTTGTGGAATGTACACCCATAACATTAGAAACTTGGAAGTGATAAGAAAATGGGGATTAGAAAAAAAGCAATCAGATTTTTCTTTCAAGTGCATGAATTCTGTTTGAACAGATACGATTTTACAATAAAGAAATGATATTTTAAACATGCATTTAATATTTTAGCAGACCTTTAAGGTCAATTCTGTGTTAAAATAATTTATAACACAACTTCAAGGAACTTCTATGAAAATGAATTTCAAATCTTGCTCTTACTGTCGTGGAACGATTTACAATGGATTTGGACTGGCATACAGCTACACTAGTTGTTAGAGACTCTTGGGTGAACTGAAACAAAGCTTCAACCAGTGGAATTGATAACTCAGACAAAACTATTAGTATTGCCAAGGAGTCACCCATCTCCTCGGCCTGTGCTGTCTTGACTTTGCTTGTAGATGCCACTACTGAACATTTTCTGTCTTTAGTTTGGAGAAATAAAATGATCGTTGGTAAAGAAAAATGGTAGATTTATAATCTCTGATCTTCTAGAAATCATATTCTACTTCCTTAAGTAAATGTGATGCCAGTATGTTCCTCTTTACTAAAATATTTGAGAACTTATGTAGGTAATTCTAAACAGTGATAATCCATACTTTACGCGAACTGCTTCCAAAAACAAGTTCAAAGCTATAAAAATAGAAATAATTTTTAACCTTTAAAAAAGTAAAGACTTTAAAATCTAAATTGGTCTTACAGTGTCCTCAATAAAGTAGTCTTAAAAATGTGATCAAAGCAAGTTGTCTACTTTTTTATTAATTATCTTCAAGTTTCCTTTTGACTTGGTTTTAGTGAGAGTCCCCCTTTTTTTCAAACTGGTTTTAACATCCTCGAATTTAGACCTCTATTTCCTAATTCTAAGCTTAAGAGTACATGTGATAAGTATCCAATTAAGAAACATAGGAGTCTATAGTTAGAGCAATCTTTGCGAAGACCTTAATCTTGAATTGACTACCATCCAGCTCCTGCCACTAGCATCAAGGGGAGACGACTTGCACTTGAGATTGAAGGTATTCAACACTTACTCCTCAACATTTTTCTAAACTTTATTTATGTAAAAGTCATCAGAAAGCAGCAAGCTTAACTGCCAATAAAAATGCCTTATCTGAGTTAGTTTATTCTCATCCTTTAGGTTTTTATCAACTCTGTTAAAGCAAAGGACCCCAGGAAGAGCTTTTGTACATCTTTTGTGAGAGGCTGTTGACATCGTTGCCCATTAAGATACCCAGAGTTCCTTATATATAAATTTATATATATATATAACTTTATATAAGAAAAATTTTTCTTACAATAGAGTTTCAAGAAAATATCTGTTTCTCTGAAGACTGGTGCTTCCTTTAGTCAGACAATAAAAACTGCAAAATTAATTGCTTCCCTTTTCTCTTGACTTCTAGGAAACTCAGAAATAGATATGATGTGTTGACAAAAACGATCTTTCCTTTCCTCCACATTTACCATTTTTTCACAATTTGGTTTCTAATCTCTTTTTTTAGCTTTATTCTTAGCTGTCCCAATGCAAATTGGTACTTTTCTTTCTAGGAGTAAGTTGAAACAAGTTAACTGATATAAATGTCAAAAGTTAAGGATTCTATCATTCATTTATTCAATTATATATTCCTCCAAGTTTATTTTTTAACAGTATTAATTGACGGTCTCCTTTGGGCCAGGGACTGTACTGGGCACTGTGGCTAGAATTGGTATATTCCCTACCTTCAGGGAGCTTCTCTTCTGATTCTTGTTTGGACCTTCCATGATGTCAAGCAAAGAGTAAATGTTCAGCAGGTATGTGTTATCTGCCTCTTCTCTTTATTATTTTTCAGGCTTCATTTATTTGAGTGTTTTCAAATAAGATAAATTTCACCTGCCTGAATTAGTTAATTATAACACTTAAACTTTAAAACATCTGGATTTTTTCTTCCTGTAATTGTGTCCTAGTGTAATTAGTTATATGAAGAACACAATGTTTTATATTTTGTTTAGTAAAAATTAGTCATAAACTCTGACCTCCAAAGAGTTATGACTTTGTGATTAATTGCAAAGCATACCTGATTCTGTATTTTGATATTTCTCGTGTCTTAAAATAGCCCTCGTTTTGCCCTTCTGTTATTCTCAGGCATAGTAGTTATTCTTTAAATATGTCTTCCTTGTTATTTAACTTTTCATAGGCAAACGCGGGAATTTATCTAAAAGCAAATAACCTATGTTGGGTGACTTGGCATTTCTTGATGCAGACATGACCCTTACTTTATGTGGTCATGTACTGTAATCATTGATGTGTGTGTCTTACTTCTATTAGATTTCAACTCCCAGGAGGTCAGGGATTATTTTGTAACTTGAATATCCCATAGGCCCTAGCAGACTCTCTTCCCCATAGGTGACCAATAAATAACAGATGGATAAATCAGGTCCAGTGCACAATGTAGGTGTGTGCAATGGCGGGTACACTTGGACATACTGTGTTCACATTTGGAAGCAGGAGCTTACTCTGGCTTACCAGAAGTATGTTGTCGAACTGATTGCCTCTTATTTTTAGGCTTAATATATTTAAATATTTCAAAATAAGATAAATTTTACCTGTCTCAATTAGTTAATTACAGCAAGGACGAGAAAGATAGGAAGATTATGTTTTAATTCACTGTAAAAATTCAAACCGTCTTTTTTTATCCTTTTCTATAAAGGCAGTTTGTTTTTTTTTAATCTAACATTACTTATCCCCTCAAGCTGCCTCTGGTATTCTGCATAAAGCATATCCATGTGATTTTGGTGAGGCTTCAGGTTAGGTGAGATGTTCCATTTAAAGTTGAGGGGTTTTTTGTTTTGTTTTGTTTTTTCTCAGATTTTTCCATTTGTTGAACTAAGGTAACAATATAAGTTTCATAGCAGGGTTTTTGTTTTTGTTTTTGTTTCTTTTACATGCTGAGACATGTAAAAGACGGCTTATTCCCTGAGCAAGAGGATCCTGAAATATAACCTCACTCTCTGCCTTTCACATGGAGAGTTGAAGCTCTCTAGATGCCTGCATTTTAATAGTTCCCAAGGAGTTGTTTACTTAGGTAAGAAAAATGAGAACTTGTCAGTGGGCTTTTTTGGGGGAGGGGCTTATAGAGAACTCACTCATTATTTGGTGAGTTCCTAATTCTCAGAGAGTAGCTAATGTGGGTTCAGGCCTTTAGCTATACCTATATACCTATAGTGTATGCATTGTAAATGCAGTAGTGTCTGGAGGTCTCAGATAACATCCCATAAGTAGGCAATCTTAGTCAACCTAATGTTCAAAGAAGAAAGCCCATCTTTTCATCTGTTATCATTACAGGGCTTGCTTATGAGATAACTGGAGTTGTGGGTTGTGACACCCTAATTCTTGTTGCTCTGCAGAATCTGTTCAGGTTCTTCCTTCTCTAGTTTAAATGGTTTTCTCTTCTCTTTAAATACTGTGCTGGGATGCCTGGCTGGCTCGGTTGGTGGAGTGTGCGACTCTTGATCTTGGGGTTGTAAATTCAAGCCCCATGTTGGGTATAGAGTTTATTTATTATTTTTTATTATGTTCAGTTAGCCAACATATAGTACCTGATTAGTTTTTGATGTAGTGTTCAATGATTCATCAGTTGCATGTAACTAAAAATAAAATATATTCTGTGCTGTAACATAGTGTATATTTTTAGTATTTGGGAGAAATGTCTCAATTTGAGATTGTGTTTTAAGCTATCATCAGATGGGAACATGGTTCAATAATAATTAGAAAGCTTTGGCTCGAAGACCTCCTTCTGAAAGTTGGAAACAAAGATTTTTAAATCCTAAAGAGAGGAAAAAATGGGACCAAAGAGAGTATTTTCATTTTGAGTTGGTGCCAGGAGACCAGAGGCTGGTGTTCTGTTTTTGCCACTACCTTGAACTCATTACCTTTCTGTGTCTTGGCTTCCAGGGGAAGCACTGGATGAGTTCTAAGTCAATCTGTCTATGTGTCCCTGCTTTGTAGGGCTCTTTGTACCTTCTTCCTGAGAATAAGAAAGGTGGTTCATCCTCTCTCTCCCAGAACCTGGGATTTAGTAGCTGCGTCTTGAATATTGGTTGATTACTAATATTGGTTGATTCCCCACATATATGACCAATGTTAGAGTGATTCCTTGATTCAATATACAGGGCATCAGCTCTAGGACTAAAAAAAAAAAAAAAAAAAGATACAGGCTTCAATTGCAAAGCGGTCACATTTCCCGTGCTATCTTCTCTTTTGGTCACAGATTTCACGTGTCTCCACATTTCCAGTTCTGCAGCTGTTCCTCTACGGAAGCTATGCTTATGCTTGAGTTGGTTGTCACAGTCGTTAAGTAAAAAACATTGTCCACACACACTTTTGCCCTCGAGAGAATTGTAGGACAATGTTCATGATTACTGCTACAGGAAATTCCCATACCCGTTTCTGACCCATTTGCTCAATATTTCATATTTCAACCATGATAGGATACTGATTTTTACAAATGGTGTGCTTGCTTTAGATTTTTAATTATCACTAAGTAGAAATACGGAATCAGTGTGATAAATGCTGAGCGAATGGCCAGGGAAGCTGTACAAACTGGCTTCTGTGATCAGGATAGAGCTAGGGTGCAAACATTACACTCAAGAGCACGATGTAATCATAACACACATTTTGTTGGGGACCTTATCACAAAATTAGCAGTGTTGGTGTTCAGAATGTTCAAACCACTTCTTGCGGCCATCACTTATCTCATTCTTTCTGTTGTCTCTAGTCACCCTGAGTCCACACCATATCCCCTCCTCTGTGTTTCTCTCCATATGTCTGAAGCAGAGGAAGGAGCACAGAGCCAGGAGTCTGAGCACAATTAGAACACTAATTGTGCAACTTGAAGTCATTTAACCTTTCTTTATCTTAGTTTTGAACTATTTTAAAATAAAGGAGCTCAACGTATAATAAAAATCTTTTTAATGTATATGATTCTAAAGGATCTTCATCTCACGATCAAAATATCTGATGCTTTCCACATGCCCTACTAAGTAAACCTGGAAAGCACTTTGCCCCATGGTGATGTTAGCCATGTTCATGTGCTGTGGTAGAGTTGTCAGGATTTGGGGATATTTGTTTTATGGTGGTGTATTTGTTTTGTTGTGTGTGTATATGTTTTGAAGATTGATGTCTTAAATGTTTTTTATATATACATATATATAATATATATATGTGTGTGTGTATATATAACGTTTATGTATAATTTATATATATAATTATATATAATTTATATATATATATACACACATATATATATATAATTTAAGCAGTGGGTGGGAGCAATGGAAGTTTCTTGTTGTTTTTAGAAAGGAATCTTTAATAAGCACTAAAACAAGACCTGATAAACCCGGATTTAGTCCCAGTGACTGTTAAGATCAACCAAGTAGCAAAGTTGTGAAGTTTTATTCAAAACAAATGTTAATTCCTATACTAGTCTTGAATCAGACTTAGAAAAAAGAAGATGACATTAATTCAGCCCTCATATGCCAAGCCCTTCAAATTTGTTTCCATTTGATTCTACTAAAACCTTAGGAGATAGTATAGTCACTTTTCAGGTAAAACAAACAAAAAGGTTTTTGCTTAATTCCATAAGCTAGAGATGGAGGTAGTAGATTTCAAAACTCTCCTCCTGCATCTATGCCCAGTAGCCACCAACCACCTCATTCATGTTTGTCAGAAATAATGAAAAGGAAAAATAAACGTAAAAGATTGTTTTTTGTTTTGTTGTTTTAATCCAGCTCCATAATTAAAGATAAAATTTAGTTCCCTTGTCCAATTTAGGAGGGTCAGATGGAGGAACATTTATTCCTAACTCTTTACGTTTTCATCGAGGAGGGTAATATCCACTCCATTCTCCAGGAGAGAAAAGCATGGAGGAAGATGTCTGCTTCTCTCCACCTCATTATTTTCTCCTTCCAGGGTTGAGTTTGGCACAAGGAAACGATTATCCCCAGATCGCTCCTTTAGGCTCCTTCCTCTCTCTGACACAGACATTCTCTTCTCCTCTATCGGTGAGCTTTCAGGACAGGGTCTCCCCTGAATGGCTGACAGCTATTCGTATTGCTGCCAACTGTCCAATTCAGGGGTATTAGAAGGTGTTAGAGGGCTCACTGTGGTTGCACCTGTAAGCCACATTCTTTGATCAGCTTTATCAGTAATAAAGCTGACATTTGATCCTCTTACTTGTCTATCTCTCAGTTGGTTCCAGACTAGGAGAAGAAAATCATTTTATTTTTTTGGCTACTGAAAAATTCAAGAATAGACAGGACAAAGAAAGTCCAGATGGTCAATATTTTAAAAACAAAAATTGTATGTATATCAGATTAGTTATCACTAAAGATAGTACAGTAATAGTATTCATTTCTACTTCTGGAGAAGAGAGGAAGAAAAATGACTGCCAAAATATTTTCAGGGAACTGAATGATAAATATGTTAAAAGTCTTAATAGTTTATGGAAGAGAAGAGAGATTTGGGCAAGCTTACTTTTTCTGCTTGGATCGCGCCAACTCACTGGAGCCCATTTGAATGGCTGCTCCCTACAGAGCTATACTTCTTATACATGGTTCAATATTTTACATTCCTTTTTAGCCCTCGTCAGCAGTTGTCCTCCAAATTTGTTTTCTTTTATGTGCATGTTGGGAGAAGGATGTGTAAGTACTTAATTCGTTATATGAGTAGTTTCATATTGGGGTTTTAGTGTAATTTTTTTTTTTTCCTGGAGCATCTGTAAATGTTCTGAAAGGATATGTCTCCATGGGCAGAAAAGTCTTTGTGGAATTTTCTTGATGGCTTGCCTGTCAGATACCAAGTCTGTCAGTCTTTAGGTGGTTTAAGGCCATCTATGCATGCAGGTTTTGGGGGGTGCTTCTCCAAGGCAGTGTCATACCTGGGTCTCCATTATGTGAGAGTGTCACTGTTAACCTCTTGGTGTATTTTCTTTAATTAACATATAATGTATTATTTGTTTCAGGGGTACAGGTCTGTGATTCATCAGTCTTAGTTCACAGCACTCAGCACCTCTTGGCGTATTTTATTCCAGTTTAGTTACCATGTCCAGGGCTTTCTGAGAATCAAATTATTTACCCACTGGTTCTCAGAACTTGTGTTTATCTAAACCATCATACGAATGAACATTGCTTTGAGACTTGATTGCCAACTCTGGATTCATCATATGAAAATAGGACCCTTGTTTAAAGTAAAACCTCTGCTAAAACAGTAGCATAGTTGAGCCATTTGCTAAGGCCAAAAATCTAGGAGTCCTCTCTGATTGCTCTCATCATCTTATATCCAAACTACAGGTCTGTTGAGCTCTGCTTTCAAAATACTTCCTGTATCTGACCAACCAGGAGCCCTCTGTCATTACTGTCACAGTTCAAGCCACCATCATCTTCTGCTTGTCTCAATTACTGTTAAACCATCTGAACTGATCTCCCTAATAGTTCTTTTCTTAGCCTTCATACTACAGGCTATCTTCCAAAGACATCCACAGTTACATTTTTAAAACATCAGTGAGATCACATCACTGCCCTTCAGTTTTTTCCCCTTGGTTTTTGGTGCAGCCTCATAAGGACCTGTGTGTTCTGGTCTTTGACTTCTGCTGCCTCACCTGATTTGCTCTCCCCCATGCACACACTGTTCCGGTCACACTGTTTCTCAAGCAAGTCAAGCTGGTTCCTTTATACTTGATCTTCCCTTTGCTTGGAATGGTACTTAACAACATGGAATTTTTAATAAGTCCTACTATCACAAGGGACCACTGTAGTTGGGGACTAAAACTTGAAATAAGAGAAAATTTTTGTCCTCAGGAAGCTTTCCTCTGTAGGAGAGGGACCATAAGCAAAAAGTCAAATATATAATCATTCCGGTGATGGTAAGTCAGCATAAAAATAGAGAATGATGAGTATAAGTATGCTATTTTATATAAATTGTTTGGGGAAGACCTCTTTGATAAGGTGACTTTTGACCACAGAACCTGGGATAAATGAGCAAGTGGCCACGTTACTATTTGGGGGAAGCATATTCCAGGCAGAAGGAACAGCAAGTACTAAGGCTCAGAGGCATGAGTGTGCCAGATGTTTTTAAAGAAGAGCAAGGAGGCCATTGTACCTAGAATGCAACAAGCAAGGCAGGGAAAGGAGAGAAGAATCGGGTTAGCAAGTTGCTGGAGACCTAGATCATGAAGTGCCTCATAGGCCATAAGGACTTTAGCTTTTAAGCTGTATCACAGAGAACGCCATTGGAGGGTTTTGAATGTTGAAGTGTTATGATATATTTTTAGAAGACTATTCTTTATATCATGTGGAGAATAGATAGTATGAGAGGAAAGGGTAGAAGCAAGACTAGTTACAAGGCTACTGTAATAGTCCAAATAAGAGAGAGAGTGGTATGAATTCATAGATCTTGGATGTGTTTCAAAAGAAGAGCTTGTTTTTGCAGGGTTTGCTGATAGATTGAATGTGCTTCTGAGAGAAAGGAAAAAATTAAAGGTGGTTTTCCGAGTTTTGTCCTGAGCAACTGGTAAATCCATTTCAGTTACTATTGTTGTACTAAACTTAGTGGCATAAAAATAACGACATTATTTTGCTCACAGGTTCAATGGGTTACATTCAAAGAGGGTCTAGGGGAGGCCTTTTCTCTCTCCTACAATATCTGAAGCCTCCTTTGTGGAGGTATAAAGCCTAGAGTTGACCCAACAGTGGAGAGCTGGAATTATCTGGAATTATCTTCATTCACTTGTCTAGCAGTTAATACTATCTTTGGGTTAGGACCTCAGCTTTGTTAGCTAGAACACCTACACATGACCTCTCCAGGTAATCTTTCCATGTGGGCCAGTTTAGGTTTCTACATAGTACAGCAGGTAGGTTCTGAGAGTGAGTGACCCCAGAGAACCAAAGGGAAGCTCATGGAATTTTCGTGATCTAGTCTTAAAAATCACATCAGGGGGGCCTGGGTGGCTCAGTGGGTTAAAGCTTATGCCTTCGGCTCAGGTCATGATCTCAGAGTCCTGGGATCAAGCCCCACATCGGGCTCTCTGCTCAGCAGGGAGCCTGCTTCCCCCTCTCTCTCTGCCTGCCTTTCTGCCTACTTGTCATTTCTCTCTCTCTGTCAAATAAATAAATAAAATCTTTTTTAAAAAAATCACATATCACTTCCTCCATACTTCACTGGACAAGGCAATCACAAAGGTACATCCAGATTAAAGGGAGAGAGACAGATGCATTACCACCCAATGGAAGACGTGTCAAAGTCACATTGCAAAAAGAGCACATGGGATGGATGATGTTGTGGCAGCCATGTTTGCCACAATGAGGAAGACTGTGGAAGTATCAGGTGTGTGTGAGTGCAAAATTAAGAATTATATTTGAGACCTTTTGTGATAGCTATTAGAAAACTAAGTGGAGATGTGAATTAAGCAGTTGGATATCTGAATCTGGAAGGGTTCTGTGCTCCAGGTACATTTGGAAGTCATCTATCAGTTGAAAAGCATGGCCTAGATGAGCCAGGGTGAGTGTTGATAGGGAAGGGAAGGTGCAAGAATGGAGGCCCAAAACACTTCCATGATCTGAGCTAGGATGATGAGAAGGAACCAGCGAAGAAGACTGAGATGGGTAGCCCAGTGCTGCTGAGAGAGTGATGTCCTCAAAACCAAGAGAATGAAGTATTTCAAGAAGAATCTACTTTGTCAAGTGCTGTTGGAAGGTGGAGACTGAGAATTGGTTTTGGCAATAGGAAAGTTACTGATGACTTCGAAAAGCTATTTCCTTGAGTAGTGAAGTTCAAAACCAGCTCGGTGTGGGTTTGAGAACAAATGGAAGGGAAAAAAGACTTTGAGTATAGACACTATTTGGAGGACTTTGGCTGTAAAGGCAAAGAGATTAATGGAGTGGGATGAATTTTAGAGGAAGATATCAGGTCAAATATAAAATGAGTATTTATGCATTTTATTATTTTTAGGATGGAATGTGTTAGAACATATTTGTATGCTAGTGAGGAAAAAAGTAGAAATTGGACTAAATAATGATGGGGAGGAGACACCTGCAGGAGCAAAGTCCTTGAGCATGCAAGAGGGGAAGTCAGGCAGTGTCGTCAGTATTTGCTTGGTCTCCTTCCTCACCTTATCCTGATTCCGTTCAAGTCTTCTCAGAGAAACCTGCTCTGACTACTCTGTAAAAGCTCCTACCATATTCTCTTTACCTTCTTTATTGTTCTTCATGACAGTCTGCCATTAGATATTTATCTCCTATCTTTTCATCAGATTGTAAGCTCCATGAGGGCAAAGATTTTGTCCATCTTATTCATTGACCTATTCCTAGCACCTAGGTCCTGGCATATAGAGGGAACTGAGGAAAATGTTTTGAGTGAGTGAGTGACTGCTAAATGAATGGGAGAGTGCATATTTCTGTATGAATGACTTTGTTTCAGTTTAGCACCTTTCAAAATTATTTTACAAACATGAGCAGTTCAAATGTGATTTTTGACATCACTTTTTAATTAGGGCACCATTTTGAGACTTGTGAGGATGAAAGCAGGACTTAAAGGGAAGATAATTTGGCAGATTTTATACTGCCTAGTGCTAAGTTCATCCTTAACAACCTGAGTTCTGAAAATGAATCCTCATTTCACAGGCTCCCTAGGTAAGCAATGGGTACAAATCAAGCATATGTTTCTTCTGCCACTCTCCAGTCTTCAAGCTGAAGAGTACTGTCGCTCAGGAGAGAGAACTAAAAATCAAGAGAAAAGTTGTAAGGAAGCTACTGCAAGGTTCTTAGAAAAGTACCTGTCCATATTCCGAGTCATTTTGCTTATTCGGAAAATGTGCATGATAACCCATTGATGCTTCACTGGGGGTTATGTACTGAAATATTAGCAATTAATGTTAGGGAAGCACTTTCAAATCCTCTGATAACAGACACTCTAAGTTCACAGTTGTCATTGTCATGGCAACTATGACAAATGAAAACATTCACTTCACTTTCCTTACTTACATAAGTCACTTCATATTGGTGTCATGTCAGATAATTCCATATTTTATTACACATCTTTTTTCTTTTTCTACGTTAGAGTAAGAAAGTAATTTCACAGCAAGAGAAGAATACTGTTTTTGTGGAATATCATGCTGTATATCCTGAGTTTCTGTTATTGAACAAGCACTCCAAATTCAACTATCGGTTTACAAAGCTGTGTTATTTTTCATTATGTTATGTTTTTGGCTTTCAGTATTATGGAGAAATGCCTGATTAAAAGGAAGACTGCAAGTTAATTCCCAACATGCCCTTTGGCAGCTTTTTCATTTCACTTAGAGGTGGGAGCAGGTGGTGTCATTTAGAATTAAATACATTATGTCTCAGTTGGCAGGAAAACAGCATTCAGTGATGAAATATCCCTGCAATGAATCTCATTAATTGTTCACCAATTTGTGGTAACTTTATTTATATTTGCATAGTGTAATACGAGTACAATGAGGTGTCGTATGTTTATATTATACTTAGTGTTAAGTTTAACCATACACTGTAAAAGGCCTTTGTTGTAAGGGCACTGAAGGACTGGTGTGTGAGAGCCAATTCATCATCTGCAGGAGGCCCCCCAGAACAGACCGCTTTCATTTCCTGCATTTTCCAGTGAAGTGATAGCAATTTCACAAAACAGGCCCAGCTTAAGCCCGTGCTATTTTTAGCATTTTACTCTGTAAAAAGATAGAACAGATCTTATTTGAACTCTCATGAGTCTCCAAAGGAATAATACTTCTGCAAATTACAATGTTTGCTAGCATTTAAATGTCTGCAAATTCCATCTGATCTCTTTTCCCTGACAAGATACATATTCGGATTCAAGTAACCATGTATTATATTTTATACGGTTTATCAGAAAAATAATTCTAGGAACATTATACTAAAATAATTATTTTCCCTTTATGTGCCCAGTTCCATCACAAAATATTTGAGCAAATATGGAAACTTATGTTAGTTTAAAAGGACATATTTGTACTCCATATACAAAAATATGGCAATCTAATAAGTATCATTTTTCTGAATTCCTTATTTTCATTTATAAATGGAGTTATGGTACATCTAGTATATGCCAAGTTGTGGGCTGCCTTGTGGAAAATGTGAGAGACACTTAACCTCTCTTCTCTCTCAAGGAACCTAAAGTATTTTGAAAAACTAGATAGAAACATAAGAAAAAGACATCAATGTGCAGCTGACAAATTACATGAAACAAACAAGTGTTATAGGTCAGCGTAAAGTTGTTTTGTTGCACTCTTTTCCATTATTAAATGTTTTTTACTTAAGGCCTTCTTAACACCAAAATTTACTTATATCTGAATCTATGCTGTTAAAGGAATATATAATGAGGGGTGCCTGGGTGGCTCAGTCTGTTAAGCATGTGCCTTCAGCTCAGGTATTGATCCCAGAATGCTGAGATCAAGCCCTGTGTTGAACTCCATGGGACATCTGTCTGTCTCACTTCCTCTATCCCTCTCCCCACACCCCACCCCAATCCTGTACTTTCTCTCAAGTAAATAAATAAAATCTTAAAAAATAAAAGGAATATATTATGAAATTAGTGGCAAATTATAGTTGATTCATTTCTGATTAAATATAACTTCTGATGTCATGGTTCAGACAATATACTACAGATGTTTTTAGTATCCTATTGAAAAGGTATTTTGACTTTAACATGGAAATAATAATTGTAATTTTCAAACCTATCAGCAATTTCCAGTAGGGAAATGCATGTGCATGCGCACACACACTAGCTTGAATCTAGAACCGTGCGACTTCCAGCTCTGCTTTTTAATACATCTATGATCTTAGGAGAATAATTTCATACAGCTGACCTCAGTTTCCTCAGTTATTAAGTGGAAACAGGAAGAGCTACCTTCCATGGTTTTTGTAAGAAGTCATCAGGTAAATAGGCAACTATGTCAACTGCAAAGCAACATTCAGTTCAAGGAAGAAAAAAATATTGACCTCAAAGAACAAAAAGTATTACAATAAAATTTCAGCTGGGGAGTTGTTTGCATAGTTTTCCTTTGATGACTCCGTGGTTAATTGTTTAGAGCCATTTACTTTTTTCATCTAACTCTGGTTGGTCCCCAACAGACCTCTGAGAGGTCAAATCTGGCCCGTCACTTATTTTGAGGTAAGGTTATATTTAAACACAGCCGTGCTCATTCATGTATGCCTTGTCTATGGCTTTTTCATGTCATAATGACAGAAATAAATGTTTGCAACAGAGACCATATGGCCCACAAAATCTAAAATACTTACTCTGGCTCTTCACAAAAATAGTTTGCTGACCTCTGGTCTAGATCATCATATTGAGTTGAACCATGTTTAATGAAAAATGTTGAAAGATTAATTTTCAAAAGAAAAATTAAAATCAGTTATTTGAGATTACACAGGATGAAGTATTTCTCCAACTAGGTCAATGAGCCATGTACTTGATTTAATTGCCCTGATCACCCTCTTGGGAGTTACATCATGTACTCTTAAAATAGGAAAAAGTGGATCTTATCAAGTGGCTAAGTCAGAAAGAAAAAGACCTCACACCCCATTGGCCTCCCTCACAGAGACCCACTTTGCAATGATAAGGGTCCCATAATGCATTGACAGGGACTCGGCTGGGTTTGTAGAGGAAGGCTGGGGAATGAGGGTCATGTTAACTTTATTTAAAGCCTCTTTTGCATTGAAAACCATCATTATCTATTTAAATTGTAATAAAATTAGATTCTTTTTAAAATGCCCTTTCTCTAACAGTAGATTATATCAAGATAATTCGAATTAACCATCTGAAGTTTTGACCGCAGTAACTCTTCCATGATATAGCATATCTCATAAAAGTATAAGGATATTGCTTTATTTACTTTGCTTTATATTTATGTTGTAACTGCTAAAACACTGACATTAATTATTAATGACATATATGCATGTATGTCATATTTATACATATATACATATGTCACTAATAATTACTACCAAATATATATATATAAAAGCCAAATATATATATATATATATATATATATATATATATATATATATATATATATATATATATATTTGGTAGTAAACTACAAAGCCAACTAATGGTTCACACCAAAAAATAATGTAGACTGAGGTTAGTCCTGAGCATATTCTACTCAGGCAAAGAGAAAGGAATTATTTACTAAAATGTTGGAGAACTCTGTGTTTTTCACTTGGAAATGGTTATAGACATCCTGAAGAATTAAGCAGCATTCTTTGAGATACTTCCTTCTTTTCATATAGAAAGTAGTGTTTTTCTTTAGCATCTTTACAAACAATATAGTTCCTTTTTGCCACAGTAAAGGCAGATTTTTATCCCCATGGTTAGATTTTAGCAATGACATATTAAAATAGAAAAAATAGCATTAAGGACACATGTATACATGTAAGGATATATGTATATAAATATGTGTACATATGTATGTGTGTGTGTACACATAAATACAAAATTAGCTTACACTCCCAGAGTATCACTATAGGAGGAGGTAGAGAATCTATACATATATGCATGCGTGTGTCTGTGTGTGTACGCAAATGACTTTGTGGTGTGTGGACAAATGTTTTATGAGATTCAGTATTTTTTTTTTAAGATTTTATTTATTTATTTGACAGAGAGAGTGAGAGAAACACAAGCAGGGAGAAACTGGAGAAGGAGAAGCAGGCTCCCCTCTGAGCAGGAAGCCTGACACAGGGCTCAATCCCAGCATGCTGGGATCATGACCTGAGCCAAAGGCAGACGCCCAATGACTGAGCCACCTAGGCGCCCCAAGATTCAGTTTTTCTAATATGACCGTCTCTATGCTTCTTATTTTGGCGTTAGGACTTTTTTTTTTTTTTAAAAGCAAATGTATAAATCCAGTCATTATGCCAAAGCAGATATTAACCTCTGTTTTCCCAGGGCTTACTCAGCAGAAATGGATACTATGTAGTCTCAAAAATATGTGTGTCAGTGTGTGTGTGTGCGTGTGCTTGCCCATGCATTTGCCCATTGGAAAGGGATGTGGTCTATTACTTCTTCACATGAGAACCGAAGGATAACTTAGAGGTAGCTAGAAAAAGAAGGGAAAGAATGCAACCCAGGCAGAGGGCAAAGGCCTTGTGGTGGAAGGAACAAAATGAGTGTCAGAAGCTAAGATAAGGCCAGGGTAAAGCAGAAGGATAAGTGTAAGGCTCTACAGTAATTCTGTCTGATAGAAAAGTTATGGGAGCCACATCTGTGATTTAAAAGTTTCCATTAGCCACATTAAGAAGTAAAACAAAATTTGTTTTCAATTATTTAAATTAACACATATTTCCAAAGTATTATCGTTTGATATGTAAAGGGATTTGAGGTATTTCACTCTTTTGCATACTAAGTCTTTAAAACCTAGCCTACATTTTACAGTAACAGCATGTCTGTATTTAGACTAGCCACACTTCAAGTGCATAATGGCCACAAGTGGCAAGTGGCTTCCATATTGGGTGAGGCAGTACTAAAGCATGGGTTCTAGCCCTGGTTGCACAGGCTTGCTGTTGTTGGAACTTTAAAAAATCTGGCTGCCCAGCCCCACCCCAGACCAATCACATCATCGTCTCTGAGGATGGAGCCCAAGGATCAGGTTTTTTGTGTTGTTTTGTTTTGTTTTGTTTTGTTTTTTAAACTTGCCAAGTGATTTCACTGTGCAGCCAAATACGAGGACCAGTGTGTGGACTGGGGACCTTGTTAAGGGGTTTTGCTTTTATTTTAGGACAATGACAAATCTTTCAAGAGCCTTAAATAGGGATATGGCATAAGCAGGTTTACATTTTCAAAAGATCTCTCTGATGAAATCACAGAGAATAGATTAGAGGGAAATAAAGTACATATAAATGCTAATGGATCCTTTAGGTAGATTTGGCAGCAGTCCAGTTCAGAGATGATGGCTTCGTGGTAGATTGAGATGGAATCAAGAATCATTGAAAAAATGAAAAGTCTTGATTACAGATTAAATGTGGAGCAGGAGAGATGCTTTCATTCAGTGTGATAGAGGATGCTGCAAGAAGATGGAAAAGTTATGTGATTGTAAAAGGTCAAACACACAAATTTTTACGTGTCATGAGTTTTGAGCCCGTGTGTCCAGACACTTAAAAAGGTGGAATAAGACCTTTCCATTGCTGAAGATGCCCAGAGGTTTTGCTGTCACATGTTTAATTCATTAACTAACACTGAAGGAGTTTAAGAATTGTATCACTGGAGATACATTACTTGTTCTAATCCTGTTATCTAGAAGGTAAGTCATCGAAGGGAAAGGCAAATTGGAGACTAATTCCTTGATTGTTGCGCTCATGACTCATCAAGATCCTTGGGAGGAAAATATTTACTTGTTCCAGAGTTATAGCATATTATAACTCCCTGTTTTGCACGTTTCTGAGAGCTGGATTTAAGCTCATCAGACCTGAGAGAGAGAACAAGGAAACTTGTCACCATATGTCCCTGTCACAGCCCCTGTCCCTGCTCCGATGCCAGTGTACTCAAGAGCTCCCATGTCCAGCCTATATCCTCCAGGGGACAGTTACCATTATCCCTTATTTATTACTCTTTCATGACTAGAACCTGTGCACTAAAATTTATTTATCTTCACCAGGGCTTCTGGTCCTTTCTGAAGCTTTATTTTCAGGGTCTTTGATGTTTTTTCTGTATCCCTCCTCTTTCAACCTCTTCTTTTAGTCCAAGGAGGCAATAACTTCCCACTCTACTGCAAATACCATCTAGCCATTTTCTCTGTTCACGGCAGGTGATAGTTTTGTACATACCTGAAGACTGAATGCCGGTCTACACCAGGAGTTTCTAGAGGATCTAGTGCTTTGAAACAAATTCACATGGAGATAGCTAGCGCAGTGCCTAGCACACAGTCATTGCCTAGTTTAAGTTTGAGGTTCTTGTGGGTATTAACAAAATTAGGTTACATATTTTTTTTTAATTGAAGGGACTGAATATGTGCAAATAAACATGCCATACAGGGAATACTGTGTGCAGTTTCCTTAAAGACTGTCAACACAGTATAAAAAAGTTTTGAAAAGGGCTTACATGGTTCATACAGGTGCCTTTCCATCTGTTCTCCCTCCCCAGCTACGTTGCATTAACACATTTAAGCAAACAACATATTGTCAGTAAAGGAAGCTGTCAAATTGGAAATGCTAATGTAAAACCTTCTAAAACTGTCAGAATCACATGGCAGGTTATACTCTTATCCCGTTTGATTTTTCCCCCTACTGTTAATTCTAATTTAAAGTGGTCATGTGCATTGCCCGCCTTTGAAAATACAATCTTCCTGAGGATTGAAATTGTACCTTGTCCACCTTAGGCTTAAAATATGTTTGCAGTCATGAATTATAAGTCTAGTGAATGTCTCTGCATCTCTTTTTTTGTGTATGTCTGGATTTAAAGGCTGGAGATGGCCAGGGAGTCCTATAGAAGCAAGGCTGAAGGGAGCTGAGACATCATGCCCTGGACTGGATCATACCCCATTCCAGGCACTAATAGGGCTGACTCAGCCAGTGGCTAAGTTAATCGTCAAGTCTCATTTCTTTTACTTGCAACTAGGTTAGGAAGAAACTGGGATAACAAGCTAATCTTTTCCTACTTCATATTCAAGGAGAAGGCTTTAAATTAATTGAATAAAGTGATTATTCTCCTTTACTGGAAGAGAGAATTTGATTTCTACTGTCTATTTTTCAAAGAAGTTTAAGGGCTATATAGCCTATCACGTTCGTATATAATTATAATGAAACTTTATATGTACTTTTTGTTATTAAAATAAGTATAATTAGATAGGCTGACTTCCCTTATAATTATCTCTTTAAAGTTTTATTTCAGGCATAGGCTATTGTTAATATTTTATATGGGTCTGTTTTATTTTGGATGAAGATTTTTGACAATTCATAACATGTTGTCAGATAAGTTCCATTTATATCTTGCCTAAATTATATTTGAATGTGGAAAATGAATATTTTAGTTCATTTTAAGAACATATTCTATGCATGGTTTTCTTGGGATAAATTATAAATTGTCTTTATCTTAGAAATAAGGAATTCAGTATGTAATATTATTGATAAACAAATAATAATGCCATAATGGCAAATTAAAATTCTGTAATTTATTTTATGACATCTTGAAGTTGGAAAATACATTTTAATGTAGTTAAGGGCAAATCAATGCATTTAATTGATTTTAAAATTATTTTTAAAATTCCAGTAATATATACAATATCTAGAATAAGGCACGTTGCACTATGCTGAGAATTTTTACATAATATAGTGACTATAGGTGTTCTACATTATTGGAGAAGAGAAAGGGGCATAGTTCTTCAACTGTTTATTTAATAAATGAATGATTCTATGTGGCACGAGATCAAATACATTACTAAGGAAAATGTACATACTTTTCATTTGCCCCCTATTAATGTCAAACATGGTATAAATAACTAAAAGCCTCTTCAGTGATCCATGAGTTCTTGTAAAATTATAATCCATAATTATCCTTATATTTTACAAGGTTAACAAGTGGTACATACATATAAAACCTTAACTCCGAACTTCTTAGTCTCCTAAGGGAAAGTTGGCATTAGCAAATAATTAGCCCACACTAGTAAAACTACTATATCATGCAGCTTCTAACCTCAATGGGCAGTGGATGCAAATCACGGAGAGACAGGGACTCGGAGGGAGAAGGCTGGCACTCTAACCCTATGCTATGGGGACCTAGTGGTTTGTGGAAGGCACATTCCCTCCTTAATTGAGATAGGATACACATTTTTTTTAACACTTAGTTTATTGTTACTTTGTTTAAAGTTTTTATTTAAATTATAGTTAACATATAGTGTAATATTTGTTTTGGGAGTAGAATTTAGTAATTCATTGCTTACATAAAACACCCACTGCTCATCACAACAGGTGCCCTCCTTAATGCCCATCCCCAGTTTAAACCATCCCATGCCCACCTCCCCTCCAGCAACCCTCTGTGTCTTCTCTATAGTTAATAGTCTCTTATGGTTTGCTTCCCTCTTTTTTTTTTCTTCTTTCCCCTATGTTCATCTGTTTTGTTACTTAAATTCCACGTATGAGTGAAATCATATGGTATTTGTCTTTCTCTTTTTTCACTTAGCATAATACACTTGAGCTCTATCAATGTCATTGCAAATGGCAAGATATCATTCTTTTTGATGTCTGAATAATAGTCCATTTTATATATATGTATACATGTGTATAACATCTTTATTGATTTATCATTTGATGGACATTTGGACTCTTTCTATAATTTGGTTATTGTTGATAATGCTGCTATAAATATTGGGGTGTATTTGCCCCTTTGAATCAGTGTTTTTGTATCCTTTGGGTAAATACCTAGTAGTGCAATTGCTGGATCATATAGTAGTTATAGCATTAACTTTTTGAGGAAACTCCATCCTGTTTTCCAGAGTGCTATATCAGTTTCCCACCAACAGTGTAAGAGGGTTTCCTTTTCTCCACATCCTCACCACCATCTGTTGTTACCTGTGTTGTTAACTTTAGCCATTCTGACAGGTGTGAGTGCTATCTCACTGTGGTTTTGATTTATGTTTCCCTGATGATGAGTGATGTTGAATATATTTTCATGTATCTATTAGCCAGTTGGGTCTCTTCTTTGGAGAAATGTCTATTCATGTCTTTTGCCCATTTCTTAACTGTCTTACTTGTTTTGTGGATGTTGAGTTTGATTAGTTTTTTTATAGGTTTTTGGATACTAACCCTTTATCAGATATGTCATTTGCAAATATCTTCTCCCATTTTATAGGCTGCCTCTTAGTTTTGTTGACTGTTTCCTTTGCTGTGCAGAAGCTTTTTATCTTGATGAAGTCCCAATAGCTCATTTTTGCTTTTGTTTCCCTTGCCTCTGGCAGCATGTCTAATAAGTGTCTATGGCTAAGGTCACAGAGACTTCTGCCTTTGTTCTCTAGAATTTTGATAATTTCCTGTATCATGTTTAGGTCTTTCATCCATTTTGAATTTATTTTTGTGTATGGTGTAAGAAAGTGATCCAGTTTAATTTTTCTGCATGTTGCTGTCCAGTTTTCCCAACACCATTTGTTGGAGAGACTGTCTTTTTTCCATTGGATATTCTTTACTGCTTTGTCAAAGATTAGTTGACCATATAGTTGTGGGTCGATACTGTACACTTTTGAATTTAAGTAAAAGTCTCCTAAAGAAATTTTAAGGTATGACTTGTAGATTTTTTTTTAGATCAGCTGACACTTTCTCAAGAAGTAATTAACTCCTGATTAAGAACAAATCACAGTGGGAATGGATATGGGGCAGAGTTGGCAGCTGGGAAGGGGCAGCGGCAATGGGGAGACACTGTCAGGGTAGGCAGGATTGTGTGCTTGAAGGGTCATGAAAGGAGAGGTGGTAGAGCTTCAAATCAATAGGAGTCCAGACGTTCAGATGAATATACTCGATGTCTACAGGGGGAGTTAGTTCTACAACATTTGCAGATAGAGACATTAGGAAATGGTTTTCATAAGTAATACTTCCTTGATTTTGTCAATGGTGAATTCTCAATTCTCTTTTCAACAGTGTAAACCATAATATTTTACTTTTTTTTTTAAACACAATAGCCTTTTTCCACCTAATATATAGGAAAATAACCCAGAGAGTCAGTTTCTAATTCAATTACAGGAATTGAATGGTACACTTAATTTTCTGAATACTGATTTGGATCAGCCTTGTTTCTGAAGCTTTTGGTGCAAAACGCTTTATTATAATAAAGCAGAGAAAGGAACAAGAGGATCTCAACACTTGCTCAGGAAATTCTTGCTATGCCAGCCAGATAAATAGCTTGTGTGTCAAAGATGACTTTCAAGACAGTACAAAAAGTACAAAAACATGACCTACTGATTTTACTTAATTAGAATTAGAGGATATATTCTTGGTAGTATTCAAGCTAAAAAAAGTTTGTGGGAAATGGCCATTTCATGTATTTGTTTTGTAGCCAGCCTGCAGTTTAAAGGAAAAAAAAAAAAAAAAGAAAGAAAAAAAAAAAGGAACCTGTAAGTCCAGGTCTGCTACTAACATCATGTGTAGAAAGTTCTCTAGGAACTTTATTTTTCTGTTTCTCTTACTGTAGAAAGAGCAGTAGCAATCATTGCTATTACCACAGCCCATGGACAACTAAGGAATAGGATCCTGCCAGGAAAAGAAAGAAACATCAACTCTTGTAGGTCACCTGAGTAGCATTTATTCAGTAACACTTTATGATGTTCTATGACCTTGAGAGGTGATAATATACCTCTTAAACAATGTTTTCTTACTTACAAGCAGAAGTTAGGAAGTCTTAAATAAGCCACCAGCCTATTCCTAAAATGCCACTGTGTGTACATTGTGGACTGTTTTACTACATACACTGTTGATAGTTTAAGAACTAGTTGCATACATTAATTAGCACGTAACCAAAAATGCCCATGAGATAGAAATACCATATTCCCCCTGCCATGCCTCATTCCAAGTCACGCCCTTCTCAGTAACTGAACCTCCAGTGTTCAAGTTTAGTAAAGACAGACCCTGGGGACCCAAATTTGCTTTGCCTCCACCATGATGTGTTTGTGGTAACACTGTATCTTTCAGATGTAGAAGTTTGAATAAAAAGAAAAATTATTACAGTCATTATATTTAAAAAATAATTTCAATTTAGTTGTGTTGGCGTATAGTAACAGCTGTAAGGCAAATAGTAGAATCTTTCTCTTTATTACTTACATATCAAACTTACGCTAAATAGACAAAATAAGGACTCTTATCTTATAGTCAATATGTCCTAGAGCTAGCTTGAACTGGCTTGTGGGAGCCATTTACTAAAATTCTGAGGAATTTTATGAATGGTTGCTAAAACACTCATCTTTAAAAGTTATATTTTGTAAACTTACAAATCAAGTGAGCTAAAAAGGAAGGTAGTAAGTCCTCAAAACCTCACTTTCTATGTATTTGACTATATTTGACTATTACAGATGGTGGACCTAATGGTATTATGCTACTGGGCATGTCTTCCCACTGCCATGTTTAGTCATTACATGTTGGTAGCTTGAAACTGGCCACACTAGGGGTATTTACACCATGGATATAGGCAGACACTACAAATTAATATCAGCCCATCCCACTGAGAGCCCATTGTTGAGCATTTTCCAATACACCGCTTCTTACAGCTGAGTTTTGTTGGAAAAGAATGGGTAGGTGCTGTTACAGTTCTTAGGGCAGTATCTCTAATGGTGGTTCTCACAGTCCCTGTGTTACAGTCCCCTCCTGGGCTCATTTAAAATTGTAATTTCTTAAGAAAAAAGAAATTGTAATTTCTTTGGTTCCACCCCTAAATGTTTCAGTTCTTTTCCCAAGTAAATTATTTTATATGCTAAACTTTGAGAACTCTCATAGAGCTTTCTAAATTATGACTGAAGTAATAATAATTTTGCTTTGGTCTATTTTAGTTTATTTTTACATTGAAAAAGGAGATTAACTCACATAACAGTAGTGCAAAAGCAATAAGAATAAAATCATTCACTAACTTAAACAGAAGTAAATGATGATGAATATATGTATCCTAAGAGATTGTATCTCCAGTGCTTCTTCCAATTTTTGGCGTGGATGCTAGATAGATGTTCGTTGAATTAAACACAACATTCTAGATTGTTTTATGTCCTCTATTTGCTATTATGTCTAAAACAGTTTCCTTTGAGATTCATATTTACACATATTTACACATATTTACACATCTGAAAACACCTACCAAATTTCAATTCTGTTTTTCTTTTTTATTCACAAAAGCCTTCAGACTCTGTGTCCATTAAATTTCTCCGCTTGAAAACTTTTATATGACAAAATATTTTTCAGATTCTTCATTTTTGCCCTCATGTGGTTGCTCTAGAAGGCAGATGTTCATTTTAGTAAAGGTGACATATACTCTTCTTCTTCTTCTTCCTAACCTAGCACTGCCTTAAGAACTGCCAAGAAGTTTTAAGTGTGGGTGTTTCAGTAAAAAAAAAAAAAAAAAAAAAAATTCACTGCTGTCCATCAGTTAGAAAATGTTAGGTTTCCTTTTTTAGACTGCCAGAACAATACATGAAAAACAAGTTAAAGTCTTAGAACAGGAAAGACTTACTTCCAGCATCTTAAAATCAAAATAATTTTAGTGAGTTATAAAATGAGACTGCATCTATAACCACCAAGCTATATCTTTTTTGAAAGTTTATTTTGTATTAAGATTATTTTCTCTCTTGTAACTGTCAATATGGAAGTTTTAGTATAGTAGATCTTCAAGCCACCACTATAACAGATCCTCAGAATAATGCATATTGGAACAAAAATAATGCAGAATGACACTTCTGCCAAATGTATTTATAGAATGAAGCTTATATAACATAAGACATCCTATTCTCGAAGCAGTGTTCATTCTCTAGTTCGGCAGCTTTCTCAGCAGTATTCCTTAATATTATTTTTGGTATAGAACATTCATATTAAATTAATGGGCTAAGGAAACTTCAATTTATGGCGTCTTATTGGAGCAGAAGGTTTAAACATTCCCCTCCACCCCGGGGAAGAATGTAGCGTGAGAAATGTATATGAATGGCAGATTTGATTGTTCCCAAATTGTCCCAAATAATTGCATCTTGCTTATGAATACTGCTACAAAGCCATTGTTCCCTCATAGGAAACAATGGATTCTGGGGCTGTCATAGCTTGGAAGAGTCACGTTCATGTATTTATTCCTTCTATTTGTCAAATGTGGCCTGCCCGGGTGATTGTCAGGCCCACCCACTGAGATGGGCTCCTCTGACAGTTGCACAGGGATGCAGAGTCCTATCCAAGAAGCCCACAGTCCAGAATAGTGTGCTGATGAAAAGAAGACCCGTGGAAGAGGATCTGAGACATTCTCTGGAACTTCCAGTGAAACTAAGCCCTCACTACTTTTTTTTTTTTTTTAACCCAAGTTTAATATGATGCCTCTGTCAAATTTAGAGCTACAAATATCGATGAACACTGTCCTGGGAAGTAAGAGGAATGAAGTTAAAATGGCCCCTATGCTAAAGTATAAAGTGTAAAGAGACACATAATCAGTGGGAAAGACACAAATTCAAAAAGTCAATACTTCTCAATATGATAGAATAAACACACTACCATATACAATGAGAAGCATAAAGGAGAAGATAGAAAGCTTGGCAAAGAAGATGACCCTTGAACTGGGTTATAGTACAGTTGTCAGGTTTTTTTGTTAAATACCAGTAACTACCAGAAATTGAGGGTGAGTGGGAGATAGAGAGTTACTTACCCCCTTATTAAAACAAAGTGAGTCTTAGTCTGAACCTTGCCATACTTTTATTAGCATGCAGGCACAAAACCAGTCTACTCTTGGCCCATTTAAGAACTGCCAAGAAAGGAACACCTGGGTGGCTCAGTTGTTTAAGTGTCTGCCTTCAGCTCAGGTCATGATCTCAGAGTCCTGGGTTCGAGGCCTGCAACAGGCTCCTTGCTCAGTGGGGAGCCTGGTTCTCCCTCTGCCTGCTGCTCCCCCTACTTGTGCTCTCTTGCACGCGCACCTTCTCTGACAAATAAATAAAATCTTAAAAAAAAAAAAAACCTCCCAAGAAGAAGCTTTAATGGAAGCTTCCTTCTAAAGAAGATGAAAGGATAGTGTCCTCCATTAAAATAGCACACAGCTAAAAGAATTCTAGACCTTGAGTGCTGTTTGGCAAGTGGACCTATTGGTTTTTCATATTTTGTACATGGAAGGGCAGAGATACCTGTACAATCTTTCGAAGAAACCACTTCATAAATATCACTCATTTTATTAAAGAATATTTATTTTTAACATTACTCAAGCCACTTAATTCACCATGTGGTATAGATATACTGGTAGATATAGATATAAATAAGATATACACTTATTTTAAGTGTATGGCATAGTCATCTCTAGGGTGTGGACTCTTGATAATGATCTTCACATGCTAACTACCCTGAAGTGTGAATTACTGATTAGGAGTACTTAAGTGTTCATTAAACTTAACAGGGTGTAGATTAGAGATAATTTATATATACTCAGTCACTGTTTATTATGAAATCTTTTTTTATAAGTAACAGACAATTTATTATTGGCCAGAGTGTGCCGTTTTAACTCTGTTTTGGGGGTTTATACGTTCTTAAGAAGTTATTTTTTTCACAGTTGTTTGTATGTGTGTATGTGTGTTTTGCTTTTTGTTTTCTTAACAGCAGGTTGACTTTGTTACCTCCGGGCTTGCACAGAGCTAGGGTGATGTGTGGGCATGGTATACTAACAAGGAGAAACAGTTTTCCTGTGCAGCAACAGCTCCCATGGGGTTTTTGTTGTTGTTGTAGTTGTTGTAGTTTTTCTGTAGGAAAAACTGAGATCCCTTTTTCTCTGGTGGCCGCTCTACTTTTACTCTATTTACTCTCCATTTAATATTTTGTTTTCCAAGTAAAGAAGAGTAACATTAGATGCAACAAAAGCAAAAGAAATTTTTCTTCATCATTGCTTTCAATTATGAAAGAATAGCACTTGAACAAGATGAAAGTGGTTGAGGGTTTCTCTATGAATGGCTTTGAACTAAAGATAAATATGTTTGTTTGAAACTTTGAAACATTCAACTTACAGTTTTTTCTTGGAATATCAGAATGAAATCCACATGGCCTTTTCTTCAGTAATAGTTTTCTCTACCAACTTAGGTCTAGAAAAGACCATACCGTTGCCCTGTTCTTTAGGTTTCCAACTGCTATGAAGTGTTTACTTGGAATTTAAATAGGTGACATTACTTGTAGTAACAAACTCAACCTGTCAATTCTATTTTTGAAACTGTTTTCACTTTAAACTATACGTATAAGCCAATGTTAGAACCACATACAAACATATGGTTGATTTAAGCATTACATGCTCATTGGAAAATGTTGGAAAATTAAGAAGAATACAAGAGAATGTGCATGATCTCAATATAAAGAGATGGTTAATGCTTGAGGTATTAATGTTACCTGTTATTGTTTTCTATGTGCATACTTTGTTATTTAAAAATTGCAATGCATTATATAAAGTTTGATATCTTCCGTTTCACCTGCTGTGCCCATCTATCCCTAAATAATCATTGAAGGTATTATTATTATTTTTTGTACTGTATAATAATCTATCCTGTGAAGTTACCATGATTTATTTAGCCATTTTGCTATTCTTTTTGAAATGTTGGGGTTTTTGGTTTAAATTTAAAATCTATTTTCTAAATATATGTGTGTATACATATATTTAAGTTGATTATAATAAAGTTTCAAAACCAGATTTAAATTATTTTTGATACAGTAAAGGGTTTTTTCATTTGTATCCAGATAAAAGTAATAAAATTATCTTTAGAGATAGAATATTATTATTAGGGATGACCATTTGCATTGGGGCCAGGCCAAGTAGCTGGTGATATTCACTTAGTAACATGTTTATGTGGGAATTTTGCTCTTCTCGTCCATGCTGGGTCCAGATAGCCATTCTGAAAAACAATTTCAACTACTAGCCATCCAAAGAGCATGATCAAACTCTGTATAACCGAGGATTTACAAATCACTGATTTTACTTTCTTTCCCCTTGTAAAATGTTTTCCACAATTATGTGGACTAGTTATTTTCAAGTTTGATGAAACTAACGAACAGCAGACTGTACCTTTATGTGGCACACACAAAATTCTTCAGTCTGTCCTATTCCCAAAGCATTGCTGAATATCAACATTTCAAACAGTGACAGTTAGCAAAGACAAAAGGAAGTGATTTCATTTCTAAAGATAAAATAAATGTGTTTATTTCCAGTACTACTCTTTTTTTTTTTTTTAAGATTTTATTTATTTATTTGACAGAGAGAGATGACAAGTAGGCAGAGGCAGGCAGAGAGTGAGGGGGAAGCAGGCTCCCTGCTGAGCAGAGAGCCCGGTGCGGGGCTCGATCCCAAGACCCTGAGATCATGACCTGAGCCGAAGGCAGAGGCTTTAACCCACTGAGCCACCCAGGCACCCCCTAATACTACTCTTTTGAAATGGCTAATCACACAACTTTTCCAATTCTTTCCCCCAGTGTTATGGCTTGGAACTAGTGGAAAATAGTTTATAGAATACTAGTGCAGAAATTTTTTAAAATATATATATTTTTCAAAACAGGCTGTTCAGTTGCCTTTGAGCTTGTTTACCCTGCAGGACCATCTAACCCCTCAAGTGAAGTGAATGATTTAATTATTCCATTCTAACCCACAGCTTCTAGGTCAGATGGCCAAGTTACTAGATCTGTTTCTGAACAAACTGGTCGGATGGTATAATACTAGCATAGCTTTTTGTTGTCATGGATGTTTTTATGTTTGTAGCTCTTTGGGAAATGCAGTCTAAGAAAAATTGTTCTTACAGCTATATGTTGTAAGATCGCATTTGGCCAAAGATCCAAATTTAATCTATTTCTGCACCTGACACTTAATGACTGATTTTCTTAACCTTATAGGCAGGACCCCTGATGTAAATCGTTTCATAATATTAGGTTGAGATGCTGGTTCAGAATGTCTTCTGACTAGAGAGATCTAATGAATCATTTTTACTATTTCCTGAAACACCTGAATTTTCTGTGTGTTTCAGCCAATTAGGAGGTAGATATAGTGCTTTTTGCTTAAAGCAGTTGCAAGATTATAGCCCTAGGCAGGTTGTGAACATTTTGTCAGTATAGAGACCTTGAAATATTGAAAGGCTCAATATTTCATTTGTTTATACAGTTGACAATCCTTGGTTTTCTAGCATACTCTGACTAAACTAATAATACCACTTTTTCTGCTTCAGCAGGCTCTTATAAAACCTTGCTCCAAAATGACCAGAAACTTTTCTAGGTCTGGTTATTTGGAGCTTATATATTGCCTTGGGAATATGTATACATACATGTGCCTGTGTATATGCACATGTATGTATGTATGTGTACATATGTGTATACATGTATGTATATATGTGTATACATACATAAATGTTTACTTTCTAATTCTGTGTTTGTAATTACTTTAAGAGTAGCACACATTTTGAAAAGACAATGCGAAAAAGAAATGAGAATGGCAGATAGTGTTTCTGGTTCTAACTAGGGTTTCACTCTACACAATTCAGAGTGTAAGTAATTTACTGCAGTTAGTACCTGGGATGTAGTGCTTGAGGCCTTCTAGTAACAGTGTGATGCCTGGATGTCCAAGTTTTTCCCTCTTGGTGCTCTGTACCCCTGGGGTTGCATGTGCTTACAAATGACTTGAAAGGAAGTCAACATTGACTTGGTTCCATCTCGTAGCAGTCAAGAAGCCCTGCCTATTGAATAGAAACTGGCCTTGGTGAACTTTGTCCAAAGCCAAAAGTGCTCCCTCCAGTAGTATCCACAGTCAGAGCAGTATCATTCTCTTTGAGAGAGAATTTGCTGATTGCTCAGCATCACATTCGTCGAGGGGACTCCCAGCCAAGCCGGCCAAAGTGTGTAGGTGAGACGATGGAAATGTGAGCTGTGGAGGAAGCTGTGGGTCAGGAGAAGTGAGTGGCTGCCTGTGTTTGAGTGAGGCTCTCCTGAAGGATCCAGCAGGCAGGAGTCAAGTCCTGTGACCAAACACCAGAGTATAGCCTTTAGGATGAGAAGAGAGAAGGCTGTACTCAACAGGCCCTTGTGTCCTATAAATACTACTAGATTCCTGCAGCATGTAGGAATCACCATTCTCAATTTGTAGGCTGAGCCAAGTCTCAAGGCTGAATATCTCAGGGGCACTAGGCAGGATTTGTTTCATTATCTACCACCATCCAGAACCATTGTCTTCTGCTTAATTCTGATGATTAAAGACTGATTATCATCCACAAGGGACCAGGCAGCTTTGTAAGGTTTGATATACTGCCAAATTTCCTTATATCTGTAAGAGTTAGACCCTATAGAAAATCCTGTTTACCAAAAGGTCATGACTAAAATCTCTCCATAATAATACAGAGGAGGAAGTCTAACATATGGTTAAGAACATGGATTTTGGAATCGAGTGCCTGGATCCAGATGTTAGTTCTCCACCTTGCCTAACCTTTAGAGATCTCACATTCCTCATTTGTAAAGGGAACATTGTAGAACTACTTACCTCATGGGGTCATTATGAGGATTACATTGAACAATATATGTGTTAAACCATTCAAATAGTACCTGGCATAGTCTGTGCCGTAGAAGTCTTTGTCGTTCGGTTTTGTTGTTTTCATCCTTCTAGAGAACCTTACTCTCATATAGTTATACAACTTTGAATATGTATTAGGCACCATTCAAAGTGTGTTTATATTTCACCTCATTTAAACATCATGACAAATGAAAGCAGAAGGTGCCTTTATCCTTGTTTTCAGATGAGGAAACTGACATCCAGCTAGGTTCAATAACTTGTCTGAGGGCACGTGGCTAAGAAGTGGCAGAGCTGAGTGTCAGGCAATCCGGTGGTTCCTGCTCTTAACCATTCTACTGTACTAACTCTTCAATTCCAAGGCCTTCCCATGACTCAGTAGCCTCACTTTCTCCTACTAAGATGAGCCTTGTCTTTTCCTCATACTTCTCAATAGCAGAGACACTGGCCCCTAGCAAGAAATCCCCCCTCATCCTCCTTACTAACATCAAACTAATGCTTTGCTGAATGTTACTCATTGAGATTCTCCTCTAGTGTCTCCACCTCAAGTGGCTTTCTTGACCTAATCTCAACTCCCAACTTGTAGTAATTTTGCCACAAAATCACTATTCCCTCTTTGGGGAAATTCAAGGTATTTACCATTGGGATGCATTATGATCGATCCTCCAAAGATAACATTTCACTGTCCATTCTTCTATGTTTTCTCTTCCTTCTTACTGTCCACTTCAGTCTCAAGCTCAGACCTTGATGGTTAAGCCAGTTCTGGATATGAACCCTATGAGTACAACACAAGCCTATGGAGCAAGTGCTATGTCAGTCCCACCAGGAGAAATTGGCTCTGTGGGAGCCATATTAATGTTAATTACATGGTGTATTTGCCAGAGGGATATTCTTTTTACTGTAAAGTGACAGGTGCCACACAGGAGTTCCCAATCTTCCTGGAATGTCTGACAGAGATTCAGATTTTCCAGTAATGCTAGATCCACCTGAAAAGACAGTCTCTTCATGTAAACCTCTTTAACTTAACAATTGTCTTTTTCTGTACATAACTAGAGTAATAATTAAACAAATAATAACACTAGTACTACTTTCAGTACCTTGGTGTGAAGATGCAGAACAGCTCCAAAGTAACATGTGCCATATATATAAAAATAACTCTAGAAAAATCTACCACCACCGGACATGAAAAGGATTTTGGCAGGAACAAGACAATGCATGAGAATATAAGGATTTGTACTTCTATGAATAAGTTTGGGAGGTGAGATTGAGGTTATTTTGTTGTTAATTTTAATGTATTCAGAAAAGCCGTTGAAATAAAATACATTTTCACTGATGTTTTCTAATTATAAACAAAGGCTAATTTCTCTTAAACCTTTTAATATATTCACAGAAATGTTTGTACATTCACTAATGAGTGCCATTATATTGAGGGGCACATTGCACACAGAGGATTGCATTTATGCAAGAATGACCCTGCATAAATGCAGATGGCTTCACATTCACTATCAGGGAATCGAGGATGAGAACCTCCATCCCCGGAGTTCTTCACAGAAGTTAGTTATTGCTTTACTTAAGTGCCTTAGATTTCATAGCACTAGTAGTTTTTTCTTGTAGATTTTCTTAAAATTTGACTCTCTAGGTTCCTGTGAGATTAGGAAAGAAAGAACTTTATGCCATCTAGTTGTGTGCCTATGTTTGTGGGTCTGTTTGTGTGAGCATATAGGGGCTGGGGACTCTGCGGTCACTTGTATCTACTTGAGCAAAGAAGACCATGATAAAGCAGGACAATTCAGATAGTCAACCTGTTGGTCTTTGGGCCAATAGTGTGCTTTATAATCATATGCTTGTTTATCCGTCTGCAGATTTGAATTGGTTCCCCATCATGAGATACAGTCAGTGGAAACTGCTTCAAATCCAGGGCAGTCTTTGGATGAGCCGCTATAACTTCTATCTTTTAGCTCTCTTTTTTCTTACTTTTCATTTATCGCTAACTTTTGTTTTTTTTCTCTTGCCATTTTCTTTCCAATTATCCATACTAAATGGTAACTAGAAATAGCATGGATAAGTGACATTCATGGACAGTTTATAATTCTCAATTGAGCCTATAATTTCAAGCTTGTCTTCCATCACATCTTTTTATGAGAGCTGCTCAAAATGACCAGAGTTGATTAATTTGCATTTCACTGCTGCTCTTCATCTCTGCATATTACCTAGTGAAAAAATGAAAATGTTAGGGCTAAAAGATGGACAATGAGAGAGAATGAAGGAGGAGACCTAGGTAATCTATCAATTGAATAATCAATCCCAGAATAATTGGGAATTGCCTATATGCAAATGGTTGGTGGTTTATAGCAGTGTGTGTCTTTTCTGTGCAAGAAGTCATTTCTTTTATGCTGGGTGAATACAAAATGGCACAGAGGTGAATGTGGAAGATGATGAGCCAAAGAAGCTGGGCATGAAATATGAGATGTAACCAGGAAAGAGCGGATATAGTCTAAGAAGGTAAATAAAATAACAAAGAGCACTTGCAATCAAAAAATAATTAGAAAAATAGCAGAAAAGAGTGGAAGAATACAGTCGTACTTTAGAAATGCTTACTGTAAAAATGACAATGCATTCAAAAGATTAGGTCAGAGGGATCAAGGTACTTATGAAATTATATCAGACAAAGAGGTACTAGGACATTTATAAGAATTTTAGGAACATACTCTGTTTATTTTCTTTGAAAAATTTTTTGCATACATACTTCTGTGTTTCCGTAAAGCCATCTAGCTCTACTGTAAGCGCTCAATAGTCACTAAAAAAAAAAAAAAAAAAAAAAAATCCTTGATTTACCTAGAAAATACCTTTTAAATGTCTGCTCTACATTAGAGCTCTGTGCTAGTGCCAGATAAACAGTAACCAACTAAGCAGGGCGTGTTTTCAAGAAGCTGGTGATCTGGTGAGGGACATAGACAATTCAGCATGTTAAAATAAGTGCTCTGATGCTGAAGCTTGTAAATGGAAGGAAGGATACCTCTCTCAGTTTGGGAGGGAGAAAAGGCTTCCTCTATACAATGATACGTGATTGAGAGATCCAAAGGATAAGTGGAAGCGAGGAGTGAGGGAAGAAGATGTCGGCAAAGATATCCCAAGCAGGAGGAACAGTATGTGTACACACCTGGAGAGAGAGCATGGAACTCTCTGGGGCCAAAAGTAGTTCAGTATGGCTATAGCATATCATGAGAGACAAGAAAGGGAAGAGGGCTCAAGGGAGCTTTTTTTGACATATATTTTTCCAAATTTATTGAGATATACTAGGGATACAATACTGTGTTAGGTTAAAGTGTACAATGTGATGATTTGATAATGTGTATACTGTGAAATATTTACCACGATGAGGTTGTGTAATGCATCCTTCACCTCACAAAATTACAGTTTTGTTGTTGCTATTGAAAATACTGAAAATCTACTCCCGTAGCAACTTTCATGTGCATAACACAGTATGGTCGACTATTTGCATTAGATTCTCAGGACTTAGTCATTTTATAACAGAAAGTTTATACCCTTTTACATCTCCCCAATTTTCCTTCCCCTTGGCATTCACAATGTTATTTCTGAAAGTTCGATATTTTTAGGTGCCACATATGAGTAATATATAGTATTTTTCTTTCTCTGTCAAAAGTATTTCACTTAGCATAATGCCCTAAAGGCCCTTCCATGTCATTACAAGTGATAGGCTTTCTACTTTTTATGACTGAACAATATTCCATTGGATGTAAATACCACGTTTTCTTTATCCGTTCATCCATTGATGAACACTTAGGTTGTATCCATGTTTTTGCTATTGAGAATAATGCTGCAATGAACATGGTAGTGTAGATACCTCTTTGAGATGGTGATCTCATGTTTTTTTCAGGTGTACACCTACAAATAGGATTGCTGGATCATACGGTAGTTCTACTTATAATTTTTCTAGGAACCTCCATACTGTTCTCCATTGTTACTGTACTACTTTAATTTCTATCAACTGCACAGGGTTCTCTTTTCTCCACATTCTTGCCAACGCATAGCTCTTGTTTTTGTTTTTTGTTTTGTTTTTGTTAAATAATAGCCATTGTAACAGCTGTGAGATGATACCTCACTGTAGTTTTGATTTGCATTTCTATGATGCTTAGTGATGTTGAGCACCTTTTCATGTGCCTTTTGGCCATTTGTGTGTCTTCTTTGGAAAAATATCTGTTGAAGTTCTCTGTTCATTTTATAGTCAGATAATTTTTTTGCTATTAAGTTGTCCGAGTTCCTCCTATATTTTGGATATTAATCCTTTATCATATTTATGGTTTGCAAATGTTTTCTCCTATTCCATTGACTGTCTTTTCATTTTGTTGACTATTTCTCTATGTAGAAACTTTTTGGTTTGATGTACTCGCACTTACTGATTTTTGTTTCTGTTGTTCGTGCTTTGGATGTCATTCATATCCAAAACATGTCAAGACGAATGTCAAGGAGATTTTTTCCCCCTATGTCATCTTCTAGTACTTTTATAGTTTCAGCTTACATTTAAGTCTTTAATCCATTTTGATGTTTTTGTGAGTGGAGTAAGATGGGGGTCCAATTTCATTCTTTGGGTTTATTTCTGGGTTCTTGATTCTGTTCCATTGGTCTATGTGTCTGTTTTTATACCAATATACTGTTTTGATGATTATAGCTTTGTAATATAGTTTGAAATCAAGAAGTATACCTCCAACTTTTTTTTTAAAGGTTCAGGTGCACAAAATTATTAATTCAACATCTAGATATACTACAAAGTGATTGCCCCGAAAGTCTAGTTACCTTCCATTACCCTACAGTTGACCTCTTTCACGCCTTGTGCCCACTCATCCTTTTCCCCTCTGGTAAACACTGATCTGTTCTCTATATATGTGTACAATCATAGGGTATTTGTCTTTCTCCTTCTGACTTATTTCACTTGGCATAATACCCTCAAGGTCCATCCATGTCGTTGCAAATAGCGAGATTTCATTCTTTTTAATGGCTGAGTCGTATTCCATTGTGTCTGTCTCTGTCCACACACATAGACACACACACACACACCCCCCACATCTTCCTTATTCATTCATTCATTCATGGACACTTAGGTTGTTTCCATCTCTTGCTTGTTATAAGAAATGCTGCTGTGAACATAGGGGTGTATTCATCTTTTTAAATTAATATTTTTGTTTTCTTTGGATAAATACTCAGTAGTGGAATTGCTGGATCACATAGTAGTTCCATTCTTAAGTTTTGAGGAATCTCCATACTGTTTTCTGTAGTGACTGCACCATTTCGCATTCCCACCAGTGCACAAGGCTTCCTTTTTTCAACACTTCCTCTCCAATACTTGTTATTTCTTGTGTATTTGATAATAGCCCTTCATATGTATTTGATGATAATCTAATAAGTGCTATATGATATCTCATTGTGGTTTTGATTTGAATTTCTCTGATGATTATTGATGTTAAATATTTTTTTCATATGCCTGTTGGCCATCTGTACGTCTTCAGAAAAGTGTCTATTCAGATCCTCTGCCCATTTTCATCAGGATTGTTTTTTTGTTGTTGAGTTGTATAAGTTCTTTATATATTTTGGATAGTAACCCCTTATCAGAGGTATGCTTTGCAAATATCTTCTCCTATTCAATAGGTTGCCTTTTTGCTTTGATGATGATTTCCTTTGTTGTGTAGAAGCTTTTTAGTTTGAGGTAGTCCCACTTGTTTATTGTGCTTTTGTTTCCTTTGACTTTGGAATATCCACAAAAACATTGCTAAGACCCATGTCAAAGAGCTTACCAACTATTTTCTTCTAGGAATTTTACAATTTCAGGTCTTGCACTCATATGTTTAATCTATTTGAGTTAGTTTTTGTTTATGGTGTAAGATAGTGATCTGGTTTTACTCTTTTGCATGTAGCTGACCAGTTTTCCCATTACCACTTATTGAAGAGACTATCAGAGAAATTAAGAAAAACCAGCTTAGAGCTGCATCAGAAAGAATAAAATACTTAGAAATAAATTAACCAAGGAGATGAAAGACCTGTACACTGAAAACTATTAAGACACTGATGAAAGACAGTGATCCCTGAAGCTTTGTTCTTTCTAAGTTTGCTTTGGCTATTCAGAGTCTTTTGTGGTTTCATACAAATTTTAGGACTGTTCATTCTATTTCTATGAAGAAAGCCCTTGGAATTTTGATAAGGCTTGCAATGAATCTATATATGGCATTGAGTAGTATGTATATTATAACCATGTTAACTTATAACCCATGAACATAGGCTATCTTTCCATTTATTTATGTCTTTTTCAATATCTTTCACCACTGTCTTAAAGTTTTTGGTGTATAGATGAGGAGAGCCTTTTATGTAAGTCAGGTTACTCTTTCTACTCGAGTCCTTCCAGTGGCTTCCCACTGTGAGTAGAACAGAATTGAAACTCTTCATAATGGCCTGCAAAGCCCTGTGTATCTGGCCCCCTTTCAACACTGGACTCATCTTCTTTACTCTAGTCTGTCTTTTCTTCATCTTATTTCTTCCCCTTAGACATATTAAGCTCTTTCCAGCCCCAGAGTCTTTAAATTCAGGTTTCCTCTGGTTTTTACATGTTTCTGCTTATTATTCAAGTCTGCATTCAAATGCCATCCCTTTCTTGAGTTCTTTCCCAACCAGTCTTAATTAAAGCAGAATTTCAAGTCACTGTCCATAATTTCTTCTTACTTTATTCATAGCATCTATCAGTCCTGAAATTGGTAAATCTGTGTTCATCTCTTTGCTTTCTACCTTCAACCCCTAATGGTAAGGCTTGGTAGGCAGGGACTCTGTATATCAACTACTGCTGTATTCTCCGTATCTGGAACAGTGTTAGGCACATACTAAATATTAAATAAAAACAGAGGAAGAACAAATCAGCTCCATAAAATATCTTAAATACCATGTTTTGGGTTTTACACAGAAAGCACTAGGTTTTAAGCACAGTAGGGACATTGTCAGAAGTTTGTGCTTTAGGAAAACCATCCTTGCAGTATCATGAAGCATGAGTTTGTGGCTTGGTGGAAGCAGAAAGACTAGGTAGGAGACTGTTGAGGTTATTCCAGTTCTCTCCCCACCCCAAATGCTCTCCTGGACCACAGAAATGGCAGGAAACAGGGAGGTAGAAACAGAATACATTGAACTTGATGATTAATGGGATAAACCTAGAAAGGAGAAAGAGGAGTCAAGATGATATCCAGGTGTTTTTCTTGCATAAATGAATAAAGAGGGAAGTATGCACAGGAGATCTGGAAATGAGAGTCCTGAGCAAATGAATGGTGAAGGAAGTCATGAACCTGGGTAAGATCGCCCTGGGGGAGAGGGTGGAAAAAAATGAGACTAGGAGAGGGTTAAAACTGAAATTCTGAGGTACACATATAAATTCAAAATAAAAAAAACTTTTTTTTTTTTTTTTTTTTTTGCTTAAACCCATATTGAAAGTAAAGTAATTAGAAAATTTGGGTATGAGGATTTAATTCTCCCTTATGTGAATCCTGTTTCTGATTCTGTCTGCTTGTGTCTCTGATCAATATTTTCGACTTTGCTAAAACAGGTAAACTAGTTCTATAGTAGATAAGGTTATATTGAAGGTAATTCTGCCTGACTTATAAGCAACAACAATATGGGTTAATAGGATAAATAAATTATATGACAGACTGAAAGGTCAGTTTTGCATCTTGCAGAATAAATATTAGCACAAGAAAAACAGAAAATACTGATAGCATTATAATGACTCTAGGTTAATGCTTCCAGGTAATCATTAATCAAGTCATTTTAAATGCCAAACGAGCAGGACCTTGTTTTCCTTCCTTCACACAGACGGTATCCAACGGTCTAATTAAGCATAAAAACTACCAGAAGTTTCATCAGAAGCACGGGGAACTCAAACACCAGGTCCTACCCTCTGAATACTATTGCCTGAAGTTACTGATTACAATTTCTCTGAAATCATCAGAATTTCTAATTAGTTATGATTCTGTCTTCTTTGTAAGAGACTCGAAAGCCAAGATATTAAGCATACTCTCTTGAAGAAATGAAACAAAAAAAAGAACAAATGTAACTTTTGTTTTCATAAGGGAAACGGAGTTCAAAAGGGATTAAAAAATAATAAGTTAATGTGATTTCATTCCCTGTCCTCATCCCACCATGAAAATCTCTTATTCCCAAATAAGAAATGAAAAACTATTTTTCTAGGTCACATACATTTATATTGTTTCACTAATACTTGACAAGTTAAAGCCCTTCAGAATTAGAGTCAAAAATAAATTTACTAAGAGCCAGAAAATAATTGGGAATAGCCTATATTTAGCGTGTGTCTCACTAATTCATTTAAATGATCTCTGTGTTGTTTGGAAATGTTTAATTTATTCTTATTTGCAGATAACTCAATAGTCAATATAGTCACAACAAATTCTAGTATTTAATAAAGTCATAAGAACCAAGAATTATATGGCAAATAAATTATAGCCAAGTGATAGAGAATTTCTGCTGTAACCTTATACCTGTGATCCTGAAAATACAAGTGGCAAAACCACACTCTGAAAGTAACCAAGTTTATGGAGAAAAAGAGGCTTTAGGTGGACCACTGAAAATGTAAGCAACATTGCAACCAGAGGACTTGCAAAAACAAATTTGAAAGAAACCTAGTAAAAGTACTAGCCTGGTTGGGGCGTGTGGGTGGTTCAATTAATTAAGTGTCCAACTTTTGATTTCAGTTCAGGTCTCAGTCTCAGGGTTGTGCGTTCAAGGCCTGCATTGGACTCCATGGTAGGCGTGGAACCTACTTAAAAAAAATTGAAAACACATCTGAAATTCCTATTTCATAAATAGGTGAATATTATAGCAAATATAGGATTTAGTGTTGAAAGAAAACTAAAGGTAGCTTGTTGGAAGATGAAGAAGGAATTTGGAGGCTGTTGAGTTATAAAAACAAGACAAAGACGAAATGAACAAGTGCACAGGACAACTGCATTAAACTCTTCTCGAGACAGGTATGGTAGACAACCGGAGGCAGGAAGGACGAATGAATTGATTGGGCATTGTGTACAGTACTGTATTCAGATGCATTCGGCTACTATTTCTTCTGGGGAAAATATTATAAAACTGCATATGACACAATGCTACATCGATGTTTTTCTGACTTCATTCCTTAGCAGAAGAGACTATACCTGTAAATAAGTAAATGGTACAACACTATAATGGGAATTTCTGCCAAAGTTGATAATTTTTAAATCTATAGCTTATAAAGCTTTTACCCTAATGATCTCCGGTTTATAACTTCTGACTTCAGAGAGATGAACAATACCTTTAGAGAGAAAATGCTTGATTTCAAGTCCAGAGTCTTCTACCTCCAATCTGGGTTGTTGGGGATAAGGTACATGACTTGTAGCCCTCTCTCGGTGTAAAATGGGGCTAATGACATCACCAACTTCCTATGTTATTATGAAGGTTAGAGAAGATAATGTGGGACAAGGGTTTGCCAAAGTAGCTGACACACCGGAAGTGCTCCATAAAGTACATTGCTATGGTTAAATAAAAACCCTTTGTGACATTCAGCCCTTTAAACTGCCTACATTCTTTATTCACCTTAAAAAAGGCCTTTCCTTAGAGAAATTCTATCTTTTCAGTCAGAAGATATCGTCCTGGTCAACTTAGCAGCAAAGGCTTTTCTCAAAGGAACAGGTTAGGTCTCTTAAGACTTTCAGATGGGTGCTAGTTCTACCCCAAAATGATGGATCCCCTTGTGGCATTTCTTCACAGTGAGTTAGAAAAATTAGGGGGGGAAAAGTCTAGATTTAATAAACTTTGCTTTTTCTGTAGTAAATTTAGTTGTTTTGAGGTCTTTATAACATAGCCCTTTCTCCACACCCCCAAAGGGGGGGGGGGGCTTAGGAAATGCCCATTGAGATCTTCCTTGTCTTCACTTCTGAAAGGATGATACAGTGAGTGGAATATTTCTTTTCACCAAGTTAGTCATGATGGAGTTTTGCTTTACAATCTTAAGACTATAATTGCTCTGCCATAAATTTCGTAGGAAGGCCAGAAAAGCCAGAAGCTAAACAATACCATCCCTAAAAATAATAAAAAACAAAGAACGAAAACGTCCCTGAGTTTTGCTTCTGGAAGTATAGGAAACTCTTTATTCTGGAAGATGTCTGTAGCAGTATAACTAGATGTGGAAAAAGTGCACCAAAAATTATTTATAATGCCTTCTAGACTGAGAAGTAAATGAGAAATTTCCACAAGTTAAAAAAAAAATTCATAACCCTATTATGAGACTCTTTAAATATTAGTAAACCAAGTCCAACAATGCATAAAATATATGACCAAAGGGGTTTATTACATATTTGCAGAGTTTAACACTAGAAAACACAAAATCTAGTTCATTTTTATCAACAGATTAAGGGAGAAAAGGATGGGTTTATCTCAGATGAAAAAATATTTGATAATATTTGACCTTCATTTATTGTCTTAAAAATTCTCCAAGCAAACTAAGAATAGAAGTGGACTCTGTTGTTCTAATAAAATGTATCTATCAAAAGTGAACAACAAAATACCATTCCAAGGTAAAAAATTAGAAACCTTTCCTTTTACAATCAGGAAGAAGATAAGGATATCTGTTGCCATCACTTCTGTTCACCCAGTAATATAGATCTTAGACTTAAAAAAAAAAAAAAAGTAATAAAAGAATTGGAAAGGAAGAAACTAACAAAATTAGCATATTGAAATTTCTAGGGAAATTGATAAAGGAGAACATATAGAATGGGAACTGTCAAACTAGTCAAGGAAAAAAAGTGAAATTGTAAACCATCAGGGCAAAAGAACCAAGAAAGGAGAAAAATAGAAAAGGTGGAATAGATTTCAAGTACGTCCATGTCCGTGTGTGTGCATGTGCGCACACACACACACACAAAGATACTGGAAAGAAATGAAATGTTTCAGTAATTAAAGTAAATTAGATTAAAATGAACCAGTTTGAAACCAAGATTTTTTTTTAAGAAATGATAAACACAAAAGGCTGGATAGAAATTATCTCTTGGAAGGACCACAGAGAATGGAATCAAGATGAAGCATCATAGACAATATTTGCCATTATCTAATTCTGATATAGAATGATAAGACCTTGGGTATACTTTTATTATCCCCCATATTAGATATACAAATAAGTAAGAGACTATCATATATCACAAAATTTAAAAATACATTTAAACTTCCTAAGAAGCCTTAAAATGTAAACTAAAGCCCTTCCTTTAAGTGATTCTAACAATTTTGGCAGCATAAGCATCCTATACGTAAAATGGAAAAATACTTCAAACAAATAGAATATTGACAGAAATAGCTTTGATACAAAAATACCCTGAAGTCCCAGATATTCTGAATAATGCATAAAAATGGTTAGATTGGGTTAATGCATAAAAATTGTTAGAAACTGGATTAAATCAGTGACAATAAAGGTGAATGTCAGTATTTGGATTTTTTTTTAAACTGTTCTCTAGTACTATGTAACTTGTTATCTTAATAAAGCTTAGCTGTCATGTAAAGATTTATTTAAAAGTAAGCTTTCTGTAGTGTAAGGACATGTATATATACAAGTATAATGTATATAATGTTAGTAGGTACTTTAAAGATCACCTTGAATGAATTTTTTTCTGCAGTGATTATGATCTAACCATTACTGCTATCTACTGGCAGCTTACCCTAATTATAAGCAAAGTACTGTATACTGACTTTAAAATCTTAAATATAAAGTGATTATGGTAGTGTCATGTTGAGGAAATCATTTGAAAAATACTGAGCATTTTCCTCTGTCAACACTGACCCCCCCCACCTCACTTTTAATAGGCATGTATACTTAGAGCCACAGCCTACCCACAATTTTTGCAGACTTGGGATCTCATTAGTAATCTTGCCTTCTCTTCAGGGGTATAAATATGCCTATCACTCTCCTCTGTAAATATTTAATTTCCTATGATAATGTCTATGGTTAGAAACTTCTATTCATCATTAACCTTAGCAATCTGATTTATTCTAGACATTTAAGACTTTATGAAGGGAAAAGAAAACTGTACCTCTTATTCTACCTAGTTTCGTATTGACATTCTGTACCCTCAAGTGTACCAGCTATCTTGTACCCTGACATTGAATTGTATTAGAGACACTAAGCTTTTTCTTTTTGGATTGCTAAGAAAAACCAATGGAATACCTAGTGTAGCAATATTTTTTCATTTTACAGATGAAAAAAATTGTAGTTTTGAATTTGAGTTTGAGCCTTTACTAGAGTGGTGTGGATTACGGTAGCTCTTCCCTTTGTCACCTTGGATCAATACAAGAAACCATAAAGTTATTAAGCAGTTTTCAATATTTTTAAATCTTTTTTTTTTTGAGATTTTATTTATTTATTTGACAGAGAGAGAGAGATCACAAGTAGGCAGAGGTAGGCAGAGAGAGAGGGGGAAGCAGGCTCCCTGCTGAGCAGAGAGCCCGCTGCGGGCTTGATCCCAGGACCCAGAGATCATGACCTGAGCCGAAGACAGAGGCTCTAACCCACTGAGCCACCCAGGTGCCCCAATTTTCAATACTTTTAATAACATCTTGGTTGGCTAGAAGATTAGAAGTAAAAGGATAGTAGCATTTATTTTGAGTTTGATAGATTTTGAGTACTGTGATTCAGGGATAGTGATGCTCTATTTAAATACTAACAATTTCTTAAGTAATTTAGCAACACAAAAAAGCTAGATACTTCTTTTCCCTCTTTGGGGTCATAACTCTCTTTCATTGAGGTACTCATTTCTCCTACATTTGAATTTTTATTATTGTAATTAAGTGCTACTTTATGGGCAATCATTTCAAAATACATGTTTGTTGATTTGGCAAGTTCACAATATTTTTTACACGTTTTGTTGAAATTATGGTTTATATGGAGAATTCCCGATACCACTTAGTTACTTAAAAGCTTAAATGTGATATGCTGATAAGAAAGAAAATATTTTATGTAACCGTATTGTCTCATTACTCGTTATCCTTTTGGTGAAATAAACGGGTATGTTTGGCATTTTGGAGAAGGAAAGGCTCTTAAGTTTTTGAACTAAAAACCTTAAAATCAGAAACTCTGGTTATTGTTAATATGCAGTAACGTACATTTTTTTTGTGATATTGTGAGCCTCACTGCAACTAAGGGAGGATATGTGACTTTTTTTCTCTCTTTAAATGATTGTGTAGTTAGCATTGTCAGCGGGTGGTCCTTTCATTTTGCCAGATCCACTTTGAAGGTGATTTCAGTGTTGGCAGGTAGTTACCCAGTTCTTTTACCCTGCATTCAAGTCAGATTTACATTTCTTGATTGTTGTTTTCATTAAATGGAAACGAGGATGTGTTGCTTCATTTAAGGCTCCTCTGATTTCAAAGCTTTGAATAAAACCTCAATCTGTACCCCATTTGTTCAAAGGAAGTAATAATTTAGAAAAGTGCTGGGCTGAAGTTTACTTTCCTATCTATAAAGAAAGGATTACTAACCTATTAACCAAATTAATAGTGCAAACAAGATTAGAAGAACACATGGTATTAAACACCCTGAGGCACTTTAGAAGCACCCACATACCTAAAGACTATCTGAACTCACAATATAAAATATTCCCAGTTGTTTAAAGCAGGAGCTCTGTCCAGCAGCAATGCTGAGAGTTTAAAAAGGCCCTTGTTTGAGATAATACCTTAATTCACCATTCCCCTGCTTTAAGCCCAGTTATTTCCAATTAGTGAGGCTTAGCTGAATTTCAACTGAACTGAAATTATGAAGTTTTATAAAGACTAGGTTTCTTGTCAGTTTTACATAATGATGACTAGACAAGTGGAAAAGATCCTTCCTAATTGGTAGTGTTCAGGTCCAGCTTTGGGGTCCAGCTTCTAGAACAGCCCTCTGTTTTAAAGGGGAATGTTTAACTCATTCTGTGTATAATACTCATTTTTAAATGTTTTAATTCTTTTAAAGAGCTTAATTTTTTCAGAACAGTTTTTGGGTTTACAACAAAATTGAGAAGGAGATACAGAGATTTCCCATGTAATTCCTGTCCCCACACACGCCTAGCCTCCCCATTATCAACAGTACTCACCAAAATGGTACATTTTTTACCAAGGATGAACCTACATTGTCACATCATCTTCACCCAAAGACCATGGTTTACCTTACGGTTTACTCTTGGTGTTGTGCATTCTGTGGGTTTGGACAAATGTATAATGACCTATATCCATCATTGTAATATCATACAGAATATTTTTGCTGCCCTAAAAATACTTCATAATTTATGTATTCATCTCTTCCCTCTCACCCAGCAACCATTGATCTTTTTACCGTCTCCATAGTTTTGCCTTTTCTAGAATGTCATGGAATTGGAATCATACAGTATATAGCCTTTTCAGATTGACTTCTTATATTAAGCCATATATATATTTAAGTTTTTTCCATGTCTTTTCATGACTTGATGGCTGATTTCTTTTTAGCACTGAATAATAATCCATTGTCTGGATATGCTGTACATTAGTTTTTCACAAAAATTGACCATACACAAGTCCATGGCCTTGAACCCTAGCACACTGCCTACTACAGGGCTTGTGAATTGTAAGCATCCAGTGGATTCTGAATGAGTGAATGAATGAATGGATCTATTTCAGTATGTGCTGTCAAGTGTGCATCAGGGTAGAGAATTCTTTTCTGCTCTATTGAATAGGAAATTCATTTTCCATCTCTTTAGGGAACTAAAATAAAGGATTTATTTCATACCTTGAAATTCTACAACTAGCCTACCAACAGTTTAAGCTTGATTTTTACTTGACTCCATATCCCTTTCCCCCACTCCCGATTACCTCACAAGACAGTGGACTTCTTTCAAAGGATGTTATCCCAAAGAAGGAAAGAGACCCAACATGGAATTTCATCATTTTCTCCTCCTCCTCTTCTGAACTGTGATCACACACTGAAAGCTCCATCCTGTGCTGATGTTTGAGACTCTGTTACCATGGAGCTATTCCCCAGCGCAAAGCATAGTTTTATTACATACAGTGTTACAGGAAAAGAGAATGATTTAAATTAAACCTTAAAAAAAATGCTGATTAATAATAGACATGGGGAAAATGTTTTCCAAATCAAATATAAGATGGAGTACAAAACATTTTTATGGCTTCCCTTGCTCTCCAAACATTGCCTTTTATTTTTTGCTTTATGTTTTTGGGAATTGTGTTGCTCCTAAAAGTCCCTGCTGTCCACTAGCTTCTGGGCAAATGTCCAAAATACAAGTGGACATTAACTCAATTCAGCAGATAAGATTTCCTTAGAGACCTTCAGAAGACTTCACTAGTTCATTTCTACCAACCTGCCTCCGACCTGTGCCCTCTCAGACAAAGCTACTTAAAGAAAAAATAATAAGATTTGGTGCTTGTGTGAAGATTAAGATGGACCCAAAGGAATGAAGGATAAATACAAGATATTGAGGCGAAGGTGACTTGGAGAGTGAGGGTAACCCTGACAGTAATGCAGATCTGGAGGGCATGTTGAGACGATGTGATAAATTGTCCAAATGAAGGTCTATATCATACACATAACCTGCCACTTTACAGCCAGTAATGACCTTACTGTGAAGGCTCTAACCTGTTTTACTTCCATGGATTGAGAGATTAGGATTTAGAGTTCTTCTGGGCCCACCCACAATTTTAGCAATTTAGAATTTTTTCATTGTACTATAGCTCAAGGATTTTGTACATTTTATACTACCTCAAAGTACATTAATGATGAAAAAAGTGGTATGTTTACCAAAAGCCTCTTTTCCCCCTGTGATAGAAACTCTGAAAAGTTAATTTTTATAAGCTTTAGGGAGAATAAAATTTAGAAATACATTACGAGGCAAATGAAATGAGTCACAATTAAATCTTTTAAAATGCTTTAATATAGCTGTTAAGATATTTTCATGTTTTGTGATTCTTTGGAAGATGAGGGATGATGTCTTTGTTGGAGAAAGAATTCAAGGCATTCTCTGCTTAGAGGACATTGGTCTAGACAGAAGCTCCACAAATGTGCTGGGGGCTGAGGTGTGGACCTGATATTGGCCAGATGGATTATGGGCGATATTTGGATATAGAAAAAACTGAACACTAAGTATGTCACGTAGACCTGACAATTGGCATTATGACACCAGGGGTCAAAAGTTAGAGAAATGAACAGGTTGTGACTTATAGTCAGTATGGCATAGAGGTTAAGAGCTCATTTGTTTAAACTATTTAAGCCTCAAGTTCCTCATCTGTGAAATTGGATTCATAATTTTATTTACCTCATAAGGTAGTTGTAAAGATTAAATTACATGATACATGTAAATTAGGTTACCCATTTATGCATAGTTCCGTGCATAGAGTAAGTATCTGATGAGTATAATTATTCTTGTAAAAGTTTAAAATCTACCTGATGGATGCATATTTACTTCAATTTTATGGTGTTCCAGTTCTTCTGTAGAAAGTGTTGAGTTCGGGAGATCATTAAGAAGGACTCAAGTATATTGTTCTTGATTTCGTATAACCAGTGTAGATGAGTATGTCTACCTTAATAATATATCTCAATCTAAATGAAGAAGTCAAGATTGTTCTGTCAGGGAAATGACACCATTAATCATGGGAAAGCTTTATTCTCTATTTAATCAGTGTGGCTTGACGTAGATGAATAAAAAGGAATCACTATACTTTTCTCTCTTTTACCACTTCCACCCTCAAGATGTCATGATTTCTTTTAAAGCAGTCCATTGTTTTCCTGGTGGAGTGGTAGGTATCCCAAAGACTGAGAAATCACTAGCAGTCCCATGTGGAACACCACCATGTTAGGTTTGTAAAGACCAAACGTTTAAGATTTGATTGGCTGAATGTTGGACTGCCTTGGAATCTCAGCTGTCTGGGAGACAGCTACTATGATTCCACCAGTAGCTCTCCTTGTCCCTGACTCAACAGCAAGTCCCGTGTTGGGCAGCCAATGCTTTTAACTCACTAATTTTCCTGGCCATTAGTGCACTGTAGTGTATGCTCTCTCTTTTCCTCTACCCCAGTAGGCCCATTTATGTAACTCAGAAATCTGGTTTGACCTATGGTCTGGCTCCTGTGGTTAGTTAGGCCCTGATTTTCTCTGGGATCTGCAAGATGCTTGTAAGATGCCAGTAGCAGTGACCATAGGTGGTGGTCTACACTTGTAGTAAGAGACGAGCGTTCAGTCAGAAATGTAATAGTCAACAAAGCTTTTGAGATTTTCTGGATATTGAGGGCTATAAGAGATTTTCAAATAAACATAGTATAGAAGAAAAATAGAGCACACACAAAAAGTCCATTTCTGTGATGTGTTTGGAGGAAAACAAAAGTGGTTTTGTTTCCTTTCCTCCATTTCAGTGTAATCTGGTATCTTCTAGGCACTTCATTCCTTCCCAATAGTTGCCCTCCGGGAGTTGGGGGACAACAACTCTTTTTTTTTTTATATATAAGCTGAAAGCCGTTCATAATAGATGAGAGCTTTGACTTCATAGTGGTTGGTGTGGGCATTTTATTTCTGACCTTAAATGTGTTTACCTACACAAGCAACTGATAATGGAAAACATCAGCTTCAAAGCCCTTCACAGCTCTGAAACATTTTCATCTATTGCTGAATTATTCCAGTTTCCTGAAGACAAATGGGATATAGATTATCTTTATTAGAAAAAAATGTTTCCAATTTAAACTTAATGTGAAGGGTGGTCCAACATTGGATGTAAACAACTTCTCTCAGGCAGATGCAGATAAACACTCACAGAAAAGGAATGATTCTATCTTAGGCCTGGATGTGGAAAATTAAGACTGAATTCTCAAGGTGGTGCAAAGGCAAGTGAATTCTTAACCCAAGGCCGATAAGTAATAATAATGAGAAAAATAAAACTTTTTTTTTTGGATGACAAAGCACAGATGTCTCCGCTAGATTTCATATTAAATGAAAGGCTTAACTGCCATTGTTGGGGGGTGGGGTGGGGAAGAAGCTTTTGTTTTTCTTCCTCAGAAAGTGCTGAAGCAGATTGTCTATTAAAAACTTAATAGAGAATTCAAAGACAGAGACCTCACAGCAGGAGAAAGAGAGGAAGTAGGTTGGGAAAGAGTAAATCTGATAGTGATAAGCAACTTTAGTTCTGCCAGGACGTGCAATGCTGAAAATTAACATAATGTAAAGTCGGTTCATATATATGCTCTCTTATTTGAGGATATTAGAGCTATGGCTTCAGTAGTTCATTGCTGTCAGTATTTCCCTAAAATAAAAATTGGATAAAGGCATTTGTGTACTTTCTTAAAGAAACATGTGAACCCCTCAGTGTATAAAATGTGTTACAAAGAGAGGAAACAGAAAGCTCAGAAATATGCTCTTAATATTAAAAAGCCTAATCAAGAAAGTGTTCTTGACTCTGTTTACTAAAGCTATCTTTGAAAACGAGAGTCTTTTTTTATAAAATACTCGGAATTGGTAAGCATATGTACTATGAGTCTCTCTCATGGACATGTACACACACCTTCTGTCTTAGTACCCCCTTACTTCATTTCTTGACTTGCATATCATTCCATTTTATTTGATCAGCCTCCATTCTGAAATGTATACATTGACATTCATTCATTCAGCAAATATTTATTTCATATCTATTCTGTACAAGTCTCTGAAAACTCTGGAGAGAATAAGATAAGGTGCTCAGAGTCTGGAGGAGGAGACAGAAATGTCAACACATCACTCCAAGGCAGCCTGATCTGTGTGGCAACACAGGGATGAGCAGAACGAAATAAGGACACAGAAGGAGACATTCTCTCCAGGAAAAATGGAATCCCTTTGAGTGGCAATGACCTTTGAGCTGTCTCTCTAAGGATGAAAAGGGTGTATTTAGAATCCATAGTTAAGCATAACATGCAAGATTCTTGTGGAAATAATGGCAACTAGATTAAATATATGCTTTTCATATAAAAGACAAATCTTCTCAGAAGTGAAACTCAATTTTAGAGAGTGTTAAGTCCTAGAGAGTAAATATTTTTCATTTGGAGGAAATTTAAGAAGATCCACAAAATAGGAATAATGACTGTGAAAAGACCTCTACATGACTCTTGCTAGTAGGTAGACATCTGAGTCTATAAATACTTCTCATTTTTTTCTCTATATGCAGTTCTTTTTTTTTTTTTTTAAGATTTTATTTATTTATTTGACAGAGAGAGATCACAAGTAGGCAGAGAGGCAGGCAGAGAGAGAGGAGGAAGCAGGCTCCCTGCTGAGCAGAGAGCCCGATGCGGGGCTCGATCCCAGGACCCTGAGATCATGACCTGAGCCAAAGGCAGAGGCTTTAACCCACTGAGCCACCCAGGCTCCTCTCTATATGCAGTTCTATAGCAAGCAAACATCAGAGAGATTTGAAGCCTGGGAAGGTTTACTTGTGTAATCTATTAATTTTTCCAGGCACCATAATGACCAGTAGATACTATATTTCATAATCAAAGGCAAAGTAAGTCATAGAAAGGTTGAATGTCTTGTTTGGGGTCTTGGAGCTCATCAGTGACAAAACAGTAAATTGAACTTCAGGATCTTAATTATATGCTAATGTCCTAACTGTTCACAAAATATTAGGAGGTTTTATTGTGGGAAGACTGAAAGTCAATATTGATTGATTGATTGATTATTTACTAAATAGCTCAGTGTCCCATGTCCTGAGAACTCTGTTTATAGCTAAGACTGGTACTTACTTACTAGAACTCATCCCTTTTCACCTACCAGGACATCACTGTAGCAATTCTTAACCTCTCGTCTGCATCATCAATATTTTCCTGTCTATAAGGTCTTTCCTAACAGCGTACTAAAATGCTGTTATTTAGTCCATTGTTAAAAGTCTGTCTCCTCAGCTTCTACCTCTAATAACTTAATACTTCTCTCCTTTTCTTCACTGTGAAACTCTTTTCAGATAGTTGGCTATACCCAGCGTGTATTTCCTCTCCTCTAATTCTCACTCAATCCCCCTCTCATCAGGCTTTCACCCACACCACTCCACCAAAACTGCTCTTGGGAAAATTATCAGTGCACTCCAAGTGGTTGATTTCAGGGTCTTTTCCCAATCTCATCTTAATTGACCTCCAGCTGCATTGACACAGTAGATCCCTCCTTCCTTTCTCCTTGAAACATTTTCTTAACTCCCAGGACAGCATGTTTTCCACCCTTGTCATAGCTATTTGGGTGTGTAGTCCACATTTAAAGCTTATAATGTCTAAAAAGAACTTACAAGTTCTGCCACTCCCACCCCTCCATCCCTAGTCCCTTCCACCATCTTCCCCAACCCAGTTAATGACAGCTCCATACTTCCAGTGCTCATGTAGGACAACTGTTACTCAGTCTTTCTTTCACAGCTCACATTCAATCCAGCAGCAAATCATTTTGACTTTACCGTCACAATCCATCTAAATGCTGACCACTTCTCGCCAGCTTCAGTGCTACCACCCTGGTCTAAACTATAATCATTTCGGTCCTGGCCTTCACACTAGTCCCTTACTGATCTCTCTGCCTCTGTTCTTGCTTCAGACTATTCTTAAGGCAACAGTCGTAGTTACCCTGGTGAGATAAAAGTCTTCTCCCCGGAATTTCCCAATTTCCCATTACAGTGGCTCATGAGGCTCTAAATCATCCACCCTCCTGTGAGCTCTGTAGCATTATCTCCTATTATTCTTTCACCCATGAAACTCTAGACTCTCTGGTCTCCTTCCTATTTCCCTAATTCAGAGGTTGACACATCTTTTCTGTAGAGGGAAAGATAGTAAATAATTCAGGCTTTGTGGGCATATGGTTTCAGTCACGACTGCTAAACTCTGATGTTGTAGCACAAACATTTGCCACAGATAATACCATGCATAGATGTGGCTGTGTCCAATTAAGCTTCATTTACAATAAAAGACCACAGCCTGAATTTGTCTCACTGTGGTTTATAGACCCTGTCTGATTCAAGGGGCAAACCCCTGCCTTAGAACCCTGGCAGTTCCCAGTGCCTGGAATCCTTTTCCTCCACATAGCTGCATGGTTTCTCCTTCACCTCTTACTGAAATCCACTCAAGTAGATCTACTCAAGGCACCTTCTTAATGAGATTTTTTTTCAGTCGGAGTAGTTGCAGAACACACACAGGCTACTCAGATGAGAAAAATTAAAAGTTTAACAATGTTGTGGGCAGATATGGGCAGACCGGGAGGGATATGTATATGCCGTGCCTCATATCACAGAACCTTAGGTGGACAAGGAGTGGGAACACCTGTAGAACCTAGAACCGAGATGGGTAGACAGGGGCCCCTTGAGAGAAGCAGCAGCCTTTTGTGAACTCCCGCTTAGGCTCCTTATTATTCGAACCAAATCTGAAGCCAGAGGGCAAAGGAGTTCACTAATAAAGTCTATGTGGTCAGCGCCCTGAACAGAAGAGCTTAGAGAAAGGTGGAGAGTATATCTGGTGAGCCAAATGAAAGATACCACACACAAAGGGCTTCCTCATCCACCATATGTAACTTTGCAACCAGGTCTGACTATATCCTTTAAAGGGCCAATTGTTAAAAAGTTATCAGGATGTTCAAGATGGTGACAGTGCAGCATCATAGACAATGTGAAGCCCTTAGGAGTCTGAAGCCCTGTGTGACAGTATAGGCCACATATCCATGAAGCCAGCTTTGATTTCAGCCCTTCAGTCCAGCACTGAATTTCCTGCTCTCCTTCCTTACTTTAGTTTTCTCCATTACACCTGTATCGATCTTAATGCCATATAATTTAATTTACTTAGTTTATTTGTTATTGTACATATAATCCCTCAAACACTCCCTGATACATAGTAAATGCAATAAATATGTGTAAATATATACAATTTGTATAATAAACCCTTCTCCTGAAAAAGGGAAGAAAGACTACTAGAAGGGATCATCTAATGATTTTTATTGGTAAATAGGCCTACTTTCTCTTCACTAACCATAACTCAAAGCTGAGTGCAGTCCTATATCTTCCATTAGAAGGGGTAATTTTTTAAACTCTCAGTATTTAAAGTTCTTTGTCTTAACAATTGCCTTTATAAAGGCAGTAATCAAAACAAGGTCTCCAACAAATTAATGGTTGATGTTTAGAATAAAAATGTGCACATGAATATGATTTTTAAGTTTTCTAAGGATTATTTCTCTGAATGAACTCAGCTGATATTCTTTGTGGTTTTCCCACTCACTCCAGTGTTTGTCAGAGTCCGTGGTTGGCCTGCTACTTTTCTCACTACACACTATCTACAGCAAAGTCCCCTATAACCATGGGATCAGAAGAGCGCTTTAAACAAATGGGGCATTAACATGATCTCTAGCCTATATCTTCCACGTGAACTTTGAGCGTATGTGCTACAGTCTAAGTGCCTACTACATATCATTCCTTGAAGATTTCCTAGAGATCCGAAACTCACACAGAAGGGATGTAATTGCGTATCCTTTCTCCCCCTTCAGCTACAGCCTACTCTTACTTCTTTGTCGCTGAGGACAGGATCTTTATCCCCCGTGAATGGTGTCAGAAATCTGGGACTCATTGGCGGCTTCTCCCTCTTCCTCAAGCACCATCAAATGAACCCCACAGACTATTGCTCTTGACTTTTTAAATACCTCTCATATAGTTGTCTTCCTTCTCACCTTTGCATCTCTTGCCCTAATTCATTTTGACAGTGATTCCTTCAGTGGTCTTCTTGGTCTTTAACATGTTAATTCTGACGTTCATGGTGCTGCTTAAGTGACCTTCTCACATAAAAATCTTACCATGTCTCTTATTTATAAAGTTTGTTCAGTAGCTCTTCCTCACTTAAGTACAAAACCTGAGCTCCTTTAGATGGCAAATAAAATCCTCCAAGGTATTCTCTCAAAGTCTTTTCAACTTACACTACTTTAGCAGGCAACTGTACTTAACCAGATCTTTTCCATTCTACCTAATGTTGTTCATCCTGTGGAGGGTGCTTTCCCTAGGCTTACCAGCCTAACAAACTTCTGCTTCCCCAGGAAGACTCACTTCCCTCCCCTCTATTTCCACTGCACCTTGTAACAACTCCATGTTAGCTTTGAACAGCACATTGCAATGATCTATTTAGGTATCTTGCTCTTGACCAGGTTCTAAACTCCTTTGGAAAAGGGACATCTTTTTATCTTTGTATCCCTGTGCCTAGCATAGTGACTGGTACATAGTACAGGTGCTCGATAAATAAGAGATGAACAGATGCTATATTTAGATTTTGGCTATTATAGAATATACATATTTGTGCAGAAATAAAAACAGGCTGGAACTAGACAGTCATCCCCTTAAATACTTAAGTTTTAAAGTCTTTAAATAATATTTAAATAATCTATTAACCAATTATTTGTCTATGTAGTATTAAAGGAAACTATTTCTGTTTTTTTCTAATGATTGTGAAAAGTAACTTGATAAGTAAAAAATTACTATTTTGTAATTGTTTATTGAAAAGCTTTAGAAAGAGAATAAATATATCTCTCTGGATATGCACATGCACTCCATACTTAATCATACTTATGAATACAATATCTCAGGAGTTTTAAAAAAAATTGTAGTTGTATGGTCTAAACTGAGGATCAACCATTTTTAATTAAAAGTTAATATTTTATACACACAGTTTATGTTGCAGTAGTTATATATGTCTTAACCCCATAATTGTGTCATTCTGCATCAAATAATAGCAGCATTCTGTTCAAATACATACTAATTTTAGAATATATTATCAGAGCCTGAAGGTCAGATTAAAATTTGGCTATATTGTTTGAAAAGAGTAGCATGTACTATAACTGTTGGGTGCTCCCTGGTTTTCGGAGGGGCACATTAAAAGGATAATGTTCTTGTTGGAGGAATATAGAGGGCAATAAACAGTTTTGTGGGTGATTAAACAGTGAAGTGAAGCCGAATCTTCCAATTACCAGCAAAAGGCTCTTATTGCAAATATGTTACAGTACCATGAAAATTTCCTTTCGTATATTAGTTTTTATTACATGTTATTTAATGAGCTTCATTATTAGCTTTATACTAACCAGTAAGCAGATGTGTACACTTAAAAAATCCTAAATTGAATTTCCAAAATCAAAATCCAAGTTAATATCACTAGACCCAAAAATAACTTTTCACTTTCTATAAACTATTTCAGTGCCCATAGAAAAGCAGGAAGAAGAGACCAGAGGACTGACATTTAATCTAGAATAGATATGCCTTTGGGTAGAGATAGCTGCTGAGTAAAGCTGACAGTTTTCTACAAAAAGTACAGTTCGTAGATAGAAAAACTGTACATCTATAGGTTATTAAATCTGGACTTTCTGAACAAAGGCAATCTATCTAACCCCCCTCATCTCTGAAGTAAAGTGTTATTCATCTTGTACTAGCATCAGTATTTACTGATTAATTAACTGGAATAGGATTATTTTTAAAATAGCAGTAAAATACCAAAAAAGAAGTAGAAACCCATTATATTTTCTTCTCTGGTAATGTGAATTGGATGTTGGTATCTTCTACCTTTTGACCCCACTTTTAAGGACAAGCTTCAAAAAGAGATGGGGATGTGTAAGCTTGGAGAGAGGATTGGAAAAATGTTACCCAGAGGAATTTCCCTCATACTGAAATACATCTGATGGTGGTTTTATATTATGCACCAGATACTGTAGAAAGAAATTCAAGACCAGTCTCCTGGGAAGCCTGGGTGGTACTCCAAAACCTTTATGACAAGAAGTAAAGGTAGCCGGGCCTCCATTTGGCCATCCACATCCATTACAAAGTAACTCAAGATCAGATGGGCAATCAGTTTATTACAATGATGTTTACATGCAATTTCCTTCCATGACCTACATTCTCTTCCTATTTCATGGCTCTTCTTCCATTAACTATATATGCACACAAAGACACCCAGACACACATACACACACGCGCACACATACACACATACACACATGCACATACACACTTTTGAATGAAAGCTTCTTACTTCCATTGCCATTTCCCTTTGGCTGTTTTCCTTTGAAAAATCAGACATGATGTACTGTCATGTGTCCTTGGTATGTACCAGTATGAATGTCCGTTTAAGAGCCATGAGTCATGAATAAGTTGTGATTTCTGTGTGTGGTTAGAAAATGGAGGTATCTTGACATTACCCTGTTGGTTTGGGATTCAACATTTCCCTGAAACACAAAATTCTTTATATATAATTCCATTATAACATTGTGTGGGATTTTTTTGTCATAAGAGATAAGAGTGTCAGAAGGTAGTTCTCCTTTACAGGGGTCAGTAATGAAAATAAACTGGATCTTGGCTTCTAGGTTATAAATTAGCAAATAAAAAGAAGTGTTTTGACCAAAGGAGGCCACCATGGGACATTCATACTTTCCTCTACTCCCTTTTCTAATATCTAAGCTCTTTTTGAGTCAAGTCTTCTATTTCAGTAGGTAATTGGAAAGCCTATTAGACTCCTAACTAGACTATTGGAGGGAGAAAGATTTGAGGGGATTTAAAAGTAACTGTTGATTTACAATAAGATCATGGATTTAGGGAATATTTGCAGTCTTTTCTTCGATTTTCTTTACCTTCAACTTCCCCAAGATGAATCAATCATTTCCATAGAGCATAACTATTATGGAGAAAAAGTTTATATATTCCGTTAGGGGTTAAAAAAAAAACTTCATGGGAACCATAGTAGCATTACTGTGATGACCCACAAGACTTTTTCTTTTAAAGGACCTAACAATTTATTTACCCTCCCTTGCTTTTTACTTCCTCACTGGTAAAATGAAGGCTCTCATTTTTTTCCATCAAATATTTTTTTTAGCTTAAACCTTCTATAATCTGTGATACTTAGTTTGCTGCCGATTCAGTTCTCCTTGTTTCCCAGCAATGAATTAAAATATATTCTCAACCCAACCTCTTCCTTACGCAAGCTCTTCCTTTTTCTCCCCCACCTCCCTTCACAGTGTGGCGGTTTCTTCCTTGATTAGTTGAAGGCAGGCGGGCTGTAGAGAAATGTGTATCAGAGAATCTTCAACCAACCAAGATGCACGGCAGTGGAGGATGGAGAATCCAAAGATGCTAGCTTGCTAGACTTGAAAACAATGGCAGCATTCACAATAGAGAATGTCCCAGGCATTCTGTTTAACAGAATTGAAACCAAGATTTTAACGTATATACGGTAAGATGTATAAATGCATAAATATAGATAGGGAAGAAGTTAATAACCATAAGGTTTTATAATATAGGACACTGACACATTAAAAAAATCAGATAAACTGATTTTTAGAAATCCTAAGACAGACATTGAAATGTACTTTTGGTTGTTTTGGGTTTTTTTTTTCTCCTGAAGTAATGACCAATCAGGAGCCCTAAGCAATCTGTTGTAATTAACAGTCAGCCTCAGTTTGACTGAATTAGAAGAAATCTTTTGGCCTATGAGGTGTTTTGTAGTTGATCACTTTTGTAATACTGAACCTCAAAATCTATCCCATGAGCTGTTTTTTAAAATCCTCAATTAAACCTCTACATTGAACAGTGGTTCTCAAACTTGGACATAGAAGCATTACTAGAGCAGCTTCTGAAAAATGCAGTTTCTGGGGTCCTAAGCCTAAGGACAGTGATTTAGAAAACTTAATGTTGGACTTAGGAATCAGCGATTTCAATAATCTTCCCCCACCAAGAGGATGAGGATTTATGAAATAAGAACCTAGAGTGGAATAGAGCCCCTCAGAAGTTAATCAGATTTTCTAAATCTTCTAAAGTCGTATCTGCACATTCATTTCTTTTAAAGTAGTATTAGAAAATAGTACTAATTTATTTTTTAAACTCTTAAGATATAAATAATAACATAATTAGCATAATATGTATAACAACAATATAAGTGAACATAAAATATTTAAATGTTACATGTGATCACTGAATTACTAATATGAAAGTAACTATTTTCATTCTTAGAATAGAGCACGAGATTAAACAAACTAGTCTTTAGTTCATTAAATATCAGAGTTTCCTGGTTATTAAGTTGCTATGTCACAGTTCTGAGGTTCCCTTCTTTACCTTGTTACCATTTATTTTGTTACAGCTAGATTGTGTTTCAGTGTTTCAAAGAAAATTTCCTGGAGCCCTGACTGGTTATGAGGGCTATTCTTTTTTCTCTGTAGTGTTCTTTCTTTTGTTTCTGGTGAATCTTTCATCTTATTTCCTCAAGGCCTCTTAGAGTTGCTTGAATGTTGGCTTTTGAAAAGATTGTTTGTAAAAGGCTTGGGGAAATAAGTTGAAATGTCTAGACACTGAAAAAAGGAGGTTAGCCAAATATTAAATATATGTTTCTAAAGGAGTATCGTATGATTTTTAAAAGTTTTTTTTCTGTTCTAACCATCCATCATATTTAATGAGATTTGCTTTGTAAATACCAATGCATTTTTTTTCCATAATGTCTTTCTTCTGAAGATCTGTGTCTCATACACAAAAAATTTTTTTCAGTCACTTAGTGAGGGACAAAGTGGAAATATTCTGGCTGGTGTTTTGTCATGATGTTCTCAAGAGGAAACTAGGTAGAATCCTAAAGTATTAAACATAAAGATGATCTAAAAAAAAAAAAAAAAAAAGAAAAAGATTTGTCTTCTTTCATTCTAAAACAATTCTTTCCTGTAATATTAAATTCCCTCTTTTTAAAAGTGAGTTATAATTAACAAAGATTAACATAAATTAACATTATATTAGCTTCAGGTTACAACATACTGACTAGATATTTGTATACATTGCAAAATGATCACCACAGTTAAGTTTAGTTAACATCTGTCAGCATACAGAGGCTCCACTTTTTTTTTCTTGGGATGAGAACATTTAAGATCTATTCTCATCAACTTTCAAATACACAGTATGGTATTACTGACTGTAGTCACCATGCTGTACATTATATCCCCATGACTTAATTTGATACCTGGAAGTTTGTACCCAAAAATTGTTTTTTAACATAGAATTTTTTTTATTTCCACTCAAACCAAGTTGTAGTTGATGTGTACTTTCTGACCCATCTCATCTAGGTTAAAATGTGGCTGTTTTCATCATGGGTTTTTTGCATTAATTTTATTTTTTAGACTATTTCATTAAAATGTTGTTTATCTTGATGAAGAAGGGTTTTTTTGGTCCCTCCTTAAATTTGGTGCCTGAAGTAAATGCCTAAGTAGTCTCACTTTAGACTGGCCCTATTCCCTATTTATTAATATGCTGTGTAGAGAGGAAGTACAGTATTTAGGAAGCATTAACATTAGATGTCAGCAACCAGCACACTGTCCAGCATCCCTCATTAAAATGAATTAAAATTTTGGTCAGCTTTTAGTTCCAAGTTTTTCTTACTTGTTACTGTAAACTTTATTGAATGAATTACCATAATTGCCATCAATTTGTTATTGTCTTGGTATTTATGTTCCTTTTTTGCTATAAAATAAGGACCAAGAACATTTAGTTGAAACATATAAAAATAAAGGCAGCATAATGTATATTTAAATATATATGTTAAATATATATATTTTAAATGCACTCTTTGTTTCTCTTTACAACATAATCCAAAAATAGTCCAATCGATATTCAGAATTTTCCCAAAGTTGTCTGTCTTTCCAGGGGTTTCATTGCTCCTCAGAATCATTCTTTTAGAATTTGCCCTTGAACAATTCCTTTATGGAAGTGAAATAAACAGTGCTGAGTCTTCGTATAATGCAGTGACCTTGCTTTGTATTGACAGAAAAATCTCTTACAGCAGGTTCTTATGTACTGCATGTATTGATGTGTTTCTGAAGGCCCAGATCAGTGAGGAGAAGCTATAACTGTACTCTCTTTGTAGATGTTAAAAAAAAAAAAAAAAAATCCTTTAGACCACAGAGATTTTTGGTAATATCATTTCAGATTGAATTTGCACTTGGAAACTTAAACCAGGTAATCCTTGTAGTGTTTATCTATTGGAAATTTTTTATATTAGTGACTTATTTTTGCTGTTATAGTTTGGTCCTGGAAGCTTTTCTAAGTCAAGTCATTACTTTCTGGGAGTTGAATCTTAGCTGCAAAGTTTGCTTTGATCTGAAGTTTAATGATAATTATTTAACCTAACGATTTAAATAAATAGCATTTTTTAATATTGATTAACTTTTATTTAACGCTCTGAAAGTTATCTCTAATACAGATAAGAATTCTGCATATTCAAATTCAAATGCATTATTTGATAGTGTTATTATCACTGTAATATGAAGAATTGCTGTCTAAATTATAATTTAGATGTTTTCTGTCACAATGAAATTGACTACCTGAATATCTTTCAAACTACCTTTCTGAGATCCAAGGACTGTGTGTTCTCTATTGCTTGCACATAAACCTATAGCACTCTTTTTAATATTTATTAATTTTGAGAATCTACATACTTGTATTTCCAATCAAGATAACTTTTTTTTTTTAAAGATTTTATTTATTTATTTGACAGAGAGATCACAAGTAGGCAGAGAGGCAGGCAGAGAGAGAGGGGGAAGCAGGCTCCCTGCTGAGCAGAGAGCCCGATGTGGGGCTAGATCCCAGGACCCTGGGATCATGACCTGAGCTGAAGGAAGAGGCTTTGAGCCACTGAGGTGCCCCCAAGATAACTTTCAATAAGATTGATTTTCAGTAGCATTGAATCCTGATTATATGAATGTAACATGTATTTGTGCTAGGAAATTTGGAAAATACAGAAAACTATAAAGAGTAGTAACAATCATCACTAATATAACTCCCTAGACATCATAAAAATTTGTGCTTCATTTTAGGCTATCATCTAAGTAATCTATATAGGAACATGTGTGGTAAGAGGGAGAAAGAGGTTTGTGTATGGATTAATTTCTTATGTTGCTTTCCTCACTATTATATCATGGGCATTTTTCCTATGTCATAAGATAGTCTTTGAAAATACAATTTTTAGTAGTTACTTGGTATTTCATTGTATGGCTGTATCATAATTCACCATTTTTGCCTATTTTTGGATATATAAGCTGTTTCTAATTATATTTTATTATAATTTATTTTACACTGAGCACCTTTTATTTACAAACTTACATCACCATATATCAGATCATTTCCCTAAGATTAATTCTTACAAGTTTACTCATGAAATATAAACCTTTTTAATGCTTTGGGATACATATTGCCATTGTACTTTCCAAAAACATTGGTATAATTACATTTTTAGGAGAAACAGTCCCAGTTTAAAGGAAATATACAAAAATAACCTCAAAGTCTTCATATAATAATACCTATTAATTTATATTGTTTGTATTTTTCACATTTTTGTTCTGTAATACTGACATTTGCTCCATATGTTTAAGTTATAATTCTTGAGGCTATATTAAAGCTCCTAATCTCACCAATAGTCAGAATTAGTCCAGCTGTCTAAGTGGTAGGCCTAGTGGAAATAGATTTTTTCCTTAATAAACTAGGGAATAGCTCATATAGACTGTAGATTTTTTTAGTGTTTTCTTGCCAACCCATAGAAGTAACATCTTAAGTGTTTTTACTAATTGTCTCCTTGAGCAGTGATTTTTCAAATTGATTTTTCAGTCCATTGAGGTTTTAAATAGTAATACCGAAAATGTTATTTATATTTCTTATTTTATTCTTTAAATTCTTTGTCCATATTTTATAATTTCCATAAAATAGTGCAATAGAGTATGTATAAAATTTATAAATAAACTAACATATGTTGTGTTTGCAAGTTCATATTTTTTTTTCATTCATGAGTGTATACTTATGGCAGAGATTGAGAATTGTCTTTCGAAATCATCCATCCTGTCTTACTTTCTTCCTTCTTCCCTCAAAAACCACACTTTTTCAGCTGTGCACTTTGCCACCTACCTTGAAAATTACATTCCCTGGCCTCTCTTTGCAGTTTGGCTGAGCCTCATGACTAAATTTTGGTCAATAAAATTTAAGCAGAACTAGGTACATTTCACAGAGGATGGTTTAAAAGGAGTAAAGTGTGACATTCTTCACCTTTTTCCTCCATCTTACAACCTAAACACCTAATGTGAGGACTGGCACTTCAGCAGCTAGCCTGGACTCTGAGGTCATCTGGGGAATAGCAGCTACTATGATAAAAAGTTGAGATAGAAGCGGGCTAGTCCGTAATAACCACGTAGAGCTGTCACACTAGCACTGCATAACTACAACTTGTAACTTGTTTAAGCCACTGTTTGGGGGACCCCTCTTTCTTGCAGCCAAATCCAGTCTTCACTGATAAGGCATCAAAGTTGGAGTCCACTGTACTTAAGTGTTCATCCTTCGCATTTAGCAACTCTTAGACCAAGTGCCTACATGATTTAATAGGCAAGGAGTATCTAGGTGCTTGTCCTGCCCTCAGGAAATCACTATCAGTGAATTGAACCTGTTGACATGTTTCTAAAAGTCAATTAGTTAGCTTAGGGAACATTGCTTTCCCCATGAGTTTCTGGTGTTCATGGACAAAGTATAAAACCCTTGTGAAAACAAACTGGTGTAAGGCCCAAGGACAAATCTCTTTCCTGCATTCTGTGTCCATTCTTTGTCAGAGAGGGTGAACCAGTACCCTTTTCCAAGCTCTCCTAGTGCACATTGCCAGAAGTGGGGAGAGGCCATGCCAAAGATCTCTTTATTGTTAATTTAAGAAGGATTCAGAGTAGCTTGTTTTAGATTTTTGTACTCTTTATTTTTTATTAAATTTTGAATCTTCTCAGAAAGCAACTAGCTATTAATAATAGAGGGAATAGAAATGAATATGAATATGCTTGCAACACAAGGAAATATTTTTATGTAGTATCATTACTCTTAACATTTCTCCTCAGGAGTCCTAGCTCATAAGAGCTTTTATGATCTGTCGCAGGTGACCTCTGCAGCACCCTCTTTGCTAACCCATACTACCTGGGCCACTGAGTTCTTCATGCGCTCCAGTCCTCTGAATGTCACCATCATACCTGTTCCCCTAGTACAGTTCGCCACAAAGCCCCCACCTAAGTTTCAGCTTTGACATCACTATGTACAGGGAACTCTTCTGAAAAATGCCTGTCTGGTGTGTTCTCACAGTCTCTACTACTTCCTCATTCCTAGAAGCTCTCCTACTCCTTCCCAAGTGCTAGTGAATTGTATACGTGTCCCTAACTAGTCTAAAAACTTCTCAAAGAAGCCACATTTTTATTCAGCACCTAATTCAGTACCTGGAACAGAGCAGGTGCTCAATAAAAACTGAATGATGACTACACGATATATAATTGCTTGTGGCTCTTTTACCTATCTCATTCTGATGTCAGTGGAGAAAATAGATTTCTTGCTCTCATAGTTAGGACACAAACACCATAAAATTTGAACATGTAAAGAATTCTTAACCTAATTATTAGAAGGTATTATTTTAAGGTCACGTTTCATGGTCATATTTGTGTATTTGCCTATCTTGCTATTAATAAGGAACTCAGAGCATAGACATTTATTTAACATTTTTTGAGCACCCTCCATGTGTCAAGCACCATATGCATTTGGGCAGCTAAATATTTATCTTTAAATTTTTATGATACTTGGCATATTTGTAATGTCTTTTATAATAAACATAGTGATAACATTTTATAGCTTTTCCCAGTGAAAAAAGTAGTTTTTACATGTGTATATATAATTTCCTTGAATTCTGGCAACAAATCCCCATTTTAGATATCAGGAACCTGAGGCTAAGAGGTCAAAGAAGACATGAGATAAACATGACTGTCCAGAAGAGCTCACCTGATTAGATATTGTGCTTTAAGTTCATTTAAATTACTACCTCTTTCTGTTCACGCCCATTAAATAGTGAACCCATCAGTTGCAGTATATTTAATTATTATTTGGTTTTATATGTGTTCTAACATGAAAATCTTTAACTTGAAATTAAAAGGCAGCCTTTGATTTAACTATACAATGTTGAATAGATTCTAAAAACACTTAACATGAGTAAAGAGGGATTACTTCTTCCTAATGCATTGCTTTAGAGTTCGTAATGGTCTTTAGTGACATTCCTTGGACATGTAGCATATTGAATACTTGATCCCAAGATGAAACAAGTTTTTATTAATAAAGCAATTATCCTTAGTTGGCAAAATGTCCACAGTAACTGTTTATCCTGGTTCTACCACATACCAGTTGTGTTAGCATGGACAAAGTCCTTAATCTTTCTAAGTCCTTGTTTCTCATCAATAAGGTGGGGATAACAAGTATACCCACTTCACTGGAGGGCGGCGAGGAGCGAATGAGTTGCTGTGCTCAGAGAACAATGCATGGCTGTAGCAGGCTTTCGGTAGATATTAGTTGTTATTTTTGCTTTGGTTTCTGCTTATTTTTTTGGGGCTGGACTTACTGTCTATTGGATGGAAGGAGCTATGGTGACAATATTAGGATCTTTTGATTTGACAGTAGTGAGAAGGTGATGAGATCAAACCTAATAGTGGTGAGCTTCCTGCTCCAGTTGTTCTTTGTAATGAAGGTGGATCAGAAAGAACCTTTCAATGCTACTAATAATAGCAACAAGTAGTGTGGCAAATACCATTTACAGAGTGTTTACTATGGGTGAAGCACTATATTAAAAGCTCTCTCCTATTGTCCTGTCAGTCCTTCCGACAACACCGTGAAGTGTCATACTCCTGTTTTACAGATGAAGATGCTGAGGCTCACGCAGGCACGCGGGCTCCAGAGATCAGCCTCTGAAGCTCCTTGTGCTGCCCTTTACACTTTGAACAGAAGTGAGCAGAGTTACACGTGTGCAGATGCTTAACATAGAGATTGTCATATATGTAGCTGTTATGTTTGTTGAATGTAATTATAGATCAAATTTACTTTAAATCCCTTGAAATCCACTCTATGAAGCAAGTTCTTTCCTTTCCCCTAAATGTAAATTCAGGCAGGCTCCATGACTTGTCTGGATAATATATGTCCTATAGTGCTTATTGGGCAAAAACATAGGTTCAATTTAATAATTTGAATATTCAGGCCATGTGATATTTAATATTCTAAACTTTATTTAAAACCTCTCCCCTTGAGCTCTAAGCTCAGGCTTCCTGGAGGCAAGAAGCCTACCATGGGAAAAGGGTATTTGCTCTCCTGTCTCTTTCCCCACCTTGCCTTCAGCTCCTCAATCCTGTTTGCTAACATCAGATTCCAACTCCTCTGGGTTTGAATGGATGGAAAGGGAGTGGGAAGAGATAGGAACTTCCTTCCTTCAATACTAGAGTATTGATCTAGTATTTGGGATGTTATAGCTTTTTTTTTTTTTTTTTACTTTGATGCTTGAAAATTTTTTATTGATCGTATTTATCTGCAACAAAAATAGGTACATAAGTTGATTTTTTTTTAAAGTTTTTGAGGAGCACTTGGGTGGCTCACTTGGTTAAGCATCTGCCTTCAGCTCAGGTCATGATCCCAGAGTCCTGGGATTGAGCCCCATATCGGGCTCCCTGCTCAGCGGGGAATCCACTTCTCTCTCCAATCCAATCCTCTCCCTCTGAGGCTCCCCCTGCTTGTACTCTCTCTGTGTCTGTCTGTCTGTCTCTCTCTCTCTCTCTCTCTGTCAAATACATAAAAAATAAAATTAAAAAAAAAGCTTAAAAAAATTCTAAGTATAGTTGACACACAATGTTATATTAGTTTCAGGTGTACAACATAGTGATTTGACATGTTTACACATTACACTCCGCTCACCACAAATATAGCTTCCATCTGTCACAATACAATGCTATTACGACATCATTGACTGTATCTCTTATGCTGTGCCTGTTATTCCCATGACTTATTCATTACATGACTGGAAGGTTATATTTCCCACTCCCTTTCACGTATTTTTCTCATCCTTCCACTCCCCTCTCCTCTGGCAAACATCACTTCTCTGTATTGATAGGTCTGATTCTGCTTTTTGTTTATTCATTTAGTTTTTTTTATTCCAAATATAAATAGGCATATGTGCCTTTTAAACTTAGTGTTTTCATTTTCTTTACATAAATATCCAGTAGTGGAATTACTGGATCATATGATATTTTTATTTTTAAGTTTTTTAAAAACCTCTCTTGTGTTTTCCACACTGGCTATACCAATTTACATTCCCATGAACAGTACCTGAAGGTTCCCTTCTCTCCACATCTTTGCCAGCACTTGTTTCTTGTCTTTCTGATGTTAGCTATCCTGACAGTTATAAGGTGATCTTTCATTGTGGTTTTGATTTGCATTTCCCTGATGACTAGTGTTAAGCACCTTTTGGTGTGTCTGGTGGCCATCTTTGGAAAAATGTCTGTTCGGTTCCTCTGACCCTTTTTAAATCATATTGTTTGGTTTTCTTTGGTGTTGAGTTGTATGTATAAGTTCTTTTTATATTTTGGATATTAACCCCTTATTGGATATATCATTTCAGGTATCTTATTCTATTCAGTAGGTTGTCTTTTTGTTTTGTTGATGGTTTCCTTTGCTCTGCAAAAGCTTTTTATTTTGATGTAGTTCCAATAGTTTATTTTTTCTTTGTTTTCCTTTGCCTTAGATGACCTACCTAGACAAATATTGCTACAACCAATGTCAGAGAAATTGCTACCTTTGTTCTCCTAGGATTTTTATGGTTTCAGGTCTCACATTTAGGTGTTGAGTCCAGTTCGAGTTTATTTTTGTGTATGGTATTAGAAAGTGGTCCAGTTTCATTCTTTGGCATATAGCTGTCCCATTTTCAAAGCACCACTTATTGAAGAGACTGTCTTTTCTCATTGTATATTCTTACCTTCTTTGTCATAGATCGACTGTATAAAAATTTAAATGTTTTTATCGGTTATTTGTAGACACTCCCCTCTGCGTTTTTTTGTTTTGTTTTGTTTTTGAGGATAGAGAGCTCATGTGTGTGTGAGCAGTGTGTGAGTGTGGCAGGGGCAGGGGGGCGTGGTGCAGATTTTAATTGATGGTTTATCAGTCCAAATACATTCTTCTCCCTAATTTCTGACTTCAGAATGTAGATGTGGCATTTAAGAATTGTGTAACTGGTTCTCAGAATCCTGCTTTGGCAATTTCACATGCGGTCAACACCTCCTTTGGAATGTGTTCATTGTTGTCTTGGAGCTTCGCCAGGACTTCCATTTTAATATTCTATTGTGTATGTAATAATTCCAGATAAAATGGATTTCTGTGCCTTGTATCACTTTCTTCTCTTTTTGTCTTTCCTATTAGAACAACTGAAATGGAGGCCTATGGTGGGAGGAATAAAGGATTGCTCTATATCTCACCTATCAGGTAGAAACATGTTGAAGGAAACCACTGAATTAAGATAGCATAATCATTTATCTCCTAACATCATGCTGTGTTATTATTCCATCTGCTTGGGTTGGCCTGTTAACCTTCCTCTTTCGTGAATTTCCATATGGGGGATAGTTTGATGAAATAATTGTGTGCAGACTCTAGCACTGGACCATCTGGATCAAATCTAAGTTCCACCATTTTTTTTGGTTGTGTGTCATTGGGCAAGTCATTTAATCATTATGAACCTCAGTTGTCTCATGTGTAGAATGGGGATAATAGTACTTGCTTGCAGAGTTATGGTGAAATGAAATGAATTAACATATGCGTGGCTCTTAGAAAAATGCATGCCATATAGCAAGTGCTATGTGAGCAGGAGTTGTCATTATCATTATTATTACTACTACTGTTTATCCCTTAAGGTTCAGATTAATATCACCTACTTTATGTAGTCTTTTGGAACTGAAAATTACACAGGTTGTCCCAGTCAGAATAAGCCCGCTTTTAATTTGTTGCTTAGAACACTTTCTTTTTCTTTTTTTTAAAAAAGATTTTATTTATTTATTTGAGAGAGAGAGACAGTGAGAGAGGGAACACAAGCAGGGGGAGTGGCAGAGAGAGAAGCAGGCTCCCCGCAGAGTAGGGAACCCGATGCGGGGCTTGATCCCAGGATCCTGGGATCATGACCTGAGCCAAAGGCAAACGCTTAATAACTGAGTCACCCAGGCACCCCTTAAAACACTTGCTTTGCTTTACTATCACCCTGGTCACAGGGTAACAAGGTCAATGTTAGCCTGTCACCTTTGCCACTTGACAGTGACCGTTTCAAGGTCATGGTATTTCTTGGTGGGCACAGTGCTTAAATATAGTAGACATGGTCAGTGAACATTAGTTTCTTCCTCCTCTCATTTTTGTTGAATAGTTAAATCTAACTCTTACAATCTAAGCCAATTTATAATATTTAAAGAATATAAAGTAAGAATATTACTTTAAAAGTAGTGTGTAGAAGGCAAATAAATAAAAGCAATTAAGACCATTTTATAATTATTTATAATTATTAATAAAGTCTGCTATACATTTGCAGTTGATATTGGATCAAGAAAATATTTTGTCTTGGGGCACCTGGGTGGCTCAGTGGGTTAAAGCCTCTGCCTTCAGCTCAGGTCATGGTCTCAGGGTCCTGGGATCGAGCCCCGCATCAGGCTGTCTGCTCAGCAGGGAGCCTGCTTCCCCCTGCCTCTCTGCCTGCTTGTGATCTCTCTCTTTGTCAAATAAATAAATACAATCTTTAAAAAAAAAAAAAAAAGAAAATATTTTGTTTTGTACTTAAAGTAACAAAAGCCAAAATTTAACAAAATACTTCTTAAAAGAAATAGAACAGCAAAATATTTTGAATAAGAATTTCCTTAGTAACTGAGATACGTATTAGTGAAAAATGCGATTCTGGATTCAGTAGTTTATACATATTGTCATTTCTGGTTTAATAGAGATGGACAAGTCTGATATATGTCTGAAATGCTTTTTGGCAGTAGTGATAAGGTGAGCTTTGGCACAATCAGTGTAGCTTTCTCTCTTTCCAATAAATAAGTAAACAAATAAAATCTTAAAAAAAAGAAAGTGTTTTAAGGAAGTGTAGCTTCCTTCAAATACTGCTTTTTCTGGAAGAGCAAAGACTTTGAAAACACCACAACTAGTTATAACAAATGTGTTGTTTAGACAGGTTATGCCTCTTTTTATCTGTCTACCCCAAGGGACTTGGAACTTTACTATTCTCATACTCCCTCAGTCTCAGACCTGTCATCCAGTATAATGGTGTAGTTAAATGAATTGTACTTGGAAATGCTTTCACTTTAGTGAAGGTCATGAAGGTTTTAACATCTCACAGCCAAGTCTTGATAAGCCACTCACAGGTATATGATGCCCTTAATGTTAATGATTCTTGGGTGAAGAGGAGAGGTCAGGTGATTCTTGATCATAGGAAGCTTAGTTTAGTTCTTGTGAATTTTGATAGTTGTTTCAAAACAAAAGCTCTGAAGGCTAAGAACCATATTTATGAAAACATATTTACAAAACTATTAGAATGATTGGAATGCTTTTTTTTTTTTTTTCCTTCTCTAAATCTAATTTTTAAAACACCTCTTTTCTGACAGAAAAAGAGATTAGGACATTTTCCCTAATACTTAGCAACCTTGAAGAGCCGCCTATCCAACATCCCTCAGGAACCTGTAGCATTGCTCTCAAAAAAGTAATGGCAGTGTATCTGACTATTGCTTTCCTACACTAAAGCAAATAGACACTTCGGTTCCAGATTGTTCCTCAGTGAAGCACAGTAATATTTCTCAATAGGGATACTTTACAAAAGATGTCATTGAAGGGATCCAGTTTGGAAGTTAAAGCATTTACTCTGACCACTAGTGTTTTCCCCATCTAAGCTTAGCTTGCCAAGAGTTGGATATGGGGCAAGATCTCACTAAGAGTTCTTCACTCTACCGAAGCATAATTCTGTTTCCTATGGCAAACCACACTCCCTAAATTTCAAACCAAATAAATGGTGATCTTTTGAAATCCATTTTACAGTTATTAATAAATCTCACAATACTATCCATGCTTAAAATATGAAGTGATATTTTGATACCCTCACATATCATTTTAAATATCCTGAGTGTCCTACAATATTTTGAGGATTTGTTGATAAGAATTAGGTAAGGAACAGAAAATAACTAGAAAAGATATTAGTCAAAGTAAGATCTCAAAATTTAGCATAAACACTTGAGTAACTATTATTATTCATGTAAATTATTTATAAGCCTTTTTCAGCATTTGCAAATGTGTCTGCCAAATATTTTCTAAGTAGTGTTTCCCTCTGAAATTCCTTGTTACTACTCCAAGATATCTGTTCTTAGGGGTGGGAATATTTGAGATCATAGCTGAGGGTTACATAGGATATCTCTATAATTACTTCTGTTTTCTAACTCATTTGTCTTCATGACCATAACCAGAGGCTATAGAATAAAGGTTCAGTAAGTATCTCTCAATACTGTGGGAGTTGTAATTTTTTTTTACAAAAAGCATTTTATTAAAACATATTGCCAGACAAATAGACTGTCTTTCCACATCAGTGGCTTTTTAGAACTGCTTCAGTTGTTAATCAGCAAAGATTCATTAACAGGATGATAAAAAAAAAAAAAAAAAAACACACTCAAGAATGAATCACTTTCAGTTACCTTTTATTTCTTTTGGTCAGTGAAAGTGATATTGATCTCAAAAACTTAAAAACTGGACACACACACACACACACATGGATTTAAATTTGAATAGGATTGCCCTGTGGCAGGTGCATTGCAACTGCAGGAACAAAAGCTTAGGTCAGGGCTTTGTATCAGACTGGTGGTAGTTTATTCCATTAGCTGGTGTGACAGTGACTTGCGCTATCATCTTTGCTTGGAGGAGAATGTTTACACACATACGTAATTTCTGTCCCTATTGGTGAATTACCTCAGTGTCCTTACTCTAATATCGTTTGACATCGCCATTTATGGTCCAGTGACCAAGGTTTCAGACTATAGTGTATGGCCCATTTTATTATCTTTTTTATTTATAAAAGACTATTTTTTAGCTTAGAGTTGGTGTATCTGTTTTAGAAAATGCAATGCAATATCCTAGGTACAAGGAAGGCTTGATTAGGACACAGAGCTGGAGAGAGCTTTGCCTGATCATTTTTTCCCATCCCGGTTATACCAAACTCCAGATTTTTGTGGCCTAAGAAGCATGATAGTAAAGAATGAAGAACTTTTGTTTTCAGAAACTTGCTTTGCTCACACATTCCTCTGCTTCACAACACCACCCTATACTCCTAGCATTTATCTTCAAACCATCCCAGTTGGTAATTCATAGGAAAAGCTGGCTGAGTTAGGATCTCCTCTCTTGTCATTCTAAGAAAGGCTTAGAAGACAAGCCTCGATTTCCTGCCAGAAAGAATGACAAATGTTTTAAGTTTGCCTTTTAAACTCTTAACATTTTCCATAGAAACAAAAGTTTGACTAGATTTTCACATTGATCATGAATTATGACATCTATTTTCCAAACAAACAAAAATAGATCCAACTATATGTAGAGGATGGATTATATGACTTCTTAGTTTTCATTTTTTTGAAGATTTTATTTATTTATTTTAGAAAGAAATAGAGCATGAGGGGGGTGGGAGGGAGCGAGAGGGAAAGAGAGACTCCCAAGCGACTCCATGCTGAGCGCCGAGCCTGACGTAGGGCTCAGTCTCATGATCCTGAGATCATGACCTGAGCTGAAATCAAGAGTCAGACTTTAACTGATGGAGGCACCTAGGCACTCCCTTAATTTTCATCTTCTAGAGAAAATATTTATGTGAATTGAGTAAATTGGTTTTAAAGTCAGCAAGATCTGTTGGGATTCTGACTTTAACGCTTACTACCTTTATGACTTCTGGCAAGTTCCTAACCTTCCTTGCACCTAGTTTCTCATTTTTCAAAACAGGTGATAAACATCTTAATGACTTATTTTTGAGAATTAAATAAGATCATGAGCATGAAGTGCTTATTTGGAGCCCAGCACATAATGGGTAGTAAATAAGTATTAGTTACTTAAATCCTACTATTACTGATGTAATTCTTGATGTTGCTCCTACTGCTATATTTGTATTAATACTTGTTATTAGTCCACTCCACTATTCAAAACCCTTCAGACGAGATTGGGCACGTTCAGGGTGGTATGGCTGTAGACTTCAAAACGCTTTAGATTTTCCATTGCTCCAACCCCACCCTATTTTTAGTTGACTATTGCCCTTACCTATGCTTTTCTAAATATTCCAAAATATGTTTGTATTTCATCCTGGAATTTACTCCTGCTTCTCACTTATTAAAATCTTACTTATCTTGAAAGTGCCAGCTCAAATGTGTTTTCTCACTAAATCTTTATCAGTGTACCCAGTTAAAATCAGTCCTCCACACAGCTATGCTCTCAAATCCCTTGGTTTTCACCTTTATTATAACACTTTAATTCATTCTTATCTTATGGCTGTCTACAACTCTCTCTCTCTCCTTGTAAGGTATTTGAAATACTTTCTTGCTTATCTTTATCTTCTCTTCCTACATATAATCCTCACAATGAGCACATGTCTTTTCCACATGGCCACAATTCAATCAATATTTGTTGAATTAAATTGTTATACAGAATTCTCTGGTTCTTTGCTAATAAAATGAAACTTGGTCATATAGATAACTCTCAGGCAAGATGAGACACTGAAATATTCTCTAAATAATCAATTCACATTCAACATGTTTTAGAATTGTTTTTATCATATTCTGTTCTTTCACTAGTTGGTCACCCATAGATGGTATATTAGTTGGCCAGGGCTGCCTTAACAAAACACCACAGACTGGGTGCCTTAAACAGAAATTTATTTTCTCCTGCACTGGGAGGCTAGAAGCATAAGATAAAGATGCCGGCAGTGTTGGTTTCCTCTGAAGCATCTCTCCTTGGCTTGCAGATGGCTGCCCTCTTGTTGCTTTGTCACAAGCTTGTCCATCGGTGCATGTGTACCCCTGGTGTCTGTCTGTCCTAGTCTCCTCTTAGAAGGATACTGGTCAGGTTGGATTGGGGCCCATCCTAAGAGCCTTATTTTAAGTTAATCACCTCTTTCAAGCCCCTGTATCCAAATACAGTCACATTCTGAGGTACCAAGTGTTAAGACTTCATAGGAATTTTGAGGGAACATAGTTAATTCCATAACAAATGACAACTCATTTTTTTTTTAAGATTTTATTCATTTATTTGACAGAGAGAGAGAGATCACAAGTAGGCGGAGAGAGAGGGGGAAGCAGGCTCCCCGCTGAGCAGAGAGCCCGATGCGGGGCTCGATCCCAGGACCCTGAGATCATGACCTGAGCCGAAGGCAGAGGCTTAACCCACTGAGCCACCCAGGCGCCCCGACAACTCATTTTTAACCAGGACTTTTGATTAACATGAGAACCTCATTTCCTGATAGTCCCCCTCAAAATAATATAATATATAGTCCTATAATTCCTCACAAATGAAATCTTCAAGTCATAGAAGAGAATACCTGTGGAATACTTCGTATTGCTTATTAGTGAGCAAAATCCCCTTGTATTCTTCATTTCCTATTACTTCTTACGGTTTTTATTGTGGATATTTTCATTGGATAAACTATTTGCAATAATCAGTAATATTACCAGTGACAATAATATTAAAAATGGCTGGCCTTAACTTCATATCTGCCATATACTATCGAAGCACTTCACAACGCATAATTTCATTTAGTCAGTGTAACTACTCTAAAAAAATCTGAGACCTAGGGAGGTGTGAAGTTTCCCAAGGCCAAACACATAGAAAGGGATGCTGTCTGTTCCTTTCATCTTGTCTCTGGTATGGGTCCAAGTCTGTTTGATGCTCAAACCCATGTAGTTGACCAATATACTGGGCTGCCACTCAGGACACCAGAAATAGGATGGGTATAGGGTGGTGATTCCTTTGGAAGAAAAGTCAGAGAATGCTTCCTGAAGTTGACCTGGTAAAACAAACGCTACTTTTGCATGTCGTGTATTAATTTTAATGGTGCCTAGGGGCCAGAGGCCATTGAGAGAAAGAAGGGCTAAACCCTCCCAAAGCATCACTAGGTTCTACAGTTGCTAACAGTCCACAATCACAAAGGGAAAGAAGTTTGTGTTCCAACATGTCTGTGAATGAAAAGTCATTTTTGAATTCCACCTATTCTGGAAAAACAGAGTGGCAAAAATCCAAAAAAATTTCTTTGCTATTTTAAAGTAGTAGTCATAGCCACTAAGTGAAGTGCATTTATAAGATTTCAGAAATATTCAGCATAAATACTGCATTTCCAAGAGTCATATTCCAGTGAATGTAAGACAGCTCACCTAAGAACAGAAGAGCCACAAGCTCAGCTCCACCCTGTGGTTGCAGCCAGTATCATAATCTCAACCAATAATAATAGAGCAAAGACTACATCTTATGTTTCAAAATTTAAATTTTTCTAGTACATGTGCATAAATAATTCTGGGGCTTTACTAAATTATTTTAATAACACTGGCATAGCCATTTTTACTTGGAAAACCTCAAAGAATCATGACAACATTCCTGTATAGTGGTGAACTGTTCCATTATTGTTTATTTTCTTGGTTTAGCTCATCCCTCCAGTCCTCTTTTACTTCTTTTACTGTTAAAACAGCCTTGAAAAAGAATGATTACCTTCTACATAAATGTTTTGTTAGAAAAATTACCAGACCCAACTGGGGGTCTAACTCTATCCTTAGCTGACTTTTTTTTTTTTTTTTTTTAAGAATTTATTTATTAGAGAGAAAGAGAACATGAGCTAGGGGGTGGGTTGGGGCAGAACAAGGGGGAGAAGCAGATTCCCCATTGAGCAGGGATCCCAATGTGGGGCTCCATCCAGGACTCCAGGATCATGACCTGAGCCAAAGGCAGACACTTAACTGACTGAGCCACCCAAGTGTCCCCTTAGCTGACTTGCTAGAATAAAATAGAGTGTAAGTTTGTTTCATCATCCTGTTAAGAGGCACACCTTAATTCCATTTGGGTATCTCCTAAAATTTTGTTTATAATCTCTCATTTTTGATTTATTAATGGTCCTTTGCTATGATTCCCCTATGAATTTGATCCAGTCACAATGACCTGCTCATGCCCCTCTCAGCTAATTTCCCAGACATCATGAGATTTCCAGGATTTTAGTTGGAGTGCATCTGGTCATCCAAAATTGTGATTTTTAGACTTCAAACACTGAGATGTAAAATAACTCTTGAGTTTTACAGCTGTCAGAAGTGAGAACATATTGAATCGGTTTAAGCCAAAAATATTTCATCTCCAATTTGATTTACTGGATATTTTGGCTAGAAGTGCAGAAATGCCATAAATAGTGATTTACAGTGTAACTACATAAAAGAGTGCCATAATTCAGAACTATAGGATAGAGCATGTGATGAACTCTTGTTATTGTAATATGGCCAAATGAACAGCTTCTTCTCACTTAAAGCTGTTTGTTTTCTATGAAGATCACAGATGAAGGTCATTTGATGATGCAAATGACATTCTGCTTGTTTGATCATTCCTTCCAAGATGTTCAAGCAGAATAAAGCATCTTGTATCCTTCTGACACACAGGCAAGGCTATACTTACAAGCATCCCAGACTTAAAAGAATTTCCTGTTAGTTTGTGCAGTTGCCAAATGGAAAAATATTAAGATATATTTTTAGAAGTAAATTTTTGTATTCAAATAATGGGTCGAATTGCTTCTTTCCCCCAGAGCACTATTACTTCATTCGTAAAAACTACAGTTTTAAATTACATATGTTTTTAAATTTCCTGATTAATTGCCTCTAATACTTGGTTTTGTTATATGAATAATTAAAACTAGTGGAAGTAAGCCTTACTGCTTATTGCCTTGAAATACCCATTCCTGAAGTTAGGGGGCTCCAAATATCGCCTTCATGTTCATCAATTTCTGTGTTGACTCATTGATGGATCATAGGTCCATGTCAGATGGCACACAAGAGTTGTAGACTCTTTCTCCATTCCTATCCTTGCTCTTTCCCCTCATGTCCAGTCCAGTGTTTGCCTGGGTTCAGATCCTAATATCTTTATTTTGGACCTCTCATCCTTAACTTTCTGACCTATGTCATTAGTCATTTGTCCTTCAGTGTTTTTGTCCTTCAGTGTTTCCTAAGGCAGACTTTTCCTAAATCAGTGTGTTCTGGTGTACAGGCAGTGAATGAATTGGAATGGGTGATAGGTGTGTCTGGGATGTTTATCAAACAGTAGGTGACCCTTGATCCAGTCATTGAGAGCTTCAGGGAGCCTCATTTCTTTATTCCTGTGTGCCACACAAATATTAGCATTTTTAATGTGTGCCCTGACTCCCCTAGCGTCCTTACGCCTGTCCTTTTGTTATTGCTGCCTCTGGCTTTTTCATGTAAATATCTGAGCTGACCTAATGTCTGCACTGGACGATTCCATTTAGGTATGGAACCATACCCAGGTAGATCTGCCTTCTATTTTGGGCCCCTTCTCTCCCAGCCTGATGGAGGGATTCAGGACCATAACCTCGTAGCTCTGAGGCTCCCACACTCTCTTACTCCCTCTATTCCCCTTCACACTCTTGAAGCACTTCAATCACTGCCACCTCTTTCTTATAAACTTAAAATATTACCACTCTCCTCCCTTTCCACACAGTCTAACTTCCAAGTGCATCAATTTTAGCCCTGTCACCTCCCTGGTTCTATCCATTCTGTCATACTTCTCTGTCAACTTCTAGCTTTGAATTAAGCCTGCCATCCACTTTTTGGTTCCTATACCAGCACTGTTGAGTGCCACTATAGAAAATTAAACCACTGAAGCAAATTGGTACAACTAACCAAAATCTGTCATATCCTCTTCATTTGGGACAGTGCCAGCTGTTTCCATGTATCCCTATTTAATTCCCTAATCAAGTACGAGTTTGACCCAAATATCCACCACTCTTTTCACAATCCCTACTTTATCCCTAACCCTTCTAAAATGATGGCATCACTGCTACTTCACTGAGAAATTGGAAGCATAAAAGCCCTCAGACTTCCTATTTCTTTGCTAATGATCATGCCTGCATTCACTCTTCTTACCTATTTATGTAGATATAGAGGTAAAAGGTACAGATCACCACCATATATCAGAAACCTCAGTGTTATTCTTGACTCTTCTTTTCAACTCACTCCCTACATTTACTCCTTCTGTAGATAGAGAAGACTTTGCTCTGGTCTTAGACTGATTTGTCCATCTCTGATCGAGAACTCATTCCTTTGTCCCAGGGACCAGATTTTATCAATCACCCCCCCCCCTTTTTTTTTTTTTTGGCCTTTTCAATTAATTCTGCCTTTTGGCTTTTTACCCAGCACATGAACCTGCTCAGATCTCTCCCAATTTATGAAAAAGTTCTCAATATTTCCTTCTTAGATTTATCTATTAGTAATCCCTGTTCTTTGCCATTCTCTTTGGAAAAAGACATTAGTCTTCAACATCTTCATGGCTTCATCATGCATTTGCCCCTCAATGCATTCCAATTTACCACCAAAACTCCACAGAAGTTGTTTTTTTAGGGTTTTATTTTTAAGTAATCTCTACATGCAATGTGGAGTTCGAACTCACAACCCAGAGATCAGGAGTCACATGCTCTACCGACTGAGCCAGCCAGGCACCCCTCCATAGAAGTTATTCTTGCTAAGATTTTTAATGACTTTCTAATTGCCAAATCCAGTAATCACTACTGTAAATTATGTCCTCCTTGACATGCTCTATGCATTTGGTTTGACAGGACACTACTGTCTCGGTTGTTTGTTCATTTAGTTAACAAATGTTGACCTGTTGTATCCCAGGTAGTGTAATAGGTGCCCTGAATACACAAAATGACAAGCAATATAGACATCATGTCTGCCCTTTGAGAGCTTACCTATGTATTGTTTATATTTTAGACTGTGCCTTTCTAGTCTATTTAGATGTTTCCTCACCTTTCAAATAAACCCTTAGATGTTGTTGGTCATTCGGATTCCCTCTTCTGTCTTCTTATACATTCCAGGTCTCCTAAAAGTTTAAGTAAAAGTTTGGGTAAGTTTACCCAAATCTTCAGCAGCTTCTATTTCTCATGTTCTAATGACTCTCAAATGTGTCTTTATTCCAGACATCTATCATAAGCTTTAATTCCATACTTCTAAATACTTACTACTTATCCAGTTTCCATTTTCAATGACTGGCACCACACCACTGTATGCTAGAACTTCAGGAATGATCTTAGACTCTTTACCTGCTCCCTCTCATTTTAAATCACATCTCATCAGTCAAGATATTCTACAGATTATGAATCTTTTATCCTTAACATTTCTAACAGCCATTTTCTCTTCCCAGAATTGATCATTCCTTTCTTTGATAATATTAACATCAGAAATACTGGGATTTTAAAAAATGACTACACTGGCATAACACTGAAAACATGAAACAATATTTTTACCCTTCTCAGACCTTTGCATTTATTTTGACATTTGGTAACCTTTAATCAGGTTGGCAATATTAATTACCTTAGAGACTATCTTTTAGGAGTTGGATAAGTAAGTTCACAACAAGCAGATATGGTGTTCTTAGTAAATAATAACAGTACCCTGAAGTAAGTTTAAAATTGTACTTTTTTCCCCCCAGTCTGAGATATAATCAGACATTTACTTTCTGTTCACCTGAAACATTACTAGAAACCATTTAACAGTCTCCTCTAAGCCAACCAACTGTTGAAAATAATGTATTTGATGAGGTGTTGGAGGTTTTTTAGCCAACTTTTGATTATCTTGGTAATGGATCAGCATGGATGAAAGACAGTCACAGATCATTTTAAACTGTCTTTTTAGCCAGTAGCTAGAAATTCGTTGATCACTAAATCCCTCATGACGCATGCTAATAAAGAGCAGGAAGTGTGTGCCTAGTTGAATCTCCTTTTAGTTCTCTATTATTTCCAATGGAAATTATAATAATGAACTGATTATGTATAAAAGTAACTACTGACTTTCTATCAGTAGATTATAAAGTAAGTTGGCTTTTTTTTTTAGGTAGAAGAAATTGGATCTGGTCTAAGTAAATGCTTTACTGAAAGTTTTCTTAGATTTGGCATGTGCTGTGGAATCAGGGTAAACGGTAGTAAGTACCCAAGTGTAAAATGCAGGGCGGAGGGGCAGTGTTAGGCAAAGAGGATGAAGCAAGAATCTCAATTACCTCCCAAACTGGTTAATTAACTTAAAGATGATTCTCACCAGTACTTAATTTTTTCCCCAAGAGTCCTCTGAGTTTACTTTTCTTGATAGTCTTACTTCCTTTGCTTTTCCTTGAAAAAAGCAATTTATTCTTAGTCTAGCAAAACCAAGTGGAAAGAAATCAAGTGAATAGAAATTGACATTTGGAACACAAAAACTTGACAAACTGGGTCAAAGTTAATTGCTTAATGAATAGCTTACCATGTGGTCTAATGTTCGGTGTCGTCACCTGAGTTCTGGTAGGAACAGTGTGAGGGGAGCATTGCCACAGTAGTAGTTCTCCATGATCGTGAATTCATCACATAACAAATGGTTAGGATAAGTCTCTTAGCAATTAAGATGAGAACTTTATTTCTGAGAATAATTTATAGTTTCACATTGCATTGAAAAGTTGCACTATTTAATAGATGTGATAATACTGTAAGAGAAATTTAGAAATGTTAAAAAGAGTGATATTCCTAAGAGAAATTATTCAACCTGAAGTAACTTAGCCTTGGTTTTTCTTATTCTGCCATCTAAAGGTTGTTATTAACACATTAAACTGGTGATTTTCCCACTACACACATTTAACGAATACAGTTACTTTGACTCTTTTCCTTAGAAATTATAAAACCAATTGAGAATATTAGGAATTTGATGAGGTGACACTTAAAATCTTAAAAAAAAATAGCCCTTTTGAGAGCAATTAGAAAACTGTCCTTTTCTATTTAATTAGAATTCAGTAAGATTTTGACCATATTATGTGTTTTATTTTGAAACTTGGTCATTATATGAGCAGTAGTCATCACACAAAGACTTATTTGAAAACATCAAAGTTATTTTCTAAACACAGTATTTTGATGATATTTTTAATTTCTTTGCACCCCATTGCTTCTCATAGTTCATACTTCTACAAAATTATTTCTATAAGGCCAACTGATTTTATATTGATCTATTTTAAAATATGAATGAGCTACACACTGAGGTTTTGAAACACCTAAGTAAAAGGAATTATCTCTGGGGGATGGATGTGTGAGGAAGTGAAGCAGAAATTATGCTGGCAAAACTAGGGAATTCTGGACATTTATTTCTAAATATAACCATATATAAAAAGGAGGAGGAGGAGAAACACTTCCTAACTCATTTGAGAAGGCAGTAATTAATTGATTTCAAAACTAGACAAAAACCCTAAATGGAAAGAAAACTACAGGCCAATATTCCTACAAACAAAATCCTTACCAAAATATTAGCAGATTGAATCCAACAGTATATTTTTTAAAAGGATAATATATCATGACCAAGTGGAGGTTATTTCAGAAATGCAGCGTTGTTTAACTTTCAAATGTCAATCAGTGTAAATTATCATACTAACATAATGAAGGAGCAGAACCAATTACCTAAATTGATGCAGAAAAAGCATTTGACAAAATCGAACATCCATAATAAAAATTCTGAGTAAACTAGGAATATAAGGGAACTTCATTATTCTGAGAAACATTATCTATGAAATCCTACAGTAACTACATAGTTAATCACAATGCTTTCCTAAATCATAAAGAATATCATAACCATAAAGCATCAAAATGCTTCCTCTTTGAGATAGGAAATAAAGCATGGTTAACTGATCTGACCACTTTTTCAGTGTTGTACTGAGGTCCTAGACAGTACAATACTACCAAAAAAAAAAAAGCATACAGATTAGTAAGTAAAAAAGTAAAATTTTTTTTCATTGTGTTATGTTAGTCACCATAAAATACATCATTAGTTTTTGATGTAGTGTTCCAAGATTCATTGTTTATGTACAACACTCAGTGCTCCACAACATGATTGTATGTATATAAAATATTAAGGTATGTATGAAAACACTACTAGAACTAATATGCAAGTTTAATAAGGTTGAAGAATATAAGGCCAGTATTCAAAAAAATCAGTTGTGCCTGTACACTGGGAATGAACAATTGGAATTTAGAATTTTAAAATATTATTTACAATAACATCAAAACCATGAAATACTCAGGGATAAATTTAGTAAAATATGCACATCACTTACACCCTGGAAACTACAAAATGCTGTTGAAATAAATTAAAGAAGACCTAAGTAAATAGAAAAATATACAATGTCCTTGGAAACTCACTATTGTTATGGTGGCAGTTATCCATAACTTAATTTACAGATTCAATGAAATCCCAGTCACTCTGGTTGTAATATTTATGATTAGCATTGGCTATTTTCCTGAAAGGATTATCTATGATATATTTAGCACTTTTTATTTATAAGTAATTGCTGAATCACAAATTTCTGTTAATGTGTAATACACATGCACACGTATACACTTATGTGTATTAAATCCAAATAAGATGTGAGCTGGAAAGAATGCAGATTTTTGTTTTAAAGTTAATCATACATGCTGTATTTCAATGCAACTTTAAAACTTAGGAACCTTATAGCAACACAGTTTATTTGACCATGTAGATAAAGGAAATGAGTTAGACCAGCACACCATAATAGGAGATGTTGGAAAAGCCTGGGTTTAAATCCTTATTTCCATTTGTGTTGTCTTTTGAAGTTTATCTAGTGTCTTTAATCTTCTAATTTCACGTCTACAAAATGGGATTAATCACTCCTTTGACATCATGTTTTACCCAGACTTAATGTGATAATGTACATAAAGCATTTTAAATAGTGCCTTACTTTTAGTAAGCAGTAAATAGTTGGTAGCTTTTTTATTGATAATGATCATAATCTATTAAAGGCAGTAAATACTATATACTACATTATATACTACAGAAAATAACCAGCGTTTGCTGCAATTAATTTATAAAAACCATAGTATGATAGAATAAAGCACATAACTTTCTCACATGAATTTGGTAATGAATGATTATTTCATTCCCGTTCGAGATAGCCTCAAGATGGCCTCAAGTTTATCAGAAGTGTAACATACATCATAAAACAGATTGGTTAATTATAGTACTTCATAACAATTTAGATTTGTTAGAAATAATAGATTTGCTTTTTTAAAAAACTGTTTCAAGGCCTATAAAATGGATGCAAACATTTTGTAAATATTCCTTTGACATTACATTTCTCTTGTCCGAAATTGAACATACACAAAATTAAATTATACATCTGTATCAGTATATAGAAGTACTAATATGCTGGCCATACTAAACAAACATTTACTACTGAATCTGCTTTATTCTTAGAATTAATGGGTGGGCCTTTGTTTTTGCTTTTTTGTTGTTGTTGTTCTTGTAGGTTTTGTTTTAGATGTAGAAAGAAGTAGAGGCTGAAATAAATGACCAAGTAAGAAAGTCTAGTATCCAATAAATATTGCAGTCTCAAGTTAGAGTTAAAGTAAGTCCATCAACACTGAGAGTCTCCAATAAGGGAAAAGGTAACCTAAGAGGTAGTGATGCAAGGAATTGGAGATGAGGGGATTGGGGAAATAATTCTAGTAATCCAGGCTGACAGGTGGTTATTGACCAGGAGACCCATTCATGAGTAATGTCTGAATACTGGACAATTTTGTGCCAATCTTCATGAGGGATATGAGACTTGCAGTAGTTAAGACCTGTATATTTAGAAATATGGGATTCACCAAAGTAAGGTGACATCTACAAGGCTCAACAAGTCTACAAGTGGACAAGTGTATGGAAGGGTGTGGGTTTGTGTAGGAATGGAGAGAGGAGTGGTTCTTAGAAAAGTGACCAAAGCTGAAGCTTCAGTGCTGTGGATTAGAGCTCTTGGATTCAAAGGGCTTCAATCAGGAGGACACTGAGGAAATCAACCCTGGGGTGCCTGGTCCAGGTCAAGCTGGAAGCAAAAGAGGCTTGGGAGTGTATTCGTTTTCTATCATGTATAACAACCTACCACAAAGCTCATATTTTGAAACAAGTCCTATTTATTATCTCACAGTTCTGTGGGTCAGGAATCATGACCGACTTAGTTGGATCCTCTGTTCAAGGCCTCTCAAATAATCAAAGTGTTCTCTGGGCTGTGGTATTATCTGGAGGCTCGACCGGGGAATAATCAGTTTCCAAGCTCCTTCAGGTTATTGGCAGAATTCATTTCTCTGTGGCTGTAAAACTGAGGCCTTTGGCTTTTTACTGGATATCAACTGTTTGCCCTGACTGGATCATAGAGGTTACTTTTAGTTCCCCAATATGTGGTCCTCTCTGTTGGCGTGCGCACGTGTGTGTGTGTGTTTAAGATTTCATTTATTTGACAGAAAGAGCATAAGCGGGGAACAGCAGGCAGAGGGAGAGGAAGGAGGAGGCTCCCCGCTAAGCAGGGAACCCCACGTGGGACTTGATCCCAGGACCCTGGGATCATGAGCTGAGCTGGAGACAGACGCTTAACCGACTGAGCCCCCTAGGGACCCTTGTTGGCAGTTCATAGTAAGGCTGTTTGCTACTTTGGGACCAACAGGAAAATTCGTCACACTCCAGCATGCTAAGACAGAGTCTCATATACATAGTGTAATGTAATCATAGAAGTGACATCCCATCACTGTTTCCACATTCCCTACATTAGAATCAGTCACAGGTTCCACCTGCACTCAAGGGGAGGGAGGCTGCTCAGTGCGGGGAGATTATGGATGTCATCTCAGAATTCCTCCTACCACATGGAGTAAGCTCAGTGATGTTCCTAGGAGTAGGAAGCCCTAGGTCTTCATATGTGACTTAAGAGTTTGGGTCCCATTAAATGGGTTATTAGAAAAGATAGGTACTTCAAAACTCAATTGGGACTGGTACAAGTCTAGGGCAGAATCATTTCTACAACTGGTATCATCTCTGAAACAATAGAAAGAAGCTTGGGAGAACTGAGGCCAGGAAAAACAATAGGAAGTGGAAGGGTTATGGGGATGGGTAAATGTAATTTTCTCAGTGGATACCAATTTTCATCACCTTGGTATCAGACCACATCAAGGCCACCATGAATAAGGGCTTTTAAATCCTCTCACCTTCACTGCCAGTCTGTTTGACACTTTGCTGACAGCTGTCACACCATCTCACCCTTTGCTGGAAATTCATCAAAATAATTACCATGTCATTAACATTTACTTAAAAAGTGGAAATTCAAAATATTCTCAAAGTAGATGAGATGGACACAAGGCCATAGACTATCAAGGCATGTGATGGTATCTTTCTCTGCTTTGATATTTGTGAAAACCTTTGAATGAATTGCAACATTATAACTTTGAATTAGTCAACATCTTAAGATGAGAAGGGTGTAGTGGAAAGGTGAGAACTGAATACTGGATACAGCGTGCATTAGTTGTAGTTAAATTTAACTATATATAACAGACCATCCATTTGGCTTTCTCCTACTCCTAAAAAAATCCAGAACACCTTCTGTCTTTCAGCCCTGTCATCCTCAGAGCACAACTTTTAAAGACAACTGAAGTTTCTATGTCAGTTTCTTCGGCTACTGAGTTTCTGATGCCAGCCGTTACTCCTGAATTCTAGAAAGGATGAAAGGGGAAGGCAGTGGGAGGTAGGGGAAAGAGTATCCTCCCAGTCCCCTCTTAAAGATCCTTTGTGGAAGTTCCACCCATTAGCTTCCATTTTTATATCACTGGCCAATCTTGTAACAAGAGAGGCTTGGAAATGCAGTCTTTACTGGTTGCCATAGGAAGAAAATCAGGATTGTTGTAATAAAAAAAAAAGTTGGTTATGCAACTAGCAATCTCTCCTACATACTACAAACTATGATCTTGTAGTAGTGTCTAAACTGGGGAAAGGATTATCTGTCCATCTGTCCATCCATCCATCCATCCGTTCTTTCACAATTCTGTATTTTAAAGGTTGAGTTACAATGAAATAGTACAATTTATGTATTTAGGGTAACTACTTTGTGTTTTTAATAAGAGACAATATTCGCAGGACGCCTGGGTAGCTCAGTCAGTTAAGCGTCTCCCTTCGGCTCAGGTCATGATCCCAGGGTCCTGGGGTCGAGTCCTACATTAGGCTCCTTGCTCAGTGGGGAGCCAGCTTCTCCCTCTGCCTGCCATTCCCTCTGCTTGTGCGCGCGCGCTCTCTGTCAAATAAATAAATAAAATCTTTAAAAGAAAAGACAATATTAGCCTTATGTTGTATATGGAGACATATTAGTATCTCAAGACTACATAATAACTAAACCTATTTATTTTATTGGGTGGCATGTAGAGATGATGGATTTCTCTTTGCAGAGAAAATGTCATCTTTGTTAGGTACTTTCCTAACACCTTATTTTCAGTGTTTTTTGCAGTTATATATTGGCTTTTCCTGTCAGTACATAGAGCCAGTGATGTTTAACTATGGAGAGTTTGGATAGGAACTTCTGTGCATCTTCCCTTGTGTTTAATTCCCAGGTCATGCCACTTCCTCGTGGAATTTGAACAAGGAATTCTTCAAATGCAAATAGCTGATGACTTATAATAGTGAAAGGCATTTTTTAAAATAACAAATACTTTAACAGAGATTAACGTATAGTGGCATGTACAATTAGCTCCGGTATTTTAACAGCAAAATATTTAGGCCTCCCAAATTATTAAATAGAAAACTTTTGTGTGTACACTGTACAAGGACAATGACATGCTTTTTTTTTTTTTTATCAGTTTCCTTCCAAATAATATTCACAAGGAACTCCAAATCAGTCTTTTGAAATAATTTCATAAGAATTATCTCTGTGGTCAGTTTTAGTGAAAATTCTGAACCATCAAATAGCATTTTAAGCCAAAAAGTATTTTGTGACAGTTTTTTTTTTTTTTAAAGATTTTATTTATTTGGCAGAGAGAGATCACAAGTAGGCAGAGAGGCAGGCAGAGAGAGAGGGGGAAGCAGGCTCTCCACTGAGCAGAGAGCCCGATGCGGGGCTCGATCCCAGGACCCTGAGATCATGACCTGAGCCGAAGGCAGAGGCTTTAACCCACTGAGCCACCCAGACACCCCTTATGATAGTTCTATTGGAGTTTAGTTTCAAGTATCCGGTGAGATAAATAAGCCATTTCTTTAAAGTAATAACATTTCGTATAAAGTTAATACTTTTTTAGGCTCTCCTGTGTTTGTGGTTATGTTGGTACAGATGCCCTAATCCATGTACTTCAATCCACTCTGATTCTATCCCTATCTGCTCTTGCCCCTGACAGGTTTCCATTTTGGCTGTAATCACAAAATACTTGTGAAATATTTAGCTAAAATCAAGATACATGTAGTCTAGAACACTCGTCTGATTTACGGTCTGAAACCTTGTCACAAAGAAATTGAAGTTGATTTGGCATAACTACTTGGCAGCAAACTTGTACTTGCTTCTGGTTGATTTCATTTCCCCAAGAGCTCACTGACCGTCTGCATGACAAACTTCAAACAAGTTTCAACCTTTAAACCTTTTTGGATGTCTACTGGTTTTCTGGTCTCCCTCAGGCTTTACTGCTGTCTATTAGGCATCTTCCCTTGCATGTTCCTCCAGTGTTTCGAATGTAATACATATAAAATGGAACTCACGTCAGTGCCATATCTGCCTTCTGTCTAATTACCTATGATACTACCTCTTAGCTAATGACCCAGTTACCCTCCCAGTCTCCCCAAATCAAATTCTTGGAGTATAGTCTTTGTCCCCTACTTCTGATCACCTTTTTAATGCATGTTTTTATTTGTCCCTTTTCTCTCAACCCATGGTCATTATCTCAATGCATGTGTAATATTCTCTTACATGACGATTATAGTCAACTTCTCACTGCTCTTTTACTCTCTCATCGACCCTACACATGCCTGCCAGATTAATTTTCCCGAAGCACAGCTTATGTCATTCACTACTTAGCAATCTGCATGGCTCCCCATTAACTAATGAATAAGATCCAGACTGTTCAGCTTGGCACTCAGGGACTAGTCTGGACACAGCCTTCCTTACCAGTGTCATTGCTTATTGAGTCTCTGTGTCTCCATGTGCTCCTTCACTCTTCTTTCCCCGACCGCCATCTCTGATCATTCAGCAAGGGACAGTGCAAATGTTGATGACGTTTTTGCTGTTTGGAAACCAAGTTCTGCTTTCTCCAAATGATCCTGACACCTATATTTACCCTAATAAGGTACACGGCCTTCTGAAAGTCACAGCTCTATTAATGTTAGCTTTTGAAGACAGTGCCCTCCCCTTAGTTAACCTTTGCTGTACCCACAGTATATGTCCTCTGGGCAAGACATCATTCATTTTTTCGTTAGGTTTTGCATCCTTAATTGGAAAGCATTGTGTTTCGTTTTGTTTTGTTTTTTTAGCATTGCTCTTAATGGTCTGTCTGACTAGGTTGTCTGTGTCTTCCTTTCATAATTCTGTTGCTTCAGTGTGTCTTGTCTGTATACCGTTGGCCTTGTGAAGGACCCTACATTGCTTTTTTCTATCATGTATTACTGTTCCCTCTCTGCCCTTTCCCTTCCTGTCCTAAAAAAAATTTAAGACTTTTTTTTAACCTTTCAGACTGTGTTTATTTTCTTTATTGAGATGAAATTCACATGACTTTATTTAAAGTGAACAATTTGTGGCATTTTGTACATTTATAATACTGTGTAGCCACTACCTCTATCTACTTCTAAAACATTCTCATCACTCCAAAAGGAAACCCTAAACCCATTAAGCACTTACTCCCCCATTTCTCCCTCTCTATAGCCCCTGACAGTGATGAACCTGCTTTCTGTCTCCATGGCATTACCCATTCTGGATATTTCATATAAATGAAACCAAACAATATATGACCTTTTGTGTCTTGCTTCTTTCACTTAAAAGAGTGCTTTTTGGTTTCTCTTCTGAGGTTCATCCATATTCATGTATAAGTACTTGATTCCTTTTTATAGCTGAATAATATTCCATAATATATATAAATCACCTTTTGGTTATCTGTTCATCCACTGATGGATTTGGGGTGATTTCCACTTTTGGCTATTGTGAATAGAGCTACTAATGCATATTTCTGAATAAGTATTCATTTGAATACATACTTTATTTTCCATTCTTTAGTATACATACCTAGGAGTATAATTGCTGGGTCACAAGGTAATTCTATGTTTAACTTTTTAAGGAACTACCAAACACTCACTCTCTCTGTTTTAATCAGTATGTGTTCAGTCCTGAGAACCTTCTTGCAAAGCCTTAGTAATATCCAAGAGATCACATTTACTCTTCTGTATCAGAACATATGCTCTGATTCCCAGGCAGTTAAGGATCTAAATAGTAGACTTAATTTCCCTTTCCCTTAATTCTCCTGGGGCCTTACTGAACTCTATCCTCCACTGCAGTTCTTTTTTTCTATATTACATCTGTTGTTCTCTTTTGTATCTGATTTTATCTGGGTTTACAACATCTTCATCCAGTGGATAAGGCTGCCAAATAGTTTCTTCTTTGTCTTCTTGAGATTGTGTTCTGTCCCTGCCAGGATCCAATTATTCTAAAATTAGCCCTCATCCAGAAAAACAAATTCTAGTCTGTTTCTTTTTTTTCTTTTTTTTTTTTTAGCTAGCTATTCATTTGTATGTGAGCTTCCCTTTTTCAAAGGCGAATACTTTAGAGAAAAAGGAAGAAAAATACCTTACTCCTTGTGTATTCCAGGGTTTCACAAGTCTGTAGGGAAATAGTTTTATAGTTTTACAAATGTGTCTTTCTCTCAGGGTCAGTCATCAGAAGTTGTGGTATCTGTAGTCTCCTATATTGGAGATACTTGTCCCAGGCAGGATACCTAGCACCTGGTAGAGAAAATGGTCCACAGGCATCCATCACCAGCCTGTGACCTCCTCCTTGCTGGAGTCTCTATAGCTTTTCTTTTATCACTGCCACTGCTGTTATTCCAGAAGCTCTGGTTTGACCTTCTATCATAAGAAACTGATTTCTGTCAAATAGTTCCAGAGGCTCAGAAGTTCTTCCATTTTTTTCCCCCTTTGCTGGGAAATTCTTCCCCACATCAAACTCAAGACACTGGTTTGATTTGTGCAACATCCTAGGGCATCTTCCTCTCTCGATTATTTTCCTATTCTCTCTAGGAATCCTCTATCCTTTCTAATAATCCAAACGAAAGAGAGGACTTCCTTAAGCCCTTTCATTCATTCATTCATTCATTCATTCATTCATTCATTCATTCATTTATTTAATATTTGTCAAGGCTCTACATGTGCCAGGCAGTCTTCTAGGCACTAGGGATACAGCAGTTAACAAAACAGAGTCCATGTTTTCATATTTTTAAGCATAAGTGGATTTAGACCCAGAAAAATTAATAATTATCTATTATGTAATATTTACATATGAATACATATGATTTTTGATACGTATAATGGAGAAAAGCAGCACAGGGTAAGGAAAACAGAGTGAGACACCAGATGATGCTATTTTATGTATAAAGTCCATGGAAACCTTTTCTAAGAAGGTGACATTTGAAACCAACCGGGGTTAATGCAATGGTCCTGGTAAAAGATGATGGTGTCTCAGACTAGAGTGGTTGTGTAGATGGGATTTTCTTCTGTGTTCTCATAAAGCTGGGCTATCACTCACCATTAAAGCACACAAAACTCCTGCCCTTCTTGAGAAGTAGACAATTCAGTACATATTCCGTAGTTGATATAAGATGTCTTTGGTTTTCATTCTTCTTTGTCACAAATGGAACTTATATTCTTGTTTTTCCTATGTTTTCTCATAAAAAAATATTACTTTTACATATTTAACCAGTTAATCTCAGGCTTGAATGTGAAGAAGCATCATCAGTAGGGATTGTTTAAAATGGAGATTCAGAATGCCTGGATGGCACAGGCAGTTAACCGTCCAACTCTTGATTTTGGCTCAGGTCATGATCTCAGGGTGGTGAGATCAAGCCCCCCTGCTTAGTGTGGCATCTGTTTGAGTTTCTCTCTCCCTGTCCCTCTGCCCCGTCACCCCCCCCCCCCCACCCGGCTTATGTGCGCTCTCTCTCTCTCTCTCTCTCTCAAATAAATAAATAAATAAATCTTTAAAAAAAATGAAGATTCAAACAAGCACCCTGGGTGATTCATACGCTTATGTCTTGGACTGCATTTTGAGAAATGCTGCTCAATGATGCATATTGAGAAATAACCAATCTGCTATTAATAACAAAATCAATAAAAATAGTGGTTATTAAGCAGTGTCATCTTTTGATCATCATAACTCTAAAAGAATATTGTTAATATCAGGTTAAGTTTTGTACAAGTTCACACAGCTTGCCACAGGCAGATCTAGTATTCAAGTCTACTCTGTCCTAGTTCTTAAACAGTGCCTCCTTTACCAAAGATTAATTGACTGTATAATCATGAGTTCATTTCTGGATTTTCTTTTCTGTTACATTGATCTGTGTGTCCATTTTTGTGCCAGTACTGTACTGTTTTGATTACTACAGCTTTGTAATATAACTTGAAATTCAGAATTGTGATACCTCCAGTTTTGGTTTTCTCTTTCAACATTACTTTGCCTATTCAAGGTCTTTTGTGGTTGCATACAAATTTCAGGATTGTTCTAGTTATGTGAAAAATGCTGTTGGCATTTTGATAGGAATTGCATTAAATCTCTAGACTGCTTTGAGTAGCATAGACATTTTAACAATATTCTTCCATGAGCACAAACATGTCTTTCCATTTTTTTGTATGATCTTTAATTTCTTTCACCAATGTTGCATAGTTTACAAAGTACAGGTCTTTCGCCTCTTCGGTTAAGTTTATGTGTAGGTATTTTATTCTTTTTGGTCCAGTTGTAAGTGGGCTTGTTTTCTTAATTTCTCTTTCTGTTACTTCAGAAAGAAGTAGTATATAGTGTATAGAAGTGCTAAAGATTTCTGTAGATCGAATTTGTATCCTGCAACTTTACTGAATTCATTTATCAGTTCTAATTGTTTTTGGGTGGAGTTTTTAGAGGTTTCTATATGTAGTATCATATCTGCAAATAGTTAACAGTTTTACTTCTTCCTTACCAGTTTGGATGCCTTTTCTTTCTTTCTTTCTTTTTTTTTCTGTCTCACTTCCACTACTATGACTAGGATTTTCTATACTATGTTGAATAAAAGTGGTGAGAGTGGACCTCTTGTCTTGTGCCTGACTTTAGGTGAAAAGCTCTTTATTTTTTTTTCCCCGACTGAGGATGATATTAGCTGTGGGTTTTTCATAGATGGCCTTTATTATGTTGAGATATATTCCCTTTAGACCTACTTTGTTGAAGGTTTTTACTATGAATGGATGTTACACTTTGTCAAATGCTTTTTCTGCATCTATTGAAAAGATCATATGATTCTTATCCTTTCTGTTATTGATGTGATCTATCACATTGATTTTGTGAATAATGAACCACCCTTGCATCCCAGGAATAAATCACACTTGACCATGATGAATGACTTTTTTAATGTATTGTTGGATTCTGTTTGCCAGTATTTTGTGAGTTTTTTGCATCTATGTTCACCAGAGATACTCGTCTGTAGTTCTCTTTTTTTGTGGGGTTTTTATCTGGTTTTGGTATAGGAGTAATGCTGGCCTCATAGAATGGAATCTAAAACCTTTCCTTCATTTTCTAATTTCTGGAAAATTTTGAGAAGAATAGGTGTTAACTCTTCCTTAAATGTTTGCTGGAATTCACCTGCGAAGCTCTGAATCTGGACTTTGGTTTGTTGGGAGTTTTTGATTACTTGTTCAATTTCACTGCTGGTAATTGGCCTGTTCAAGTTTTCTTTTCCTTCCACTTCAGTTTTGGGAGGTTATATGTTTCTAGGAATTTATCCATTTTATTCTAGGTTATTCAATTTATTGGTATATAATTTTTCATAATATTCTCTTACAATCATTTTTATTTCTGTGGTGTCGAGTGTTATTTCTCCTCTTTCATTTGTGATTTTGAGTCCTCTCTCTTTTTAATGAGTCTGGCTAAATGTTTCTCAGTTCTGTTGATGTTTACAAAGAATCAACTCGTGGTTTCATTGATTCATTCTATTATATGCTAACCTTTATTATGTCGTTCCTTCTGCTGTTTTGAGGTTTTGTTTTTTCTAGCTCCTTTAGGTATAAGGTTAGGTTGTGAGATTTTTACTTCTTGAAGTAAACATGTATTGCTCTAAACTTCCCTCTTAGAACCTCTTTTGCTGCATCTCAGAGATTTTGTAACATTGTGTTTCATTTTCATTTTCCTCCATGTAGTTTATGATTTCTTCTTTGATTTTTTGGTTGACCTATTCAATGTTTAGTAGTATGTTATTTTACCTACATGTATTTGTGCTCTTTCCAGGTTTTTTCTTGTGGTTAATTTCTAGTTCCATAGCGTTGTGGTCAGAAAAGATGCATGGTATGACTTCAGTCTTCTTGAATTTATTGAGACTTGTTATGTGGCCTAATATGTGATCTGTTCTGGAGAACGTTCCATGTGCACTTGAAAAGAATATGTGTTCTGCTCTTTCAGGATGGAATATTTCTGAATCTATCTGTTAAGTCCATCCTGTCCAGTGTGTCATTCGAAGTCACTCTTTGCTTCTTGATTTTCTGTTTGTATGATCTGTTCATTGATGTAAGTGGGGTATTAAAGCCCCCTACTATTACTTTATTACTGTCAGTTCCTTTATGTGTGTTATTAACTGTTTTATGCATGGGGTACTCTCATATTGGATGCATAATTATTTATCTTCTTGTGGAATTTTCCCCTTTATTATTATATGGTGTCCTTCTTTATCGCTCAGTATAGTCTTTGCTCTAAAGCCTATTTTGTCCAATATTTAGTATTGCTATCCTGGCTTTCTTTTCACATCCATTTATATGATAAATGTTTCTCCATCATCTCACTTTCAGTCTGCATGTGTCCTTAGGTCTGAAAAGATTTCTTATAGACTGCATATAGATATCTTATTTTTTTTTATCCATTCCATCATCCTATGTCTTTTGATTGGAGCATTAGTCCATTTACACTCAAAGTAATTATTGATAAGTATGTATTAATTGCCATTTTGTTATTTGTTTTGTGGTTATTTTGTAGTTCTTCTCTGATCCTTTCTTCTCTTGCTGTCTTTCATGGATTTTTGGCTTTCTTTAGTGATACACTTGGATTCCTTTCTCCTTGTTTTTTTTTAATATATTTATTACTGGTTTTTGATTTGTGGTTACCATTAGGTATTATATATAACATCATCTGCATATAGTGCATATTATGTTGATGGTTGCTTAAGTTTGGGCTCATCATTTACTCCTCTTTGTTTTGTTTTCTATCTCTTTATTAAGGGTCTCCCTGAGATCCTCCACTCTTAAGTCCAGTGAGTATCTTTATGATCATTACTTTAAATTCTCCATGAGGCATATTATTTGTCTCCATTTTGTTTAGCTCTCATGCTGAAATTTTGTCCTCTTCTTTCATTTGGGGCGTATACTTCTGTCTCCTCATTTTGTCTAACTCCCTGTGTCTGTTTCTATGTGTTAGGAAAGTCAGCTATATCTCCTGCTCTTAAAAGTAATGGCATTATGAAGAATAGATCCTGTGGTGGCCTGCCATGCAATATCTCCTGTGCACCAGAACCTGACTCTTCAGGGTGTCTCCTATGTATGTTGTGTGCATCTTGCCAATGTGGCTGATTTGCATTTGTCTTCAGTTCGGTCGTCTACAAGAGCTCTCTTTGCCTGTTGTGGGCAGGGTTTGGTCTCTGTGTTATTAGTGGGCCAGTGTGGGGTTGCCTTGGTCTTAAGTCAAATCAGAGCAGTAGTTTGCCAGAGTTGCAGTAGCTCTCAACTGTGTAAAATGCTTTCCATGTGTTGTTCCCTAGAAGCTTTTGTTGGTGGGTAGGGCCAGCAATCAGACCAGATGCCTGCCCCCAGTCCACTGCTGATGCTGCAGTTGAACTGGTATGTGTAGTTTTCTTCTCCTCTCCCTGGGGCAGAAGTCCTTGGAGTGCTGACCACTGTCCAGACTGCTTACACACTGCCAGCTTGTGGTGCTATTTTGGATGGACTCCCACAGAGGGAGAATTGGAGGGGGCAGGTCTGCAGGAGAATGCAGGGGCAGGGCACACTTTTAGCACACCAGCTAAAGATTATTCTTCAGTGATTCCTGCAGGTAATAGTGTATCTAGGCTGGGGTGGGAGAGGGAAATGGTGCCCACCAACTCTTGTTCTTAGAGAAGTCTCCCAAAGATACCTGCACCACCAGTGCATGCTCTGAGATGAATAAACACATCTCCCTACTGTATACCCCAGACATTTTTCTTTTTCTTCTTTTTTCTCTCCCTTTTTTTTTAGAGAGTGAGCATGAAAGCCAGAGTGGGAGTGGAGGGGCAGAGGAAGAGAGAGAATTTCAAGCAGGCTCCATGCTGGAAAGTCTGTTCTGTCAGTCTTTGGGTTGTTTTCTGGGTTATTTCACTGATGTAGGTGTTACATAAGTCTATCAGTGGGATGTGGCGAGCCTCGGATCCTCCCACTCTATCTTAATTGGAAGTCCAGGAAACTCACTTGTTACAAATTAGGCAATGCTAGAAACATATTAACTTATTTAAAAATCAGAAAATACAGTCAGGCTGTAGTTCTCAAGCTTTTAGCTTATATCCTAGTTGTCTGGTAGCAGTGCGGAAGCACAGATCGCTGACCTAGTTTCTGATCAGGAGGCCCAAGGTAGGGCCTGTAAATTTGCACATCTAACGAGTTCCCAAGTGATGCTGATTCTGCCAGTTGGGGAGCCTACTTTGCGAACTGCTGCCTTAAAGTAAAAGAAAACAGAAATGACCTATCATGCCACCCTTAAGGATAATGACGTATTGATGTACATCCTATCGGACTTTTTTCCTGCAGAAAAAAATCTGTGTGTGTGTGTGTATGGAGGTGGAAGGGAGGGGACCAATATGTATCTTTTCTTTAATAACCCAAAATAAGATGGTAGTGTTCTTCCAGTTTTGTAATTGGCATTTAATGTATAGTGTATATTTTTATTATCAATCATTATAGCTGTATCATCATTTTTAATGGCTATGTGGAATTTTAGTATTAGGATACATCATAATTTATATAAACTAATGGACTTAGGAGAATACATTTTTGCAAACTGCCTGTATTGTTTACTTCTCTGTTTCTCGGATGGTCTTCAGCTTCCTGTGTAATTTACTCTTGAGTGTAACTTCTGTAGTGGAGGCTTCACTTTGAAAAATATGACTATCTATCTCTAATATTTTCCTATTGATAGGTTTTTTTTTTTTTTTTTTTGCTAAGGACAAAACTAAAGGAAAATTAGTAAACTTGTCAGTATTAGGCTTTATTCAGCATCATTTAGATTGCAAACATAGTGGGTTTTCTGTACAATTAACTCTCTTTTGTAAGCATACCATTTCATTTTGTTCCTGCATGACCACAGCTCTACATGCCCTAAGTGATAAGTAGTGTTTCTATCATAAATTGCTATTTAACATAGTACACCAGAATTTAGTGATCTAAAACAACTATTTTGTTCATAATTGCATGTGTTAGGAAACTGGGAAGGAGTCATCTGGATGGTTTGTGTCTGACTCATACGGTAGCAAGTGGAGCAGCCAGAGCTGAAAGATCCAATTCCAACATAGTTTCTTCACTGAGATGTTTGGTGCTCAGTGTTCTTTGGCCTTTACCTTTCTCTCCATATGGCATTTCATGATCCAAGTGTCTCAGTGTGGCTTGGGTTTCTCACAGCGTGGTGATCTCACAGTTACACTTGTGACATGATGGCTGTTTTCCAAGAGGCAAGAAGAAAAAGCTGCCAGACCAGTTAAGTGCTATGCCCAGAATTGATCAAAGCAGTCACAGGTACCCACCCCCAACCAGATGAAGAAATAAACTCCACCTCTTGAAGGGAAAGTAGGGTGGAAAGATCACACTGCAGAAGAGCTTTTTAGTTGGGAGGTATTTTTTGTCCTCATCTTTGAAACATACAATGTTCCCCACAAGTTGGTTGTTTACATAAATAAATAAGTAGAATTGTTTATGTGTACATGCATTGACTATTTCATCAAAAAGTATAAAACCTTAATTTAGTTTGTAAAAATAAGTTGCTATGACTAATGAACATATCTAAATTTTAAATATTATGAAATAAATTTTATGCTAAAATTAACAACACATTCCTTTGCCAGCCATGCACATGTGGTAGTTCCTTCCTCACCTAGTCTTGTCTAAGGGAATGTTATTTTTGACATTCTATTTGACATTCTACCAAAAAATGTTACATTGAGTTCTTCAAGGAATAAAAGATAAATTAGACATGAGTTCTGTCTTATTGGACCTTATAGAAATCTAGAAGAGATGGAGCATAATATATAATTATAAATAAGGTAATGAGAGAAATATAGATTTGGGAATGGAAGAGACGCGTTTTATTAAGGCTTTATGGAAAATGTCACTGGATGTCAAGGGATGGGTACGATGAAGATATGGAGATGATGATGAATACTTAGAGGAACAGCAGGAGTAAAGGCATAAATACAGAGTAGCCAAATAATAATTGTGACCATTTCAGTTTGGTTATAGTTTAGAGCAGTAGTGCTCAAGCTCTGGTGGACGTTCAAGTCACCCTGGAGAACTTGTATGGAGCTTGTATAGGATACAAGGTAAAGGAATCATGAGCAAAAAGAATAGAAAGATTAGTAGTGGCCATAATACTGTGATAGTTCTGGAATACCAGTCTGCACATCTTTTGTGTTAGTAGAAAGTGAGGAACCATTGAAATGTGTTAATCCTGAGAATGATCTGATCGAAGCCAAGCTTTAGAAAATTTATCTGGTATGAGAGAATATAGCAGATGGAGCAAAACAAGGTTGAAATTGGGGAATTTGGTATAAAGATGACTGAGGAAGAAGAGATCTGAACCTGTCCCTTGATGATAGTTGTGTGAGTGGAAAGCAGCAGAGGAATTCAAACAAGAATCTGGCACCTAATTTGATAAGAAGATGGTAAAGCAAAGACAGAAGTCTAATTATTGATCTAAAGTTGTGGTTAAAGCTGGGCACAAGGGAGACCCCAAATTGAGAAGGTAGGGTAAGATTCTCATTTGATAGAATTGATAGCTGAGAGCTATCAATGATAGAATCGAGAGCTGGTGTATTGTGTACATCATGTTTGTGTAATGAGGACACCCAGAATCAGATCTGGAGGTTAAGAGAAAGAGTAAAGCTGGAAATAGGGATTTGAGGGATTTTTGCCAGAGTGGGAGTTAAAGAAATGGCAGTGGATGAGTTCACTGAGGGAAAGCATATAAAAGAGAGGAGAAAAAAACAAAACATAACCTAGGGGAATACCTACATTCAGGAAACAGGTGGCTAATAAGGAGTGAGCAGAACTTTACAGTGTGTTTGGAGCACTAAGAAGAGAAGTAAGGTAGGCATTAAGGTGACTTTCTAGCTGGGGGTGGTCAGCAGGGTTGAATACTGCAGAGGAAGGTGGAGACTGAAGACATTTCCCTGGAAGTATTGGTGATCTTTAAAAACACAATTCTGTGGAATAGTGAAAACAGATGCCAGCAAGTTAAGGAATGAGTCAGTGGTCAGGAACTAGTACCATTTATAATGCTTTATTTAGCTAAGAAAATTCATATTTCCAGTGGACCTTTTAACTGGTATTGTGGAGCTGGGAGAAAATCAAGAAAATAATGCTCATTTACCTAGAAGCCATTTTTTGTGATCTGTTAGGTAATTTAAAGCAACATGGAGTCCTCCTCTTTTTTTTTTGGTTCACTGCTGCAAATGCCTTTTTACCAGAGGCAGAGGTCTCTTAGGGATGTTACCTTAATCCAAAGGATTTTGTTTTTATTGAGCTCATCTTAGTACATAGAAAAACTCCTTCAAAGTTCAGCTCTGCATCAAAAAATGAAACATAACAACAGCCATGTCTTATTGCTGTTGGAGACAGAGTTCCTAAGCAGTAAATTTACTGGGACAAGATTTCTTGAAATCATTTTTATAGTTATAAACCAGTATCACAAGTTAACTGAATAGAATTTTTCTCAAAGGCCAGACTCCTAATTGGATACCATTAATAGTTACCAATGGGATACAGGATATTGTAGCTATCTCAATACTTCATCTTTTTATCTCTTGTTATTAATGTATTACAGGTATAATGTCATCTGTACCTGACTTATTATGGGGCTATCAGAGCAGTTAGTATCAGGGCTCCGTGCTAGAATAATGCAAACTTTACAGCCTTAAATTCTTGTGGCAAACTCACAGAGCTCATATTGTTGCTCCCATTTCGACAATGAGTAAAGACTGAAAGAAGTCCAATAACTTATCAAAGATGATACAGCTATTAATTTTCTGAGTCTGGATCCCTAGATGGTTTTCTGACCCCAAAGCTTATGCTCTTTGCATTTTGCTTACTGATGGCTACCCACTCCTCTTCCTTGGACCATATGTACATCAGGGTATTCCAGGAACAGGGACAGTATGCTACTGATGCTGAATTATCAGGGTTTCTGATAGGATCTCTTTTGACTTTCTGACTGAAGAATAAGTTGGGATTGGTTAATCCCCTCCATCCTATTGAGTTAATATTTCTTTCTTTAAAGTGATGAAGCAATTGTCTTTTCAAGTTATGGAAGACATGGAAAAGCCAACAGAGAAAAGGAAAGCTAATTGTAACTGTAGTTTCATATGTCAGTACTAGATCCAGTGGGCTCAATATGGCCAGGAATTTTCATGAAGAGACTTCATCCAAGGACAGAGCAGTGTCTATTCCTGGTGCGATGTGCATACCATATTCTTCTCCAGTTTGTTAGAGGAAATGATTGATGACAGTTTCCTAACAGTGGGGGGGTTCACATAGTATGCATGAACACAAGAGTGCCAAATCTGTGGAACCTTCATCCTCAAGACGATTTATAAAGCATCAGGAGTTTTCATTGTAAATCTCGGCCTATTGCCCTATCAAAATCAATCTATGTACCACACAACAAATTTGTTTTGTAAAAAAGTTGCAAATTAGAATCAACAATTATCTGAGTCAGTGGAATCAAGTCATGTATAATCCATAGCCGAGGATAATCTCTAGATAATTCATAACTCTATACTGGAAAAAATAAATTTGTTTCTGTTGTATTTTCCTTAGGCTACTATTGATGTTATCAGCCTTTCCCCAGGCATAGATACATAAATGTAAAGAAGAGACATGATGTAGAATTACTTAATCAAGCAAATAGCAATTTGGAATATAGAAATTTTAATAGGTTTTTGTCTGGATCTTTTTTTTTTTTAAAGATTTATTTTATTCAATTGAGACAGAGAGAGAGAGAGAGAGAGAACGTTGAGAGGGGAGAGGTCAGAGGGAGAAGCAGGCTCCCTGCAGAGCAGGGAGCCCGATGTGGGACTCGATCCCGGGACTCCGGGATCATGACCTGAGCCGAAGGCAGTCGCTTAACCAACTGAGCCATCCAGGCACCCTGTCTGGATCTTTATAGGTGCTCTAGGCTCAGGAAGAAAAACTAATAGTTGTAAATCACCTTTAAAACTGCAGCTATTTCCTCCCCTAATCTTTGTTCTGCTGTGCCTAATATCAATGCTTACCTTTTTACAGCTGAGCAATATGACTCTACTTGCACAGAAGTCTCATGAGCTCTGGTCTACGGGAGCATGTGTTACTGCTCAAGGAAGTTTATTCTTGCATATAGCTGATAGCTTTCTAGCATTATCTTTGAAATGCTGTGTTCCCCTAGGTGTCTGTCCTTAGCACTCTTACTTTATTCTTCTCTGGGAGAGCATTTAAATTCCCATGAATACAACAGATGATTCCTAGGTCTCTAACTTCTACTTCACACACTTGCGTGAACTCACAGACAGTGGCCTGTGACAATTTGTGACATTCAACAGCAATCTCAGATTGAATAATAGAAAACTGAACTCATTGTTTCCCTAATCTGCTTCTTCTGCCATGATCCCTCTCCTGTTAAAGTAATTACCATCTTTCTGGGCAGGGGAGAAATCCGTCTTCTCCGTAATTCCTTCTTTTCTCAGCCCCCATGTCCAGTCAGTTGTGAAACTGTATCCAATCTAAATGCATATTGTAGCTCTTTCACTTCTTTAATCAACATTTTTTGAGCTTCTTTGTACTTTCATGCCATGGATTTAGAACGTGAGACAGTGTCCATTTCGAGAAGCTCACACCTAGTAAGAGAAATAACAAAAGAGACTATCCATGGACAGTATGATAATTACTAGTTGCCATTAACTAAGCACGAGTTGCAGAGACTGGGAGGAGAAGGTGGAAGGTGGAAGCCTTCCACATCCAGGAGGAAGTGGTATGTAAGCTACATCTGGAACGATGAAGAGGGTGACCTAGGTAAAGAGCAGAAGAAAGCCTTTCAGAAGGTAGGAAAAGTAGTATATGCAAAGGTACAGAGATGTGAGAGAGCAAAGCCTTTTCAAAGAGGCATAAGGGTGATCCAGGTAGACATTAAGGAGTACCAAGAACTAAAGCACATTTATGAAGCGTTGTGTACACTGTGCTATGAAATTTGGATTTCTTCTCAAGGCATCCTTTCCCCCCTTCTTCTCCAAAACATGATCATAGCTCTAGTCAGCACTCTAAGCCAACAAATCTCCTGACTGTTCTCTTTCTCTCTACTCTTGCATTTTCTTTCCTTAGATTGCAGTCAGAGGTGGCACCCCTGTTAGAGTTGAGAACCTGTCTGTTTCCTAATCCTTCACCGGCCTGTATTCCCAGATTACACTCCTCTTCTGCAACCCCCACTTACGCTACACACATCCCATGGGTCAAGCCTGTGACAACTGTCCTCCCCTCTAAGTTATAAACGCCTTAAGGCCAGAGTCCATGGCTCCTCCATCTCACTAGATTTAGAATCCCATGCCCTATATTTTGTACATAGTAGGCTTTTATAGATTTCACTGAGTAAAAGGAATGCACTTTAGAGTCTCTCCACATTTCTTCATGTTCCAAGTGCTTTTCTGCACATCGACATAACCACATTGCTGTAATCAGCACCGGCTTTCTTGTCCCTGCCAGCAAGTGTTCCTTACAGCCCAGTGGCTTGTAACATGCCCTGCTGCTACCTAGCAGCAGCAGTTCCCAAACAGAGTGGCACGGATGTGTACAAACCTTCATGTGCAATGTTTGTTTTTGTCCGCAGGAAATGAAAGGCCTCACTTTTCCCTGGGGTAAAAGGTTTAGAAAGCACTGATGCAGGGCCCCTTGCCAGCCTTTACAATTTCCAGGGCTCTACACCTCATTTCACTGACAGGTATGTTGAAAAGGGCTTTGAGCTAGGAGCCAGGGCTAGGATTTGCATCCCAGCCTTAACTAACTAGGTACCTACCTGTAGGCAACATTTCTGAGCCTTGATTTCATCACCTTTGGAATTAGTACTTAGAATTAATTCCAAATATCCGTATCAACATTCTTTTACTAGTATTTTCATGGTAGCGTTTCAATCAGTTATCTTGCAACAAAAACCACAAAGCCATCCTGACTTTCTTTTTTTCATCCTGACTCACTTAAGCAGAAAAGGTGTTATTGGAAGGATACCGAATAATCCACTGAACGGATGGGATGAAAACCAGGCATTAGAATTTGACAGATAGCAACATAGGGTACCCCTATGTTCACTCGGGAGCAGGGCGATGCGTTTGGCAATTGATATCACTGGACACTTCTTGGCATTCATCTCTCTGCCAGTAACTCTCATCATTTCCATGTCTCTGCATCACTCCCTCCGTGTTCGGAGTCCCATATGTGGGCATCCAATCGGCTGAGCCCAGAATAGATCCTGTGGAAGAAAAACACAGTTGAGGACATAATATTTAGAGAAGATCATTTAAAAGGTATGCTATCTATCCAGGCTTCCAGGTAATGTAAATTCCTATCATTGGAATAAGTTAGATCCCTACCTTATATACAAGAATACGTTGCTTTAGTCTCTTACAGAACAACATTCACCCAATTGCCTGCAAGGTGAATTCTACTGTGACTTTCTGGGGGAACCTACTGCAGTGACGTAGTCTGTTATGATACTTAGAGTATGCTGTCATAGATCTGATGTGAGAAATAGCTTGCAGAAATTTAATCAGAGGAGAACTTGCATCTGGTCCTGTAAGAACTGTGTCAGTTAGCATGTTTTTGTTTTTTTTCTTTCTTTACGTGGGCTCTCGGATACCTAAGAACCAAGTGTGGGGCTCTCCACAGCAACTGTCTTCACCCTTGTATTTATTAACATTTTTATTTACCTTCTTCTGTTCCTGGTTGTTTATTTCGTAAATCTCCTCACATTGTTTTTGAAAGAAGGAATAAAAAAGGATGGGAAGTGGGGAGAGATGGATGCCAGCCACCCAGTGAACAGAAGTAACCAAGGCAGAGAAGTGGCTGCATCCACCATAACAGCAGGCCTGGCAATGGAAATCGGTTACCTCGTTGTCCTGAATTCTCCTACCCAGGGCAAACTAGTCTATTTCTGCAGGTGCCTCTCCATTTGGTCTAAATATGGTTTAAAACAGTGTCAACAACAAAGACTTCCACACCTCTCCCTTCCTGTATTTACATGAACTGTTTTATCTGCTCCATAAAGATAGGATGTGGGACATCAGCTACTAGAGAGAACGCAAGTAAACAATGAGACCTCAGTAATGTCATCCAACTACTAGGGATTATTGTGGCTACTGAGTTGCTAACTATCGAAATGATATTCAAGTATTTCATCACCTGCTTAATCAAGCGGCAAAATAAGGAGTAAGACCACTTCAACTCCAGTGATTTGATTATGTGTTAGAGTGGGGCATAAACATTAATCCTGGGAAATTAGTTCATGAAAATTAGCTGAAGATACCCTTAGGGGCCTGTTTTGTATCTATTTTTGCATAAAATGTTGAACTAGCTACTTACGGAAGGTGTCTTGGGGGAACTAGAATGATTATGCATGATTCTGTAGTTATCTAGAGAGAATCATGAAGAGGCCATGAAGTGACCTGAAAATGCATTCTGATTAAAGCTAAGTCTTGAACAGGAAAATTGCTTTGAAATGATTAAAGTCAAAGTTGTTGGTAATGAAGGAAAACTCTTGTGCTAGAATGAGGACTTTAAAAGAGAGAATCTCATTTTGAGTCTTTTGTAAGGCATATGGCTTTATTTTTTCATTGCAAAATATTGGGTTGTATAAACCTATCACATTGTTTTAATTTGAAATTCAGTGGAGGGCAAGTGGAGAGTGTTCTAGATAAAAAGTGTGGCAAGGGGTTGTCATGAGTGAGGATCTGCCTTCAGGAGAGGGAAGTCTTCAATATCCTTTAGAGCCCACCTAAATGCACCCACTCAGTGGAGCCTTCCTAAGGGTTGGCCACAGTCTCTGCTCAGGGTACTTGGTTCCTTTGTATGTCTACCTTGTCAGGTTGTACATCGATGGTTTGTTGAAACATCTGTCCTTCCCACCAGATCATGAGATCCTGAAGGACAGGGATCATCTTTATTGTGTATATTTCCAGCATCTAGCAGAGTGCCCATCATGCCCAGGACTAAATTCTTAAGTCTGATTACATTTATCCTCTTTGATAAATATTCACCTTTGCAGATATTTAAAGATATTAATATTTTATCTCAAACCTTGAGAAGGCAAATGTGTTTCAGACTTCAGACTTCTCAGATTTTGGATAGGTGATATCAGTGTCTATAAACAGTGTCTGTAAACAATGTCTATATCATATGTAACATAACACTTCCAGCATAGTCTGGGGAAGCTTCTATAATCAAGCACATTAATTATGCAGCAAAAACCTAAAGAGGCTATTGTGAAGTTGCAATAAACATAGGGGTACATATATCTTTGCACACTAATGTTTCCATTTTGACAGGTATGAGGTGATAGCTCATTGTGGTTTTGATTTGCCTTCTCATGATAAGTGATGATGAGCATCCTTTCATGTGTCTGTTGGCCATCTGGATGTGTTCTTTGGCGAAATACCGATGTCTGCTGCCCATTTTTAACCTAGATTATTTGTTTGGGTATAAGTTTTTTATGTATTTTGGATAGTAACCCTTTGTGGGATATGTCATTTGCAAATATCTTCTATTCAGTAGGTTGCCTTTTAGTTTTGCTGATTGTTTCCTTTGCTGTGCAGAAGCTTTTAATTTTAATGTAGTCCCAATAATTTATTTTCGATTTTGTTTCCCTTGCCTCAGGAGATACATCTAGAAAAATGTTGCTACAGCCAATGTCAAAGAAATTAGGGCCTGTTCTCACTTCAGGATTTCTATGGTCTCAGGTCTCACATTTAGGTCTTTAATCCATTTTGATTCTGTTTTTGTATATGGTGTAAGAAAGGGGTTGAGTTTTAATCTTTGGCATGTAGCTGTCTACTTTTCTCAATACTAGTTGCTGGAGAGATTGTCTTTTTCCCATTGCATGTTCTTGCCTTCTTTGTCAAAGACTGAATTGACCATATAATCATGGGTTTATTTCTGGGCTTTCTATTGTTCTGTTGATCTTTGTGTCTACTTTTATGCCAATTCCATACTGTTTTGATTACTAGAGCTTTGTAGTTTGTCTTGAAATCTGGGATTGTGATACCTGCAGTTTTGGTTTTTTCTTTCAAGATTGCTTTGGCTATTCAGGGTCTTTGTCGTTCTTTACAAATTTTAGAATTACTTGTCTAATTCTGGAAAAATGCTGTTGGTGTTTTGATAGAGATTGCATTAAATCTATAGATTGCTTTGGGTAGTGTGGGCATTTCGATATTCTGTAAATCCATTAATGTTTCATAGTTTACAAAGTACAGGTCTTTGACCTCTTTGATTAAGCTTATCCCTAGGCATTTTATTATTGTTGGTGCAATTGTAAATGGGATTTTTGTCATTTCTCTTTCTACTGCTTAATTGTTAGTGTATAGGAGTCCAACTGATTTCTGTATATTGATTTTTGTATCCTGCAACTTTACTGAATTCATTTATCAGTTCTAGTAGTTTTTTGGTGGAGTCTTTTGTGTTTTCTCTATATAGTATCATGTCATCTGCAAAAAAGTGAGTTTTACTTCTTGCTAATTTGGATGACTTTAATTTCTTTTTCTTGTCTGATTCTTGTGGCTAGGACTTGCCAGTATTGTGTTGAATAAAAGTGGTGAGAGTGGACATCCTTGTCTCATTCTTTAACCTTAGGGGAAAAGCTCTGAGATTTTCACTATTATGATGTTCACTATGGGCTTTTCATATATGGCCTTTATTATATTGAAGTATGTTCCCTTTAGACCTTGCTGAGGGCTTTAATCATGAATCAATCTTATACTTTGTCAAATGCTTTTTCTGCATCTTTTGAAATAATCATATGGTTTTTATCCTTACTCTTGTTGACATGTGATCATATTGACTGATTTAGCAAATACTGAACCATCCTTGTATACCAGAAATAAATTCCACTTATTCATGGCGAATGATTTTTTTTTTTAATGTATGTTGGATTTGGTTTGTTAGTAATTTGTTGAGGATTTTTGCATTTATGTTCATCAGAGATAGTGACCTATAGTCCTTTTTTGTAGTGTCCTTATCTAGTTTTGGGATCGGGGAGAATGCCGGCCTTATAGAATGAATATGGAAGCTTTCCTTCTCTTCTGTTGTTTGGAATACTTTAAGAAGAATAGGTATTGACTCTTCTTTAAATGTTGCTAGAATTCACTTGTGAACTGTCTGATTCTGGACTTTGGTTTCTTGGGAGTTTTTATTACTGATTCAATTTCATTACTGGTTATCAGTCTCTTCAAATTTTCTATTTCTTCCTGTTTCAGTTTTTGGAGTTTATGTGTTTCTAGGAATGTACCCATTTCTTCTAGGTTGTCCAATTTTTGGCATATAATTTTTCATAATATCTCTTACAATCCTTTGTATTTCTATGGTATCGATCATTATTTGTCCCCTTTGATTTGTAATTTTGTTTGAGTCTTTCTATTTTTTCTTGTAATTAGTCTGGGTAAAGTCTGTCAATTTTATTGATCTTTTCAAAGAACCAGCTCCTGGTTTATATCTGTTTTAGTCTTTAGTATTTCCTTACTTCGTTGGTTTGGGGTTTTATTTTTCTTTTTCCAGATCCTTTGTGTGTAAGGTTAGATTGTTTGAGATTTTTCTTGCTTCTTGAGATAGGCAGATCTATATTCGTATAAACTTTCCTCTAAGAACAGCTTTTGCTGCAATCCAAGGACTTTGGTCTATTGTGTTTTCAGTTTCACTTATCTCCATGTATTTTTTAATTTTCTCTTAGCTTTCTTGGTTGACTGATTCATTGTTGAGTAGCCTGTTATTTAACCTCCGTGTATTTGAGCTTTTTCCAGGTCTTTTCTTCTGGTTGATTCCTAGTTTCATAGCATTGTGGCCAGAAAGGATGCCTGGTATGACTTCAGTCTTTAATTTGTTGAGACTTGTTTTGTGGCCTAATATGTGATCTATTCAACTGCACAGGGAACATTTTCCAGAAAAGAGTGTGTATTCTGCTCTTTCAGATGGAATGCTCTGAATATATCTGTTAGATCCATCTAGATCCATCTGGTCTAGTGTATTATTCAAAGCCACTGTTTCCTTCTAGGTTTTCTGTTTGGATGATCTGTCTCTTGATGTCAGTGGGTGTTAAAGTCCCCTACTGTTGTATTACTACTGATTAGGTGCTTTATGTTTGTTATTAGCTGCTTTATGTATTTGGGTGCTATATTTACAATTGTTATGACTTCTTATTGGATTGCTCCCTTTATGACTATATAGTGTTCTTCTTTGTCTCTTAGAGTCTTTGTTTTAAAGTCTATTTTGTATGATATAAGTATTGCTACTCACTTCCATTTGCATCGTAAATACTTTTCCATCCCTTCACTTTGAATTTGCAGGTGTCCTTAGGTCTGAAGTGAGTTTTCTGGTAGGCACTGTACAGACGGATCTTGCTTTTCTTTTTTAAGTCTAATCTGTCACCCTCTGTTTTTTGATTGGAGTGTTTGGTCCATGTACATTGGAAGTAATTATTGATAGTTATGTACTTATGGCCATTTTGTTACTTGTTTTATGACTGTTTCTGTTCTGTTCCTTTCTTCTGTTGCTCTCTTCTCTCACAGTTTACATTCTGCAAGAGGGGACCTACAGCTGCCCCAAACTGAGGCAGGCAGGATTGGAAGGGGTGGAGTAGCAGAAGCATGAGGATGGAGGTTTGTGAGCACATTGTTAGCAAGCTAGGTAGCAAGCGTTGGCTCTGGTTCCTACAGATACCTGTATATCCGGGCTGGGGAATGAGGAAGGGAAATGGCTTCTGCCAGCACTTTTCTTTTTTGAGAAAATTCCCAAGGATCTCTACCCCTCCAGCACATGCTCTGAGATTAGTGAACAAATCTCTCTCCTTTATACCCCAGCCATTTTTAAAACTGCTGGTTCTATGCTGTGTCTCTGCAGGCTCTTTGTTGTGCTGTCTCTTGAAAGGCAGGGACTCTGTTTCCTGTAGCTTTTTTTCCTCTCCCAGAGCAGAGCCTGCTGATTTTGAAAGTTCTAGGTGGTAAGCCCACCTATTGTAAGAACCCGTGAAATTTGGCCCCTCTCGTTTTCAAAGCTAAATGTTGCAGGAATTCATCTTCCCCATGAGGGTTCCCCATGCCTGGGGTGCTTGCTGTAAGGGTCTCTTTCTTTCCTTTCTCCAATGCCTAAGGTGTCCCTCCCTCTGGTGGACAGTCCCTGCAAGTCCAGTTAGCTCCCAATCATGTCTCTGTTCTTCCTATCCTCTTAGATGTGGCCTCTTCTTTACATTTAGGTGTGGCGAGTCTACTCTGCCAGTGCCAGGTTGGTTCCTGGGTAATTTACACTGATGTGGGTATTATGTACTTGCATCAGTGGGAGGCAGGGAGTTCAGGGTCCTCCTATTCTGCCACATTCCCCAGAGGCCCTTGGTCCTTTTTTTTTTCATATTCAGAACCTGATGTTGGGTAGACCAACACCCAGCCTCAGTTTCTTGGGCAAAGAGGAACAAATGGATGAGAACTGGGGTGGCTGGGAAGAACTCTGTGGAAAAATTTGACTAAAGTGGGTTTTAGAGAAGTGTCCCAGGGGTATGAGGAAGGAGATTATAAATTGGCAGTACAGCAATCATCAGAAGCAGGAAGGTGGACAAGGCATGTGCTGTTAGGTGTACCTTGGAAAAGCCCTTAGAGTAACCTTGCATACTGGGATATGCAGGTAAGTTTGGAATGATGTGGGTAAAAAGGGCTTTGGATGGCAGAGTGGAAGGCTGACTTACCTCTTTAAGCTCTAGCAAATCAGCCCTTCTTTTAAACAGTGTTCTTCCCAGTTCCAATATTGTTCCAGTTTGATGTGACTTTCAAAAGTAATTGCACGTAATTTAATATTATAGAATAAATATCGTCTGACTGCTGCCTTGTTTATGTGGAAATTTTTCTCTTTACACTGCTAAGTAAATTCATTACAGATTTTATTTGCTTATACTGCATATAAAATGTGTTTGTATTTTCTTTTGGAAATATTTTAATCAAAGGAACTTTTATGCTGCTTCTCATTTTTCGTCCTGATCCTCTTGTGACCCTGGCTCTAGTTCTGAGTGTCTTTTTTTTTTTTTTTAAAGTCTTTGCTCCCACGTACAGTCATCTTCTTCCTTCTTTCCTACCTTTGGACTCTTGCACTATGCTTATCCTTATTTTTGCAAGCTCTTCCTTCAAGAGAAGGTGTCCTGAAGCCAAGATTTGGAAGGGTGCTCCGTAAACTATAGGCCTATGAATAGGGGGTGGAGGGAACCATAGCAACACACCTGTGCCTCTGGCACCTGAAGAAAAGTCGGGGCTCATGAAGGCTGTGTCTGCCACATGCCAACATAACTTGTCAGTGGAGCCAATTCAATCAAAAATAGGCAATTCACTGCAAATTTAGTCCATGTGCTTCCTTGGCACTGTGTAAATAAAACAAACTAGTTGACTAATAGCACTGATCAATTTTCAGCTAGTAATTTTGGTGTTTCCTAGAGCAGAGGGGAGCAGGAATAGGCAAAGAGTGTGTATAATGATCCCCTGGATGCAAAAACAAAAAATTAGAACTATTGAACTGAAAAAATAAGGGTTTGAGCTTTACTAACATTTGGTTTTATGGACTGTTTATATATATATATATATACACACACACACACACATATATATAAATATCAAAGTCAGTTCTCTAATATTTTTGCTGTTAGGGTGCACAATCAAAATAGACTATTCTAGATCATTGATTCCCAATCTGTAGGCAACAGAGTTATTGTAAGAGGCCTATTATATGTGGAATATATTACATAAAATATATTTTCTCATTAAGCAGACACTAAAAACATGATGATCTGCTAAGGAATCATAATGATTTAATAGGATTCTGTTGTGTTCAAAAATTCACTATAAAGGTGGCTTCCTTATGCCTAAAAATGTGAATGCATTGAAGAGGAGACACAGTTACACATGGGATACAAAAGAACATAGGAAAGAGTCAAGGCCCAGTAAAATACTACGTTGGTTGGTCAAAGTCATCTAACCTATTGAAAAAATTTTAGTCATATCTTAGAGATACTATGTTCTGTTCTAGATTGCTGCAATAAAGTGAATATTACAATAAAGCATGTTAAATGACTTTTGGTTTTTTAGATATAACATTATTGCAATGTACATACTTCAGCCTTTTTCAGAAGATATTTTTTTAATGAATCATATTTTTTTGTGGGTAGAGGGTCTTGATGTGGCTGGTGGTTGTTGAAGATTGGCATTGGCTGTTGGAGGTACTTAAAATAAGACAACAGGGAAGGTTGTCACATCAACATACTCTTACTTTCATGAACAATTTCTCTATAGTATGGGGTGGTATTTGATAGCATTTTCAAAGCTTGAAGCCGGACACTGACTTCTCCTTTCTATCTATGAAAACGCTAGCTGGCATCTTCTTCCAATAGAAGACTGTTTCATCTACATGAAAAATCTGTTCGTTAGGGTGGCCACTGTCATTAATAATCTCAGATAGATTTTCTGGAGAATTTGCTGCTTTACCTTGTTCTTCTCCCTTAGGGAAATGGCTTCTTTCCTTAAACCTCATGAACCAACCTCTGCTAAATCAAACTTTTCTTCTTCAGCTTCCTCCCCTTTCTGCCTTCGTAGAACTGAGAGGAGTTAAGGCCTTGGGCTGGCTTTGGCCTAACGGAATGCTGTGGCTGGTTTGAGCTTCTATCCAGACCACTAGAACTTGATCCACATCAGCAGTAAGGCTGTTTTACTCTCCTATCATTTGTGTATTCACGGGAGTAGCTTTTGAAATTTCCTTGAACTTTTTTCATTCACACCTTGGCCGTTTGGTGCAAGAAGCTTAGGTTTTGGCCTATCTTAGCTTTTGACATGCTTCCTCACTAAGTTTAAGGATTTATAGTTTGGATTCCCAGCGAGAGACCTGTGACTCTTAATTTTACGTTAACACTTAGAGGCCATTTTTGGGTTATTTATTGGCCTACTTTTGATATTGCTATGTTTCAGGGAATAGGGAGGTCTGCAGAGAGGGAAAGAGATGGGGGAACGGCCAGCCCAGAGAGCAGTCACAACACATCCAACGTCTACTTACTGGTTGCCATCTTATATAGGCACAGTTTGTAGAGCTCCAAAGCAATTACAGTAGTAATATCAAAGATCACAGATCATCATAACAAATATAATAGAGAAGTTTGTCACATTTTGATAATGCTTATGTTATTTTATGGACACGAATGAGCAAATGCTGTTGGAAAATGGCGCTGATTGACTTGCTCTGCACAGTGTTGCAGCCAAGCTTAATAAAACCAGGTATGGCTATACATGCTTAAGCATCGCTCTTTTTAATAACAAGGGCTTTTTTCCCCCTTCAACATGTTTCTTTGTTTCCCTATTTTGAATGAGTACTGGCACATCTTAGGGAACTAGCTTCCAGCCCAGTCTTCCCTTTTATTCATCTCTTAGTTGGCTAGGGCTGCCATAACAAAATATCATAGACTGAATGGCTTGAGCCATAGAAAATTTCTCACAGTATCGAAGACTAGAAGTCCAAGGTCAAGTGTCAGCAAGTTTTGTTTCTTCTGAGGCTTCGCTCATTGGCTTGTGAATGGCCAACGTTTTGCTGTGTCCCTGCATGTACCCCTGTTGTTTATGTATCTTAATGTCCTCGTCTAACAAAATTCCAGCCTGACTGGATTAGGGTCACCCTAGTGGCCTCATTTTAACTTAGAACCTTTAAAGAGATAACCATTTGCAAGTACAGTCCTATTCTGAGGTACTGGGGATTAGGGCTTTGACATATGAGTTTTGCAGAAAAAAAATACAGCTCCTAACAGTCATTTCCTTCTGATTAATCTGGGTGTTTCAGGAAGGTATGTGGGACAGCAATATGATTAAATTGACCTGATCTTTGATGGTCAAAGTGTCTCATTTGGAAAATAAATAATATGATGGATCCTGATAAAGAGGTTCAATGGCCAGAGGGCATATACTTCAGTCTTGGCTCAAAAAATCTCATTCTATGCCCAGGTTTCCTCCACCACGGAGACCATAATAGAACCTGCATCACAGAGTTACTGCCAGGATTAAATGCATCAGGATGCCTAAGTCATTCAGAACACTGCCCTGGGTGTAGTAAGCAGGGAGTGTAACACTGAGTAAGCAGAAGGAGATGGATTATATTTGTCAGGTGTAATAGTTAATTTTATGTGTCTATGGTGTCCAGCCCTTTGAAGGTTTCTTTGAGCAAAGCATTTTGTTCTCCAATAGGTGGGTGGGCTTCATCCAATCAATCAGTTGAAGGCCTGCATAGAACCAAAGGCTGCCCTCCCCCAAGCAATAAAGGATTTGCCAGCAGACTGCCTTTGAAATTAAACTGCAACTCTTTGCTGAGTCTTCTGCCTTCTGGCTTTCCCCATTAGATTTTGAACTCAGCAAGCCTCCATAATTATATGAGCTAAATCCTTTAAATAAATTTATTTCTGTATATAAACACCTATCCTATTGGTTCTGTGTCTCTGGAAGACCCTGCTTAATACAGTATGTGTGGAAACCAAAGCTATACCTCAGGTATAGCTTTTAAGTTTTAAGTTCTTTTACTTCTGGATTATTTCCAGATTTTCTCTGTGTTGTATTCACTATGCTCTTTCCATGTCTGTATACATACTAATAAAGATCTGTGACAAGACCACTAGACTACATAGGCACTCTCTGTTTATTATTCTTTCTTAAAGACCTGCTTAAATTTTGCATTCCATACCATACTTTTAAACAATAATAATCTGTGAGGTTTTTTTTTTTTTTTTCCAGGGAGTATGTGTATATGTAATGTTTGGAATAAAAGACTATCCTAGATTTTAGTAAAATGAAGGTTGATTTTAAAAAAAATTGAACCACCAAGCAAGCAAGCAAATATATTGGCAGGAGTCCTGGCAAATCAACCATATGAGAAAAGTTAAACAACTTGGAACAGCAAATAAAGGCTTGAGAAACAACCGAGTAGCAGCTATCAAATCTAAAAAGGGTTATTGTGGAGAGGATGGAGACCAGCTGTCCTATAGTTCCACTGAGCCCAGACAAAAACAAAAATAGATGATAAAAACTTCACTATGACAGACCATTAGATCTAGGCTCCTGGCAGTTAACATGGTTGGAATGATTACTTCGCATGTTCCAGAATATATTCAAAGGAGTCTTTAAAGTTGGCTAAGTTTGGTTTTTCTGGGTGTAATGCTAAGTGGCAAATTCAGATCCTGAATTCCCAGTGAGGTTAATCAGAATCAATAAGGTTGTAAAAGCCACAGGCTCCCTTCCTATGAAGTGTTAGGAAATGCTTTCTAGGATATACTGGTGAGAATAAAAGCAAGGTGCAAAAGTGAATGTAGTATTCTACCTTTGGTATGAGGGAAAAAAAGGGACATAAGAAAAATATTCTAATGAAAATAGTTAATCATTTAGAGGTATGGTAGTAGATGGGAATGTAATTTGTGTGTATTTCTTGTATTAGTTTTCCATTGCTAGTATAATAGATTGCCACAAACATAGTGGCTTAAAACAACCTTTATTTTACAGTTCTGGAGGTCATGAGTCTAATATGTATCTCTTTGGGCTAAAATCAAAGTATCAGCAAGGCTGCATTTATTCTGAAAGCTCTAGGGGATAATCTGTTTCTTTGCTAGTTTCTAGAGGCCACCTGCATTCCTTGGCTCATGGCCCTTTTCTCTGTCTTCAAAATCCAGCAGTATAACATCTCTGACTCTAACCCTTCTGCTTAGCTCATCTGCATCTATGGATTCTTATGATTATATTTGGGTTCATGGAATGTTACAGGATAGTCTCCTTATCTTGGTATCAACTGATCGATCAGCAACCTTAAGTCCGTCTGTAACCTTAATCCTCTTTGCTCTGTAGCATTGCATATTCATACCTTCTGGAGATGAGGATATGGACATGTTTGGAGTGTGTGTTAGATGGGGCATTCTGCCTACCTTACCTTTTAAGAATAATTTTGACTCTTGAACCATGCAAATGTTTATGTATTCAAAAATAATTTAGTCAAAAAGGATAACAAAAGCACACTAAAATCGAATACAGATAGAAACAAATCTAACAGTACTTAATACAGCTACACTGTGGACGATGAAAAGGACAAATTCCCAATAAATATATCCTTAAAATGAGATATATTTTAAGGATTAAAATAGTTGCAAAGAAACCTGGATTTTTTACTCAGTAAATTTGTGGTTGGGAGTGCAGAGTGCTGACTTTAGAAGGGAGAGAGAAATAGGGAATGCGGGAAGGTGAAGGAAAACCCTGGGTTTTAGATAATTTTATTTTTCTTCTCTGACACCTTTAGAGCAATGAGTACATAGAGTAGCAGGCGTTGGTTTCTAAACAAACAGTATTCCTGGGTAAAACCAAGCCTCCTTAATGAGATGTCTGATTCTAGGTTGAACAGGTATAAAGTACAAGTAAGCCTGCAACACTATGTGGTACCAAAAAGTAAGGAAGTGCTCGAGGACTGATGGAGACCTGTCCAGTGTTAACCAAGAACTCATAAGAGATTATGAAATAAAGAAGAAATATTTGCTACTGAAAGAGGCATTTGGGGTTGGAAGAGGAATCACTTTAGAGAAGAATGATAGCTAATAAATATAAAAGGAAAAATAAATTTGGAAACTCATATCGTAATCATCAACGTACTAACTGATTCAGGGAGGATCATGGATGGATGTTAAAATCATTAGATGGTTTAGAACCCAGCTTCCTTGAGAGATAGTAAAATGATTAGATGAAATGTTGACACAGGATAGTTACATATTTCAAAATACCCCACAGATTAGTTACTACTTAATAAAGGAAAACGATTTCTTTTTTTACAGAGGAGAAATCTGGTCACTATCACCTTAATCAAGTGATCAAACTTCATATCCCACGTATGGGACAAACAGTTATTTGGTGCCTTCTGCCATGACACAATAGGAAGAATGTATTATCAAGTACATTGTATTCTTGCCAAGAACATTTAACTTGAATCTTTTCAGGAGGGGAAAAATCAAGCAATTATAAATGTAGGACATCTTACAAGGCAACAGGCCTGAACAAAACTAATGACAATTATGATGCAATTTTTAATCCTTAAGAATTTGAAAAACAGCTATAAAAGACATTATTGGGGCAATCGGAAAATTCTGAATATTGGCTATACATTAAGTAATATTGTATCATTAATAACTGACATAGAATGTATTGTGTTTATGTAGGAAAGAGTCTTAGTTCTGAGGAGACACATATGGAAATATTAGGGGTAAATTCAGAATATCAGCAAATTTCAAATGGTTCATTAAAAAAAGTATATGTATCCAGACAGGCATCCAAGGAGAAAGCAACAAACTGTAAATAACTAGTGAATTTGGATGAATAGAGCTTGTGCTTTTTTTCCCCCCACCCCATTTCCAAGTGTTCTGTAGGTTTGATTTTCAAAGTGATATTCCTTTATTGGGCCCCTGGGCTTCTTGATAGCCATTGGGCTTATTTTATTTGTATTCCAAGGTGTGGTGAAGTTTGTTCAAAAAAAATGTGTTTCTAGTTATGTTTTTAGAGTCCCTCCCCTGACATCCAGTTCTTTTGAGTCTCTATGCAATGTGACTTCTTGAATGCATATACTAGTAAATAGTATTTCAATGCAAGCAGTCTTGTATGTTAATCTCTATGGACCTCCTATATATAGGAAAAATATTTGAAAATAAAAAGTAGGGCGCCTGGGTGGCTCAGTGGGTTAAAGCCTCTGCCTTCGGCTCAGGTCATGATCCCAGGGTCCTGGGATCGAGCCCCGCATCGGGCTCTCTGCTCGGCAAGGAGCCTGCTTCCCCCTCTCTCTCCTCTCTGTCAAATAAATAAAATCTTAAAAAAAAAAAAAAAAGTTTTTTTTTGAAAATAAAAAGTAGACCCATCGTATCTGGTCTATAGCTAGCACTAAATAGATATGTGCTAAGTGTACTTTGTAAGTTTTTAAAATACTATTAAAATATTACCTAATAGTAACAACAATAGCATCAACAACAAAAGACACAGATTTCCAGACCCTGCTTCACTGCAGGGTAATCTGAGAACAGGGCCTTCCTGGATCTGCATTTTAAACAGGTTTGCCTGCGTCCTTCTGCTCACTGCAGCTGATGGCCCTAGGGAGCCCCAATAGGTCTTTAAGGGCTCCTCCCTTCTCAGGGTTCAGCCTTCAGTGCTTCCCTCTAGTGACCGCCTCTTAAACCAGGCACGTATCTATTGAGGGGGCTTCCTTGCCATCTTTCATCTTTATACTTGATTCTTTCTCCTTGCTTCCTATCCTCCATCACTGGCTTACCCTTAGTTTTCCACCTCCCTCTGTGATCACTAAATTCCATGTTGCTCCATGTAGTTTCCAAGAAAGACCTTTAGTCTCACTCTAACTCTTGCTGCTCAGCCAGTAGGTGGGACAATACTTTTAATAAAAAATATTGTTTTCATGTCTCTGACTTATTCACAAAGTAAATCCCTCTAAAATACTGCTAACTCCATAGGAAATTGAGAATGCAAACCAGATTTATGCTCCCTGGGTGTATGCAAACTGAGGACGGGGGTTAAGGGTGCAGACCTGGGGTTGGACAGCTCAGCCCTGAAGCCAGCCTCCACCAACTAACTGGTTGCTGTAGGACTTTTGGCAAGTTCTTTAACCAGCCTGACTCTAGTTTTCTCAGATGCAAGACGGGTCTAATACCTACCTCAAATGCTTGCGAGCATTTAAAGGCATTTAGGTATAGAAAGCACCTAGAAAAATACCATATAAACGTTTACTACTTTTAATCATCATCTGTCCAAGGAATCTCAGACCCGGATCAAATTTTGTCTTTAAGATATTAATGCTGATAAAATAATTTCTTGCTTTGTGTTTCTCATGGGTTCAGGTTTCCCTAGGACTTCTACATGCCCACGCTACACATATCCTGTGGCCTCCAGAGCGCTGGCAGAAATTGGAATCTGTTCTTCCTCCAGAGCGCTTGCTAGTTCAGAGAGAAGAAGAATGATGTCAGGGAAGTCCCTCAACTGCTGGCATTGGCAGGCCGACACCACCCATTACAGAAGGGATGGAGAGGAGGAACCTTCAGAAGGGCCAAGTTTGTTTCAAATAAAATGATCCGCATTATTAAAGAAAAAGTGTTAAAATATTACATAGTATTAAACAGCAACCGATGTTGTGTTTAATTGTAATACCCTATTGCTCAATGCCAAAAAATCACAGATCTTTGGGAATAGGAAAACTTTATTCCCATGTCCTATGGGGAATTTGTCATGTATACTTAGTCCATCGATTGTTGGGTTTTAATTTTGGTGATTGCTGCTGAAAGAATCTGAAAATTAATATTTGATGAAAGTAATTCAGTAATGTCATTTACTCTTTAGAACATGAAGAAACATACAGTGATGGGAATTACACTGTAATTGACAGTATGTACAAGGCAGTGACTGCTGGTTAAGAAGAACAGTAAACTGTGATATAAAAATAAAGCAGTGATTTGCTCAGGTACTGTTTTGGGTATTAATCATTTAACCTGTACCTCCCTTAATGAGGAATATTTTTATTTTTTTTGGAAGCAAGGAATTAAAGCAAGGGGAACCAATTCTAGCAATACTTCCATACAATTAAATCTTTCTTTATTAGCCCTTTTAAATAAAAACTTCTGAGTGAACTCTTGCCTGTTCCCATCCATGAATAAACCTATTTATCAGTATTCGGTCACTATTTGGTAAAATGTTCCAAGTGAAATGAAAAAAAATTATTCCTGTTCGACCAAGTTTTTTTCCCCCAATGATTTTCAGTGTTTACATCTGTAAATACTGAAGTCAGCAATTGCAAAGTGGGGTAATAATAGATCCTATAACTGCAGAGGTAAGGAGGTAAATTCCTTCATACAAGTCTATATTTATTCTTGCAAATGTGGATGCAAACTTTCTTAGCAGTCAGGAATGCAAAGAGTAAGAGTAAAAAAAAAACCATATGCATATTAACAGCACCTGTTACTAATAATTCATCAGCATTATAGTAACTTATTCAACAAATCAGTGCGTACTTATGTACTAAGATTATGTACAATCAAAAGTATTGTTTTTAAAAGTAGATCTGCTTAAAATCTCTTGTTGGACGCTTATCAATTCCATTTCTCTCTATTCCCCAACTTCTATTTCATGCTCTGGCCTTTAACTCCAGTTTACTAAACACTCATTACCATTTCAAGCCTTGGAACTTTTGTCTCTTGGCAAAGGGCATCCCCTGGGATTATATGTAAAATACTGAGTGCATAAGGGCATCGACCCTTTAGTTGCTACACAATAGGAAATTCTAGGGCCCACAGAAGAGGGGTTTGGAGGTGATACTGAGGGCAGGCAGGGTAGAGCAAATAGAGCAGTTCTGGGAATAGCTGCTATTTACCGCCTGGTGAGGAATTTGATATTTTAACAGTTCAGCAAACTGGTTATTATCCTTACTGCCTCACCCACTACCTCTATGATTCCTATTAATTCAAGATTGTAAATCTTCAGAGAGAAGATAAATGCTCTTTATTTGATTTCATAGTCTCTAGCCATCTAACACATCACCAACAGAGTTAATACTTGATGCTGTTGAACAACTCAGCTTATAAATTACCTCCTCAAAAATGCAACTCGAGGTAGACTTAATCACTGTGTTACCCAGTATATACTTTTATAAGTGCATCAGTCACCTAATACTAACCAGTGCAGGAAGAGTTCACCAGCTACAACCCCCATGACACAGCAAGAGGCAACAGAGGGAGGAGCCTAGTCCTTCTATGAAAAAGGGCTGTTTGTTAGTTATCTTATCTTCAAATTAAACACACATCTTAGGGCTGACTAATCTTTTTCAGAGACCTCAGAGTGCAGGCATTATCTTTGTACTCTTTGCCATGTTCCAAAGTGCCAGTATCCCCCAGACAGAAGTCTATATGCATGTCTGGTGCTTTGTTTTTTTTTTTTGTTTGTTTGTTTTTTTGTGGCTGCTGCCCAGGGGACACTTCTTGATCGCCCAGCTGTGGTAACAATCCGAAAGAGAGTTCTTATCTGGCTCCACTCCCAGGACACAACACAGATAGTAGACTGAAACCACCTTCTTTTGTTAAAGAGGCCTATTTGCTTATCCTGGAGCTTTGGCCTGAAGGGCATACATATGGTCTGGTACAGACCTAGGGGCCTAAAGATGTAGGGATGCCAGGGATAGAGGTCAGTGCACACCGTCTTTGCACTCTCCCCCTGCCTCACTCCAGGTTTCCAGCACCTCCCAGAAAGGAATTTGTGTACTTGTCTGCTGCTCCATTTTTTTAATGACTGATGCCCAGGGGATGTGTCTACGTTGTCTAGCTGTTGTGGCCTGCAAGACTACACTTGTGGTCCCACAGAACTGTACATATTTGCATACTTCAAAAGCTGCTACGTAAGGGTTTTTCTTCCAAAGAGCCTGAATCTAGGTGCTAAGATTCCCCCACCCCACCCCAGGAGCCATGACCGGTCTTGGCATACCTTCAAAAATAGGGAACCACTGGAAATAAAGTAGGTTGCTTGGACAATCACAAAGGTTTGAGAGACAACCAAGAGTTAGATAAGGGTAGAATGGTAAGGTTCACCTCCTAAACAAGGTCACTCCTTCAAGACTGGGAGGGATGGCCGCTAATGTATAAACACCAACAGAGAGTCATGAATATGGAGAAATAGGAATATGTTCCCAATGAAAAAACAAGATATAACCTCATAAAAAAGAGATATAAATGATTTACCTGTTAAAATTTCAAAATAATAGTCATACAGATGCTCACTGAACTCAGGAGAATGCATGAACAACTGAAGAGTCAACAAAAACAAAATATAATGAAGTACCACATAGAAGTCACAGAGCTGAAGATTCCAATAAGTGAACTAAAAAATAAACTAGAGGGATTCAACAGCTGACTAGGTGAAGCAGCAGAAAGAACTAATGAAATCAAAGCCAAGGTCATGGAACTCATCCAATCGGAAGAGGAAAAAGAACAAAGAAAAAAAAGAAAAAGAAAAGCTAGTTTAAGGGACAACATTCAATAGACTGATATTCATGTTAGAGGGGTCCCAGAAGGAGGAGAGATGGGCAGAAAACTTGTTTGAAGAATTAGTGCCCCAAAATTTCCTAACCTGTGGAAGGAAACAGAATTCCAGATCCAGGAATCTCAGAGTTCCAAAGAAGATGACTCCAAAGAGACCCTCACCAAGACACATTGTAATTAAAATGTTAAAGATGAGGAGAAAATCTTACAGGCAGCAAGAAAAAAGCAACTTACTGCATACAAGGAACTCTGTAAGACCATCAGATTTTTCAGCAGAAACTTTGAATATATCATCTCACTCCCTCTGGCCTGTAAAGTGTTGAAGGAAAAATCCTTCAATCAACAATACTCTACCTGGCAAAGTTGTCATACAGAATTGAAGGGGGGAGAGTTTGACAGTCAAGCAACAGCTAATGGAATTCATCATGACTAAACCAGACTTACAAGAAATTCTAAAGGGACTCCTTCGAGCTGAAGTAAAAGGGCACTCATTACTAATGGGAAAATGTGAAAGTACGAATCCCATGGGTAAAGGTAAATATACAGTAAAATCCAGGGGTGCTGGCCTGGCTCAGTAGGAAGAGTATGCAACTCTTAATCTTGGGAGCCATGAATTTGAGCCTCATGTTTGGTGTAGAGATTACTTAAATAAATACAAAAAAATAAAATCCAGAATAATATTAGAAAAGGTGGGAGATTGATCATTTATAAAGCTAATATTAAGGTTAAAAGACAATACTGTAGCTATAGTTATTTTATTCTTAATCAGTTAAAGAATACAAAAGATAAAAATGTAAAATGTAAAATATGACATCAAAACCATAAAACCATGATTTCAACAGATGCAGAAAAAAAATACTGGATAAAATTCAACATCCATTTACAATAAAAACTCTCAACAAAGTGGGCATAAAGGAAATATGTATCAGCATAATAAGGGCCATATATGAGAAGCCCACAGGTAATATCATACACAGTGGTGAAAAGCTAAAAGCTTTTCATCTAAGATCAGGAACAAGACAAGGATGCCCACCCTCATTCCATTTTTTTTTTCAATATAGTATTAGAAGTTTTAGCTGGAGCAATTAGTCAAGAAAAATAAATACAAGACATCTAAATCAGAATGGAAGAAATTGTCACTCTTCACAGATTATGTTATATATATAGAAAACCCTAAGGACTGCACCAGAAAGCTGTTAGAATTAATCTACAAATTCAGTAAAGTTGCGGGATACAAAAATCAATATACAGAAATCGACTGTGTTTCTATACACTAATAATGAACTATCAATTTGTCTAATCCCATTTACAATTGTATTCAAAAAGGATACAGTACCTAAGAATGAATTTACCCAAAATGATGAAAGCTCTGTACACTACAAACTGTAAGACACTGATGAGAGAAATGAAGACAGAAATAAATGGAAAGATACTCCATCCTCATAGATGGGAAGTATTAATATTGTTAAAATGTTCATACTACCCAAAACAATCTATAGACTCAATACAGTTCCTGTCAAAATTCCAATGGCACTCTTCACAGAAATAGAACAAATAATCCTAAAATTTATATGGAACCACAAAATACCTGCTCTCCCCACCTCCAGCCAAAAGCAATCTTTAGAAAGGAGAACAAACCTGGGGGTATCATGCTCCCTGATTCAAACTATACTACAGAGCTATAGTAATCAAACCACTATAGTATTGGCACAAAAACAGACACATAGATCAATGGAACAGAACAGAGAGCCCAGAACTAAACATACACATAGAGAGTCAATTACTTTATAACAAAGGATCCAAGAATATAAAACAAGGAAAGGTTAGTCCCTTCAAGAAATGGTGTTGGGAAAAGTGGATAGCCACATGCCAGAAAAGTAAACTAGACCACTATCTTATACCATGCACAAAAATTAACTCAAAATAGATTACAGGCTTAAACACAAGCAATAAGCTCCTGATGTCTAGTACTAGTGATGATATTTTGGATTTGGCACTGGTGATGATATTTTGGATTTGGCACCAAATGAAAAGGCAGTAAAAGCAAAAATAAACAATCTTTTGCAAAAATCTTTGCTGTGTAGGACCACAGCAAAGAAAAAACTATCAACAAAGTAAAAAGGCAACCTGTTGAATGAGAGCATATATTTGAAAACTATATATATAATTAACCCCATATATGTATATATGGTGTTAATATCCAAAATAGATAAGGAATTCATATACCTTAACAGCAAAAAAAAAAAAAAAAGCAAAATCTGAAAAAAGTTAAAAATGGGAGAGGATCTGAACAGACATTTTTCCAAAGAAGACCTACAGATGGCAAACAGACACATGAAAAGATGCTCAACATCACTAATTATCAGGGAAATGCAAATCAAAACCACAACAAGATGTCACCTCACAGCTGTTAGGATGCCTAGGATCAAAAAGACAGGAAATAAAAGTGTTGATGGGGATGTAGAGAAAAGAAACCCTGTGCACTAATGGTAGGAATGTAAACTGGTACAGCCACCGTGGAAAACAGTATGGAGGTTCCTCCAAAAATTAAAAATAGAACTATGACATGATCTAGCAATTCCACTTCTGGGAATTTATTGGATGAAAAGGAAAGCATTAATTTGAAAAGATGTAAGCACACCCACGTTCATTACAGAATTGTTTGCAGTGGCCAAGACATGGATACAAGCTAAATGTCCATGATAAACGAATGGGTAAAGAAAATATGCTGTATTTACCCAATGGAATATTATTTAACCATAAAAAGAAGGAAATCTCACTGTTTTTGACAACATGGATGGACCTTGGCTGCACTATGCTAAGTGAAATATGTTAGAGAACAACAAATTCTCTCTCTCACATGTGGATTCTAAAGACAAAACCAAAATCAGCCCACAGATACAGAGGAAAGGTTAGTGGGTTGGCAGGGCATGAGGATGGGCAAAATGGGTAAAGGGAGGTCCAAAGTACAAATTTGCAGTTAAATAAATAAGTTATGGGGATATAATGTATAGCATGGTGACTATAGTTAGTAACACTATATGGCATGTTTGAAAGTTGCTTCAGAGAATAGATCTTAAAAGTTCTTGTCACAGGAAAAAAAAATTTAATTATGTGGCAATGGACATTAACTAGATTTATTGTAGTGACCATTTCATAATGTATATAAATACTGAATTATGTTGCCTATCTGAGACTAAGATATTGTTATATGTTAATTATACCTCAAATAAAAAAAAAAAAACTTGGAAACATCTGTGTCGGCAGTTTGGTTCTTCATTCCTTGATATGTTATAAACTCTCTCCTCTCCCACTAAATCCAAGAGGCAGAAGTGAGCCAAACTACAGATTTTCGAGCAAGAGCCACCCTCCCACACTACCCATTATCCTTACCAAAGCCATAAGAATAAACCTCTGTTAAAAATGTGTATTTTAAAAGTCAGAAATCTCTTGAGAAACTCTCTCACAAATGGCTTTTGAACTTTTTTTTAATTTGAGAGAGAGAAAGAGAGAGAGAGAGAGAGAGAGAGAGAGAGAGAGAGAGAGAGAGAGAGAGAGTCCAAGCAGGGGAAGCAGGAGAGGGAGAAGCAGACTCCCCGCTGAGCAGGGAGCCCAATGCAGGACTCCATCCCAGGACCCCAGGATCATGACCTGAGCTGAAGGCAGACACTTACTGACTGAGCCACCCAGGCGCCCCACAAATGGTTTTTGATAACAAAATCCTCACTAATGTCCTTATTTTCACATAGTCACTCTCTCCTTCACTGGTATGGGAGACACCAAACACTTCACCAAAACCGTCTGCCTCCTCTTCCTAAATATCACTGAGTTATGTTTCATAGGTTATGACCATGTTTCTGCGTTCTTGCCAACTCAGCTTATGATTAAAAGTGACTGTAATGTACCTGGGACATAAAACTTCTCATGAGCTCCTCCAGGCTTTTCCCATTTCTTCCAATGGGCTACCCATGATTACAAGACCCTAAAGGTAACAGAAATACACTATGGAAAAATGTACAGGTCCCTGAATGATCATCTGAAATAGAACAAACCCAACTTGAACTTCCTTCCAGGGAGTGAGCAAGAAACAAACTTCTATTTTGTAAAATCGCTGAAATGGTGAAATCTGTTAGCACAAGCAAGTCTACCCTAATTAATGTAGGCTAATTAACAGAGGTTTCTGTAGAAAAAAAATTATTAGTATAGCTTTAAAAAGAATTGTCTTTGGGTCAGCTCTGCTTTGGGCCAAGACTATCACATGTCCATCCTTAAGAGGTTAAGGTTTCTATTTGCCAAATATGATAACAAATAATATATACGTTTTCAGTGTGAAAATCAGCTCATTACTCAATATTTGATCTTCAAATATGCAAGACACCATTCTGAACCATTTTATACACACAACTGGACAAAGAATGTGAACTTTCACTTGGCAGGACAAAATGGGAAGGGTAACAATTCACAGAGGAAAATATATACCAAATTTGGGAGAAATAGTGTCTATATTGGATAGTTTACATGATCACAGAGATTTAACTTATTTTCCACATTACTTTGATCTCAAATTTATGTTGAAGTTATAGCAATTTTATTATTGCTTTATCACCTTTACTCACAGATTAGCAAGTCTTTATTCAGTCCTATTAAGAGTTTAAGAGGGTAGGATCCAATCCTCACATACAAAGACTCCAGATTTACCCATTACAGAGCTGGAGTACACCCAAAGAACCTAACCAGGACCCTAACCAGAGAGTTCATCTCTAAACACAGCATCCAAAGGCTGAAAATAAGTAAGGTCCCTCTGACATACTCTAACACATATCTCCAGCTCCACTCTTTTTGTTCTTCTCACAAAACTTATATCCTGAATCTTTTATGATTCTCCAAGATCAAGAAAATGGAAGTATTAATCATACCTATTTTCCCTCAGATCATCCCCACTCACTCCTCCTTTCTGCAAAAACAAAATTCTTCTCACCAATTTTCTCATATTGCTGCAGTTTCTGCCTTCTTTATCCAGAGCATTATTCTTTCTGGAGAGATGTCATAGATAAAAATGCTGTCCAGACTCCAAACCATAGCATATCTCTATTCTTTTCCCACTATATGTACCCAATTCACCTATTCATCTTCTTAAGAGATGAGTTCATACCTTCTCTCACAAACATTTTGCACCCTTTCCTAATGCTCACCCTGAACCAATAACTTTGCTTTCCATCTAATGAAAATATATAAGGAGTAAGAAGAATCCATGTACTCTGCTTCCTTCCTGTTCTTATGGATAAACTAATTAGAATGCACTTTTCCATTTCAGAAAATTAAATTCATGACTGGGTAGATAAATTTGAACATACATCCAGACTGCACTACAAATTACTTGAAAAAGAAGTGTACATATAAGAATTATCTTATGTCCAATGTATACTAGATCCAAACCCTCTAACCTAGTTAAGGAAATTCCTCCAGTAACTGGCTTCTCTCCCCTATATCATCAATTTTCCTTTTCTCCTAATCATTCCCATCAGCATATAAATACGCTATAGTTTCTCCCACCTAACAGCTCTTTCCCTTGACACAAGCCCCCTTGTGGTCTAATCACTGTTTTAGATCTCTTCTCCCTTTATAAACATCTCCTCAAAAGAGTTGCTCACACACCTGGTCTCTAGTTTCTTCTCTACTATTTTCTTTGAAACCAAAGTCATTTCAGCTTTGACTCCCACCACTCAGCTATAATCTTGCACGTCAAGGTCACTGAAAACTCCAATATGCCAAAGTCAATTCTCAGCTCTCATTTTACTTGACCTTTCAATATTTTGATACTACCTTTCATTCCTTCCCCTTATATATTTTATTCACTTGCCTCCTGGGAAGTATTCTTGGTGTCCCTATACTTCACTAACAATGCCTACCCAGTAGGCTTGGCGAGCTCCTTCTTATCTTGTCAACTACTTACTATTAGCTTCCTCTAGGGATCTTTCAACCTCTTCTTTTTTATGTAGAGTTATCCCATTAGTGATCTCTGAGCCTGGGGGAGAGGAGGGTTTCTGCTCAGGATGCTTTGACCCTGGAGCCATCTGAGAATTACAACTAGTAAAATAATTCATTGCAAATATTTTCTCCCATTCCACTGGCTGCCTTTTTATGTTGTTGTTTTTTTCCTCTGCCAGGCAGAAACTCTTTAGCTTAATGGTGGTAATTACTTCACAATGTCTATGTATATCAAATCATCACATGTACACCTTAAATATATATTTTTATTTGCCAATCATACCTCAATAAAGCTAGAAAAAAGAGAAAAGAACGGGCAGTAAAAAAATGGCTTTCACTTTTCAAAACTAGCTATGAGTATTAAAATCGCCTGGAAAATATTCTCAAACCTTATTTCCAGAGACAAGATCATTCCAAAATATTTTTTGAGTGAGGAAATTTGAAATTCCCATTATATTTTTAAATTAAATGTAAAGAACCAAGCCCTTTTCTAGTAGGGTATCTTATATGTGCAATAGAAAAATGAGCCTAATACTAACCCCCACCAGTCATCAACATAATGACCACAGTGACAGGTGTATCATGGCTATGTAGGAAGATGTGATTATTCTTAGAAAATATATGTGGAGGTATTTAGGGCTAAATACTACTAGGGTCATGGCTAGGTATTCTACAAAAATGTTTAAATTATTGAATATAAGGGAGGGGCATATAGATGCTCATCACATCATTCTTTCCATTTTTCTATAGGTTTGAAAGCTCAAAATTTTAAAAATGGAAGTGGGAAGGAGGATATAAGAAATAAGGATAAAGCGATAGCTTTCTGTTTTACTGCTCTCCCTCCCCACCTTCCCGGAACAAGTATAAATAACACCACGACAATGATACTGCAATCTGTTTCAGTATTCAGGGATTAGTTTATATTTTGGTTTTTTCTTTTCCTTCCATAACAAGTAAGTCTTCCTAATTACTTTCATATCATCTGCAAGAAAAACCAAGATAGAAAAACTGGAAAAGGGGAATCCATCATGATAAAAAAACATTCTTTAAAAAAGCTTCCCGGAGTGCTTACTATTCATGACTCTATTTTCTATCTAGTTTTACTCTCCCCTCTTGCCTGGTTTCCATTCATTTGTTTTGTGGGTGGTTTGGTACAGGTGGAGTGGAGTGCAATGGAATTCACATGTAGAGAATTTGCAAGTGAGTAGAAGCAGGGAAGGAGGGGGAAAAGGATGGGAAAAGACTAACAGAGTAACAAGTACCATCAGAGGGAAAGTGATTGATTTTTAGATTTTGTAGACTATTAAGAAGTCTTCCTTTCTGAGAAGAGATATAGTCCCCTCAGTCATAAAAGTTATTTCTGTCCTAAACGGTTTTTGTGTTTCTGAAGGAAAAGGGTAGAAATGGTTGCAAACAGAAAAGAGGAATTGAAACATCATGAGAGTGAGGTAGATTCAAGGCTAGTAGGGAAAAAAGGGAAATGATGGTAATGGAAAGAATTGTTGGCAGAGGCATTTTAAACACTGGCCAGTGTGAACTGAAACCTGCCTAATTCCCCAACCCTGGCTTAACCAATACTGAGACGGAGCAAAAATTAACCTAGTTGTAGTAACGGTTCTGGAAATTAAGATGGTGAACCGACCAGACAGCTTACTCATCAAGACTCATTCAAGACTGTCGCTTTGCTTTGTCCACTAATCCAACGCTATTATGTCATATTATGTCATCTTGTCTAGTCCCAAGAAGTTCCCCCTTCTTGTCAGATCCATCTTAAAATGATACATCCCAGGTCCCAAATCCTTTTAAATACCCTCTCATAATTTCCCCATTTTGAAATCTCACATAAAATTTTGGGAAAGTTCTATTCTCCCTTACTGCAGTACATCTACAGGTGTGGCTTTGTTTAATCAAGTTTTTCTGGGGGGTCTTTTGAGAAGTTGGCAGTCAAACCATGGAAGAGGAATATTATATATTGCTTCTCGGCCTTTTGGCTAAGATCAAGTATGGAAGAGGAATATTATACAAGTAGAGAAGCCCTGGCAATCTAGAAAAAAAAAGGCATTTAGGTAGTTGTGAGATAGAAAAAATACGTGAGGCTATTATAGGCAAGAGAATAGGGAGTTTCTAAAAATATATATAATCCTAATAGTGAAAATCTTGAGATCCTTGCAGCAGAGAATTTCAAGAGATAACATGTTTGAATTCCTTTCTTGCTGCAGAATTTTAACAAAATAATTTTTTTAAGATTCTCTATTAAAATTCCATCGAAAGATATCTTGTGAGCAGACTGTTGGCCTAAATCCTCTCATTTCCTTGGGAGGCCTATCGCTTCAAGAATTTAATACCTTTCTGAAAAGCAAAGCAGTATTTTTCGCAGGATTCTCCATAGTCTTCCCCATGCCCTTCCGATTCTGCCAGCATGCAGGGGTACTGTGAGTACATTAACTTAGTTACTCCATTAACTTAGCACTGAATTCTCCAAGATCATTGTCTTTATATAAAGTGCAAGTCAGGACCCCCAAACATTAAATGGTTCACAGCTGTTTTATTTTAAAATAGAAGGCACATCCTAATGCATATCTCATACTCTAAATCTTTATTTGCCAAGAACTGGAATACTGACTACGTAGAAGACAAAAAATTTTCCTTTAAAAAATATAATTCAAAAAAAAAAAAAAAAAAAAAAAAAAATATAATTCATAGGCCAAACGCTAATTCCCTACCAGAGAAGAATATATTATTTTCAAACATCCAAGAAGTATTTTTAAAAGTTACTCACACCACAGGTTACAAAGAAAACACTGACAAATTCCCCAAACAGAAATTATGATAATCACTTTTCTGATAAGAATTTAATAAAGTTTGCTATTATCAGAATTATACATATGCATGCTCACACACACATACATATTGAGCAAACTGGGAACCTAAAAATCTAACCTTAAAAAAAAAAAAAAAAAGAAAAAATTCCCTAAACTTAGAGGTGAAGAAATAGACAGATACAGACAATTTAGAATATAATTGAAATAAAACAGTATACATAAAAGTTAATAAATGCAACCAGAGTGTGCTTAGAGGAAAATTTTTATAACTCTTTTTATAATATTTAAAAGGAAATGTATAGAGGAAATTTATTAAGCATTTCACCCAAAACCAGAAGTAAAATAAATGCATAAGCTTAAATTAACGTACAAGAAAATTTTTTAAAGCAATACTATGGACGAATACATTCACACACTAGTTATTTGAAGAGAGTGACTTAAGACAGACATCTGACAAACATGATCATAGCTGCGATTTAATCCCTAGGCCTTGGTCCCAGTTCAGAGCCCTGAAGTAACTCAGAATACGGGAAGGGGGAGAGAAAAATATCAAGTAAGTTTTCTTTCAAGCCTTCCCTAAAGGAGAGGCTTTCATGTAACCCTTGTTCTCTCTGTGTAGCTTCCCAAGTTTCTTTCCCAATACTGACAAAAAAAATGGGGAAAGAAGGTATAGTCTTCTAATCCAATTTGGTTTAATGACAAACTTGCCTTGTATTTTTAAGCAGCGAGTTACTTTCATCTTTTCTCTCATTTGGAAGGTTTCTATTTCTGACTACTGAACCATACTCTGGGGGTAGAACCTAGCAACACCTCAGAGAAATAAAGAAGGAAGTTTTCTAACTGAATTAAAAAATTCCTTCTAAATAACATCAGGCTTATACACAATTATTAGGAGTATAATTCATACTAAGAGAAAACGTAATGTGAAGAGGATATAACTATGGGGATTGGGGTATGGGAAAAATGAGTGAAAGGGAGTGGGAGATACACGCTTCCAGTTATGGAATGAATAAGTCACAGGGTTGAAAGGTAAAGCATAGGGACTATAGTCAATGATACTGTAATAGGATTGCGTGCTGACAGAAGGTAGCCACACTTGTGGTGAGCACAGCATAACATATAGCCTTGTTGATTCACTATGTTTTACACCAGAAACTAATGTAACATCGTGTGTCAATTACACTTCACAATAAAAGTTGACTGTTTATCTCCCCAAAATATATAGAAGTATTACAGAGGTATGTCAGGTAGTTAATGAAAGCACTTTTTCCTGGATTTTATAATTTTGTGGTATTTGTTAGATTTAAATTTTTTTAATTTGCTGTATTTCCTTTTCTCACTCTAAAAATTGTCATCATTGTACCTAATTTTGTGTCTATAATTTTGTGTTCTTTTTCTTGAACAGAGCCCTCAAATATATATATAAATTTCAAATCAAAACCTGTGTGTATGCATGTGTGTGTATGTGCACACACATAAGAAGAGAGAATGGGTATGGAAGAATACACATCCAGTTTTTATCAGTGATCACCTTTTCAAGAAATGCGGGGGACTAAGTTTTTATGGCATGTGATAGTAGGATTTCACTTTCTAGTTCATATAATTCTTTTAAAATTAAGATTAAAAAATCATTTAGTTCTGATTATAAATTAAGCTTTAGTATATTAAATATAACATATTGTATTTCTATGACCGTTTTTTTCTGTTTCCTATTCCGTACCAAGTATGACAATTTTTCCTTTTCACTTGCTTGTAAACAGAATCCTCACATTACGTAAATAAGTATATATGCTATTTACCATCTTTCTCTTTCTCTCTCACCACTGTGTTTTATAGTTCCAAGACAGACTGTTTTATTATCTTAAAATCCTTGTAGTACTTTTATTTCATCTAATAAGAAGTTGATTTGGAATTTAGAATAATAAACAGAAAAGAAGCCTAGCTTTATAACATATTGGTGAGATAAAAATAAGATGCTAAGCCCAGAGAGTTACAGAGAAGAACTGATATGCTTTGCATCTACACAGTGTAGATACACTCCGTCCACAACTGATTCTTTTCCCTGCTGTCCTTGGGTGAAGCCACTTTAGGGTACTAGTTTATTTTAAAGAGGTCTCTCAGTAACTATTAGGTAATACATGTTGGATCTATATAAAGAGATTTTTCTCTGTCACATCCTACAACTAAACATCCATACCCTATAAGGTAATGCTAGGAATTCTGCCCAAGTTTGTCCTAAACTGAAATTCTGATTATACAAACCTTTCCTGATTCGATCTACGACATTGAAAGTTCAGAGTCACCATGTGCTTTCCCAACACTTTAGAGCTCAGGAACCATTTCTGCCCTTCGGAAAGCTGAGAACCTTCGAATGGTTCTCAGCCTATTTCAATCTAAGTTAGACTGAGGATCTCAGGATTTTGAGGTGAATCTGTACAAATTATAGGTACCCAGACACCAGTTTAAAAAATTCTGAATAGATTAAGGTCCTGAAACTATCACCAAAACACAAGGAAATTATGTTAAATGGAAATTTGGAATGATGTGAAGTCCCTCTTACACCTTTCTACTTTTGGGGTGTGAGGCTTCAGAAAGAGAATCATTTGTGCCATTTTTTTTTTTTTTTTTGGGCAAAATCTTGCTATTTATTAAATCAAGGTGATAAGTTTATGGAGATTCATTGTTATATTCTCTTCACTTTTGTGCATGTTTGAGATTCTGTCATAATAAATTTATGTGTAGGCAAGTCTCAGGACAAAAAGGTTCTGGAGCATCAATAAATTAACATAAGTGGGGAGTGTTGAGTGGGCGGCACACAGGAAAATGAAAACAGTGTGTGCTCTCAAACTGGAAGGAGTTCTGCCAAGATGGGTAGATGATGCTCCTTTTTTTTTTTCTTAGGCTCCCGTCCGAGTGACAGCACCGGAAAGCTCCCCCCTGCTGGCTCCACAGAAATGACAAGGAACAGTTGAAAAGCATTATGCATTTTATCTCTGTATCATGAAGTTCCAGCTCATGGGTTCCAGTGAGTATAGACTGCAGGGTAGGGTACTTTATTAACTTGCTTATTCATTCATTCATTTAATCAACATTTGCTGAGTACCTATTATTTTTCAGGCTCTGTAAAAATGCTGAGAAAAGAGGCATGCTCAGGACCCATTCCATGTCCTTAAAGACTCACCATCTAATGAGGAAGATAAATGTAGAAGTAGGTAATTATAGTAAAATGCCCTACAATCTATAATAGAGAAACATGTAGAATGCTCTGGAGAGCATATAGGAAGAAGCCACTATTCCACTGTATCCATGAAGATATTCCTATGGCAGAGAGGGTGACAGTACAGTAGTGCAGTTTCAAGGTTTCCTCTATTTGCTGATAGCCAGAGAGAAGGAATAAAACAGGTGGGCTTAAATAACACCCGATTGTTTGCCCTGAGGTAGAAATGATTTAAGCATTAATGAGTAGTTCAGTAAAGATCAAACCTATAATTAAAGAGAATCATTGTATGGCATAGCAGACAGTAAGCATCAAAAAGTAGATGGAAAAAATATTTGGGGCAAGAGGCTGTCTCCCCACACTGACCCTAGAACACACAGGATCAATTTTGATACCATTATCTCCCCATTTACACGTTCGCTCTCTCTTTGAGTGGCCATAGTGCTTTATCTACTCCTTTCACATGGCATTTATTTTTAAGCCTGAAATAAGCCCTCCCTAGCAAAGCTTTTTGAAGTTTTTGGTCTCATTTCTGTATCTTTTGAAACACCTTCCTAGAGCCTTGCATATAGAAGTGTTCGATAATTATTGACAGAAGGAATCACTAATAGAAAAGATAATACCAAAATCTGTAAATAATGTTATTCACTTAGATTTATGGTCTTCCTTTTTTCAGATTTGAGAGATGGAAGGAATAATGACAAAGTGGAAAATGAGACAATCAGGAAATGAGGTGAGGAACAGATGGTAACAGGGAGGTGAGGCGACCATGCTGAAAATGTTGACAGTCACAAGGAGAAAGATCTCATTTCATTTCCATGATTCCCTTGGAGCAGCTCCAAGATTGCCAAGATTGCTGCTTTAAATGTATTCTTATAGAAAGCCTCACTCTAAATTTACTGTGTATGTATGTGTGCACAATTACTGCAAGGATCTTTAGAGAGCTGGGCTTTTGTCATCAGTTCCCAGGCACCATGACAAAGAGAATATTAAAAGACTCAAACTGGCCAACATCCAGGGGAGGGTAGACAAACTGAAAAGATAAGGCAGGTAGTTAATCTTCTGGAAGGTACTGCAAGAGAAGACAGGTTTGTTCACCCAGCTTGCTGTCTCAAGTCTACTTTTGTTTGATTTGTTATCTTACCCAATGGGAAATCTATGCCTTGACATTGAATCACAAAGCAAGGAAGGCCTGGGTCACTAAATAAGGTTAGTCAATGAAATAGAAAAAGCCTTTAGTCAAACTTTATGCCAGAACAGAAATCTAGGCAAAATTTGGCCCCATGTGTAAACTCCTCTAAGCACATTTATTAGACTGGAGGAAAAGAGAAACCAATGAATTGGCAATAAGTCTTATTACAAAGCAATCTTTTTTTCTCATCATTCAATAATGACTCTAGATGGGCATCTCAGCCAGAATATTGCTCTCACTGCAGAAAATTATATTATACGTATTATCATAAAGATGACATCTCAATTGTCAAAAACATTAAGTGCTACCTAGGTGGATAGCACAGATACTACAGAATTCTCAAATAGGTGAATGTTTCACATTTGTTCTCTAATGTGACATTCCTTGGCTTGATATAAGCAAATGTAGTACTTTACTAGAACTAATGTTATATCAGCTTGCAGGACAAGCTTAAGCATTTTGTCATCTTTTAAAATATAGCTTACACGGTTGGTATAAAATGCTTTGCTTCCTCCAAAAATGTGCACAAGAAAAGATTTACATATTGTACAGCTGGCATTGTGATTTACATCTGTACATCCATTTCAAGTTTGTCCGCTCTTTGTAATATGCAACTTGGGGGACTGAATCCCACCTCCAGAGGTTAGCTCTGATTAACCTAAGGTAGTCAAGATAATCTCATGGGCCTTGCTAAACTATTTGGTTTAAAGATGCACAGACTTGGAATTTTCCTCTACATAGGCATTGCTTGAGAAATTGATATGTGACTCATTCCAAAACACTGAGACCCAAGAAAAGACTTCCTGGGTTCTTCTAGAAAGAATACTTTCTCACTGTTGTTAGAGTTTATTTAAACAACTCTCTCCCTTCCTCTCAGCACTGTGGTTTATGGTTGTAAAGCCACAGGGAAACAGGTAATGAACAACCAAAGGACCACGAAGAAATGGAGCTAAAGTCATTGAATTTTTGCTGATGTTAAATGTTGGAGCCAGGATACCACCCCCTCCCCCCGACCCCACTCGATCCCAGGACCCTAAGGTCAGGACCTAAGCCAGAAGCAGACACTTAACCGCTTAACTGTCTGAGCCCACGTAGGGGCCCCTAGACCTATATTTGTATGAGAAAATAATTCTGTTACTTGAAGCCAACATTATGCAAATACATGGTGAACAGATGCCTATTTAAAATAACTTAAGGGGCACCTGGGTGGCTCAGCCGGTTGAGTGTCTGCCTTCAGCCCAGGTCATGACCTCAGAGTCCTGGGACTGAGCCCCACATCAAGCTCCCTGCTCAGTGGTGAGCCTGCTTCTCTCTCTGCCTGCTGCTCCCCCTGCTTGTGCTCTTTCTCATTCTTCCTCTATCTCAAATAAATAAATAAAATCTTAAAAAAATAAGTAAAAAATAATATAAGTATGTTTTATAGTTACTTAATAACTATCTGCCTAGGACAAAACAAAAACTAATAGATAAATCTTGATTACAACGGAAGGGAGAAAAGAGAGGAAAGGAAGAAAGAGAGGTTGGGAGGGAAAGAGAATGGAAGGGAAGTGCCAGGTCATAGAATAGGTATATGTTCAACGTATTTTTTTCTTTTTAGAGATTTTATTTATTTATATGACAGAGAGAAAGAGATCACAAGTAGGCAGAGAGGCAGGCAGAGAGAGAGGGGGAAGCAGGCTCCCTGCTGAGCAGAGAGCCCGATGCGGAGCTTGATCCCAGGACCCTGAGACCATGACCTGAGCCGAAGGCAGAGGCTTAACCCACTGAGCCACCCAGGCGTCCCAGTATATGTTTAACTTTTTAAGAAACTACCTTAACTCTTTTCCATAGTGGCTGTGGTAGTTTACACTTGAACTAGCAATGTATGAAAGATAATTTTTCTGCATCTTTACCAGCATTTGCTACTATCAGTATTCTTTTATTTTAGCCATTCTGATAGAAGTGGCATAATAACGTAAAATGATTTTCATTTTCATTTCCCTAAAGGCAAGCAATGATAAACATCTTTCCGTGTGTTTATTTGCCACCCATATTTCATCTTTGGTGAAGTGTCTGTTTAATTATGTCCATTTTCTAATTGGATTGTTTGGTTTCTTACTATTCAGTTTATAGGGCTCATTATACATTCTGTATGCAAAAAATTTGCCTAATATGTGATTTGCAAATATTTTCTAGTGTCTGAAAAATCTTATATCCTCTTTCCCTTTTCATCTTCTTAATAGGATCTTTTGCAGAGCAATAGTGCTTTGTTGTTTTAATTTTTATGAAGTCTATTCCATTTTTTAAAATTTTATGGCTCATGCATCTGATATTATGTCTAAGAAATCTTTGCCTTATTCTAGGTCACAAATAATTTTTATTTGTTATTTATTTCCTCTTACCCCATCATATATTTAGCATTTCCATTTCTTCTTACTATTTTTGGCGTTCCCTTCCTCCCTTTCATGATCACCTTGTCTTATCTCGGCTTCTGTATCAGGCCACAGAGGCAATGTATCAACCTTGCGCCAAACACTTGTCTTCGTATGGATCCCATTCATAGACATCTCAGTATGGGTCCACTGTAGCTCCTAATCCGTGCTTTGGTTCTTTCGTTTTGGTTCAGACCAACTTCATGGTTAGGGTTTCCTTCCCTAGCTGGAAGACCAGGTAAAAGGTAGGTTTATCTGGGTACCCAGGAAAGGCTAATGAAGTAGAAAGTCCAGGGTGCCCTGCACATATTGTGAGAGCAGCTATGGGTTCAAAGGAAAATAAAAGTCCAACCAAGAATAGCTCAAAAGAAAATCTGTGATTTTGAAAAGATTGACTGAAAAAAAGAGATCTAGAGAGAAGGTAAAACAGAAAAGCCAGGGAGGTAAAGGAACTATGAGAATTGATAGAGACAAGGAGTACTGAAAATGTGAACTGGTCTTAGTTAAGATATTCCTCTTAGCTTTAGAAATAAAGCTAATAATAATTTAATTATATTCACTCTATGTCAGGTAGCTTTAAATACTCCCTATCAGCAGTCCTCAAAGTGTGATCAAGGGTACCCTGATGGATCCCTAAGTTCCAATCTTTTTCCATAATAATAGCAATACATTATTTGACACTTTCACTCCTTATTGTCTCATGAATATACAGCTGAGTTGTCCAGAGGCAACATGATGTATGATACTGCAATGGGTTGAAAGTAGAAGTAAATATGAGAATCTAGCTGTCTTCAACTAGGCCAGACAAAAGAATAGATTTGGAAAAAAAAAAGTAAAATAACACCACTCTTCCCACAATTTTTTCCTTGTTTTGGCACAGATACCTAGGTAGGTAGGGCCCTAGGCAGAACCAGAGAGAAACACAAATGCTCCAGTGAGGGAACTCTTTGATGGATTTCATTTATTCCCTTCAGACTTGATGAAAAGTTGTATTTAGTTTTCAGTTTAAAGAGTGTTCTTTTTATTACATTGTAATCTCTTCCATGAATTTCCACACCATCATGATATTCTGTTAAACTCTCTATTCCTCTGTGTTAGCTAAAGTGTGGGGATCCTGCAATAAAGGAAAAAGCATTCACAGAGGGCATCATGATGCTCCTGGAAGACAGATGGCTAGCCTAGAGTTCCAGGGACAGACTAGCGACAACTGTGAAGCTAAGAGTTACCGATAGGGGGGCGCCTGGGTGGCTCAGTGGGTTAAAGCTTCTGCCTTTGGCTCAGGTCATGATCTCATGGTCCTGGGATCAAGCCCCGCTTTGGGCTCTCTGCTCAATGGAGGGCCTGCTTCCTCCTCTCTCTGACTGACTGACTGTCTGCCTACTTGTAATCTCTCTCTCTGTCAAAAAAAAAAAAAAAAGTTACCGATAGGAACTGGACAAGAACAGAAAATCTAGCTAAAGCAGAGACAAAAGAAGGAATAAGTGTAGGCCAAAATTTACCCACCCCCCATACAATAAAGGAAACAGACCCTTGAAAGTGGGAGACAGGCAATTAAGTTATAAAAGCAACACTAACGAAGTGCATGGAGAAAGAGTAGCCTATTGCCAAAGAATCCCTGAGGAATGTGAAAGGAAAAGAAAAGCCAGGCTATGTAGCCCTAAAAAGGGAGCAAATAAATGGACTATTTAAAAGAATTAATTAGCAAACTGATATTAAACATTAATTGTATGTGAAATAACTGTTCTTGACCTTAGCTCTCTATTTCTCAAACTGGAACACACCTATGGTGTTCTGGGATAAGAAACTTTTGGAGTGTCAGTTTTAACTGATGGTAAGTAATTTAAAAAGTATATTTATATTAAAACTACCATATATTTATGTTAAAACTACCACAACTATATTACTAAGTAGAACACAAAATCCACATTCAACTATGTCAGAAACTTGATCATTCAATGTGTCCCTTTTATACAGTTAATTTATATATATAAATATATATTATTTGTTTCAAGTTTTTTAAAGATTTTATTTATTTATTTGTCAGAGAGAGAGAGAGAGCAGAAGCAGAGGGAACAGCAGGTAGACAGAGAAGCAGGCTCCCCACTGTGCAAGAAGCCCGATGTGGGGCTCAATCCCAGGACCCTGGGATCATGACTTGAGCCAAAGGCAGATGCTTAACCGACTGAGACACCCAGGTGTCACTAAACAGTAACTATCTATTAAACAGTAAATAATGAATCAGAACCACACACTCCATAACTGGAAGAAGATTCAGAGATTATGAACACTTTACCAGTGGTGCTGGTTGAGAAGTGAAGCAAACCAAAGTATTAGAATGTGTGTTCTTGAAGTAAAGGGTTAAGAGCCCAGAGCGGCTAAGAGCATTCAGTTTGGAGGTAGACAGACTTTGCTGCTTATCCTGCTCTACCACTTACAGAACTCATAACAAGAGGTTCCTCGTGTTTCTAAATCTCAGCTTCTTACATTCCTATGTTGAGATAATTACTACACCTACACCTTGGTACTTAAAACATGCTGACATTTAAAGTATTTTACAGGGATAACAACGTTGTAGAGTAAATGTAGCATTTATTTTTCTTAAAAATTTTATTAAGTTCTAGACTACATTTAGTTATATCACAGATTTAGTTATAGCCATAGAATTAATTAGTAATATCATGCATCTGTACCACATTGAAGTATTATCATGGCTAAGAAAATTATGAGGTGTAGGGTAGACAAGAGAGCTGAAACATATGAGGGACACAAATCTAATTATACATACAGGGAACCAAGATACATGGTCAAAGTTTAGACTATAATGTGGATGGCATATAGTCTATACTCATATTAAAGTTAAAAAAGATAATATATACAAATTTATCTGTTCATATATTAATGAGTCCTGAACCTTCATGGTCAGAATGAACTATACAAAATTCTTGATATTCAGTCAGGAATAAAATAGTGATAATATAAATGAAAAAATGAAGAGGAAGGGAAAGAGAGGTAATGTAAATGTAATAAATTCCTCACCCTAATTTTGATAATCAATGCAGATATATTATTTAGTGGGTTAGAAATACAATATTCAAAATTGGACTGAAATTGGGAATATGAATTGATGTGACTGTAAAGGAGAATTAACTTTATCATGTATATTTTTCTACATTATATAACTTTCTTCTATGTTACTTCTATAATAATTTTCAAAAAAATAAGTTTTTTCATATTTCATAATACCCCAAATTTTTACTGCTACTGCAAGTATGAAGCTCTTAACTTTTAAAATATCTGTTTTTAGAATTCTGAAAGTATTTCCAAATTGTTCCTAGAGTCATATTTTCTTTTACGACAAAATTAATCTCCCCTTAATTCCAACTATAATTTTATCTTTCATTTGTGCTTAATTTTGGTAATGTTTTGAGGGAAGATATCTTTATAAAAGGACAGTTGTACAAATCTCCTCTTACTCCATATATGAGGTACGCATTGAACTAAGAGGTATAATAAATCTCATATAGAGCAAAATTCGAATTTTACCTTTTAAAAATTTTACTCTTTAAATTGAATTTATTGCCTTATTAAGAAAACCACAATATTATAATTTTTCTCCTTTTCTTCACTTCCAATATCAAATTAGCATATGACTTTTATTTATTTATTTATTTATTTATTTATTTATTTATTTATTCTTTGGAGTGGAAAAAAGCTGGAAAAGGTGTTTTTAATTTGTTTAAACTTTTAAAAATAGATTTTTTTAAAGAGCAGTTTTAGGTTTATAGGAAAATCAAGGAAAGATTAGATTAGATATAATTAGATATAGGCAAGATATAGATTGCCTATATACCCCTCACCCTGCCCCTGCCCCATGCTACAGTTTCCCCTATTATGAACATCTTGTATTAGTGTGGTACATTTGTTGCAATTTATGAACCCACGAATTAGAGTCATTTAATTTCCATTTGCTTACCTATAACTGGCTTCTAAATTACTCACAAAGTCAGTTACTAGAGAAATCTGCCCAATGCAACATTTATTTCACACTCACACTACATGCTCAGTGTAAGGCTCTATTCCACACAGTCATTCAGAGACCTTGGCTGGGAAAGTTTCTATTATCTTGAAGGTGTTTCATTTAGAAACTGGCTGCTCAAAGAGTGGTTTGTGGATTAGCATCATTGGTATCATTAGGAGCTTTGTTAGGAATGCAGGCTCAGACCCAAGTCAGAATCTGCATTTTAACAAGATCTATATGCATATTAAAGTTTGAGAAGACTGGGACTAGAAGATGTGCTTGGGTCCCTACACCAAGGGAAGGGAGATGGAAAACCTTACGTGGGCATTTCACTGTCTCAGCCCCTAAGTGACAAAATTGCTTCCCTTTCAAACCCATTGACTAGAATCAGACATACTTGGCTTCATCTAACTGCAAGAAGGCTGGAGAACACAGGTGAACACATGGGCTGTTTGATGAGCATCACTACCTCCACACAATATCCTAGATTGATTTTGTAAATGATTATGAGCAAAAACTCTGAGAATCCTGAATGTGAAGGCTATTCATTTTTATATATCAATTATACATTTATCTTTTCCATTTTTGTTAATATGAAGAGGTAATGTAACTGCTCCATACCAAATGAGGCAGTAAATTTGATTAATCTGTGTGCTCGATTCAGATGTTCTAGGAAAAATTCCAATTCTACTTAGCTCCTTTTTCATCATAAATATTGATGTTCAGGATCAAAATTGATGTATATGTGACACAATATTTACATACCCCAAGAAGTTCCTGGATCGTTTATACACTTCACATTCTTTGAACAAACTGTAGTAAAATCAATTACAGTCCTCAGGCAATAAACTCGACATCAATGATCATTTTTATTCAAAGCTAATCTTATGGCTCAATATTTTTCCCTGAGGTTAGCAGAGCCCTTATGTGTCACACATTGGTCACAACACAGTACCAGAGATGAGCAGGTAAACTAAATAACACACAAGGCAAGAGCAGAGTTTAAAAATGAAAGGTCTGCTATTGCATATGAGACTGTAGGAATCTAAGATCCTTTGTAATCTTTGTCATGGTAAGAAACTGAAGTAAAGGGCAAGATAATGACATACCAAGGAATGGAGATCTGAGCAAAAATGATAGGTCAGTACAACTTTGGAATATGAAATCATAAGAATGATTTGAAGATATTATTAAGGGGCTAGCACAAAATATCAAATTCATTCACTCAAAAATATTTATTCTCATCTATGCTATGAGGAATTTTAAAGCAATTGCCCAGTTTTTCTCATTTCATTTGTTCAGCATTGTTTCTTATCCTCCATGTCTTTTGAAATAAATTATCAACCATACTATGTGTGATAAATACATTTCTTATAACAGATGAACAAATATAGAACCTTCATGTCTCATGTTAGAATCTGGAATGGTTGGTTACGAAGAGATGTAGCATTCCAGAATCCTCTTAACTACATAGGGCATAGAATCATATATTCTTTAAGTCGAGAAGCACCACGGTATAGTTCAAGTCTTACTGATACTAATTCACATCCTGGCTCTGATACTTATCATCCTGGGCTAGCTAGTTAACCTTTTTATCATCTGTACTGAAGATAATATTTACTCGTTGTGTAGAACATGAGTATAAAAATTTAGTGCGGGTCCTGATACCTGTTCAGCATTCAAGAAATGATAGCTACTATTATTTTAGAAAATAACATTTTGTTGTTTGTCTCATCCAACATCTTACACAGTGTAGATGTCACTGCTATAATCTTTCTGATTGAGACTTAACCATTCTTCATTAGAACATTTCCATTGACAAGGAACTCACTAAGCTTACAAGATTGGCCAATGCATTCATGGACAATTCTAATTTTCAAATTTTTTTTCTTGTGCAGATCCCTTCTTATGTGGATAGTCCTTCTTATTACATATATATATATGTGTGTGTGTGTGTGTGTGTGTGTGTATTTGGTCTTATTAATGTATATATTTATGTGTATATATATATTTGTATATGTATATAATGTGCGTGTGTATATGTATATATTTGGTCTTATTAATGCCCTCTAGAGTAATTAAATATAAATATACATATTTTAATTTTAGATGAAATGTAATTGCATCAGGAACATTCTTTGTGAAAGATCAGACGTCTAGTAATTCCATGTGCCCATATTATGAAGTCACGCTTCACAGGTTTTTTTCCTAGACTTAGCCCACAAGAAATGTCCAAAGAAATGGTTAAGCCATTGACTGCTGCATAGAAAAGCAGTTTTAGGTCATGTACACAACAATTATCAGGTTCTTTCTAAAGAAAGAAAAGTGATGCACTTCTGAGAATTGTTCATTGTTTGCTTCAACCTAGCTATATATAATACAGGCTTGTCACAAACAATCTCATATTCTGAAAAAAATGAGCACTAAAACTAACAGGATCTGTGGAAAAAGAATTGGGGCTATAGTAGGACTTTGTGACTTGAGCTCTAACAAAAACAATAATAGTCCTAATTTAAGGGATCCTAGTAAAAATAAATCTCTGCTAGCATCATTGCCAAAAAATCCTTTGCAATGTTTTATCTGTGCTTCCTGCTTCCAGATTCGGATTCTGGAAGGCATTCACTTATGATAGAGACTTTTCATCAGAATTCTCCTTTGCTACATTATTTTAATTAAGGGTGAAACATCTCCACATCTGCTTCAACTGCACTTCCCCAGACAGCTGAACACTGTGGAAAGCCTAACAGTTCTTGAAGCAAGTAAACAGCCACTTCTTCTTCTAAATGAATGTATTCATATAGTGCAAAGGTGGTCTTTTTAACTTTGAGAAGCTTGCCCCTGATTGCTTCAAAACACTAACAGGCTGGGCATAATTGTGCGTGAACCAACCTAACTCCACATTATAGTCACACCATTAACCTAATTTACCAATAGCACACGAGGCAATTCAACTCAAAGAAATAGATTGTAGTAGAACAGACTATATAGCACAGATATATTTCAGACCCTGGGGATCTTATTTCTTCAGCTGCTTTTCTACAGTCGCAGGACAGAAACCCTCAAGGACACATACTACACTGATCCTTGAGCAGGGGTCCTGGACTAATGGCACTCATTCCTCCAAAATAAAAAAAGGAATGTACTTAAGATGTCTTTGGGGGTGAGCAGAAGGCATTTTAAAATTTTATTTATTTGAAATTTACACACCACTTACTTCCAAAAACGACTTTAGGTAACTGCCAGAGAAGAAGGGCCACATGCCAAAGAGAATTTCATGCTCTTTTTGTTTGTCATAACATATAAATCAGACATAATTTCCGCCTAAATTTTAGTGGCTCCAAATGGATTGAGAGCTTAGTGATTAAGATCATAGATTTTGGACTCAAACAAATCTAGATTTGAATCTTGGCACGTCACTCACTAGCTGTGTGATACTGAGTTATTCCCTTCTCCAAGCCTTAGTTCCTTTCTCTGTGAAATAAGGCTAATAATATCTCACAGTTTTCATGAGAGCTGGGTAAGATAACGTATGTAAAACAACACAACAAATTATAACTAAATGTTTTTAAATTATTAATATTTTAAAATTATATTTCATCATTAATATTTTTAATTATTTAAATTATTACTATTTTGCCTGTCATCAAGAGTGGATCTCATTTGGTGCAATCATATAAATATCCATGCAACATCTATCTATATGCTAAATGGCTTCAAAATTTATAGTTTACAGAAGGAATTTATTTTTAAGCTTCTGTAGGCCCTCTTTTGTTTTAAAATGCTAACCTAAACTTATAATATCTTGGCATCCTTTCATAGTGCTGAAGGTCACTGAAAACACAACGCAGTTATTGTGAAACCAGACAAGTAAAAGTGAAACGTCAAGTACTAAAAGTAAGGCAGGGAACTCACTTTGTTTAGTCAATAAAAGTGACTGGACCTGGTTATCTTCCCTGCCTCTTTCATTAGCCCAGGAGACATTTAGAGGTTATAACTTAAGCTGTTTCTAACACAAGATAAAAGAACGAATTTCTTTCTGAGTATTAATATTTTAACAACCAGTTGATAAAGCTGGCTTTCTAAGTGCAATTTTCTAAGAAAAATAAAAGGAACATGCATGCTGGCCAAACTTCTTTTTAAATTTTTTTTAGTTTTAACTGAGGCTTTTAGTAACAAGCCCGGTTTGCGAGTCAGGAAAACACATCACGGTCCCCTAAAATATATGTTCCATCCCGGCCCACTCCTAGGCGATGCCTCTTCAAATTGTCACCTGTTCTTCAGGCTCTTGCTTCTTAAAGTGTCATCCCTGGATCAGCAGCAAGCATCACCTGGAGCTTGTTAGACAAGATTTTGGATCCCACCCAGAGTTACTGAATCAGAATCTGCATTATAACAATATCCTGGGCTGAATCCAACACATTTAAATTTTCAGAAGCCTTGCTTTGTGTGTACTCTCCTCTAAACCGCATCATCCCCTCCCCTACTAACACCTTGGTAACATTTAAGAAAACTTCTACTATAACCCTATTTATGTATCCCCCCACATGCATGTTCTTCAAAACTGTACTAAAGTAACAGGGACAGGGTTGTTGGGGGAAAAACAGAATTGGGAAGACCACTCACATTCTAGGCTACTTGGTAAGCAGAGACACTAACCAAAACCGTAACGGGTACTTCCAGAGATAACTTGGACAGCTACGCAGGCACTCAGCATGACGAGAGGCTGCTCTGAGGACATGAAAAATTTACAAACAACAATAAAGTAGGAATGCTGGCTTACAGGTGCAGAGACACTGTGGATGGAACACAGGAGGATGAATGGACTGCCAGAAGTGGAGAGCTGGGTAAAGTAGGGGTTCAGCGTTCTGGAGATGCAACCCAAAGTGTAAGAGCTCATTTTCCATTGTCTTAAAATATAGCCAAAGGACTTCAGCTATGTAGCATTCAAGTGAATGGATTTTTCTTTTCCTGCAGGTTTCTAATTATTGTTACAGCAGCTCTCTTTGTCTAGAATTAGTCACATATCACTCAGTGTGACTTCACATTTATGTTGACCTCATTCCCATATTTATAAAAGACATCAAGATTGTAATTGTTACAGGAACAGATATTTTGACACTATTATAGCCTTTTCTAGAAGAGGAAAAACAAAGTGTCCCCCCACACTACTTCTCACTAAATTGTTAAGGACACATTCTAGATGTATTTGAAAACAGAAATGAGTAATATTCAGAAATAAATTTCGGTGATGAAATTTCAGATATTTTAGAGGAGTATTTTAAAAGAAGTTCCTCTCAAAATCCTTTAAACTACACAACACAAGCAAATACTTACACCCTGCTGTCACCTTTCTTCCTTCTTCCTTTATTCTTTTCTGCCTACCTTCCTTCAACTATTATTTATGGAGCATCCACTATGTGCATGGCATCGTGTTGGATGCTATAGATAAAAGATATCTTACAATGGGAAGACCATTTTTAAGAAAACTATTTAGAGATCAAGGGAAGATCCACAAAAATTGATCAAAGATTTTTATAAGATAAAATCTATACAGAAACATTAGAAGGAAACAAGTTATTTATCCTGAATAGATTGTCAAGGGGTCACCTGATGAATGACTGCAAGTATCGGAAAGGCTATTTGATTAAGAAGGTTGTCCAGCAATTCTCAGAGATCCTTTGGAGAGAATAAAGAAAGTGACTTAAAAGTGAGAAAAGGGGATTTGATTAGGTGTTGAAAGGACCATCCTAAAGCGAGAGACATTAAATGTGGTAATGGAGTATAATGCTTGAAATGAGGAAAGCCAGCAAACTTAGAAGGAGAATTATTACCTAACAGAAAATTTCATCCTAGTTCTCCTAAATACATTTTACTTTGCCCTTCCAGGGCATTTGCTAATAGACTTATTAGCCTGAAGGTGAGCAATAATCATTTAGGCCATACCAAGTTATACAGTGTTTTGGTCCACAGGAAAATTCTGCCCTGGGTCAGGCAAAAGGTCAACGATGCAATTCATTAGCAACTTCGCTCTTGGCTGGCAGAACCTCCCCTTACGTGTGTGACACCATCACCATTATCTTTATCGGCACTGGCACCACCAGGCCACAGCAAACATTTATTAAGACACTTACTACGTGCCTGACACTCACTCTACTTAAGAGCTTCACATGCATTCTCTGATCGAATCCCCACAAATTGGACTACTTCATGCCAATGCCCATGTAGATTGAAGGACACTGTGCAAGTGAGGCTGTATTAGCTCATGTCTCATTAAAGTCAGCCTGAAATCCTACTCCCTTTACGTATGAGACAGTCTGACCTTTCAACTAAATTTCAGTTATGTAAGATGAAACAGTTCTGGAGATATCATGGACAGCAATATGATTATAGTTAACAACACAGTACGGTATCTCAGAAATTTGCTGAAAGGAAGGTCTTAAGTGTTTTTACCCGCCTCCCCTCCCCCCAAAAAAAGGAAGGAAGGGAGGAAATGATAACTATGTTAGGTGATAGGTATGCTGATTAGCTTGATTGTAGTTATTGTTTCACAATTATATGTATATCAACACATCACATTGTACACCTTAAATATACAATTTTAATTTTTATTTTTGAGTCATACCTCAGTGAAGCTAGGGGTAAGGAATGGAAAGAAAGTGATTCCTGTTGGCCAGGCGCTTTATAAAGATGAACATTAATCCCCAATTTGTATTTCTCTCCCTCGGCCTTACAGGTAGCTTTCTCCCCTCAAGGGATTGGCAGTGGATGTAACTTCCTAAAAGATTTCCAGGTAGACAAATTTCATAATATCTTTTGGTTTCTAATTCTATTCCTCCCTCTAAGGTAGTGGGAAGTCGTTCCAGCTATTTTGCCTCACAAATTTGATCCACTTAATAAATTCAGTTCCATAATAACAAAAACCAATTTGGGTCTTTTGGTAGTATTTTAAAATGAACCTATATAAAGTTATTTCTACCTTAATTTTGAGTTTGTCATAGATATGTATTAAATTTATAACATTTATTGCTGGTAGGATAATTTTGCATCCTTATGGGGAAACAGGAGGCTTTCCCTCAAGGAAGTAAACTTAGTTACTCTGCTGAAATAGTGGATAACACATTATTTTAGCTATTCTGGCATGACAGGACACAGGAATGTGTATGTACCTGCCAGAAGCCCAAATTCAATGATCAGCTTCACCTCCATATATCATGTCTATTTCACATCAGACAATAGTTTCTCCTTGAGAGCGAGTTCGGATTCAACCCCCAGGCAACCCAGCACTTCTATTACCGGGGCTCCTGGTGCCCCTTACATACATACTTCCTATTTATCATAGATTTTCTAGTCTTCAACCTCTTCTGCCAAAACTGGGGGAGTGTAGAAAATGTACAGATAACCATCTCTCTCTTTTACACACACACACACACACATACACACACACACACACACACTTGTCTTCTTCTTCATCTGTGTATGTGTGCTCAAAGTATGTGGTTTTGTCTCTGTGTGTTTCCAGTGTGTTATAGGCATGTATATAATATGAGAGAAAGACAGAGAGTGACACTAAGAGGAAATGAGAATAAGAGAAAGCAACCTCTAAAATCTGGGTTCAATATATTACTTAACCCTAACCCATAGAATGTTCAATAGCACTGTATTATAGTTATGCATGATTTTAATACCTTAATGGCCAAAGTGAATATCTAATTTCACTATCAATCTCTTTCTTTACCCCATCAACCAAAAAGTTAACTATCTTTGAATGTTACCCTTAAGTGCACTAGTCATTTTTACTCAGAAGTTTGAATACATCATGTCAGTCTTTGTATTTTTAATTTCATCAACAATTTTTAGCTTAATTCTTCCTGTACATATGCTTTTTGAATATTTTAAGTTTTCCCAATGATTTTTTTTTTTTTCACTTCCAAGAATACAGAGATGAAAGAGATCAGATAGGTAGATTCACAGACTTTCTAAAAGTAGACCTTAATTACAGGTGTTATGCTTTAAGTAAATATCCTATGCAAATATTCCTATAAAACATAAAATGAAAATATTAAATACAAAAAATGAGCTTTATAAATTATAAATTTTTTTTGCAATTTTTATAGCACATTTAATTCAGCAAATGATCTTTAAATAATGTTTGACTTCCAAAAGACCAATGTTTTTCATTAAGCCTCTGAATTATTTAATAAAATCGACTTAGAAATTTTTGTAAAAGAGCAAAATTAATTTTCAGAAATAAATTTGAATCAAATGTGCAGTTATATTTTCTCCAATCATTGTAAATAAAGTATCAGAAAAAAGCTGGGTCTTTATCTATTCATTTTTGATATACCAGAGTTTTAGTAGAGGATAGAGAGTAAAACAGTTTGCCTCCTTTTCTGTTTTAACTCTACTTATTTCAAAGTAATGGAGTTAAAGATTCTAGAAAGATTCTAAGAGGTCAATTAATCCAACATCTAGCTAATGTTTGATTAATTACCTCTCTAGTATTCTTTCAAACAACGGCTTCTGTTTGAAAACACTCAGTGAAAAAAAAAATTACCTCCCTCATGGCTCTCTTAAATTAATAATTTTTGTGGGGAAAAAAAATTTTTTTTTGTGGGATTTTTTTTAAGAGCACCATTCAAGTTCTGTGAGGACTGTACTCCGAGAACCCAGATCTCTCTCATATACAGTCACTGTAAATGAGAGACCAAAAAGTGTTTAAATCATAGAGCTTAAGCTTGAATAAAACTGCTCTAGCCATTTAGGTTAGAAAGGCATCAAATCTGATGGAGAGAGCTTGGTCTAGCTGTGTGATGGATACCTAACCTAGTGGATTAGAGTTCTTTCATCTCAGTAGACTTACCGTCATTTATGTAGGCCAGATTAAACTTTTTGCATGTACTTTCTCAGATATTTGATCTCGATTTTGTTCAAAGCAATGATCTATACAACAGGCAGATATTTTTCCTTCCACTCTCCAGTTCCAAAACTTCAAGTCCTCAACTGGCATTTAGCAAGAGACTACATTTGTCTTTCCCCATGTTGTCCTTTCTCAGGTCCCTAGCACTGATGTGATTATTCTTAGCACAAGGACTCTTCCCTCAATCTTCCTAACTCTTTCCATAGAGCTCCTTCCTTAGGATAAATTACAGAATTTACTGACTGATGAGTCATATCAAATGAAAAGTCTTCTTTCTCCTCTCTCAGGTCTGTTTTTTTCCTACACTGTGTCGCTTTACTCTGATAGAATGTTTTCAGAAAGGTTCCTTTTGCCTTTCCTTAAAGTCTATAGGCAAAACAAACAAAACAAAACAAAAACTAATGACCTTCTGTCATTATGTTTCCAGCTTAAATTCCCCAAAAGGAAGAGTCAGGTTGGTTCAAACAGTGAATAATCAGGACTGAATGAGAGATTGTTTTTTTTGTAGTCAGTTTTTTTTATTGTTTTAAAACTGTCAGTCTTCAAATCCTTTTTTTTATTGAAGTATAATTAGCATACATTATATTAGTTTTAAGTGTACAGCATAATGATTTGATATTTGTATATAGTGTGAGATGATCACTAAAATAAGTCTAGTTAACATCTGTTACCATACATAGTTGATGTTTTTTCTTGTGATGTGATGAGAAATTTTACGATTTACTGTCACAGCAACTTTTGAATATAAATGAGAGATTAATGAGAGAGATTCCTCATGTTGCCATATCCTATAACAGTCTCAAGACTGACTACTCTCAGCTCAGAGGTTCAGCCCTGGTTTTAGCACCTGTAACTAGCATGGTAGTGTTCACATGTCATGACCTACAAAGATAATGAACCTCTCAGAGTAAACAGAGGGGCCATGTAACTGATCAGTGTTTGTATGGCTCATTAAATATAAACATATAACCAATAATAGAAGACAAGAGACTATCAGGCAACTTGCACACGAATTATTATATGTCATGAGATTTCAGAGCAATAAGGAGGTAAATTTTATATTCAGCAAAAAAAAAAAAAAAAAAAAGATTTCTTAAAGATTTTATTTATTTATTAGAGAGATGGAGAGAGAAAGCACAAGCAGGGGGAGCGGCAGGCAGAGGCAGAAGCAGGCTCCCTGCTGAGCAAGGAGCCTGATGCGGGACTCGATTCCAGGACTCTGGGATCATGACCTGAGCCAAAGGCAGATGCTTAACTGACTAGGCCATCCAGGCATTCCCCCCAAAATGATCCTTAAGTGGAAAAGATGACAACAAAGGGAAGAGCAGTAGGCCATAGGCCAAGTCATGAAAGCAGGAAGGAGAAGGACAAACATGGGTGGTTGGAGGGATATGACTGGATTAATACTATAAAAGATTATTGGGATCTCTGTCTTTTAGCTCAAAACTAAACTAAAATGCGACATCCTCATTCAGAGAGGCCTTGTCTGACCACCCATTCTAAAAGTGAACCATATTTGTATTTTCTCTCATGCTACCTTTTTTCTCCCTTTTGTAGCATCTATCAAATATTGATTTGTATGGAACCACAAAGATCCCAAATAGCCAGAGCAATCTTGAGAAAGAATAACAAAACTGGAGGTATCACAATTCCAGGTTCCAAGATATACTACAAAGCTGTAGTAATCAAAACAGTATGGGACTGGCACACACAAAAAGGACCCATATATCAATGTAACAGAATAGAAAGCCCAGAAATAAACCTATGGTTATATGGTCAATTTTAATCTATGACAAAGGAGGAGAGAATATGCAATGAGAAAATAACAGTCTCTTCAACAAATGGTGTTAGGAAATCTGGACAGCTTCATGCAAAAGAATGAAACTGGACCACTTTCTTACACCATACACAATAACAAACTCGAAATGGATTAAGATCTGAAACTATAAAATTCCTAGAAGAAAACATAGGCAGTAATCTCTTTCATATCAGTTATAAAAGCATTTTTCTAGATACATCTCCTAAGGCAAGAAATCAAGAGCAAAAATAAACTATTGGGACTATACCAAATAAAAAGCTTCCACACAGCAAAGATAACCACTAACAAAACAAAAAGACAACCCACCAAATGAGAGAAGAGATTTGAAAATTATATATATGATAAGGGGTTAATATTCAAAATATATACAAGAACTTACACAATTTAATACCAGAAAAAATAATCCAATCTAAAAATGGGCAGTAAACATGAACAGACATTTCTCCAAAGAAGATACGCATGATGAAAAGACACATGAAAAGATGCTCAACATAAAGATGCTCATTAATCATCAGGGAAATGCAAATAAAAACCACAGTGAGATATCACCTCACACCTGTCAGAATGGCTAAATCAAAAATAGCTAAAATAAAAAACAGAAGAAATAATTATTGATTTATTTTTATATGTACTTGTTTGGGATAGTGGTTAAGTATGTCATTCTGCAGGAAGACTGACTGGATTTAAATAGTAGTTTTGCTACTTACAAGTTTGTGACCTTGGACAAGCTTCTCTGTATCTCAGTTTTCTAATTCATATAATGGAAATAATAATACTATTCTCCACTGGGTCATTGTGAAGATAAAACAAAGTGATACAGACAGTCTTCATGGTTTCACAAATAAAACCCCATGTCTTGATTTTGGTTGGTATATAAGAGACACTCAAAATTTGAATGTGATCGAGGTGGAAATAGCTTATAAGAACTACAGGGATCTGAATGAACAAGCTCGACAGACTTTTAGCTAGATAGACTAAAAAAGAAAGAGAGAAGAATCAAATTACTAAAATCACAAATTAAAGTGAGGACATTACTACCAGTTTTATGGAAATGAAAAATATTATAAGAGGATACTATAAACAATTTTATGTCAACGAATTGGATAACCAAGAAGAAATGGACAAATCCCTAGAAACATGAAATCTACAAAGGAGATTGAATAAGTTATTACACATCTCCCAATAAAGAAAAGCTCTAGTCCTGAGAGCTTCATTGGTGAATTCTACCAAAAATTTAAAGAAGACTAAACACCAATACTTCTCAAACTTTTCCAAAAAACTGAAGAGCAAGCAATAGTTCCTATCTTATTCTTTGAAGCTAGCATTACCCTGACACCAAAACCAAACACACTAGAAGAAAACTATTGACCAATATACCTTTTGAAACTGATACAAAAATCCTCAACAAAATACTAGCAAATTGAATTCAGCAGCATATTAAAAAGATTTTATGTCAAGATCAGGTGGGGTTTCTACCTGTTATGCAAATATGATTTAACTTACAAAAACTGAGCAATGTAAACCACCACATTAATAGAATGAAAGGAAAATAAACCTTATGAACATCTCAAATCGATGCCAACAAAGAATTTAACAAAATTTAACATCCTTTTATGATAAAAAAAACAAAAACAAATTAGGAGTAGAAACTACCTCAACATAATAAAAGTCATGAATGAAAAATATGCAGTGATCATCATACTTAATGACATAAGACAAAGTTTTTCCTCTAAGATCAGGAACAAAGCAAGAATGCCCACTTTCACCACTTTCATTCAACAAAGTACTCGAAGTTCTAGTTAGAGGCAAAAAAAAGAAATAAAAATCGTTCACATCAGAAAGGAAGAAGTAAAATTATCTCTTTTCACAGACAATATTATCATGAATATAGAAATATCTGAGCAACAGACTGAGGGTTTTGGAGGGGTGGGGATGGGGGGGTGGGTGAGCCTGGTGGTGGGTATTGAGGGAGGCACGTATTGCATGGAGCACTGGGTGTGGTGCATGAACAATGAATCTTGTAACACTGAAAAAATAAAATAAAAGTACTGGGGAAAAAAAAAGAAATATCTAAAGATTCCACAAAAAACGTTAAAACTAATCAATGATTTCAGCAAAGTATCAGGTTAAAATATAACACACAAAAACCAGTTACATTTCTATATACTAACAATGAACAACTGAAAAGGAAATTAAGGAAATAATTCCATTTACAGTAGAATCAAAAAGATTAAAATACTTATAAATTAACCAAGGAGGTGAAAGACTTGCATAATGAAAACTATAAAATACTGCTAAACGAAACTAATGAAGATATAAGTAAATAAAAAGAAATTCCATGCTCATGGAAGATTTAATATTGTTAAGATGTCAATCTACCCAAAGTCATCTACAGATTCTATGCCACCCTTATCAAAATCCCAATGAATGTTTTGGAAGAAATACAAAAACTCATTCTAAAACTCATGTATAATCTCAAGGGAACACAAATAACCAAAAACAGTCCTGAAAAAGAACAAACATGGAGGGCTCACACTTGCTGATTTCAAAACTTACTACAAAGTTATAGTAATCAAAACAGTGTGCTACTGGTATAAAAAAAGAACTATAGGGACTTGAATTTCACTGTAATAAAAAGAAACATGCAAATCAGTTTTCTTTGTGCAAGGTACTCAAAATGCCACTGTATTGAATGTTAGGCAGAGTATCATACTAAGAGCAGCTTCCACGGACTAAAAGTGTGTGAAAGCAAGGTAAAATGTGCTAAGATCTTCATTTCACTCAAAGAACATCAAACCCAGCAGCTATCCAGTAGTATTTATCATTAAATATTCAGGAACAATGTCATATTAGCTAGTAAAATATTAGAACAATAATTAAATAACACTCCATTCTGGCCTCTATCCATAAACTTAAACTTTCTAACAGACTAGATGCTCACTTATTCTCTCCATCAAATCATAAATGCTTAATATTTCAAGTTTAAACTATCTGGGTTATATTACAAATACATATATTATATTACAGGTATACTGTGATCACAAATGAAGCCCATAATATATTTCTAATTTAGAGGAATTAATGAATAGCTAAAATCAGAGATTATATGATTACTCAAATAATCAGGTTTTTTTTTTTTTTTAATTTAAATTCAATTAGCCAACATACAGTACTCATCAGTTCTTTGACAAATACATTTAGTGAAAATGACTGGTAGAGGTGTTAAGTGGTTTTTTTTAATGGATAGAAAAGAGTTGTAATTTTTAAACCAATGGCAATGTAATATTGGGTGCAACTTCAGAATTTTAAGTGTGCCTTAAAACGTTTTTCAAGAAATTTTAAAATGCTCTCATTTAACTTCAACAATTCATATGTTTAAAATATTTTATAGATTGATTATAGAGATGCACATCAGTTCAATCTTAGTCCAAAATAACATAAATTAGTCCAATATAATAGAAATTTGAAACTCAAGGAGACTTTATGGCTGGTTTAGTATGAACAGAATCATGTTTACTATTGATCGAGAAGGCCTTAACATCTCCCTCAGCTTAACAAAACTTTAAACAAGCTTCTTTCTAACCCTAGGCCCCTGGCAATCCCTTTCTTAGAGCATTTGTTTTAGAAAACTTGTAATTGTAAAGTCTTTCTCTGCCCCTTTGAGATAAAAATCATTTAAAAATCCTCTTGCTAGTTTTATAATGCAGGAATGTCTTTCTCCAAGATCTGACTGCTAACTCTTTGAAATATAATCAGGGAAGATAGCTACCCTATCCCCAAGTTTCTGTGGGAGGGCAGGGGCCTAACTTAGATGGGTACCAATTAGCCAACACAGATGATCTAATCATAAAGAAAAAACATTTCCTAATTCAAGAATAACTCAATGTGCTGGACATAACTCATGGATTGATCTCCTTCCCCTACAGCCTTCGAACTTACTCCAACGCTTAAAGACACTCATATCCTTTTTTTTTTTTTTTAATTCAATTAGCCAACATATAGTACATCCTTAGTTTCAGATACAGAGTTCAGGAATTTATCAGTTGCATATAACACCCAGTGCTCATCACATCATATGTCCTCATTAATGCCCATCACCCAGTTATCCCATCCTCCTATCCACCTCTTCTCCAGCTGGTAGGATGTAAGCTGGTACAGCAACTCTGGAAAATAATATGGAGGTTCTTCAAAAAGTAAAAAATAGAATTACCTTATAACCCAGAAATTGCACTGCTAGGTATTTACCCCAAAGATAAAAATGTAGCGATCCAAAGGGGCACCTGCTCCCTAATGTTTACAGCAGCAATGTCCAAAATAGCCAGACTGTGGAAAGAGCCCAGATGCCCACTGACAGATTAGATAAAGAAGTTGTGGTGTATGTAGGTGTGTGTATACACACACACACACACACACACACACACACACACACACAACCCTCATATCCTTTGTTACAGGGGAAATGAGTTCAGTTTCTTTTCCCTACTGCAATAACCAGAACGAAGTCTTTTTTTTTTTGAACAAAGTCTTTCTTGCTTAACTTTGTCCAATGCAATTTTTGCATTGACTCAAGGAAAGATATGCTCCCCAAAAGAACTCCCCACCCCTCAAGAAAATCATTATCTGAACTGTTTTTGTTGTCTACAGTGATCAGCTGTAGCCTACCTAGGCTAACCAGCGGGCTTCCGGGACTCTTCTGTCAGTGAAAGCTTATTTAAATAGAACCACCTCATACAGCCTTCAGAAAAGTAAGAGGCTTGACTGAATTGAAAGAAGGAATATGCAATCTCCATGCCAGTTCTGGACTTCAGTAAGGGTTTTATAGGGGAGAAAGGGAAGCAGCTCTCCTGAATGGACAGCCCAGAAAAAAGAGAAGCTCAGTCAACCACAGAGCATAATTGTACACTTTAGTCCAACCTATTTTCAGGTGAACAACAATCCACACAATGATCAGTATAAACTACTTGCTGTAGGACCAAAAGTAAGAAATCCTTACAAACCAAGAAATAAATAATCTTCATATACAAGACCTGAATCTTCAAAGGTAAGCATAATTATGAAGAAATTTATTTGTAAGCAAAACTCTTTTTGTAGTTACTCATTCCTTTTTAGGTGGATGACGATTTACTGAAATTTAAAGAATAAGATGGACAAAAGAATATTAAGAGAAAATTGGACAAAGTGTAGATAATAAAAGACTTCGGCCTTTTTTTTTTTCTTAATTCTCAATAGACTATTAATTTACTATTACTACAGAACAGTCCTTTTTCTATGGACTCCCTCTGCAGGTGGAAGAAATCTTTAAATATATATGAATATAAAGGTACTGGTGAGATAAATGAGGACAGAAAGTTGTAAACTTTTCCAAGTATCCATGCCTTACATTAGTCATTATTGTTTAAAACTACATGATAAAAAAAAAAACCTTATAAAATGCATAATTACTGTTGTCCTGTTATTAACTCAAGATGGAAATCACCCAAAGGCAAAAAATAGAAATTCATTGTAAGAGGGGGCACCTGGGTGGCTCAGTCAGTTGAATGTCTGCCTTCAGCTCTGGTCACGACTCCAGGGTCCTGAGATGGAGTCCCATGTTGGGCTCTCTGCTCAGCAGGGAGTCTGCTTTTCCCTCTCCCTCTGCCCCTCCCCTTACTCATCCTCTCTCTCTTGTTCACTCTCTCAAATAAATAAAATCTTAAAAAAAAGAAATTCATTACAAGAGAAATATTCCAAAAAGTTAAGTTTAAACAACTTGATGTGAAGAAGATGACATGATTCAGCCATGAATTTTCAGTGCAACTGGAGGCAAAAATTTAAGGTAAATCATTTTAGTTTCTAACTAACCTTCCTCCCTTTCTACTGGTTTTCTTTCCTCTTGCTGTTTCTGGGAAAGACACAACCTGAGACCACTAGTTTGGTATCAGCACTTCATTTGGAGCTTCTTATTGACAAAAAAGCCCTCAAAAGCAAAAACTAAAATACCCAATATTTATCTTTCAGGTCTTTGCAGGAGACTTTTCTGTTTGGAGGGCATCCTTTCTGTGCACCTTAAATTTCAGTAACTAGATCATCTCTGATGTCACCTATTTGTTGTTGGATGTTTCATGCAGAAGTAAACAGCTTATCTAATGACTATTCTGAAAAGAATTGATCATTCAGAAAACCATAATGATTATTGATTATATACTCCAGAACCCTGAGATGGTTAGGACAACTAAAATAAGAGAAAAAGTTTTAAACATAAAACTTCAATGCCATGTAAATGTTTAATTTTTTCTTTTTTTTTTTTTTAAGATTTTATTTGTTTATTTGACAGAGAGAGATCACAAGTAGGCAGAGAGGCAGGCGGAGGGAAAGGGAGAAGCAGGCTCCCGATGAGCAGATAGCCCGATGCGGGGCTTGATCCCAAGACCCTGAGATCATAACCTGAGCCGAAGGCAGAGGCTTTAACTCACTGAGCCACCCAGATGCCCCTAATTTGTTCTAATTTAAAAATAAACAAGCTAGTTTTCCCTTATACTTAATCTACTTTGGGGTCCAAAAAATGTATAGGGATTGAAGAATTTTCTTAATTTTTAGAGACCTGAAGAGAGAAGTTCTAAATAAGATAGAAATTGGCCTTAGGTTAATCACAATTTGAGGTACTGTAACAAGTGTTTCATTACTTGAATTCAATGTAACAATGGAATTCCAGGTGGTGATTAGTGCTTCTTGTTAGAAAGGACAATAGGTATAAAACCCAAAATTATACCCTCAGCCATGCCATTTTTCCATATTATGCTCTATTTTCATGGTTGGGAAAATTGTTCTGTTTTGGAAAATTTAAGTGAAAGAGAAGGTAGGGAAGGTACATATACTATCAAAAACATCTATCCATTAAGCTAGTATGAAATTTAACCAAAGCAAAGCTTTATAAATGCACAAATAAAAATTAGCTGAGCAGTTATTTGTTAACTGCTTACCAAAAATATCATCAGGAAAGGCTTTTAAACAATAATTCATCACTACAGAATTGGCTGTCAGTGAATACAATGATCTCTTTCAGTAGAACAATGTACTTATTAAAAAGTATAATTTGCAGTTTCATCATACCTTCTATCCACCTTGGATTTGAAATGCTAATCATTCATGGGTTGCTGCTGTTGTTTGTAACATCTTTAAAATTCATTACAAACTATACCAAGATTGTAAACACCTGTATATTTCTGCATACATATGTAGAGAAAAATCAATACTACTATGCTAAAGTGTTTGAAAAAATATTACAACTATCTCAGCAGTTCTACTAACCCATTACTATTTTGATTTCCCTTTATGGTATTTTTATGTTTTTACAATGTGAGAAAATATATGGTTCCAGCTTATTTTTCTTTCTTTTTTGGGAGAAAGATAGTTCACCAAGTCAATTAAAGTTTCCTTTGGATATGCAGCTTCCAAAGTGTAAAAAAGTCTTTATCCAGATGCTAAAATGAGCAAATGAATACTTAACATAATTTAACAGGTCCTTCCACAGGATCCCTCCTACACACTAATTCTCAAGCTACAGGAAAAAGAGAGAGAGAGAGGGAGGGAGAGAGAGAGTTTCCTTGGAGACAATGCTGAATAAACCAACATTCTTAAGCCTTTGTTTGGATGTTTTTCAATTGTTTTAGAAAATTATCATAGGAATCTATGCAACCTTCCTTATGAGAGCAAAACATTGGCTGGCTCTTAAGTAGTTTTGCCAATTTACAATAGCCTATATGAAGGGCATTCATTCATTCATCATTCACTCATTCATGTTAATCTAAGAACTCTAGATTTTTAAAGAGGACAGTCTGTAAATCAGGTGAAAATAGGCCCATTTTGGTGGATAAGAACAAGAACCAAACCATTCTGAAGGACTTCACTCTAAAAAGTGGAGTTTGAATACCACATTTGAACACTCATCTTCTAAGGACATGAAATACAAGTCACACTGTAAATGTTTCTACTTAAGAAAAAGAGAATAGGACATTGTATCAAATGACTTCTCATTTCAGTAATACCTATTACCAATGTGTCTTTGGATAAATCACTTATCCTCTATTAGTTTCCTCATCTTAAGGGCAACTTTGCCTACATTGACTAATTCCTGGCATTTAACTGGTCCTCATAAGTATTACTTTATTCTCTTTTTATTCTCATAGGTGTTATTTAGTCTCTTTTTTTATTCTAAACTTAGGAAAAAACAGTATCAATATATAATTCTGTGGCACACTCCCATTTAAACCTCCTAGTCTACTGGAAATCAGACAAAGAAAGCAGTTGTTTCCACTCGGGTTTATCAGGGATGAATCCAAATGTCAGAAACATAATTTGCACAATGTCATACAGGAAATCTGGTGACTAGTAGCACTGGGACTTGAACCCATTATCCTGAGATAAACCCAGAACACTGCCATGCCTGAGTCCTAGCTAAATGGCCATACAATGCTGCTAATGAGGTTCTACAAATTATCCCAAATCTAAATCATTTACCTAATTCCTAATTTTTGTCCACATAAAATAAGTGGCATTTTCACTGTTTTGGTGCAGAACTACTTTCTCTACCTAAGTGACACCACCGCAGGTGATTCTTTCTGTCTCATAATAGTTCAACAAATATTCACATGTGTTGTCAGGAAAGCCCAGACCACTGAAGTCATTCAAATAGAAATACTCTTGACTAGGGCATTAAGTATTCTGTAATAAATACAAAGTTCTGTAAGAAGAGAAGACAGAAGAAAGTTCTGGAAGACCCTTAAGCCCTGGAAAGCTGGGTGCAAGTTGGCCAGATGCTTCTCTTCCCAGAAAAGCCTGCCCGGCATGATATGAGGGTTATTTAGCATACTAACAACTGTGTAGGGGACACTGTCATCATCATGGGGAAATTGGGAAGCAGTCTGGAGACACCCAGCAATGTGCAAAGACACTGTGAGCCGAGAGCTCATGAAGAGCCATGTCTACTGTTAATTTCCCTCACAGCACTTATTACTATCTTTTCTTTCTTTAACATTACTTGTATATCCCTTTTCTAGCCACCACCTATAAATTTGAACAAGGCCAATACCAGCACCATGTCCATGGTTTTATTACCACTGGTTCCTCAGTACCTGCAATAGTCCTAAGTACAGAATAGGCACAAAAATACATCTTTATTGAATGAATGAATGGTGCTCAGAGCAATGTTAGAAACAACATGCACCGGTCAGAACAAGAGCACTGCTGGAGGGTTTGCAGCTCTAAGTAAGGGATGCTGAATGACAGGCTGTGCTCCTGTATTTTGTTGATGGGGAACGTATATCCAGTGAAAGCCAGTTGACAAACATAGAAAATAAAATTCTTTTAATCGAAACTGAATGGGAAGAAATTAGAGAGGGAGACGAACCTTGAAAGACTCTGGACTCTGGGAAACAAACTGAGGGTTACAGAAAGGAGGGGGGTAGGGGGATGGGGTAACCAGGTGGTGGGTATTAAGGAAGGCACTTGTGATGAGCACTGAGTGTTATACACAACTAATGAATCATTGACACTACATCAAAAACTAATGAATCAATGAACATTGCATCAAAAACTAATGATGTACTATATGCTGGCTAAGCGAACATAATAAATAAATAAATAAATAAATAAATAAGGAAGGAAGGAAGGAAGGAAGGAAGGAAGGAAGGAAGGAAGGAAGGGAGGGTGGGTCCTGAATTCAAACTCTGCATTGGACTCCAGGCTCAGTGTGTGGAGCCTACTTAAAAAAAGAAAAAGTTTCCTCATCCCTACTATATAGATAGCATAGCAGTATAATACTATCTTAATGATTTCATGCTTTTATTCATGATCTATAATTTAGCACATAGAAACATTCTTCTTACTTTATCAGAAAGAAAATGTTACCAGTAATCTTTACCTATGCAGTTCAATGTTTGGAAGACACAAACATAATTAATTCAGATTTTAAAAGACAGTCATACTTAATTTACCAGGTATTATCATCAGCAGACACAACTACCAAATTTTCCTCTGTATTACAATTTTATGCTTCCCTTGTGACAATACTGTTGATATAAAAAAAACCTACAACCATTGCCAAAGTCACATGTAAAAGAACTGTGAATAAAAACTTCTTCTATCAGTGCACTGCAATTCTAAAATGTCTATATTGTGAATCTAACATTTAAAAAAAAATTCTTCCAACCACCTGAGTCCATATCCTGTCTCTCCTTTGGTAGTAACTGAACAAATGAGATAGGACAATTATGAGGGTAAAAGCTATTAAAGAAACCAATCAGACTTGTTATTTTAATTTCGCTATGCCCTCTTAAAAATTTGGTAGTAAAATGTTTGCCTCACACCAAAACAGAGCAAGGCAGCAAGCCTTTTTTTTCAGTTAAGTTAATGGGCACTTATCAGGAAAGAAAGAATTAGGGAATTCAATGATGCTTCATGGGCCTGATATCCTTGAAAGCTCTGTACGGGAGTGGATTAGATTGCTACTTCATTTGAATTACAGAGTGATTAGGCTTCTCCTTTGGGGAATATTTTCACATATGTGTTTAGAAATAATTATTTTAATGGAAAGGCCAAAGCGCCATTTGAAGTCTTTCACTGGCACTCAGATATCCATTTACTCATTACTTCATTAATTCCTGTAATGAATGCCTACTATGTGGCAACTATCATACTTGGGGCCAGGGTTTTATAGTTAAAACAAAAGCAAAAAAAAAAAAAAAAAAAAAAAAGACTTTCTATTCACAAGTCTTTTTCTATAAGGTTAGGAACTACAAATAAGCCAGAGAGTATAATGGTGGGTGCTACTCAGTAAGTTGCGAATAAACAAGATATAAAAGAGAACACGTGGGGAGGTGACCTAATAGCCAGGACAACGGGGTGTAAGGATGGGAGATGTTAGGAAAATCTTCTCTGATAAATTGATACACTGACTAAGTCTGGAAAGCCAAGTTTACGTGATTCAGGCAGATAAAGGAAAGGCCTTTCAGACATGGAGAACAGCTTGCTAAAGACACAGGAGAGTGAGAAAAAAAAAGAAAAAAACGCAATGCTGCTGCTCCTGCTTCTGTAGATGGTTGATGTGGCAACAGGAAGGTGCTGCCCAGTGTTGACTCTTGAAGGAAGCCACGCCATTACGAAGACGCCTAACAGTGAAGCCGCTATCTGCTAAATCAGGAAGCTACTGTTAGGGCTACTGGCTCCAGAACCATGCTGCTTCTGCTACAATCTTTACCCACACAATGGAACCCCCTCGACCTCAGGTTATTCAGTTATGAACCCAAGTCTTATTCAAGATTGCATCTCATTTGTGTGCAGAACCATAGCTGCAAGGGAATCTGGAAAATGTAGCTTTCAGCTTTCTAGCTTTGATTTAGAATGAATAGCGAATGCCCCCAACCCAATTTCTGTCATGGATTTCAACTTAAAATCAAAAGTCAAAATAATTATTTATCCATTCTAAAGATTTTATTTATTTATTTTAGAGAGAGGAAGAGGGAGAGAGCATGGAGGGGTAGGGGCAGAGGGAGAGGGAAAGGGAGAAGCAGACTCCCCAGTGAGCAAGGAAACCTGGTGCAAGGCTCGATCCCAGGACTCTGAGATCATGACCTGAGCCAAAGGCAGAAGCTTAACTGACTGAGCCACCCAGGCACCCCTATCCATTTTAAATAGCAATTTGAAGGCCAGCCTATAACTCATATATGACAAATTTTTCTTAAACAGTATAATATAAAATACTAAATATTACAGATTTTTAACATAAAAACCATTATATACTGCTTTTAATCTTCTTAAACATTCCTATTCTTAATTCTATATATTTGCAGAGTTGAGTAAGACTTATCTATTAGGGAGACATTTATCATCTCAGTTCACCAAGGACATAACTTTGCCAATATTTAATAATTTTTATATTGTGAATTACAAAATTTAAGAGGATGGGGATTCAATACTCCAAGTCACTGACTGTCAAGCATTTTATTAATTTCACATCATGTTAGCCTATAAGCCCATACTGTGACCACACCACATGCTCAGTTTCCTCTGACCTATTTATTGCTTTATTCTCTCCTCAATTATTTTCCTATTTGTCCTATTATAACCAAAGTTCTACATATATTAAAATGCCATTTGATTAAAGTTTTAGCTATCGTGTCTTTGACCTGCGGTTAGCACTTCTAAGGTCGCTTTTCTGACAAGTCAAGAAGAATTCTGAATCAGGAAGAAGAATTAAATATTACTATTTAAGGAAAGGCAGAATTAGAGGACCTTAAAAATAAAGGAGTAAACCCAGGAATAAAACAAAGAGAGCATAATGTCATGAGATCAAAGGGAAGAAGAGTTTGGTTAGATGTGTTGGGACCAACAGAATTAAATGCCCAGGTCACAGAAAAGGAAAGGATAGAGGTACTTGGCTGGCTCAGTTAGTAGAGCATGCAATTCAGTCTCAGGGTCATTACTTCAAGCCCCACATTGGGTATGGGGCCTCCTTAAAATAAAATTAAAAAAAAAATAAAAAATAAAAAAGGATAAAAGAGGTCTTCCGGGATTTGGCAATTCAGAGATCAACTGTGAGGAAAACAGTTTCAGCAGACTGTGTGGGGAGGGAGGTTGGCTTTAAAGAGGAAAAAGTGACAGCTGGGATGAATGAAAATTTTGAGAATTTTTTTGGGGGTGTATGTTGATTTGGTTTGTAATGAAAGATCATGGGATCATAATTAAATGCCACAGAACACATTTTTAAGAACCATTCTCAATGTCTAGTCCAGTCTGGGAATGACCTCACTAATTATTGGCATTTACATGCTGCGTTGCCAAAAAATAGCCTGAAGATCTTCAGTCTTTAGGCTTGAAAGAGCTGAAAAGCCTCAACATATTGGGTGTTGTGAGTACTGAGCAGAGTCAAAGACTTGCTGACTGTCCAGCCATTTTTCTGAGAACCCATCAATGTCACACATACATCAGTTGTGTTTGAGACACTGTGTTTGAGAAACTGTGAAAAAAAAAAAAAAGTGCTGAATTGTTACACATAAAACACGAGATTGAAGTTTTGCTAGTGATTACAGTATCAAGGAAGTGTACAGGTAAGAAAATTGATAGGAAGTGAAATTATTTTTAAGAGACAATAGAATTCACAGCTCTTTATGGACCAAAAAAAAAAAAAAAAAAAAAAGGTGAAGGAGAGGGGGTGGGAGGAGAGAGAAAGAAAGAGAGAAAGATAGATCTCCATAGGGACCATTTAGAACAGTTAAAGGATGATAAGGATGATAAAAATTCATCTATTTTAGATTTTAGCATATAATGAACAATTCATACATTCACTCTGGTTTGCAAAGGAACTTAGATTCCAGTATTATGCACATTAGTTTCATTTTCCTGGGGAGTTAAAAAAGAGAATGTAATAACGTTTAAGAGGTTTTTTTTTTTTTAAAAAAAAAACATTCTATGTGTAGTTATTCTTTATGCATAGTTCAGTTTTGTAGTTGTCACCATTTTGTAGAGTTCATTTTATTTAGAAAAATTGATGGGTTGATAAGAAAAAGGTTTGAAATTCTATGTAAAGCTATTCTTAATAAATGTTTTTAAAATCATATGTAAGTCACACCATGATGGAATATCAGAAGTATTTACCCTGAACATTTTGAAAATGAATAACATGCCCTACATAAAAAACAAGTGGAGGTAGGAATTCTATATGAGTCAAACTTACAAAAAGATTAGTCATTTCTGAATTAGTAGAAAGTTCATAGGAGATAAAATCATTAATATATTACAAATTGATAGGATTTTAATACTTTTAGGGACCTGAAATACTAAGTTCATTACTCTCATTTTAGTGCTGAAGAAGCTAAGCTCCTTGTAGGTTTCACCTCCTTTTTCATATCTTAATTCTAAAAACAAGGGAAGAGGAAGAAAGAAGGGCAGAGAGGAGAGAGACACTCTTGGGTCTCATGTCTTAGCCGAGGGCATCTTCTCCACTTGAGCACTGAATCCCACGCCTAATCCACTACTCAAGTACATGACTCTAACAATTCTTCCCTCTCCCCTCTCTCTCCTGTAACCTATCTCTCTTTGATAATCCATTTGTAGCCATTAATATACATTTTTCTCATCTAAAGACAGTAATAAATAAAAAACCCCATGGACTTCAGTTCTTCCAGTCAAGACCTCTTCCATTTCTTACCTTTGTAACAAAATTCTTTAAAGGAGTTATCTATATTCACTAATGCCAACATCCTCTCCTCCAATTCCCTCTTAACTGAGGTCTCTGCCCCACCATCCCTCTAAAGTTGCTTAGTCAACTTCACTAATAGCCTCCGTGCTGCTAAATGCAATGCTCATGCTCAGGCCTCATCTCACTAGACCTGTCAGCTTTTTTTTTTTTTTTTTTTGAAAGAGAGCGATCACAAGTAGGCAGAGGGGCAGGCAGAGTGAGGGGGGAGCAGGCTCCCCGCTGAGCAGAGAGCCCGATGTGGGGCTCGATCCCAGGACCCTGAGACCATGACCTGAGCCGAAGGCAGAGGCTTTAACCCACTGAGCCACCCAGGCGCCCCTAGACCTGTCAGCTTTATTGAACACAGTCGATCACTTCTTGTGACGCTTCCTTCACTTGAGTTCCGCAACACCACTCTGCTGAATTTCTTCCTTATAATCACTGCTTTCACTCTGCATTGATGGTTCTTCTTCATCTTTCCAAACATAGATGGAGCACCCCTGGCTTCAGTCCTCAGACTAATTGTCTACTTACACTCATTCATTTAAATACCAGAGAGAAGTAGATGAATCCCAAACAGATATCCCTAGACCTCAACCCTGAACACCAGTCTTAGGAGTCTCACTGCCTTCTTGATAACTCTAGCTGTACCTCTCATAGGCACACCAAACTAACTTACAATGTTCTAAAACAAATTAATGATCTTCGTCCTCAAACCTGTCTCTCTTAAGTCTTCACTATCTCAGTAAATGGTAGTAACTTTCTTCCGTTTTATTGGCCCAAAACCCTCACATCATTCTTGCCTCCTTTCTCTTAACAATCCTTGCACACTGCTTTAGCAAGTCCTAGTAGCTGTGCTTCCAAAATTCTTCTGGTCAAGACTCACTACCTCCACTGTAGCACCTATGGTGCACTGTCACTGTTAATCATTAGCTCACCTGTATTATTGCAATAACCTAGAGTTCTCCTTACTTTCCCTCTTGCCCTGTTCCTGATATCTGTTCTTTACATGGCAACCAAAGGGATCCTTTGAAATTGTGAGCTTATGTTACTCCTCTGATTAAGACCTCTAATGGTTTTCCAACAATTTAGTGCCAAATCGCCACAATGGTTTAAAGGCTTTTCATGATCTGGTCCCCACTGTTTCTCCAACCTCATTTCCTACTGCTCTCCTTCTCCTTTACTTGGCTCCAGACAGATTGTTCTTTTGCCGTTTCTCAAACATGCAGACATTTTCAGCCTCATTATTCTGCTTTCCCCAGCCCCTCCACCTGCAATGCTCTTTTTAGTGATGTCTACATGACTTGCTCCTTCGTGTCTTCCACACTTTTACTCAGATATTTTCATGAGACCACCCCTGATTATTCTACTTACAATTGGAAACCTACCCAGAACACAGGCCTCCCTAGTTCCTCAACACTCTTTTGTGTTTATCTGTAGCATCCATTACCATTTAGCATACAAATTTCACTTGTTTGTTTAGTTTATTGAATATGTGCTGCATTAAGAGCAAATACTTTTATCCATTTCATAAAAAGCTATCACAACCCCAGTACTTAGAACCAGGCCAAGCATGTAGTAGACACTCAATATCCCTGTCTGATCTTGTATCGGACAACTTCTCAATCACTATGTGTGGAAAAACCCACAAAAATAAAATATCTGAGGACAAAATATTAGAGCCCTGGTCAAAATTTTGCTTTTGTGAAGCTCATCTGGATTTACCTGATTTTTGAAGTCCCTTGAGTTTCATCTACCACTGATTAAAGTTAATAAAGAAGATCTCCACTAGTTAAATGCAAAGCATAATGATCACTTTTACTTTATTTAATGCTGAGATTTAAAAATCCATTTAAAAAAACAGTATTGAGTTTCCTCAAAAAGTTAAAAGTAGGAATACCCTATGATCCAGCAATTGCACTACTACGTATTTACCCAAAGAATACAAAAATCCCAATTCGAAGGGAAACATGCAACCCAATGTTTACAGCAGCATTATCTACAATAGACAAATTATGTAAACAGCTCAAGTGTCCACTGACTAATGAATGGATAAAGAAGAAATTGGTGTGTGTGTGTGTGTATACATACATATATATGTGTGTACATATACACACATACATGTATATACACATGCACACATATACACACAATGGAATATTACAATGGAACATATATGCGGTATATAGTATATACCACATATATATTCCCACATAGAATGGAATGTTCCTCAGCTATCAAAAAGAATGAAATCTTGCCACTTGTCACAATAAGGATGGAGCTAAAGTATATTATGCTAAGTGAAATAAATCAGAGAAACCATTCTACATATGATTTCACTCAAATGTGGAATTTAAGAAACAAAATAAATCAGCAAAGAGAGAGTCAAATCAAGAAACAGACTCTTAACTACAGAGGACAAACTGATGGTTGGGGGGGAGGTGGGTGGGGGTTGGGTTAAATAGGTGATGGGGATTAAGGAGGACACTAGTTGTGATGAGCACCAGGAGGTGTATAGAAGTGTTGAGTCACTATATTGTACACTTAAAGCTAATATTATACTGTATGTTAACTGACTGAAATTTAAATAAAAACTTAAAAAAAATAAAAAACAAATAAAAAATGGACAGGATGAGCTGACATTAGTTTTTTAGAGAGGTCAGTACCAAGTTCAGCCCAAGGCATTATTAAGACTGAGAATTATAGTGTCTTCTACATACAAATGGCTAACAGACAGGTGAAAAAATGTTCGTCATCATTAGCCATCAGGGAAATCCAAATCAAAACCACATTGAGATACTACCTTATACCAGTTAGAATGGCAAAAATTGACAAGGCAAGAAACAACAAATGTTGAAGAGGTTGTGAAGAAAAAGGAACCCTCTTATCCTGTTATTGGGAATGCAAGTTGGTACAACCACTTTGGAAAACAGTGTGGAGGTTCCTCAGAAAATTAAAAATAGAGCTACCCTATGACCCAGCAATTGCACTACTGGCTATTTACCCCAAAGATACAGATGTAGTGAAAGGAAGGGCCACATGGACCCCAATATTCATAGCAGCAATGTCCACAATAGCCAAACTGTGAAAAGAGCCAAGATGCTCTTCAACAGATGAATGGATGAAGAAGATGTGGTCCATATACACAATGGATTATTACTCAGCCACCAGGAAGGATGAATACCCAACTTTTGCATCAACATGGTTGATTATGCTAAGTGAAATAAGTCAATCAGAGAAAGTCAATTATCATATGGTTTCACTTATTTGTGGAACATAAGGAATAGCATGGAGGACATTAGGAGAAGGAAGGGAAAAATGAAGTGGGTGGGAAAATCAGAGGAGGGGAGGAACCATGAGAGACTATGGACTCCAGGAAACAAACTGAGGGTTTTAGAGGGGAGGGGATGGGGGGATGGGTTAGCCTGGTGATGGGTATTAAGGAGGGCATGGATTGCATGGAGCACTGGGTGTTATATGCAAACAATGAATCATGGAACACTACATCAAAAACTAATGATGTACTGTATGGTGACTAACAAAACAAATACTAAATAAATAAATAAAGCAGCTGATGATATTGGAAAAATTATAGTGTCTTCTATCTCATGTTTACACATATTCTAAAAAATACTAAATTCTAAAATAGGGTTGAGAAATGTCTCCAATTACTTGTATTTCATATAAATTCTTGAAATATCAAATGCCTTATTCAAAGTACATATTTGGTATCCTTGCTGTTATTGGCTGAATGTTTATGTTCCCCCAAAATTCTCTGTTGAAACCCTATCCCCTAGTGTGATGGTATTAGAAAGTGGGATCTTCAGGAGGTTATTAGTAGAAGTTATGAGGCTGGAACCCTCATGAATGGCATCAGTGCCCTAATAAGAGTCACAAGAGAGCTTGTGTCCTCTCTCCACTCCCTACCCTGTGAGGATCCAATGAGAAGTTGGCAGTCTGTATCTGGGAAGAGGGCTCTCACCAGAATGCAACCATGTTGGCACTCTGATCTCAGACTTCCAGCCTCCAGAAACGAGAGATATAAATTTCTATTGTTTGTGTAAGCCAGCCAATCTATGGTACTTTCTTATAACAGCCTGAACAGACTAACACATTTGCTTTGCTGTAGCCTTACAGTACTTGCTTAGTCTATAATTCAGCCCTGAATGTATCAGAAGACTTACTGAAAGAACAGTAGCTATTAATCCAAATGGTTTTTTTTTTTTAATATTAGGATGAGTCAGAAAATAGATCCTTGTCAATTAGGGGTAAATTTAAATAAAATGAATGTTCTCTTTTTCTTCTTACCTTCATACCCTGGAGGAAATCTGACCTGTCTCTAAGTACTAGTTATACTCCAATGACTCCCAAGTAACTCCATCTCTAACATGTCCCTTGAGATACAGGGTAAGATATACAACTGCCCAAGTGACATACTTACTTAGCTCCTCAAATTTAGCTTACTCACACTGAGCTCTTTATCTTATATTCCCACAAACCTTCAAATCTTCTCCATCTCATGGTAGTACCAATATTCACCTTATCACTCAGGACAAAAAAATTCGAGCCTCCCTTTACTTTTACTTTTATCTCCTATCTATTTCTTCAGCAAAAAATACACATCTCCATGTATGTCAAGCCTCCCTTCCTCCACTAGTACCACCTTTTCCAGGATTTATGATCAAATTATTTTATCAGCCTCCTAACCATCCTCCCTGCTTCTACCCCCAAACCTTTTAACTCATTTCTTATACAGCAGCCTGAGAGGTCCCCTTACAGATCACAAAACTCTCATTTAAACCTTCCAGTGGCTTCCCAGGGTTTTTACAATAAACTCCAAGCTTTTCCCTTTAGAAGTCTTCCATGGTCTGACTTTGGCCCAGCTATCCAGTCTCACTTCCTGCCTATCTCCCTCTCTGCTTGCTCCATTAGAACCCTACTGGCCTTTTCCAAATTCAAGCTTCAGGCTTCATGGCTGCCTTTGCACTTGCTCTTGCCTCAGCTGACAGTGCTCATACTCAGAATCTGTTCAGGACTCCCTTTCTCACTTCTTCTAGGTCTCTGCACAAATGCCACCTTTAACCAACATGGTCTTCTTTAGATTGGTTTCTTCCAAATTTAGGTCCCTGTCCTCCCTTTTCTTAGAGCATTTTCTTTAAAAAAAAAAACTTTCTCTGTCCAATTTGAGACATAAATCTTCCAGTGTCTTGCCAGTTTTAGTACACAGGGATGTGTTTCTCAAGAAAAAAAGCCATCCCTATGATATGTAATCATCAAGGAAGATAGCACCACTATTTCCCAGTCTCCAGGAGGATATGAGCCTAAATTTCGTAAGAGAAAATTAGCAAACATAGATGACCAAATCACTTGACCACCTACCTCTAACATCCTCAGTGCTTTTCCACTAGCTCCTCCCCACCCCCCAGTATAATAGTCTTGACTGCATTTCAGTAGTCCTGAATACAATCTTTCTTGCCCGTTTACTTCCATCCAGAGCAATTTTTCTTTAACAACTATTCAGAGAGTGTTCTGACCCTTGGTCTAGAATAGTCTATTCCCATCACCCACCCTCCTCACACCTCAATCTAGAACACTCTTTATGCCTTGCTCTGCTTTATTGTCCTTCATACCACTTATCAATACTTGACATTGTGTTATACATTTGTTTATTAGTCAGTCTCTTCACTAAAATATGAGTTCCATGAATCTGTTGATCTTGTTTTTTGTATCATCACTATTGCATCAAGACCTAGAACTGTACTTAGCATGTTGTAGGCTTATAATACCTGGATGCTCATGGAAGGAAGGGAGAAAAGGAGGGAGGAGGAAGAGAAGAAAGAGGGAGGGAGGGAATGAAGGAAGGAAGGATGGATCTCAGAGGGTATAGAAAAGTTAATGTATCCTTTCATTCAACAAACATTATGGAGTCATGGGCATATGACAGTAAACAAAAGTTGAGATGCCTTCCCTGTCCTCAGAGCCGTCATGGAGCTTCCATTCCTAACAGGGGAGATATACCTGCAGTGATTACAATGATGTAAATGAGGGTAATGGGAGAGGAACTAAAGGGATAATAGTAGAGGAGCCTAACCATGTTCAAGGACCAGGGCAGTCTGAGACCTAAAATATAAATAGGAGAAAGCCAACGAGGCAAGATTATGTTAAAGGAAAAAGAAACCACATGGCAAAATGTAGGATCAGAGGTGGGAGAGCCTGGGGAGCATTTAGTTTGGTACAGATAAAGAGTGAGAGATAAAGATGGGGATATTAGTAGGAAATAGATACCTCACAGTATTACAAACCAATGCTAAGGAATCTGGGCTTTTGAGGACAATACTACTATTGAGTACTGTAAGGATGTCTACCTTTCAGAAAGATCATTTTGTATGCAGTGGAGACTATACATTAGAGGGAACAAAAACTGAAGCTAGGAAGATCATTTTAAGGACAGTTTGAGGAATCCAGGCAATATTTGGTGATGGCATGAGTTAGAGAATGGAGTGGAGAAAAGTGAATTTGTGAGTTCATTGTTGTAGGATTTGAAGTTTGAATTCAGAGAACATGAGAGAGGGAGGTTACAATCTGTTTCCAGGTTACTACTGGGTGTCCATTCACTGACATGGATAATACTAGAAGAATGAGATTTGGAAAAAGGTATTATGATACCTACTTGTTTGGGTCAGGGCATTTAATTGTGGCCTATATCCTCCTGCTCCCCAATACAGGCAAACACTCATAATCTTCAAGATTACATAGATTTGCAAACTACGAACGGTGTTCAGCCTCCACCTAAACTGCCTCCCAGTCATCTATTACTGAGATCTAAGGAAGGGCTGCAGTTTGATGCCTGAAAACTGATGAGTAGGATCCTCCTGGTTGCAGCAAAAGTCTTGGGCATATATTGTCATCCCTTGAAACTAAACCCTGATAGGAGGCCATGGAACCTCAGCCTTATTATCCTATTGCTACTACAGATTTCAAGATGCAGTTTACGGTTGCATTTCACACTTGGCTTTTTTCTTCTCCCTTTTTCTGAGGATGTAGATCTTAGAAATACCGTGGATGTAGAAAAAGGAAATAAGTTCCCATGGAGAAAAGACTAAAAGATGTCAGTGAACTCTTTTTTTTCAGACAGGAGGGCACAGCAGGGAGTTCTTCTTTTTCTATGCCTAGAGCTGGCCAGGCAACTACATTGTACTGGATGGATACATTTTGGACTCATTATTTCCTCTTTGGAACACTGAAGTTTTTATTCATATTGAAGGGCTCACAATGGGCAAAGGTTAGAAAACAGGAAGAGTAATAGTAATTGAATGTTCCATTTAGAACATAGGCAGGTCATAGGGATGAACAGCTGAAATAGGCTTTCATGCTGAGTTAACTTCTACAACGCAGGTGAGGTTGCTACTGAGAGATTTCTGATCAAATAAAACCATTGGAGTTTTAGCTTTTAGAGGATGCTTATTTACATCAGATTGATGATGAACGTCTGAGAGAATGATGTCTGCATAAAGCAGAAAGCACAAATAGTAACAAATCATCAAGTCACCATGGGTTTTTTATGACTGACAGGGTTGCTGGGTTGAAAAGTTCCAACTCCAATATAAATAATAAACAGACAAGGAGCATCCAGGAAAAAAAAAATCTCTTCAAGCCTCATTTTTACATAAAAAAAATAGTATACATTATTTCAACAATGAATAGAAGATTTAAAAAAGGATAGGAAATATTAATATATGTAGGCTCTCTGGAATTGAGCATGTATTTCTGCCCTTTTAAGTTTCCCAAATGTCTTCTTTTTTTTCCTATTTATCCTAGGATTTAAACCACAGTAACAGGTATGTGGCTACTCTTGCTATTCTTAAATAAAAGGGTTTGCAAATGTAAAAAAACAAAACAAAACAAAACAAACCCTCATAAATAAATAAAATCTTTTTACTTACAGTAATGTAGCAGTTCAAAATCCTAATTAAAAAAATCAAACTTTGCTCATCCCATGCCAGCTTAGAATTGTTCCTTGAGCTAGCTGTCCTCAAATAAAAATACCTAAATGAAGTAAAAATTCTGGATCTTAAATTGGATAAACTCAAAATTTTATTCTTTATCTGAAAATTGACCTTGAATTATATCAAGAAATAATTTAAGGGAGTCCAAAATTGAAATTGAGGTTGTTTTACAAATCAAGGAAATCTAAGTACTCTTTGGCAAAATAGTGCAGAAATGTTTTTATGTTATCTGCCAATTGTATTTCTCTAACGAACCATCTATAATGTCAACATAAGCCTTCTCTCTAGGCCCACCACAGCTCTTGGTGAGCTTTCTTCATATCACCATCCTAGTAATTAAAGAAATATATATAATCACCATCATCCCTGAGGCTCTGGGACCATTTTCCCTTTCCTTTGCATTTGCAGATTTTACTGAAAATTCAGTTTGTGTTTACTATAATAGAAATCTGCTTTATTTTCCAGGTAGGTATCTTGGGGTAGGCAAGATAGAGTAAAGAGGTCTGAAGTTTCAAGTTTGAATTCTCTCCTCTCTATGGTGAAATGGTGATTTCACCTCATATTCTGCTTGTATTAGGGATATAGAAGCCTACCTAGTTTCCCAGGTAAGGAATCTGGGGGAAGGCAAGTTAGAGAAGTCTAAATTCTCATCCTGATGACTACAGGTAGCTCACCTCTGATTCTTAAGGAAACCCTGGCTATTCCGGCTGGTTAGTCCAGACTGAAGCTGAAACTGTTTTCCTTAGCAACTGACAACTCACCCTTTTTCCTCTATGCTTTCCTAATGTACACATAGACACATGGTATGTGTGTACATGGGTATAAGGTATATGCGCACATATGTCTGTGTGTACAGCTATCTATACTCTTTATACTGTTCTCTCTCTGGGTGCCCTAGGCCATATTACTCAGATGCTTTATCCAGCTCTCACTGTTGAATAAAGAATACTCACCCTCAACAATGGCTTCTTAATTCAGAGTTATCCTTCTCTATTCTAGAGTATTTCTCACCCAGTAACTCCTGTGAGCATACTTTTCCATATACAACCATAATATCTACTACTTTAATGTTTGGTAATTTTTTTCAGCTTTATTAAGGCTTAATTGACAAAAATTTTATATAGTCACCATGTACAGCATAATAATTTGATAAACCTCTATTATGGTGAAATGCTGACCACAATCAGGCTAATTAACATATTCATTACCTCACAGTTATCCTTGTGTGTGTGTAGTGAGAACACTTGAGATCTACCCTCTTAGCAAATGTTAGGTGTGCAATACAGTATTATTAACTATAATCACCATATTGTACATTAGATGCCCAGAATATTCATATCAAAAGTGTGTATCCTTTTACAAAGTCTCCACTGGCTAATTACTATCTATTATAAAAATAACTTTTATAAAACTCATATTTACATAGGCAATAGAGCAATAGCTCCTCTATTTATAAAAATCTGAGATGACTAAAATAGACATACCTTTGAGAATGGGACAATTCACCATAGCTGCTGTTTTATAAAATTGAGCAAATCAACCATTTCCCAAGGAAGGAATGTTCAGCAAATGAGCTCTATCAGTGTCTGGCATCACTTAGCCACCATGGGATAAATTACATGGCCTGTAATTTTGGGTGAATTATGTTGCTATCTCTATTTACTGGAACACAGGAAAGGTACTCTATGTGTATAGGTTTGAGACTGTTGCAAATGAGAATTCAATTTTGATGAAAACATCTTGGCACAAAAACGCCTCTGATAGGATGGGTTAATGAATAAAGAACAAATGAAAGAAGGGAGGAAAGTGGAGGGTGGGAGGGAAAAGAGGTAGGCAGGAAGGAGACAGAGAGGAGGAGGAGAGGGAGGCAAGATGTTTAACCTTAAAGAGGAGTAAAAAGTTAGAAGTACTCTAAAAAAACATTTGAAAGTGAGGAAAATCTTCTAAAGTGATTTGGCTCAGTTAGGCAGACAAGATTCAATAAAGAACAATATGGTTGGTGGCCAAAAATACACTCACAGTAATCAAGACCCATGAAGTCTGAATGTAAATAGTTTTACAGAAACAAAGTAGAGAGACATGGTTCTGAAGGTCTGTAAATATGAATCATCTCATCAACTGTGAAGTGAAACAGAAACAGACACAGTAAGAATCTGACCAATGAGCTAAGTTCTACAGATTCATTCTAAATAATAAATCTATGTATCAGTAAACTGTTCTCTATATTGTTTAGATACTTTGGGGTGATATAAATTATACTTTGTAATTGGGTATTTTGGCCTTGTGTTGGCATTAGTTCAAATTCAAGTCATTCTTCTCCTATCACCAAATACAGATTATATTACACAGTCCTATCACTTCTCAGAACAATGTAAGGTTAAATACAGTAATATCAGATAAGTGTAGAGGAGCTGCAAGATATTAGACCACTTAAGCGAAAGAGTGAATAACATTTATTTCTAAGGTTATATAGACCAGGTCTTTGTATCTAAACTAGGACTATTAAAGCAAAATAATCTTTGAGACTATAAAATGTGAGGAGGTAAACAACTAGATCAATGATCACAAAAGAAAATACAACTCAGAGAACTTTCGAGGTCCCTCAAAAGATATTAACTCTTATGGATATGTCTTCTGCCATTCAATGTTTTAATAGACATAACTACTTCTATCAATATTTCATTAATCTTCAAGAATACAAGTGGGAATTGCCTCCAGAATATATCCCCATCATGTACTTCCTTAGAGATAACTAAACAAAGTATTTCTTACCTCATCATTTTGAAATGATTTTTAATTTTTCATAGGCTAAATTTTACTCTTGATTAATTTGTAAAAAGCGATTTTAACTATATTATTTTTAAGGCTCTAATGCTTTAATATAAAAGAATCATAGTATTTAACTATAGTCATACCCTGAAAATCCTCAATTACACAATATATGCTGACCAGTAGCTACTGTTTTACTGATAGTCTACTGAGTTTTCACCTTTTTCATGACTTTGGAAAATTGAAGATTCCTTCAAAGAAAGAAAGAGTTTGCTCTCTTACTAAAGTTCAGCCTGGCTGTATTCCTGGAAATCTCTTATGTCTTGCATAGAATTTGAATCTGGTTGCTCATGAAATTCTGTGACTGATATGAAGCTAACCAGTGTCAACCACTAGAACTAATCCATCACATACAGTTGTCATAGCACAAAGAATGTCAATTATCTCTCACAAAGTAACTGAGATGGCAAAATCGATCCAAGAAGGTGCAGCAAATTATCTTCTAAATATAGCATGAAAAGCTAGAGTCTATGGTGTTCTCCAAAGTTTCTTCCTTAAAGAAAAGCTAAATGACAGTCTGTTAGACAACACACCAGATACAGAGATTTGAAGACCTGAATAAAAAGCCCTAAAAAATAGGAAAATTCCAAGGTATTTCAAATGGGAGAATCCAAGTATAATATAGAGGTGAAGAAAAGCAATAGTTCTGTTATGAGCTAATCTCGTTTTTCTTGTTGGCCCGCTGAAATAGGATTTACCTTGATTTTCTAACTGAAGAGAGAGAAAGGAACGACATTCACCTAGCAGGGTATTCTTTTATCCCTGATTTATATAAAAAATCCAATCTCTCACATGCAGGACTTAGGTGGTTGAGTTATGACAGAATCTAAAACACAGTTTTAAGTCATGCTTCATGTAGAAGTTTAAGGGCAATGCTCTAGGTTAGTGTGGAAAATAACAAGGGCATAGTTAATTTGTATAAGCCACTGAAGGCCAGATATTTACAACACTTACTTTAGAATTTGGATAATTTAGTGTGAGTAAAATAAGGTCAGAAACATCACTTATTTGATGTTTACTAAGCGTTTATTATATCAAGCACTGGACAAATGGTATACGGTCATGAACAAGCTAGAAAGAGCTACTACCCCCATAGAGCTTACACTCAGTAGAATAAAATGTAGTTCTTAGGAAACATAACATGTACCTGTTACATGATTTCTCCCTCTTTGTGAGGGTTATTAAATGCCTGCTTCCTTTGTTGAGATGGTTACCTAATGGTTTTAATGATAAAAGGCATTTGTTCTGATGAGGTAAAATCACACCAAAGCATATGGCAATTATTTTATAATGCTGAATAGAAAAAACAAGAAAGGGAATTGAACTCAAGCCTCCTTTGAACAAAGAGGACTAACACTTTTTATTAACAGTTTAAAATGGAAAGAAAACTTGTGTTTAATTCTGCTTAAGGTTTAATGATCTCTACAGGAACCCTGACGATTAGAAGGGAGAGCCTAAGAGATCCATTATGGGCTATCAAAATGTATGAATTAGAAATTTAATCAGTGTGTACCATAGAAATCATAGAAACCACATTCCAAAATATATTTATTTATTTTGACAGGTGCAATTTAGCTTCAGTTAGTTAAGATAATTTTGGTAGTATTGTGTTACTGATCTTGTAGAACATTTCAGGAAGCTGGCTATTGATTCTTTCCTAAGAAATTGATAGCATTGATGAGTAGTTTTATGGGCATACCTGGGTTTTCAGATTAAGAAAATAAGAATTGTTGAATCTTTACAAAACATCGATTTTATTTCTTAATCTGCCTATAAATGACCAAAAGACACTGAACAGAACTGATTTTTTTAGGAGGTAGCGTTTTCTGTGGAGGCAAGTAACTAGATAATTAGTAATGGGTTATCACATACAAATGAGCCGTAAGTCAGTTAAAAAGCCATGACATTGTTAAATTATAGGATGTATAAAAAGGTGGGAGTGGAAGGAGAAGGAGTCCTTGAACCTTTGTCTAAGCCATTTTTAAGTAATGTAATGGCACCCCAAAGAAGCAGTAGACCCAGATGTATTCATCTTTCTGGCTTAGATTAATGTTCTTAAGAACTATGTTTAATGAATAAACAGGATCTTATGGTTTCCCAGTGACCATTTAAGAAATTGACATGAAACCTCTTGACTCTCTATTGCTAGGCCCTGGTTTTAGAATCCAAAAAGCTTCCTCCATGAAATACTCACACCCAATGCACTATTCTGTTGAGAAGCAAAGAGTTACAGAATGTACACGTTTGACCTTGGTATTTTGAACACTGCCAAGAGCAATATTCTCTTAAATTTTCTCCTCCTAATTAGTACAAGCTGTCTCTTGCTTTTTATCTCTCTACATTTAAGTGGAAATATGAATCGGAAAAAGACAAATTGTTCTTTGCTCCTTTCCTAGCTGCCACCAAGACAAATGATGCTCCTATAGGTTATGGGAACACTTCAAGTAGCTAAGAGCCCTTTATTACTTTTTACTAGTGCTATGTGTAATAAAGGAATGAAGAATTAGCAGTATAGCACATCACTTAGATAATGAGCACCTACTGAATTTGAAGCATTACATGTTCCTTAGTCAACCATTCTATTGTTCATTCCTTTATTTTTATATATTTGGAGTAGGATAAGCGAACGGAGAGAAAGATATATACATCTCTGTGAGTGTGTATAAAGGGGGTTGTGTGTATATGTGTGCATTCTGCTAGGCAATATGCTGGTGCAGATGCCTAAACATAGTGTCAAAAATGTCAAAATATAGTGCCAATCTTAAGAAGCACATTTACATTTAAATTTTATACACACACACACGCACACATTTTAATGGCACATGGCATAAAAAAGATTGCCAAAAACATTCTCATGGGAGTTCTGTATACCAAGCTGGATCATGGAGAGGTGGTACTGGATCTGGGCCTTAAAAGATGGGTAGAGATTCTATGTCTATATGACAAGCAAGTTCATGCAGAAGTATGCCCTGATACTCCCCACCCCTTGATTCTGCTCCAGAGAAGAGAAAAATGAGAAAGCATCTAACTATATATATATTTTTAGATAAGATTTTTTTATTATGTTCAACCATATATATTTTATAGATAAAAGAGAGTAGATGGGAGAATATAAGTCAATAAAGACAATGGTGTGACCTATAGTAGGGGATAATATGGGAGAATGAGAAATGAGACTAGAGATGGTGATTAAAGACCCTTTTACCCTCCTTACATTTTGTTTTCTTTTGACAAACAAAAAGTCTGTAGTAAAAGATGCTAAATTATTAGCTGTTTTTCACTTTGAGTGGGGGAGAATATGGATATTTATTACATTACTATTTATAATTACTTTTTTCTCTTAAAGGATGGATAGAATTTCCATAGATATACAGAAAGGGAATGGGAAAAGTCCACAGTACGTACTGAGGAAATGGTCAATAATTCAGCAGGACCATCAAGATTTATAAATCAGAAAGTGCTATTGTGCATTTTCATTACCAGAGTAAGAAATCCTGATTTTTTTCAATAAGCAGTAAGTAGCCTTATGAAGTTTTTGAAAAATGTATTAGAAATTGTTCTTTCAGGTACTGAATATAAAAAAAAAAAATTTGTAAGATTCAATTCTTGAAATCTACATATATTTATCATGTGTTGATATGACCCGATGCTCTTGTTTAGGCTGGAGAACCAAAGAAGGGAAAGGTAATAGGAGTCTATTCAAATTGTTTGGTGAGATGGCAGGAAGGGACTGAGCTAAATGGCAGCAGGAAACAGTAGATGAAAGAGGCATAACTAATTGGGTGTAGCAAAGGTTTAGGGAGGAGCCAAGGACAGCTCTTAGGTAAGAGGTGTTGTTGAGAGAAAAAAAGAAGTCAGATTATTTTGAGATGATATTATAGCCTTTTTATCACCTGATGGGAATGATCAAGATAAGGGAAAAATGGGTGCTGCAGGAAAGAATGGCCTCTTGTAGGAGCCATGCCTTAAGGTGAGCAGAAAGCATGGAACCCAGTGCCTCTTTCATAGACCTAGCCTTAGATAAGTGTCACGGAGAGTTCCTCCATTGTCACTAAACACATGGATGGATAGATTTTGTCGTGGCAGTGTGTGTCGGTTCTCTTCTCATTGTTTCTATGTTTTCAGTGAAATAGCAAGTTTGCTATCTTAGAAGATGGTGGCAGAGATGGATGGGTGATAATGACGAAGAAGGTATCAAAGAGTTATCCAGCAGAGTAAGAGAAAATTTACAAAGGAAATCAATAGGATTGTTGGACAGAACTAGGATCAGACTTGTGGATAATGCTCACTTATTTAAGGTAAGATCAGGGAGTACTGGTGTATAGTTTTCTTCAGACATGTGTAGATGCAGAGCAGACTGAGAGCTGAGTTATGACCAGAGTTGGATTTTGCAAGCATATAAGGAGGTGCAATGAAAGGGGCCAAGTAAATGGAGGCATAAGTTCACATAAAAGTGAACTATAGAATCTAAGTTTAGAGGAAGGAATATGAGAATTTGAGGGAGATGAGAAATGTATAAGGTGAACAAGTAGTATAGCCAGTGGAGTGAAAATTTAGATGGGTCCATGAATTGTTTGGGAAAAGAAGCAGAAGGAATGTGTTAGAAAAATCTGAAGACTGGATTGGAGAGTGGAGTGTTTGACCTTGAGATTGTGGAGGAAGAGCTATTACCTAATAACAAAGTCTAGGATAACCCCAGGAGAATGGGTAAAGTATGCAGAGGATAAGACTCTAGCCAAAAAAGAGAACAAGGAACTAAAAATCAGGATATTAGCAGGATTGTGTGCATGGATATTAAAATAAAAATTGTGACAGAAGTAGTGATGGAATGAACTCTGTGATAAAATCTTCAAGAAATGAAGAAAAATAGTCTAGGAGTTGGTTAGATAAACTTCAATAAGGTGGGAAATAGTGGGTAATCTTCTGGTATCAACTTCAAAAGGAATCAGAAGTTTTAAAGAAGACGAGAAGAAGGAATAAAAGTCTGATAGCAACAAAAATCATGAAAGACAATTATCCTGTCCAGATGCAATAGTATAAGGTGCCACGGCTACTCGAGAAGACTTTTTAAGTATCCTCAAGGGAAGCCCAGATTTTAGTTAAAGATGGGAATACTCTGAGAAGAGCTTACATATGAAGGGAGGTTTTTCTGAAGACTGTGTATTCCAGAGGGTAAAGAGGAATGATTTGGGTTGAGGAAGGTGGAAGATACATCCTAATTACAGAATATTCCAAGCTTTTTGAGAATGAGCATCCTTGTGGTCCTGGGCTCGTGTGTGACTAAAGAAATTCAGACAGAGGGCACAATGGAGATGATACTGGTGTTTTCCTAGGGGGTGATAGTGCCTATGGCATTGGATGGAGAGGACAGCATCTTGACAGGAGTACATATAGCTAAGCATGTCATTTCTTCGGTTGCATCAAAACAAGTTGAGGTCAAAGAGGAACACCAGGAGCACACAAAGATCTTTTGAATGTGCCCTGTCAGCTCCCTCACAATGGGGGTCAATCTTCTCAGGAGCTCATGGGTCGCTTAATAGTACCTTTTGGTATTCCCTCCCCATCAAGAGCTTTAACACCTATGACAGCCAACCCAGTATCTTCTACCAGCTATTATTTTTTCTATCAAACACATTACCATCAATTTCCCCCCTCAGCCACTGTGCAAAGCTGCCCTGGGAGTTATGTGTATAGCGTGAGCTCATCAAACTTGAACAAAGGGAAAAGGGAAGGATGTGCCCTGGAGAGAAATTTTTGGATCTACAAACAGAAACAAAAAGAAGAGAATAGGCTCTAAGCAGAATTCTAGTCTCTCCAAAAAGATTAAAAGACTAGGGAACTAGTAGTTCTCAGAGGTGAGAAAAATAAACAGTGGTAGGTCAATGACACCAGAGCTGCATGCCTCAGTTGCCAGTAGTGGGAAGAGCAGACAAGTTAGAAATAAGAATTTCTAAATCTTTTTTGGCATACTCTGGTTTAGATTATTTAAACAAGACTTTTATCTTTTCTGTTGGTATATTCAGATGAGAACCACAATAAAGGAGTTTTTATTAATGGCAGTGATTTGGGAACTTTGAATCCATCTGCAAAGTAAAACCATGCATTGACTATCACAGCAGTTTGGATGACCAAATATTGTCTTTTAAAAAGAACACATGAACCCAAATGACCTGTTTCTTTTTCCTACTATCGAGGCCTTAATCAGATAAACCGAGAGATTCAAATTTTGACTTAATTTACAGAGGAAATAAATTCAATCAGAAAATGTTAAACAGTCATTCATTGTAGACAGGAAGGAAAGCCCACATTAGGATTCAGGAAAGGGGAGATGATCATTCCACATTTCTGGAGATCCCCAGTCATTCCTAAAGTGCCTCGTAAACTTCCAGGCCCAACAGTGTCCATAGCCTATGCCCCTTGTGAGAACATCAGCATGTGCTCCCACCTCCCACTCAAGGTGTCTATGTTTATGATAGTCATCTCAGAAAAGCTCCTTATGCAATATCATGTATGTCAAGGTTGGTACAAAAATATTAACATTTGCATTTCTTAACTCTCAAGTTTATATTTTCAATTTAAACATTCAAATGCTGTAGGGGGTTTCATTTTGTTTTTATGTGCATTTACACATGTATATAGAAACATATCACACTGAAGGACTAGCCACTTCCTTCAGGCTCATGAGTATAAATTTCCCAAAGTCAAGTATCTTCAATTCACCAATGTTGCAAATATCCTGAATAACTGTTATTCTGGAAATATGTTATTGTACCATCATCAACAGCAGCAAGGAGAAAATAGTTATGACTCTGGTATGCTTAATTTATTATATTTTTAGCAATTTTCTAGGAAGCATTCTGCATTTGAAGCAAATTTCTATTAGAGAGAGATTATTTTCCAGGTATCAATTCAGCTAAACCATTAGTTCCTTAATGGTTCTTTTTTAAAACTGAATAATTAATTTCAAAGGACGTTTTTGAATGTTCCCTCAAAAAGTGTCCATATTCATTCTGTTCGAAGAAAAAAACCTTAATGGTTACCTCTGTAAACCTGCCAAATTACCAGCATAAAACGCATTGGTCTTTCATTGCACTGAATCATGAATCATTTTCCTTTCTTAAGGATTTAAGGGAACTTAGTATATAAATATTTTAAAAGTATTTCCTAGAAGTTTCCTTGGCCTTCCAGCGATAATGAATTGCCCTTTTGGGTCAACCTCATTCCACCCATAGGTCCTAGATAACATAAAAAAATCTATTCCATCTTCTTTCATCATAAAAAAAATCACCATCCTATGTCCAACACAATGTGAGCATTTTCTCTTTTAACTACTGATTTTAATAGTAGCATGCCATTTTTCACAATGAAACAAATAAATTGGTATATAGCTCATCTCCACCTTTTGCTTTGCTTCATTATCAAACCAAAAAATATCAAAGCATATGTTCAGAGAAGCAAACCATTAAAAAAAGAGGCTTGCACATTGTTTTTCATATCTGTAAAATTTCAAATCATAATATAGGAATGGAAAAAAATCTATAACCTCATTAGATTCATATAATTTGGTTAATGTTTACACAGTCAATGGTCAAAGGATCACTGGCTGAAACCAGGAGCTTGAGTTCTGATCAATGTTCTGATACTTTGGGAACTGAGAAAGCCTGTATCTCAACTTCCTTATTTGTAAGCTGGGAAAATAACAACTTCCCTTATGTAGTGTGCAGAGTTGTTGCAAAAATCAATTTTTATAGATACCTAGACACATAATTTATTAATAAACCTTTTGTAAACTGTGAAGTTAAACATTAATGTAAATCATTATTATTACTGTTATTATTATTATGTGCTTAAGACACATGATGGACCAGGAGGTGAACTATTATTAAGTACTTTTTATTTCCATTCATTCACTCTAATAGCTAAAGGAATGACTATTCATGCATGAGTTTACATTATTGTAAAAAAGAGACCAAACCTAACATCCATACAATGTACTCCAAACATCCACTACCCTTCTCTGATATTCTCAGCAATTTGTCCCGCACTTTTCTCCCTACTCCACCAAAGTTTAAGAGGTTTTGAAATTGGAAGCAAATGAGTCATTTATTGTTTCACTGTCACCAGCCAAGAAGTCTGACAATTAGAGTTGGATAGGGTATGCACAAGAACCTGTGATCTTTTATTTATCATCATGACTGTAACTTTTTTCAGTTTTAAAGTCCAGTTTTTATTTAAATTCCAGTTAGTTAACATACACTGTATTATCACTGTACTGTATTGCTACACCATAGAGTGATTCAGCACTCCATTCATCACACAGTGCTCATCAGGACAAGTGCCCTCCTTAATCCCTTTCACCTATTTCACCCATCCCCTAGACCCCCATGACTGTAAATTTTTACAAGTCTTTCAAAACACTTAAAATGACTCTTAATTAACTGTTGCCAAGATGATAAGATTTAGTTGCCTATGAGGCTTTGTTACAACGTATAATGCTTTGCAAGTTGCTCAAAGAAACAGTTAACAGGAGACAAGAGCAGGATTTATTCTCTTGGAATATCCAAAGCCAGAACAAATGTACCTGGCACTGCATTTGAGCTGCTCAGAGTCTGAGCTTAGGTGAGAGAGGTCCCTTTATTTGCACTGGCAGAACCAGAAATAAAGAAAGAGCTGATGTATTAGTTTCCTAGAGCTGTCATAACAAATTACCACAAAGATGGTAACCTAAAACAACATAAATTTATTTTCTCCCAGGTCCGGAGGCCAGAAGACTAAAATCAAGGTGTCAGCAGGGCTACGCTCCCCCTGAAGGCTCTATGGGAGGGTCTGTCCTTGCTTCTAGCTTCAGGTGGCTCGCAGGGTTTCTAAGCTTGTGGTAGGTTTAACCCCAATCTCTGCCTTCATCTTGACGTAGCATTCTCTGTCTCTATCCCCTTCAGTTCAATCTTGCTGTATTGAAATATTCTCAAAAACCTTGTAGGCCCAAAGTGTCTGTCACAGGCATCCACACCATTAGCCAAGAGGGTCCTCCACAGATCTTTCCTGGATAAACCCCATCTCTATTGCTGGTGTCTTCTAAAATGGTCAGTTGGACCTATGTGTTCCATACTTCATCTCTTCAGCAAAAGGTTTTCCAGCCACATCCCTTTTCTCTAGTACATGTTTTCCATCATCAGTTTTATAATTTTAGCATCCTTTTCAATCGGGCTACACTGAGAACCTCCCAAATCACCAAGTGTTATTTCCTTTTTGCTCAGCAATTCCTACTTCAATTCTCTTTCCTTTTGTGTCTTACTATAAGTGTCAAGGAGAAATCAGGCCACATCTTCAGCACTTTGCTTGGAAATCTCCTCAGCTAAATATCCAAGTTCATCACTTAAAGTTCTGCTTTCCACGTAGCAGAATACAACTTTGCCAAGTTCTCTGCCACTTTATAACAAGACTCATCTTTTCTCCAGTTTCCAATGATGTGTTCCTCAATTCCTTGAAACATTACCAGAAGTACCTTTAATGTTCATATCTGTTAGCATTCTGCTCATGACAATATATGCATTTTTAAAACAATGGCAGCTTTCTGTACTGTACTCTTCACTTCCTTTGGAGCCCTCACCAAAATCACCTTTAACTCCCGTACTTTTACCAACCATCTTTTCAGTGCCATCTGGGCTTTTTCTATCACACATATCAAAACTCTTACAACTGTTCCCATTTCCCAATTAAAAATCAACTTCTAGATTTTTAGTTATGTATTACAGCAGCACCCTATTTCCTGGCACTAAGACCTCTATTAGATTCCCAGGGCTGTTGTATCAAATTACCACAAATTTGGTGGCTAAAAAGAACATAAACAGAATCTCTCACAATTCTGGAGGTCAGAATTTGAAAATCAAGGTGTTGACAAGGCCACAATCCCAAGAGATGCCTTAGGGGTAACATCTCCTTTACTTCTTTCAGCTTCTAGAGATTGAGTTGTTTTTTGGCTTGGGGCTGCACGATCCTCCATCTTTACATGAACTTCTCTCCTCTATGTCTATGTCCTATCCCCTTAAAATGACATCAGTCACTAGGTTTAAAGCCTACTCCGAATCCTGGATGGTTTCATTTTGCAGTTCTCAGTGTAAAGGCCTTATTTCCAAGTTAAGGTCATATTCACAGGTATTGAGGGTTAGGACTTGGACATATCTTTTTGAAGAAACCTATTAAACATACCACAGATGGAAACTTATGACTTTCACCCTTAGTGTCTACCAATATTTTAGGGCTTCTGGTTTTTCTCTGAGAAATATGAGAGAGATTATCTCATTACCTCATTATAACAATTATATGAGTTTGGGGTAGGAAATCCTATCTAGACTTTCTGGAGAACCAGACTTCCAAACTGGACATAAGGAAGTCACTGTGCCCAGGGGATTTACTTTTAGAAAGGCTTTGACCTCCACAAATGTGTGAAGAGTGGATTCTGGATGTGTGGAATGAAATGGGAGGTGGGAGGAGAAAAAGGAACTGGTACCTGTGCTTTTGAGTCAAGTAAAGAAGTTCTGTCACCAACAATAGTGCCTAGAAGTACCTTGCTATCTCTAGATCTCACAACATTCAATTGCATGTTGATTGTCATCAATTACTACCCATATGTCTGACAAATCTATTTTCTTTCTTGGCACTAACCTCGTGATCCCAAGCAAAAACATTCAGTATTATTAAAGAGAAGGAGAAAGGTAAACAAGATGTTAAAGAATACTATTGAAAATGACAGTAACTATCGAAAGATAGGAATTCAGTGCCACTGTATTGCATGTAAAGTCACTGTTTCCCGTAGGTTTCTGTTTCTTTCTGGTCTATGTGACTCTTGGGGTTTCTCTTCACCTACAGAAGCCCCCTTAATATTTCTGGACTCTGGGAAACAAATTGAGGGTTATGGGGGGGTTGGGGAGATGGGGTGACCGAGTGACATGTATTGAAGAGGGCATGTGTTGTTATGAGCACTGGGTGTTATACGCAACTAATGAATTGTTGAACACTACATCAAAAACTAATGATGTACTGTATGTTGGCTAACTGAATATAATAAAAAAAAAGAAACTAACACATTTCTTTGCATTAAATTATTTTGTTATATAATAGTTTTTAGTGAAGCTGGTGTTAGTAGCGTAAAGAAACACAAGAAATTCCAAAGCTGATCAAGTGTCCTTTCAAGACACACAACAGCACCCTGACTTGGAAAAGGAAGAGGGAGGGGTTTGTATCTGGTCAGATAAAAATCACAACATTTGTTTCAACAATGTCACCAGCAGTTTCATAGCCAGTGCTGTAGTTTTAAAGGACCACAAATTTCACTAGTTTCTGAAATTATTTAGAACAATCAGAACAACTGTCCATGGATAAATTGATGAGGTGTATCCATTGGCAAACCCTCATTCTCCCATAGAGATGTGTAAATGAAAATGAAGTAAGAGATCTCAAGCAACTTATGGCATTTTTATTGAGGGGGGAGTAGCTCTCTCTTTAATCCAATATGTGATTACAAATTATTTCTTTTTAAAATTGAGAAGTAGATGAGTTTTTTATGTTATAGAAGTCATATGCTTACTGAAGAGAAAAAGACTAACGTTTTAGAAAGTATGAACCTACCTACAATCTTGTTCCCAGATGTTACCAGCAACAATTACTGTTGTCTTTATTTTAATCTTTGCATGCTCATGTCAGCCTAGATTTTGAGGGGGAGGATGGAAGCAAGGTTGTTTGGTCTTTTGGTTTTTTTTTTGTTGCTATGATTATTTTACATAAGGGATACTCTCCTATAATGTCCCCAAAAGAGGTACTTAACTGCAAGTACATGCAAAAAGTTGCTGAAATCCAGAAACTGACTCAACTTGGGATTTGTCCACTTCTGTAAGCTTTACCCCTCACTTCTCTCTATCCACTGCTGCCCATGTGGAGAAGGTATCTTCCATAGGGCCACTAGAGTACCCCTACATACACATGGCTTTATCATTGTATCCCACAACACTGTTACATTTTTTATTTTATGTGGTATTGCCCATGAAACAGCATCCTGAAGAGCTTTCTTCCATTCATGGGCAGAACAATCACAAAAATGAAAACAAAGTAGATTCATAATAAGCCATACATACTCATCCATTTTGGTATGAAATAAATTCCTTAATACTCTTTGATCATGGTTTTCCAATCATTGCAATTGTGTTCATGTTTAGTTCTCATTTTCCCTCTTGTTCACAAGGATATCATGATAAACACAGTAAAATCGTCCCTGGTTTGCTAAGCTAGTAAATCAACTCCATAAAAGAAATGAGTTCAGGTTGGCATAACTGCCCTTATTAGAACCACAATTGAGTTCTCCACAATATAGAAAAATCCCTGGTAACTTGGAGAGTATAAAAACAAAGAGAAGAGGCTGACTGTGTAGCCACAAGGTATCTTAGGGAAGCTATTCTGTTTCCATCTAGAAGCAAGACACACTAAAATAGTTAATCCCTCTCATGACCACAACACAGAAGCAGGAAGTAAAGGCATCCCCCAGTGAAGAAAACTGCAAGAAGCATTTTTACAGAGTGATCAAGCATTTCCTTACTCTCTAGCCTGTCATAGGGCTGGGACATAATCATAGGAGTAGGGATTGGCCAAGAAGTTTAAAAATAAATAGTTGATGAAGATTATAAAGAATGTGTCAACTTCATAACTCTGGACAAATTCTTTGCAATTACTATAGTATAGCATACAAGGGCATGAGATTTCAATGCTTACAAAAGATGTAGAAAGATGAAGCAAAACTAGGATGGAAAAACTAAGGATAAGACAATCACATCTTTTTCGTCAAACCTGTCCAAATAAAGACCAGTTCTTTTTTGAGTAGAAAATAGAAATTAATGCCCAAAATGTATACTAGACTATTTGTAGTTAAATGTGGGAGGTTGTGATGGTTAAATTTAAGGGTCAACTTGGAAGGTGTGTTTGGACGACATTAATATTTAAATCGGTAAACTCTGAGTAAAGCAGATTGCATTCGTAATGTGGGCAGGCCTTATTCAATCAGTTAAAGAACTGATTAGAACAAAAAGACTGTTTTCCACAAGCAAGGACTTTTTTCAGCAGACTGCCTCCAGACTTTGTGTGAACCATTGGCTCTCCTGTGTCCCCAGCCTGCCGATGCAGATCTTGAACTTGCCAGCGTCCATAATCATGTGAACTAATGCTTTACAATAAGCCTTTTACCATATATGCACACACACACTGTTGGTTCTGTTTCTCTGGAGAACCCTACTACAGGGATCTGTGCATATACATCACATATATCTGCTTTCAACTAACAGTTTAGTGAACTGCACATAGTGTATGAACATACACATACATATTTATGGTCTTTTCTAAATAATTTGTTCTATTTTTAAGACTGTTTACACAGTATTGTTGAACACACTTTATCCAAATGATTCTTGATCAAACTGCAGCCAGTACACTCTGCAGCCAGACTCCCCAGAGTTTGTAGGTTCTTTAAGACCCTTCAGTGAATGTTGTCTTAAAAATGTCTCTTCCTTTCTGGTTGCAGTTCATATCACAACCACTCCTACACACCCTTTCTTTTCTATAATGTTTCCAGTTTACCTTCAGAAATAGCATGATTAGTATGTATACATTTTTATTCTGGAAAAAGAAAGAAAACATCCAGATATGTAGAAATTTTGCCTAGAGTTCTAGATTTTTAGACTACTAGACTTTCAACTTTTAGGTATTCTGGAAGTCTAGATTTTTAGAGGATCAATTGTAGTGAACTCTTTGATGTCAGCTCAGCAACATGGGTCCTGGAACCCTCCTTGGTCAGAATCCCCTTCCCCATGTAATTCTGGATAATATTCCAATGAAAGGCACTTGCTATTGAAGGCAGAAGAAAAGGAGAAACCAGTATTTCCTGGCAGCAGTTGCAGAATTGCCTACTTTGGTGCCTTACTAGTTTGCCTGGCTGCCATCACAAAACACTGCAGAGTGAGTGGCTTAAACAACAATTTTTTTTTCTCCTTTCAGTTCAGGAGGCTAGAAGATGAGCTCAGGGTGTCAGTAGGTTTAATTTCTTCTGAGGCCACTGTCTTTGACTTACAAATGGCTGTCTTCTCACTATGTGTTCACGTGGTTATATGTCTGTGAACTCATGTGTCTGGTGTCTTAACTTCTTACAGGACACCAATCATATTGGATTACAGCCAACTTGGTGACCCCATTTTAACTTAATTACCTCTTTAAAGGCTGTATTATCTACATACAGTCACATTTCAAAGTAGTGGCAGTCAGGACTTGAACACATAAACTGAGAGGTGGAGGGACACAATTTCAGCCCCAAACAGCAGGCAATAAGAATGAGGCAAATGAGACTGAGATTTGTGGCTGTTTTTAGGGGGAATGACTCCTGAGAATCACCCCCTCTTTGATACCTCAGGTGAATAAGAAGATCGCCCGTGCACCCTACCTCGCCAAATGCCCCAGATTCATAGCAGCTTTTGGGGGCACTCCAGTTGTTATCCCTCTGGCAGTGGCTTCCCTGATCTTTGCTCCAGAGTTCTCCCAATGGTTTTGAAAGCCCAGGTTCCATGTGTTAGAAGTTTCCTTTTTGGAACAGTGAAAGGGACTTCTCACACATTTAAGTTACGCTAATTCATCCATATGACCTCAGAGGAGGAAAAAAAAGAGAAGGATATAAAAATGTACATCATGTCAGCGATTCTGCATATATCTCATATTGAACATAAGACAGGACTGAATCTCTTGTTCCTTTAGCTAGTGCCACTACTTACAGGCTTTTCATAGTGTGGTATCTCTCCATGCTGACTTAAATGTAATTCTTCATGAAATAACCACTTCTTGTACAAGAAAGACCCTAAATACAAGCCTAATACTTTCATGCCCAACTGAAGAAACAGTCCCTCATCCCCACTGAAGACAGAACAGACAGTGCCGGACTTAACTCAAAGTTGATGCAGGCACTTTCCAAGTAATTTTTGAGAACAATTTTGATTCTCTGCAATATTTATCTTATGCTTTGACTTAGAGCCTGACTCTGACATAAGATGTAACTCTGCTAGATATAAAGCAGTATAAATACCTGGTGTCCAGGCAGCTGTGATCTATGTGGAAATACTTCGCAGAATTTCTGGGTCATAGTATGTACTTAGCAACTACTAGAAGCCTTCCAGTGTAGGGTTAGGAACTTGGACCTACGCGCCAAACGTCTCAGGTTAAATTCCACTTCCATCTTACTAGCTGTGAGAAATGGAGGGAAATACTAAATTTCTTTGTGTCTATGGTCCCTTTGTAAAATGGAAGTGACTATTATTTTAGTAGGTTATTCTGAGAATTAAATATTATGTATTTATACAATATTTAAAGCACTTGAAAAATGTCTAAACATAGTCTGAGATAAATTTGTTTTATAATTACTACTTTTTATTAAATTTTTCTCCCCTTCTTTCAAAAACATTTTTATGGAAGTATAGTACACATACAGAAAAGAACACAAATCATAAATATATAGCTCGACGAGTCAAAGGTAAGTCTACCCAAAGAACCTCCACCTTAGGTCATAAACTACAAATATATTTTCCTAATTACTACACAATACCCCTCTTTCTCTCAACAACTATCCTGATTTCAAACCATAGATTACATTTGAGGTTTTGGAAGTTCATACAAATGGAATTACAGTATCTATTTTTTAACTCCATATTGTGCTTATAAAAATCACTCAGATTCTTGCACATAGCTATAGTTCATATATTTCATCACTATATAGTATCTTGTTATATAAATATATTACAATTTTCTTATCCATTCTGTTAATAGACATTTAGTTTCCAGTTTTTTTATTAATAAACTTAAAATATTCTCACACAGATCTGCCTCTTGGAGCATGTGTATGCATTTCTGTCAGGCATAAAACTAACAGTAGAGTTGCTAGGTCATAGGATCCACGTACGGTTAACTTGAACAGATGCTCCCAAGAAATTTTTCCAAAGCACTCGAATACATTTTACTCCTACCAGCACTATATGAGCATTTTAAAATTTTGCCTTCCTAGTGGCGATTCCCTTTAACTACCAGTTTTTATCATTTTCAGGCAATTTAGCAATCTCTTCTTTATCATGTCCATGGCTTGGCACTAAAATGGGATCCAACTATCATGCCAGATGGGGACATTTTTTAACCAACTGTGACATTTTATCATTGGGAAATTTTCTTTAGAAAGTGTTGATGTGATAAATAGTAAATCATTCAGTAGCTAGGGAAAACTTAGAAACCAATAACTCAACTCTATGTATTACGATGCAAATTATTAAGATTTTATTCAATGACAATCCACAATGTCCTCCTTGATTGTTAATGAGATTTTTCCCCTTCCTACATATTCTTGGGGATTGATTGATCTTTCTTTATTAAACCTTCCTATCCTTTAATTTTCCATTTCAGTCTCAAAGGGCCACTACACTTCTCACTTATATATGTGTTGCTGAATATATTATTTCTGCTTGCAATTTTCAATTATTGTTATTATATATCAGTAACACTTCTGCATTACTATATCTGCAAAAGAAAATTTTAATTATCATTGCAAAGGGGTTGTGATCTGCCCATAGTACAAAGTAATGAAGTAGCAAGCACAGTAGTCACTAATCATTGCAGACACATGTATCCGGCACTGTACTACATACTTCACTTATCCTATCTGGATTAATTCCCACAACCTTAAGATATAGATACTATATAAGTCAGAGGTTAGGTTTTCCTGCACATCTCTGTTTTCCTTTCTTGTAAATTTTGTTGCAGAGCCTAGCATTGCTTTGAATGTTCCAGAAAACAACAACAAAAACAAAAAACAAAACAAAACAAAAACCCACTGATACTGAAAGAATTACTGAGCAATACAGATTTTAGCCAAGCTGTCTTTGAGGAGACAGAGTACAGTATAACTCCTTCACATATAGCCTTCTTTCTATTCCTGATCTGCCTAATCCAGTATATTTGTTGTTTCTGCCCCTTCTATCTCTCAATCTCCTGATTATGCAAAGTAAGATTCTTTTTTCCACTGGAAATGTGGGCCTCATTGTTGGACATTCTTCCACTCCACATAATTTAATGAATACCTCTTCTCACTAGCTACTAGGAAAATAAAATTTCTCCATTTTGTTACAATCAGAAATCTCTAGTTTTACCATGAGTAAACTAAGTTTCAGAGATATGAAACTGCTTTCTCTAGACTACTTAACCGGTAATGGTTGCACAAGGAATCAAATCCAAGATGGCATGACATAAACTACCTCCACACTTACCAATGTATTTTTTAAGTATGGATTTTGAAAACTGCAGGGAGTTTACTTGGTATATAGTTTCCTGATTGACTTACTTTCCTAGTTCTTCTCCAATCCTGAAACACTGTGGAACAGCTTCTGCACAAATGGTCCACTTAAGTAGCATATACAATTAAAGGAGGCAAATTCTAACTTAAACCACCCAAGGTATGAAAGACATTGTTCATTCATCACCAGGCAGTTATATAGAAAAACTCAGAGTTGTCACTGCACGTTTAAATGATCGGATAATGGATTCAGATTCTTAAGGTAAATAGAGGCCAGAAGATTCTTCAAGTACCAGGAAAACAGTCTGACTCTAGTAAGAAAATCCTAGAAACCAGGTGTTTATGTACAAGGAAGTGAACACTGCCTTCAAGCTATGATTTCTGAGAAGCCACAAATCTAATCTTCCCCACTCCTCAATAAAGAAGAGGATTCCTTTATATCACAACTAGAGTTTAGGCTTAAATTTAAATAGCCTCTGACACATGTGGTACACAGATGGTCATGATAAAAATCACTTACTCTTACACAAAATGTCTGGTTCTTTCCGGAGAGCACATGGTATGAAAACCAGGAGTGTGACTGGGGAGCTGAGGACCCTAGAGCCTGTTTGTTTTGGTATCACATAGGTTAGAATAAATTTATTTATTTTTATTTTTAAAGATTTTATTTATTTTAGAAAGTGAGAGAAAATACAAGCTGGGGGAGAAGCAGAGGGAGAGGGACAAGCAGATGCCACACTGAACAAGGAGCCCAAAGTAGGGCTCAATCTCCTCACCTGGAGGTCATGACATGAGGTGAAATCAAGAGTGAGACACTTAACTGACTGAGCGACCAGGTGCCCCACAAGATAGAATAAGTTTAAACAAAAATCACAGAGCATTAGTGTTGGAAGTAATATTAGGGTTCCACTAATCGAGTGATTCTGAATAAATAGGTGTTCATATCAGGGTGGGGTGGATTCACTTGTAGTTTAAAAAAAAACAAACAACAAAAGACCCAAAACTCATTTAAGGTCCTAAGTTCTTAGCTATTACTTTTTTTTATCATTCAAGCTTATAAAGTAATACAGTCTGGAACTACAAATTTGGTGAAACCAAAGATAAACTGTATATTCTTTGTGCTGGTGATTCCACAGAAGAGAAGGGGTTATCTTTTTACAGAGGTGGGGGAAATGGCATAATCTCCAGAATAGGGTACAATTTTTCAAATGGAGGCAAGGGTTCTTTTATTAAAGTTTAAGAAATAATGACATTTCATGCCTATAAGTTTACCTGTTGGTAACTAGAGTTCAGAATGACAATTATAAAGATAGTAGCTGGGCTTGAAAAAAGCATAGAAGATACTAGAGAATCCCTTTCTGGAGAAATAAAAGAACTAAAATCTGACCAAGAGGAAATCAAAAAGGGTATTAATGAGGTGCAATAAAAAATGGAGGCTCTAACTGCTAGGATAAATGAGGCAGAAGAGAGAATTAGTGATATACAAGACCAAATGATGGAGAATAAAGAAGCTGAGAAAAAGAGGGATAAACAACTATGGGATCATGAGGGGAGAATTCAAGAGATAAGTGTTACCATTAGATGAAATAGTATTAGAATTGGGATCCCAGAAGAAGAAGAAGAAGAAGAAGAAGAAGAAGAAGAAGAAGAGGAAGAGAGAGAGGGGCAGAAGGTATATTGGAGCAAATTATAGCAGAGAACTTCCCTAATGTGGGGGAGGAAACAGGCATGAAATTCCAGGAGGCAAAGAGAACTTGCCTCAAAATCAATAAAAATAGGTCAACACCCCATCGTCTAATAGTAAAACTTATAAATCTCAAAGACAAAGAGAAAATACTGAAAGTAGCTCAGGACAAGAGGTCTGTAACCTACAATGGTAGAAATATTAGATTGGCAGAAGACCTATCCACAGAGACCTGGCAAGCCAGAAAGGACTGGCATGATATATTCAGAGCACTAAATGAGAAAAATATATAGCCAAGAATACTATATGCAGCTAGGCTGTTATTGAAAATAGAAGGAGAAATAAAAAGCTTCTAGGACAAACAAAAACTAAAAGAATTAGCAACCACCAAACCAGCCACACAGGAAATATTGAAAGGGGTCCTCTAAGCAAAGAGAGAGCCTAAAAGTAACACAGACCACAAAGGAACAGAGACAATATACAGTAACAGTCACCTTACAGGCAATACAATGGCACTAAATTCATATCTCTCAATAGTTACCCCAGATGTAAATGGGCTAAATGCCCCAATCAAAAGACAAACAAGAAGTCAAACTCTCACTCTTTGCAGATGATATGATACTCTATTGTGGAAAACCCAAAAGATTCCACCCCCAAACAGCTAGAACTCATACAGGAATTCATATGTGGAAAACCCAAAAGACTCCACCCCAAAACTGCTAGAACTCATACAGGAATTCAGTAAAGTGTCAGGATATAAAATCAATGCACAGAAATCAGTTGCATTTCTATACACCAACAATAAGATAGAAGAACGAGAAATTAAGGAGTCGATCCCATTTACAATTTCACCCAAAACTATAAGATACCTAGGAATAAATCTAACCAAAGAGGTAAAGAACCTGTACTCAGAAAACTATAGAATATTCATGAAAGAATTTGAGGAAGACATGAAGAAATGGGAAAATGTTCCATGCTCACGGATTGGAAGAACAAATATTGTGAAAACATCTATGCTACCTAAAACAATCTACACATTAATGCAATTCCTATCAAAATGCCATCAACTTTTTTTTAAAGAAATGGATAATAATCCTAAAATTTGTATGGAACCAGAAAAGACCCCGAACAGCCAGAGGAATGTTGAAAAAGAAAAGGAAAGCTGGTGATCACAATTCCGGACTTCACGCTCTATTACAAAGCTGTCATCATCAAGACAGTATGGTACTGGCACAAAAACAGACACGTAGATCAATGGAACAGAACAGAGAGCCCAGAAATGGACCCTAACTCAATGGTCAACTAATCTTTGACAAAGCAGGAGAGAATGTCCAATGGAAAACAGTCTCCAACACATGGTGTTGGGAAAATTGGACAGCCACATGTAAAAGAATGAAACTGGACCATTTCCTTATACCACACATGAAAATAGATGCAAAATGGATGAAAGACCTCAATGTGAGACAGGAATCCATCAAAATCTTTGAGAAGAACACAGGCAGCAACCTCGTCGACTTCAGCCGCAGCAACTTCTTCCTAGAAACAATGCTAAAGGTAAGGGAAGCAAGGGCAAAAATGAACTACTGGGATTTCATCAAGGTAAAAAGCTTTTGCACAGCAAAGGAAACAGTCAACAAAACCAAAAGGCAACCGACAGAAAGGGAGAAGATATTTGCAAATGATGTAAAAGATAAAGGACTAGTATCCAAAATCTATAAAGAACTCCTCAAACTCAACACCCAAAGAACAAATAATCCAGTCAAGAAATGGGCAGAAGACATGAACAGACATTTCTGCAAAGAACACATCCAAATGGCCAACAGACATGAAAAAGTGCTCAACATCACTCAGCATCAGGGAAATACAAATCAAAACCACGTTGAGATACCACCTCACACCAGTCAGAATGGCTCAAATTAAAAAGTCAGGAAATGACAGATGGTGGTGAGGTTGTGGAGAAAGGAGATCCCTCCTACACTGCTGGTAGGAATGCAAGCTGGTGCAGCCACTCTGGAAAACAGTATGGAAGTTCCTCAAAACGTTGAAAATAGAGCTACCCTATGACATAGCAATTGCACTATTAGGTTATTTACCCCGAAGATACAAATAAGCTTAGTGAAATAAGTCAATCAGAGAAAGACGATTATCATATGATTTCACTGATATGAGGAATTTGAGAAACAAGACAGAGGATCATCGGGGAAGGGAGGCCAAAATGAAATAAGATGAAACCAGAGGAATTTGAGAAACAAGACAGAGGATCATAGGGAAAGGGAAGCCAAAATGAAATAAGATGAAATAAGAACAAACTATAAGAGACTCTTAATCTAAGGAAACAAACTGAGGGTTGCTGGAGTGGAGAGGGATGGTGTGACTGGGTGATGGGCATTCGGGAGGGTATGTGCTATGGTGAGAGCTGTGAATTGTGTAATACTGATAATCACAGACCTGTACCTCTGAAACAAATAATACATTATATGTTCATTTTAAAAAGTTAAAAGATTAAAAAAAAGAATAAGACCAGCAATGAAAGGAACTATAAATTTTAATATGGCTTGATTTAACAGGAGAATTGTTAACTATCATCAAACTAGAAATCTGGGCAAGTCTATTGCACATATAATTTCTTAGTTTTGCATGTGCCTCACTCTAGTAAAGCACTGTATGTGTGTGTATACACACATAAACACTTAAAGTAATAATTTCCCATAAAGTTATCGTTACATAAAAGAAAATGGCTCTGAGAGCCCCTCTTCTTAGCTAGAATATCTTTCCTTTCCTTTCTAAAAACTTCTGTTATTTTGTCTGGTTGTACATCTAGGTCCAAATTACTTCCCCCAGAAATCTTTTTCCCCTAAACTCTGTTGAACTGGGAGTACTAGTTGTCTAAGGGATTTTAAAACACACCTGAAGCAGTCCTGGTGGCTAAGGGAAATTTCTTCTGTGGCTTCATTGCTCAGGTGCTAAAAAAAACAACACTCCTCTGAGAAGTATGACAGGCCTGTCATAGATTAGAATTGAAATTCCTAGAAATATGGACAAGTGGTCTCCAAAATGGGTTGCATTTAGCCTAGATGGTGAGGAAGACAACTGAGAAAGATGGAAGAATACTGGAATGTATATGCTTAAATATAAAAATAGAAGAATGATGTTTTGCCACTATTGAATATTAATATATGGGCCTTGGGTCCTTATTAATTTGCATGTCACATAGTCACATGTCATCTATGCATTTGGAGTATCCTGAAGGAAAGGTGAGGGTAAAGATTGACAACTGAGACCTCAATCATCCACTTTCTTTTAGCATACTGTGGTGTTTTACACTTACTGCATCTAGTTAAGTAGAGATATTACGTAATTCTAACTAAACTAACCCTGTTGAAATGTCTGGGAAGCCTTAAAAGGTTCCTACTAAGGAACCATGTATAATTAAGAGGGAGGCAAACCATAAGAGATCCTGAACTCTGGGAAACAAACTGAGGGTTGCTGGAGGGGAGGAGTAAGGGGAAGGGATAATTGGGTGATGGGCATTAAGGGAGACACTTGCTGTAATGAGTACTGGGTGTTACATGCAACTAATGAATCACTAAATTCTACCTCTGAAGTTAAAAGATCATTACAAAAAAAAAAAAAAAAAAAAAAGACACTTTTATTGTTGAGATAGGCTCTCCAAACACCACAGAAAAAGGATTTGGGAGCATTACCAGATCTGACAAGAAGCCCAAATTATGTAAATAATCAAAAAGATTACTTAAAATATGGATTCATGACCACCATTGTTAATGACATACTGAGTTCCATGTATGTATATTATCCCTTCAGGTATTAGTTAATGTAATTCGATGCCATCTTCCATTTGTTTTTTATTTATCTTTGAGGTAACTTTTTTTTTTTAAAGATTTTATTAATTTATTTGACAGAGAGAGACACAGCGAGAGAGGGAACACAAGCAGGGGGAGTGAGAGAGGGAGAAGCAGGCTTCCCACTGAGCAGGGAGCCCTATGCGGGTCTTGATCCCAGGACCCCGGGATCATGACCTGAGCCGAAGGCAGACACTTAATGACTGAGCCACCTAGGCACCCTGATTTAACCTTTTTATATGTAACAGTCATTTAAAACAAATATGGAAATAAAATCAACTTAGAATCAACTTAGAACCACCCCTTTGCCTCACTGTAGCACAAATTTTAAACCAAGATTTAAACCAAGAATTTCAATAATCAAAAAATATCTAATCACATTGTTCACTAAAAAGTATCATTAATTAAAATCCTTTGGCAAGAGAAAAATTTTTTTCAACTGCCAAAAAATTAAATATATGTATTTTAAATGTTTTAATTTTTCCCAACTTTTGGATGTCTATTTTATGTATGCTATAATGTATATAACAGAACATGGTAATATAATCTATAAATAAATAGAATAGATTTGTTAGAGTTGAGACCTCAAAATTTTGGAAGCCCTGGTTTACATTCTTGCTTGTTACTGAAGTATTCATAAAGGCTATTTTTTCCTTCCGTAAATTACATAAATAAAATTTATTAACTATGTTCCTTGGAGCTAATCTTCTACTTGGAAAGATAGAGGTTAAACAAGTCAATCATTTTTTTTTAATCTAGACATCTCAAAGCCTCCAATATGCTAATGTGTCAAGTCAGCCTCTAAGAGGAAGATTGGATATACAGCATATCTCAGTTTTTAGTCCATGGAACCCTATTTTCATAAAACCTCTCATGAAATTAATGTTTTGATTAAGACACTTTGGAATACACTGGCAAACATTCTTTGATTTTATCTACTACGTATAGAAGTCTAGTAAATAATTCTGTAGCTCTAGTGATTAGCTAAATTGTGATAAAAGTAAAACTAACTCACATAGCTCCTTTACTTCCTGACTTAAATCCTTTTTGCAGTCAATCATTTTGTGCCTATATTTAAACTCCTAACTGTCCTGATCCAATACTGTCATCCATTACTTTCCTTATTCCCTGATTTTGAGCCCCCTAACATCTCATTTTAAGCAACTTTCCTTCCTCAATCACATTCACCAACTTATACTTCAACACCGTCCTATCCCTTCAAGGCCAGACTATGGCCAAAGTATTTATTATATGATAAAATAACTCATTATAATTGTTTCTAAGTGTTAAGGTCTTCTTCATAGTTGGTATGAAAATCCCAGACCTAGAAGAGAGACTTAAATTGAAATCAGGAGATTCAAAACGAAATACAGAAGGAGAGAGCAAGTTACTTTAGATGAATTCAGAAGAGTGCTGCCGATAACCCAAGGATGCTGGAAACATTTTTCTGTGGGGCTGGTTGTATGGTGTAGGGATAGCCTAGAAACCTAAAGACAATTCTCCGTAAGAAACATTCATTTTAGTAGAGCCTTCAGTAATATCACTTTAGGGAGTTAGTGATGTCGTCATGTAAGCCAATATGGTAGTATTAAGTGAGGAAGCTGCTGGAAAGGCAAGCCTGGGGAGTGGGTTCTAAGGTTATTTTGAATACCAGTAAAGAAACAGCTGCTCATTCAGCCTATGTGTATAGCTGGCTCTGGATTGCCACTCCAGCTCATTGCCACCTGGATCACATGGTCCATTTGTTCAAAATGAGCTCTTTATCTCTCATGGCTATAAGCCAGATGGGTTTGTCAGCTGTAGTGACAACCTAATGCTCTGATGGCATAGGATAGTCAGTTCGTAGCAGGATTTGCTGATAGAAGCTCCCAGTCCACAGTTCTAGAAAACCCCACATGAACTTAGAAGGGCTATGCCACCTGATGATCTAGCGAAGAACAAGATTTACATCAACAAAACTAGTAAGTTGTCCCATAACTAGTGCATGGGCAATGTTATCATAGCACAAAATATAATAATGTTAAAATTTAAAAATCTGGGTGTAGTCAGAAAATAATTATGGTATTATTATGAACGTGGTCAAACCTTTGGGGTGAAATTTCAAAGCATCACAAAGGGATTTGGCTGCCCAGTTCCTATAAATGCTTTAAAAATGTACTCCTTGCTGAATAATTTTCTAACAGGAAATAAATAACAACCTTGAGTTTATGGGCTCTACTACATTTTCTTTGGCAGCCCTATCCTACTCTCTCAGCTGATGGGAATTAATTTATAGCAAGAACACTTGGTATACAACATTTCTTGTTGTGTCCTGTCTATAGTGTGCTTTGATGTCAGAAGCTCTGCATTTCACAGCTTTAGGGTCCTGTTTATCATGAGCCTGAAGATTTCTTTGAAAGATACTTTCATTGGATAATTTTACAGTAACACATGGACAAAATGTTATAAATTTAAAACCTGGGAATTTTTCATGCTGTTTAAATAAATGATGACTATGGCATTGCCTTTAATCTGTCTTCAATTATATAATACTGCTGATTTCAGAGAGATTTTCTTTAAATGCTCATCTTAGAATTGATAAGACCTTTCAATACAATGGGCCTCAGATCAAGAGTGACTTAAAAGCTATCTTTATACTATACTGTTTAAAAGTAACATGCATTTTACAGGGATCATCAATCCATATCCTTTTTTTTTAAAAAAGATTTTATTAATTTAGGGAGAGACAGAGTGTATGTGCATGTGAGGGGGAGCAGGTAGGGGCAGAGGGAGAGGGCAAAAGAGAATCTCAGACTCAGAGCTGGGCATGGAGCACTACCCAGGGCTTGATCTCACTACCCCAAGATCATGACCTGAGATGAAACCAAGAGTTAGAGGCTTAACTGAGCCACCCAGGCACCCTAATCTATATCCTTTTCTATATAAAAAATAAATGTGGTTTTGGATGTGTGTCCTATAGGTGCTTCCTCTAAAATACATCTCACTTCTGTTTTTTTACCCACTGCTTTCACCCAGGCCTAAGCCAGGAACCACTGTCATCTCTGGCTTGGGCTACTAGGATGGCTTCCTCTTTGGTCTTCATTCTTCCATTCTTGCCCTAGCAACACCATAAAGCAGACTATCGCCCTTACAATTAAATCCAAACTCCTCCTTGTAGCTTATGAAGTCCTGAACCAACTTACAGATGTTCTCCCGCCTCCAACCTGTCTCTGAGTCATTCTCTCCTTCTCCATCTCTGCTTTATCACTTTAGCTTCTTTCATCTGATAGATCAAGTCAAGATTTTTCCTTCCTTAGGACTTGAAGTGACAGGATTTCTTCTCTCTGGATGTTATTTCTACTCCACCTGTTGTCATCATTGCATTATCTTGGTCTTTATAAAGTTTCAGCTTTGATATTATGCCCTGAACAAGATCGTCCCTGCCATCCAACTTAAAATGGGTCTTCTTTGTTATAATGCTAAGTCAGTCAGACAGAGAAGTACAAATACCCCATGATATCACTTATAAGCAGAATCTAAAGAACAAAACAAACAAACAAATGAACAAAAACAAGAAATAGACCCATAAATACAGAGAACAAGGTAAGGCTGCCAGAGTAGTAGAGGGTGGGGAAATGGGCAAAATGAGTGAAGGGGAGTGGGAGGTACGGTCTTCCAGTTATGGGATGAATAAGTCACGGGGATAAATATAAAGCATAGGGAATAGAGTTAGTGGTATTAATAGTGTTGTATGGTGACTTGTAGTGAGCATAGCGTAATGTATAGATTTGTTGAATCACTGTTGTCCACCTGAAACATTGTGTGTCAACTATAGTTTAATTTAAAAAATACCAAAATAACTCCTTTTCCATTCTTCTCACTCTCTGCCCCAGTATTTTCCCTCATAACACTTTTTCATAAGTGAGAACAATACAGTTCTATGTTTACTTGTTTATGGTCTATCTCCTTCACTAGATTTTAAGCTCCATATAAGTAGGGTTTGGACTGATTTTGTTTAGTCTGTACCCAGCACCTAGCAGAGTAGATTCTCAATAAATATTTATTGAATAAATGAGTCATTTTACACCTTCTAACTGCCTACATCTACCACATTCATCCTTCTCTATCGCTGTATTATCTTCGTATTGAGTACATATTTATTATGGCCAACCGCTGTGCTAATAAATGTAATAGCATTTATATTATCACCTTATTTAAAATAGCTAATACAACAGGACTTCTTTTTACTATGTGCTATCACTTGCAATAAGGACCAAGGCACAGAGCGGTTGGATAACTTGTGCAGGTTCTGATATCTACGAGTGACAGCCTCAGCTCAGAGCCCATCTTCTTAATCACTAGACAATGGGGTATTTGCTGTAATAGACATTTAACACCTTCTTGTTCTATGCCAAGGATGCTCCCCAGGAGGCTCAGAATTAGGTTACGGCTTACTGATGACTAGCACACTCAGAAGTGTCAATTATACATATGTGTTTATCTTGTTATGTCTCCCAGAGCCTCAAAAAAGGAAGCCTCATGCCACGTAGGTCTCTTCTATTTGGTCTCTGTAGTAGTGGTTGGTTTCTGGATAAACTAGATCACATCCTGCCCAGAAGGTCTGGTCAACCCCAGCTATTTCTCAGATGTCTTTATTGATTTTTGTATTGCTTCTGGCTTGTTTTCAGCACATCGCTTTAGTGTCTTCCTTGACAGCCCTCTGACCTATTCACTACTGAACTGTTGTTCAGGAATGTACTCACTTGTCCTGCCTGCAGAATAGAGCTGAGTTTCTACAGTATTCTGATCAGCTGATCACACTTTAAAGGGTGATCCTATAGGTATGGTGAAAGTTTCCTTGGTCATAATTTAGTCATATTTAGCAAAATGGGTTTCAGAACAATAAATGCAGTGTTACTTTGAACATTTTATCACTTTATTGCATCTATATTAACTGACCTAGTTAGTTTAATCACTAGGTATTACTGAGTATTTATTATCAAGTCAGTGGCAGACTAAAAAATATATAGTGCTCTTAAAGAAGATATAACCTTATGGGGAAAAAATTCATTTAATGAACACCTTAGATAATTATCTAGGACAGTATAAGGTCAAGCACTGGAATGAATGTTGCAAACAATGTGTACAATTAAAATTAAAAGAAAGCATGTGGCTATGGATAGGAATTTATAGTGAAAGCTTTATGAACATGCAAGGATATTTGGCCTATTATAGGAAGCAATGTGGCACAGTGGTAAGAGAACATGGGCAGGTGCAAAAAACCTAGATTCAAATTTGGATTTCTTCATTCACTAACTGAATGGCTATGGACAAGTTGCCGGATTCCTATGGCACCAATTATTTGTAAATTTATAATAATAGTTTTTACCTTATAGAGTTAGTTGTGATCAGGATTGCAGTAAATACTATATATACGTTTAATTTAGTGATTGGACACAGAAGGTATTGTGTAACTACCGCTGGCTTCTATTATGAAGGATGGTTGGTATTTGCATGGGGAGATGGTTGAGGAAAGAATTTCAGCAAAGGGAACAGCACCATTAAAGGCCAGGAGCTGGGGATGCTAGGAAGGAGAGAAAACCTGTCTCAATGGAATCTATTGTAGATAGACTACCAAATAGTCTTGCTTTTTCACAAAAAGTAAAAAACTATTTGCTTTTTGGAATAACCAAAAATTCCACCCTGTCTCCAAAGAGAATTCAATACCACTCTCACTTTGAAGTGTTGATTTTCATCTGCACGACACATTGCTCCATTACCATTCCTGCCAGTCTTCCAAGAGATGCTCTCACTTTCTTAATGCAGGTTGTTATCTCCTTGTCAAACGATTCCTCAACGCAAGGAACATTCTCAAGTTACACAAAAAGCTACAACTTTTAGCTTTGGACTTAGACTAGCAATCCAAAGGCAGAACAAAGTGTAATATACGCCTCTGTCTTATCTGCTCTATGGTACACAGAATCATTTCTTTCCATTTTCATGAGATTGTGTTCCTTCACAGATTTTATCAGCAGCTACAGTGAGATGTTCAACAAAGAAGTTAGACTGTATTTAAACTCTTCTATAAAGGCATGGATGACAAGTGTGAGCCTTGCTGAGTAAAAGGTGGGGAGGGCTGAGTGGCAAGAAGCTAATCTCTTCATATTAGAAAAATCACTCCTCATTTCCTTCTGCAAACAACAGGACAATTCTCCCACTCCATTTCCATGGAGTCTGTCATGTGGGGATACAGTCAAATAGCCTATGAGAGAAACAGTGTTGGTGTTCTCAGAAAGATATTGTGAGTGCCTCGCCCTTTTATCTGAGAAGCTCCTAATACCTTCAGAGAGTCACACGGCTAACAGACCCTTCCAGCCAAGCTTTGCTTTAATCCCTTCTAATCCTCACCACAACCTGTTCTGTCAGTGTTATTCTTCCCTTTCGATCCAAAGCACATAGAATGTGTTGAACCCTCTGTACAGTTTGCGTTGCCACGTAATCCCATGCCTCACTGCCCTGTGCCACTAAGATACCTAATGACCCCCAACACTTGAGAACTGTGGCTACGGAGAAAGGGAGGTGTGCTACAAACTGTGCTATTTTGACACGCACCAGCCTAAAGAAAGCTGGAGCAAGGTTTTTTGGCTCCACTCATACAATCTGGGACTTGCTGGAGAAGAGACAGATGTTCTAGTGAGGGGCAGAGGGCTTTCAGTCACTTCTGGCTTAAGATTCAAATCCTTAAGTTGAGCTACATTAGACGCTGTCTATGTGATGGCAAAACATTCACCAAAAAAGCAGCGTGCAAACAAATCATCCCCAACTGTACCATTCTGGAGTCACATTGACAAAAAGTGATTTGAGATTGGATGGAATATTTATTTTTCTTTGGGACACGCTGGCATTCCACATAGAGGTAACTCCTCTGACGGCTGAGCAAAGTGAAAAATGGAGAGCATCCACCTTCTTTAGCTACTGACTGGCAAATGTCTGCCTGCAATGCTGTTAGGCTTGGAGGGCCTCAAGCAGCCAAGGCTTGGGCATGGTGGGCTCCATTTTCGCTTTCAGGCACTGACAGCCCTCAAACCACACAGGCTATTTTGATGCCATAGCGTGTCCAAAGAAACAAGACCTGCTCACAGACAATGTCAGAGTGACAGCGGACCACCTATATCAGTGCCACGCTTGGGCACTGAAATCCCATTTTTAATAAAGCCAAGGCATATATCTATATCTATATATTGACACACATATGTATATATATAGCTTATAAAAATATATATGCGTGTGTGTGTGTGTATATAGCTTTTAAAATAAAACTGGCTTATTGGCCTTCTTACGTTCCATTCCTGAGAGAATAAGGACTGGCCATGAAACTGAACATTTAGGGGTTTCTGGATACTGTGTCAGCATCTGTGCTGATCCAAATCCAATTTCTGTCGAGCCCCCAAACTTCAAAATTCTGTAGCCAAGGAAGACTGGAAAATGTATAAGTCATGATTTTGCTCCTGGGTACTTAGCCGCAGTGATGAGATGCTTAGCATCCTATACCACCTGCATTCTAATGGGTCATAAGCTATTCTGGTTTTTCTGAGGCTTTGCTGAAAGTAAAAAGGATAAGCAGCACGCTCCATCTTTAGTATTCAGAACTGAGAAGAACTGCGCTATAAGCCATCTCTTATGCTTTCCTTGTCAGCACAGATATGCAGGGGAAGGAGGTCCCACTATACTGGATAGTTTTAGAATAGCATTCAAAGTGATCTTGAAGTAAGAGGCCACAGACTGGTTAATGCCTGTGGTGCTCATGACATTTGTTTCAGAGTTTCTCATTGTCATAGCCCTGAGATAACTGTAACTATGATGGCCACGGATAACACATGGAGAAGGTAAAGCTCACAAGAGCCTTATATAGTCACCAGTCATGCTCTTTGTTCTCAATTTCCCACTATGCCTCAAATGGCCTACCAGCAGTTAGACACAGCTTTTCTGACGTTGTATTGGTTCTAGAAGCATCACAGGCGAAGAGCTAACATCTGACAGCGCAGATCCTGTGAGATTTTATAAAACTGACAGAAGTCACGTGCAAGAAGCAAGCTTTGCATTTGACATCCTATGGTGTTACAAAAAAGTAATTTTTAATGCAAACTGAAAACCAAATTTCAACATACTTTTCAAAAAGTTGACATTCTAAAGCATTTCCCCCTCAACTTCATAAGAATTGTTATATTTGTGCCGCAAATGACACTGAAACATTTTTTAGATACTGAATACAGAGAGCATTTCATAGATAGCAGAGTTTGGGTTTAACCTAGAGCCAATCTCTTAAATTGATCTTGGAGTTTCTTGTTCCATTTTAAACAAGAACTAGGTAATGGTTAGTTGGGGAGAGAAAAAATGGGATATAGTTTCTTAATAATCAGCATGACATTTTTTGGTTCTCACTAGCCCAAAGTTCCTATTTATTGATACCCACAGGATAACAGTGTTGTCTCTCAGATTCATAGTTGGGCTCAAACGCATCTACATGATTCTGAAGAGCCGTATCTCCTCTCAGCTTTCTTGTTGACTCATGTAGGAAGGCCCAGAGCATAATTAACACTAAGTTTTCTCCCTGTTCTGACAACCCCTGCTCTCTGGAGGAAGCCAAAGAGGTAGGCCTCAGACACATTCTTTTCTTCTTCTTTCTAGTGTTAGCTATGTCTTGTAGCAACTTGAGGCTGGGGACCAACTGTGTAAAAGCGCTAACTATATATTCACATTTGTCATCTAAATCTTCTTTCAGTCAGTACAAATTTACTGAGTGTCTATTACATGCCAAACAAGAGTTTTTGACAATACAGCTAGAGGAATAAAAGAAAAAGATAAAAAAATCTCAGCCTTCATGGGAGTTTTATTTCCATGAGACAGACAGAATAAGAAGAATAAGTAAAATAGGAACCTGATAAATAATGCTAAGTGTTAAGTACAGAAAGAAAAGAGCCCAGCATGTTGGGGTTAAGAAAAGATTGTTGAAATTTTAGGTAGGATATCCAGGAAGAATCGCTGAGAAAATTTTCGAGTAAGTATTTAAAGGAAGTGAGGAAGCAAGCCACACAATTATCTGGAGAAAGAGCATTCCAGACAGAGAAAATAGCAAATACAAGCTCCCTGAGACACAGCATGTTCAGGAAATAGCAAAAACACCAGTATGCCCAGAGCAGAGCAAGTGATGGCAGAGAGTAGGAAGAGAAGTCAGCGGTCACATCATGTAGGGCCCTGGAGGCCTCATAAGGACTTCTGCTTTTACTGAATAAGATCAGAAGCCAGGAGAGAGGCTTAAGCTAAATAGTTGCCATCTTCTTGCATTTTAATAATATCACGCAGACTGATGTGCTGAAATCAGATTGTATACAGAGCAAGGATGGAGGACAATATAAGAGGCTACTGCAACAATTCAGTCAAGAGATGACAGGTTTTGTCCTAGAGTGTTTATGGTATGGACCTGAAAGGCAGGGTCAGATTCCAGATGATGCTTACATGTCACTTCTGTCAAATTAATAGTAGGTCAGGTTAATAACTATAAGAAAATCCTTTTAAACACTCAGGGTACAGAAAATATATGATGTTCTCTGCAAACATACATAGTAAAAAGATCTACATAAATTCATATTCATTCCTTACATTCACTTACGCTCCCTACTCAGATTGCATACTTATTCTTAGTTATCCAATTATAAGAAACATCTTGATTCAAACAAATTTGATGACTTAAACTTTGAGTTCCTTAGGCAAAGCATATTCTATATACACATAATTTTAGAATACATTTTCATACTTACATGTAATTACTAAGTGGAAATTCACCATTGCCATCTAATACTCATACTCTCTATAACATTTGTCTGGTGACTACCATAATTTGTGGAAAACAGTATAAAACTCTGGTTCTCTAACACCATGCCTGTTTTAGTACTTAGTCCTAAACAAAATAATCAGAAATTACCTTTTGTGGAAGTAAGCTGCTTCACCTAAGGTTGCATCCCCTCTGTGGGGTAGACCACATCCAATGACTGCTCTGTGCAGGGTACAAAGACATGGCCACCTTGCCTGGATTCACAACTAGAAAGGACCAGGCCACCTCCAGAGCTCCCTGTGGACTTGGCCAAGGCCTTTCTTGCAGCTCTATCATAGTTCAGCTTCTCCTGCTGCCCATCCTGCCTTTTTCACTCCCTCACAGTGTTGTTTCTGAGAACATTCACCCAATAAACTTATTTCATGTAAATCTCTGTCTCAAACGCTACTTTTCAGAGACCCAAACTAAGATATTATGACCATATTTATACAGCTGTTGTTTAAGGAAATTAAATAATCAAGCCAAACATACAGCCAGAGTTTCAGCCACTTAAAAAAAATACACAACAAAAGGAATGAATGTTAACTACTACTATTTTAATTCTGATCTAATCTCCAAACTGCTTACTATATCAGTCCATTATTTATTTTAAGGAAAACACTTAAAACGAACAGCTAACTGTCAAGGGAAAATGTTTTACCACTATATAGAATGTATTCCTTACTCTGCAAATTATGAAAAACATATATGCAGAATTTTAAAAATAGATGTCCTTAGAAATCAGAAGTATATGACATAATTACTTGAGCATGCATCTTGGAAGGAGATTAAGGGAGTTATATTTGAAATTGTTCTCTAAGTTCCTCAACTACTCAGCCATTAATGAAATGAACACATTCTCCCTATATATCCATATCCCCATATCTATAGTCAAGTTCATATCTTCAAAGTGTATGTATTCATAGGTGAACATGGTTTGAAGTGCTCTCTTGATTGAGGATTCTTTTATAAAGTATTTTAAACAAAAAGAAACACTGCCTGTCATTGGAGACATCTGTATGCCACTGTTAGTTCATCTCCCTGGAAACAGAAGAGAGGCTTATAATATAACGTATTCTGGTAATAGCAGTCACCCTGATAATATATGACATAGATACAGCAATTCTAACTATGCACCACAAAACACTTTATATATGCATTAATGAATTCCAGTAAAATTGAAATACAGTCAGTTGGAATTATTTCTTTTCTCATTTGTTTGACTAACAGCACCTCAAGATCAGCAATTCATATTTTCATTCTCTATCTCCCTCTCTCCTTCTCCTACCCCATTTTGGTTTTTGTTTGGGAGTGATTTCTGTTTTCTCTAATGTTTTATAAAAACCAGGTAAACATATTGTTCTTTGGGGGGACTGAGAAATTACTGCATGATCACAACAAATCGGTATAATGAGACATATAAGAAATCTGAGAATAATGTGGGGATAGTTCATTGTTGCTAAAACATTTCACTTGTCATACTTGGAGATCTATCATTCCATTTTATAATGTTAGAACTAGAAATAATTTTTTAAGTTACCTATTTCAAATTACTACATCTTCAGAAGAAAAAAAAAATCAAGCCCAATAAGATAAAGTATTTCAAGGTCACGGACTCTTTGTTGTGAATTAAAGCCAGAAATTCAGATGTCTTTCTTTTCAGGTTGATGGACTGAGCACAAATTTAACCTTATTCTGTCTAAACATACCACACATCAATGGAAAAGAATGAAATGTAAGAAAGAAAGAAATGAAAGTAAGAAAAAATGTAACTCTATAATTTTGCTAAGGATCTAAAGAGGGTATCAGCAGAACAGAAATGTTGAAAAATTTCTGGAAAATAGATATAAGTAGGCTTCTCTATCTCTTCAATCCATTTGTATACATATTGAGTACACTTGTCTCTTTCCTTGCCCTATTCACTGAACTCAACAAGGTGGACCTCCTTGCTTAGAGTCACAGAGGTGGTTTTCTGGACAACCGCCTGCTACCCAGTAAGTAGATTCGCACAAGAGTGAGATATAGATCATTCTGACAGTTCATCTTGTTGGGGAAGGTTTCTTTGCTTTTTCTTTTTTTTTTTTTTAGATTTATTTATTTATAATTTGGAACAGGGAGGATGGGGCAGAAGGAGAGGGAGAGAGAGACTCTCAAGCACACTCCGAACTGAGTAGGGAGCCTGATACGGGGCTTGATCCACTGACTCTGAGATCATGACCTGAGCCGAAATCAAGAGTCGGATGCCTAACTGACTGAGCCACCTAGACCTGCCTCGGGAAGATTTTAAAGACATAATCACTGGCTGACCTGTGAGCTGGACTGGATGCATGGAGGCTCTTCACCTGCTCCCCTGTCCTTGGAATGTGGGTTCCACTTGCCTTTCCCACTCCCAGAGGCTGTTCCAAGGACACAGCCTTGAGATAGTGATGTGGTGTTGGGAATACCTGCAGAATATACCGACTGAATTCAAGGCCTCTACATAAATCTTTCAGATTTGGCAGATAGGTACAGAGACCCACTCATCTTGATGCTACCTAAGACATGCCTCATATGTAAGTTCCATTTGTTTATTTAAACTATTACCTACCAACCTAGAGTAGACCGCCTCTTTCTTTGGTCTCTTCCTGCCCTCCATGTTTGGGGGCCAGTTTCAGTTTACACCTGGGAAGCTCCTGAGGAGGTTATGAACCAACACATTCTAGGACAATTCAATGTACCCACCTGGAGCCACACTGCCTTTGTAAGTAACTGGGACTCATAATCATACTGACTGTGAAATCCTGACCATATTACTTGCTTCCTTAGAGACTCAATTTACTTATCTGTAAGGAGTTAATAATAATACATCTACTCATGCAGCTATAATTATTTGTTGTTTTTGTTGTTTTTTTTTCCAAATCTCAAACATAAATACTAAAGAGAGAACAAATACTAGATGAATATACTCATGAATTCTGAAACCTGAGCAAAGCACTCCACATTCTAAAACAGGTACAAGAGTGGACTGACGAAGTTGTGAACTGTTCCTCCAAATGAAGCTGCTAAGAAACTCTGCATTTAGAAGTAATAACTATGAAGAACAGGAATAAAAAATGCAATGATGTCCAGAATAACTAATTACAAAATTTTCTTCCAAAAATCTGAGACAATCAGGCCACTCCCCATCCCCACATGTAAAAAGAGCTGACTGTGGATTTTGTCCTCAGGATAGAGCCAAGGAAACATTATCTAAATTAGAAGCTAGTTTAATTGATCTGAGGTAGGACTTCAACTTCCAAATCTTTTAATAGTTCTCTGGATGACTCTGGAATTAAAGGCCTAAGCTATGGTTCTCAAAGTGTAGTACCAGAGACAGCAGCCTCACCATCATTTGAAAACTTATTAGACATGGAAATTATTTGACCCTATGTTAAATCTGCTAAATTGCAGACTCTGGGTATGTAGTCCAGCAATTTGTGTTTTAATAAGCATTTGGATAACTCTGATGTATGTTACTTTAAGAACTACTACTTTTAGTAGAGTGAAGAATCTAATTTAGACTCTTATTGGCCTGAAGATCTGGGTCAGAGCCTAAATTAGAAAACAATTTTATAACTCCAGAGTTCTATGAGAAGAAAAAATATGGGTGAGGGAGGGGTAAAAAGGATAAAAAAAATAACTCTATTCAGATGAAACAATGATTTACTTTGGTAGTACCAAGTATTGTTAGTCAAAGTCATCTTTCCCATTTATAAAAAAAATAAATGATGCCAACATAATCATCTGTGTGACCAAAAAAGACTCTTAACAACTTTTATATATTAAGTTAAAAAGTTATATTCAAAAGAATCAAATTATAAAAAAATTTATATCTGAATAAACAATATTGGCAACTTACACACAAAATCCATATTTAATCAAAGAAAAAATATATATTTGGCCATATGAGCATTCTCAATATCATCTACAGTGACTTATCTATAAAAAGAAAATGATCAAGGGGCAAGAATACAGACAAATCACAGAAAAAGAAATCCAAATGATTTCTGACATGATACCCAATCCCACATGTAGCCAGAGAAATGCTAACTGAAACCATATTCAACTTACAAGATTGACAAAAATTAAAAACTGAAAGAAAAACTATCAAGAAAAAGACAAAGACAAATACCGTATGATTTCACCCATACGTGGAATCTAAAAAACAAAACAAACAAAACAGAACCAGACTCATAAATACAGAGAACAAACTTATGGCCACCAGAAGGGAAGGGGAGAGGGGATAAGTGAAAGAGATTAAGAGGTACAAATCTCCAATTATAAAATAACTAAGTCACAGGGATGAAAAGTACAGCATAGAGATTATAGTCAATAATATTGAAATAATTTTGTATGGCGACAGATGGTAACTATAATTACCATGGTGAACATCTTATAATGTATATAATTATTGAATCACTATGTTATACACCAGAACTGTAGTATTGCATGTCATCTATACTTCATTTTAAAAAAAAAAGCTGCAGTAATACCCAATGGTACTGAAAAGATGCGGTGAAACTGACAATATCAAATGTTGTTGACAGGAATGTAAATTTTATAGAAAAAATTAGAATAATCTTTATATCTGTTAAAATGAAGTAAAATAAAATATATTACAACTAAGAAATTCTCTTTTTGGCTATCTACTTTACAGGTTAAAATACAAATATGTAATAATAAGTGGAAGGTATTTTACTATGGCATTGCATATAGTAGCAATAAACAAAACTATCAATAGGGAAATAATAGATATAAGAATTTTTACCTCTTCTGTGTACTATTATGCCACTATTCAAAAAGCTTATTTTATTTATTTTTAATGATTTTATTTATTTATTTGAGAGAGAGTGAGTGTGGACAAGCATAAGCAGGGATGGGGGCTGGGGAGGGGCGGAAGAGGTAGAAGAAGAAGCAGGCTCCATGCTAAGAAGGGAGCCTGACTCATGGCTTGATCCCAGGACCCTGGGATCATGACCTGGGCCGAAGGCACACGTTTAACCAAATGAGCCATCCAGGCATCCCTGTTTTTTTGTTTTGTTTTGTTTTTTGTTTTTTTAAAGATGTATTTATTTCTTTTAGAGAGAGAGCATGAGCAGGTGGAGGGGCAGAGGAAGAGAGAGGGAATACTTAAGCAGACTTACTCCCGCTGAGTGTGGAGTCAGATACAGGGCTTGATCCCAGGACCCCCGAGATCATGACATGAGCCAAAACCAAGAGCTGGCTGCTCAACCAATTGAGCTACCCAGGCACCCCTCAAAAATCCCTTATTTTAGATTATATCTAAGGCCAGGAGAATCATTAATAGTTAAATGAGGAAAATATGTCAAAAAAAAAAAAAAAAGAAAAATCTGTCATCTGATGTCTTAAGGACATTTTTTTTTTCTTAAGGACATTTTTAACTTTAAATTAAAAACAAAAAAAAATACCCATGTATTTGGGTATACGTGGTTAATTTAGCAGAATTAACTTACCTGGAATTATCATCTCACCTCTGTATACACATATACACAAACACAGTCGCGCAGAAATTGAACAGGAAATGTGGTGAAATTACATTGAAAAAATTTGAAAATACATAAGTAAACATAAAACTGAAAAGAGTTCCTTGAAAACTCAGGAGCTAGAAATAACAGGACACATGGAGTGGAGTGATCAGAGGTCGCAGATAAATGGTTTACAAGCCATTACAGGCAAATATAAACCCTAATGTTGAAGGGTTGTGGAAAAGGGGAATGGGTGCTAATAGTCCAAATCTCTCCTGGTACTAGAGCTGCTCTAGGAGTGTAAAACTGAGAGACACGAAACACTTCAAAGAAGAACTGGAAATTCCACCAACTGACTCAGAATATACTAAGAAGCTTACAGTTCCAAAGAAGACACACAAATGGCCCTCAAACACATAAAAAAATGCTCAACATTACTCGGCATCAGGGATATACAAATCAAAACCACAATGAGATACCAACTCATACCAGTCAGAATGGATAAAATTAACAAGTCAGGAAACAACAGATGTTGGTGAGGATATGGAGAAAGGGGAATCCTCTTAACTGGTAGTGGGAATGCAAGTGGTGCAGCCACTCTGGGAAACAGTATGGAGTTTCATCAAAAAGTCAAAAATAGTGCTACCCTATTACCCAGTAATTGCCCTAGGTATTTACCCCAAAGATACAAATTTAGTATTCCTAAGGAGCACCTGCACCCCAATGTTCATAGCAGCAATGTCCACAATAGCCAAACTGTGGAAAGAGCACAGATGTCCATTGACAGATGAATGGATAAAGAAGATGTTGTATAAATACACAATGGAACTCAGCCATCAAAAAATGAGATCTTACCATTTGCAATGACATGGTTGGAATTAGAGGGCATTATGATACGCTAAATAAGTCAGTCAGAGAAAGACCATTATCATACAATTCCACTCATATATGAAATTTAAGAAAGAAAGTAGAGGAGCACAGAAGAAGGGAGGGAAAAATAAAACAAGATGAAATCAGAGATGGGAAAAAAACCGTAAGAGACTCTTAATCACAGGAAATAAACTGAGGGTTGCTGGAGGGGAGGGGTGTGGAGGATGGGGTAACTGAGTGACGTGCATTAAGGAGGGCACCTGATGTAATGAGCGCTGGGTGTTACATACAACTGATGAATCAATGAACTCTACCTGTGAAACTATATGTTGATTAACTGAATTTAAATTTAAAAAAAAGAAGCTTACAGTTCACATTGAGCCATGGATGAAAAAAAGAGTCAACCACAAGAAACTGGAATTCTAAACTGAATTAAGCAAGACCAAAACCCAGTAGGTTAATATGTAAATAGGTAAGAAATGGTGGAACCCACAGAGCCAGATTGAGGGAAATGGGAAACCACATTCTAGAACTGACTTCACATCAGGAAACTTGCAAAAGAAAACAAAATAGCAGAAGAAATGAATTTGCTGAAGATAAGCACACAATGTATAATAATGAAAAATACATAAAGAAAACACAGAAATCCTGATTTCAGTGCAACTAACATCACTATGCAAAACATGTAAGGCAAAAACTGACAGAATTACAAGGAGTAATTCAGTAATCCACCATCCAAGCAGAACATTTCAAATTACCTTTTAGAAACTTAGACTGAACATTTTAAAGCTAGTATGGCTATAGAGGATTTGAACACCACACACTACCATGCTGTATCTACTAGGTATGTTTTGAATTCCGTATTCAACTAATTTGCAAGTGCATGTAAACATTTTCTTTTTAATTAGCCAACATATGGTACATCATTAATTTCTGATGTAGTGTAATAATAAAAAAATTTTTTTCTTTTTCTTTTTGATTTAACGTTCTGCACATAAAAATTTTCAAAGGCTGACCACTCACTAGTCCACAAAGTCTCAACATATTCCCCAAAATAGCTGTTCTACAGATCATATCCTACTATCACATAACAATTAAATTAGAAATAGCCAATTACAGAGATATTTAAAAATATGCAACTAAAACTCATTGCTAAATAATATATAGATTCAAGAATAAATCATAATGAAAGCTATGAAAAATTATATATTTAGAACAAAATAACAAATGTCAAAATAGATTGCAAAACACATAGAAACCTGGTATATAAAATAGAAATGAGCTAAATATCATGGAGAAAGTTTAGATATTTAGTAAATGGCACAAATACATTGGCTTTCCATATGGAAAAAATTAGATCCTTACTTAAAACCTTACTTTGAAGTGAAATCGAAGTATTTTGGAGAACTAAATGAAAACAAAACAAAACCCAAAGAACAAAAAGCCTTTGAAGCCCTCAGAAGAAATTTACAAAAGACTATTTTTATGACCTTGACACAGTAAAGAATTTCTTAAACAGGACACTAATAGCATAATCAATGAAGGAAATAGGTTGATAAATTCGACAATATCAAAATTTTAAAATTCTGCATTACAGGAGACTCCATAAACAAAATTAAAAGACATATTAAAGACTACAAGAACAGTTGGCAATATATATAACAGTCCAAAGATTTTCACTCAGAATATCAATGAACTACAAATCATTAAGGAAAGGTCAAATCAATGAAGAGAGTCTATGAAGCTACAATTCACAGAGGAGGAAACCAAGTGACCAATAAACTTATAATATGCTATACCTCATTAGTAATAAGGGAAATGCAAATAAAATAATAAATAAATACCAGTGGCTACCAAAATTTAAAAGTCTGAATATACCAAATGCTAAGGAAGTTGGAGCCAACAGCAACTCTCATACTCTGCAGGCAGGAGTGTCAAATTGGACCACTATTTTGCATAGTAATCTAGCCAGAGTCTGTTAGAGGGGATGTTTAGTCATAACCACTTGTTTATCTCCAAAGCCCATGCACTTTCCCTTACGAAACAAATATAATGCATTTCTTCCTGTGTAACCCACAAACCTAACTTAAGAATATACTCACAGGGGGCTCAAAAATATTGTAGCTGCAGGTTAGGAGCCCATCTACAAGCCCTCGCTGAGCTATCATTTTGGTGCTGTGGGCTCCCTCTTCAGCATTCATAAATCAAATTAGGTTCTCAGTGTCTCAGCTATTTCTACACATTTCAGTCAGCATCTCCAACAATGTACATAAAACAAGGTGGTTTTGTCAAATGCAATAGAACACGCAACTGGCAGGTTATTACATTTTGTAACTCCAAAGAGAATTTTCACACATGCAACACAAATGTCAGAGTTCATACTCACTCCACAAGTTCCTGTAATATTTTGGTTTCTAGTCCAGGACTGGCTTGGTTGACTACACACTTTTCCATTAAAAACTTCATTCATCCCATTTAATCAGTGAGAATTTCACTATCTACTATGCGAATAAGCAATTTTCATTATTACTTTAAGAACGCAAAGGAAATGAAAACATTGGATTTAACTAATAGTGAAAAATGACCGATCTCAAAATGTTTTACTGAATTTTATTTGGGAAGAGAAAAATATTCTAAGAAAATAGAACAAACTAGGGAGACTGGATTGTTAATATTAGCCTTGAGACTTGATTTAAAGACTCCACTACTGTATGTGTAACATTTGTAATATTAATAGGCATGAACCCTAAAAGCTGTTGGGTTAAGGTACTTCTAAAAGGCTAAGCACAAAGGGATCTGGATTTCTTCCTTTTGAAAAAAATACAAAAAAAATATGAGCAGAAATCAGTATTTATATAGGTCTTACACAAAATTGGTTAATGTTAATATCATTTTGTTAAAGATTGATAATAATATGTAATAATAAAAGATAAAGCATAATAAGGTAGAATTCCTGTTTGTATGGCCCTCCAGTCCTTCCCTTCCCACCCTAAAGGCAACCTCTCTGCTGTCATGAACTGAGTGAATTTATTTCGAATAATTTTTTTTACCATTTAATAATATACATATCTATAAGTAATATGTATGTTACCTTCTATGCTTTTTAAATCCCTACTACGTTTCCGAAATCTATTAATGCTCTAAGTGCACTCATCTTAGCTTTTATACAGAATCCCATTGTTTGAATGTATTCCCCTTTTTCCATTACTCTTGGTGGATATTTGGTTTATATCTAACTTTTCATGTGACGAACATTTCATATTTCAAAAACCAGTGAGTATCTCGATGCCTGTCTTCTGGTAAACATAAGTAACTTCTCTTGTTATAGATCTAAGAAGTTAAACATGAGTTCTGGGTTATCAGCATTTCCAACTTTAGTGAATATTGCCAGAAAAACTGAGAAAGTAGGCCTTTCTTTTTTTTTTTTTTTAGATTTTTTATTTTATTTATTTGCCAGATAGAGAGAGATCACGAGTAGGCAGAGAGGCAGGCAGAGAGAGAGAGGGAAGCAGGCTCCCTGCTGAGCAGAGAGCCCGATGTGGGGCTCGATCCCAGGACCCCGAGATCATGACCTGAGCCGAAGGCAGAGGCTTAACCCACTGAGCCACCCAGGCGCCCCTCAAGTAGGCCTTTCTCATACAGTATTGTAAGCAATGAAAATTGGTAGTTTTCATGACATTAATTTGGCCAAATATACCAACATTGATAATATATGTAATTTTTGGCTGAAGAATTCTAGGTCTAAAAATTTATCTTTGCAACATATTTGCTCATATGTACATAAATGTATTTTCAGAACATTAAATGTAACATTTTTAAATCTTATTTTTTAGAAAGAGAGCGAGCATGAGCAGGAGGGAGGGGCTGAGGGAGAGAGAGAATCTTAAGTAGGGTCCACATTGAGCATGCAGCCCACTGTGGGGTTCAAAATCACAACCCTGAGATAGTGACCTGAGCCAAATCAAGTGTCGGACACTTAACCGACTGAGCCACCCAGGTGCCCCTAAACACAGCAATTTTTTTTGTAGTAGTGAACAGTTAGAATAAAATTTGATATTCTTTTTGCAAATTTTATAAGCAATACCATAAATAATTTTGAAGTCTAAAATCCCAACCTCCCTACACACACACACACTGAGCAGTAGAAAAAGAAAAAAAAACACTAGGTTTTATGTCTGGGACTGTAATTTCAATTGTTTAACTAGCTCAGGTCTAGCTGAATGTCTAGGATTTTATATCATTCTCCCTCTACCTTCTCTTGCTCATGATGATATCTGGTGTCTGTGGAACCTAGTGTATCCTCATGATGGCTAAAGGGATAGTTCAGAGGGAGTTTCAGACCGATGGTATCACCCCCCACGGTCAGGTCTCCCCTGCATGTCCTGCTGGTGGAATTCAAGGTCTTGTCTCTCTTTATTTGATTAAGACCAATTTCCTTTCTGGCTCTGGTGATCATACATTAGTACTCCCTGCCCCTAGAAAAAGAGCAGAGGCCTCCTGTTCCCTAGCCTTCTACATAGGTCTTCTCTGTCCTAGACTGTACATATCATGGAACCTTCTCCAAATCAATTTGCCTTTCTGCATGGCAGCTTCCGAGAAACTCCACTGTCTCTCAACACATCTATTTTCAGTTAGGGTGCTGTGGGAAAATATGGATTCCATACTGACCTATAGGAACTGGGAACATCTCAGAAATTTTAAGTCTTACCTTCCTCTTGTTTAACTAGGTTGTGCTACTGAATTTACTTTAATGGGGTCAAACCTAGGTTATTGCTGTTGGCCCCATTGGAGATAATCTTTTTCCACTGATGAATTAGGATAAAAACTCAGTATTTTGTCAATGTATCTAAAACTCCTCTGACACTCTAGGTCGAAGTTTGGAGAAAGGGGATTGGGAACCACATGCTTTATCCCCTTCTGTTTTTCTCTCCATTCTCCATGCCATAGCCTCTGAATTAAATAACGTTAGATTTTCTCTAATTTTTCCTTCTCTTCCTATGTTATTTTCACTCATGTCCTGGCCATCAAAGGCAGAAGGGAAATGATATCTCCCTACATTATGTAAGCCATTCTATAATCAGACCCCTTTTAACTGGATTCTTAATACAATGAACTTAGAACAATCTCCCCATATAATGCCTGGCTTTCAAGGTTTGTGTTTTGTTGTAAAATTCTATTTTGGAAGTTAGAAGCTGAAATGGTTCTCACTGAATTCTTGCTGCAACACTTAGTTCTACCACCCTTATTCCTACCCCCTGCTCCCCCTCCCCCAAAACACATGCCCCCCCCCTCCCCCCCACACACACACAGCCTCCGGGCAAAAGGATGCCTTATTCTCACTGGGAAAGAGCAGGTATGAAAAAAGGCCAAAGAGGAAAGTATGGTAACATGCTTCAATACACTGCATTCATTTCCTTGATGTACTTGTAACAGGATGTTAAGTAGGACTTTTCTACAATCCTAGAATTACCTGCTAGGATTAAAAACTGTGGACAAAGCAGTTTCAAGTACTTTGCTTTCCAAAGAGACACACCAATGTCTGTGGTCTGACACGCCAATGAGAGGTGTCAGAAACCTCCCTGGGAGTTTATTAAGAGATGATTAAGTAAGCTCTACTACTCCAACCACTTCACTAGCTCCTCTCTTCAACTGCCCCAAGTCCTACTCTATATAAATGGAAGAATAAACAAAAATAAGTAATTACTGGAGTTGAAAGAGTCATCAGGAGTGCACGCTCCACAGTAACAAGCAGTATTCATCCCCTAAGTGAAGTTAGTCCCATTTCATCTCCCTCTTTCTGGTCCAGAGGTAGACGACACTTCCATGCTAATTCCCAGGTGCAGGACTGAGGAGTTGGGGTATTTGAGCAGACCACATAGCTCTCACTCTATGGTGAGGAAGTAGAAAGCATACTCTCTTCTCATGCCCTACATCTGAGACATGGCTAAAGATGAAGCCAAGAAAGTGTTTTACGTGGAATAGGAGAGAGTCTTCAACTAGAGAAGACAGCAGTCTATTTTTGTTGTTGCTTCTTGTTGTTTATTTGCTTTAGTAACTGGAAGTGACCAGGAAGTTTTGGAATCTACACAAGTTTTTGCTAAGGAATTCAGCAACCTAGTCTACAAGATAGGCAGTAACAGAAGAAAAATTAAAGATTTCATGTTCCTACTCCACAATGTTTGGGCTACTGAATAAAATGGTTATATATGCAGAAAAATTAAAAGACTGGAGGAATATATAGTGATATGGTAACAGATATTAATTCTTGTTGGGAAAATTATGAGTGATTATTTTTGTTTTTATAAAAGATTCAAAATGTATAAATATGTTCTATAATATACTTTCAAAGTCAGAATAAAGCTCATTCTTCCAAAAAATGAACAAATGGGTAAAAGTGTTATATGTGTATCACATATATTTAAGCTATTTTTATATTTTATTTATATTTAAGAATTATATTTAAGGTATATTGCTTATGAGTTAGTATTCTACTTAATTCTTAAGACAAAGAGCAGTGGTAATCACAATTGTCACTGTACATTTAGAAAGTTTCTGAACACCAAAGTGAAAAACAAAATCATAGGACTGATTAGAACCCCAGTAGTAAAAGAAGAAAAATAAAAAGGGGTTGTAACACTTTCCCCTTACATCCTTGAGACCTGCCGGATTTCCTTAAAGTATAAGATAATCCACCTAAAGGGGGACCTGAGGCTCAACGGAGCTTTAGCTACCGCTGGACACAGGCACTTCCTATCTCCCCATGCTAGGGTCTCACTCCTATGGTCTTCGAACGTTTTCTTATCTGGACACCCGGTGCCTATGAGTAAAAGACTCATGGCAACTAGAAGCCTCTACAATCCCTTTCATGAAGAAGGCTAGTAATGCAATATGTTCACGGAATGTGATCATTCCCTGAGATCAAAGTGCATTTCTGTTCGCATAATTGAAGGGACTCTCCTTGATATTCTTACTACCAAAGAACAGAAAGTAGTCAATGAAATCAAGTAAAATTTTGATCATCTTAATTCCAAGGACAGTATTTCCTAAATTATTATTTTTGGGAATATTATTTTCTGGGATATGGTCTTTCCATATGGATTATTCTTTATAAATATTAATGTAGCAACCTTATCACTTTTGGTAGATCTTATACTACCATGCAGGGCAAATAGGGTAGAGAGGGAAACTAGATTAATGAGTGAATTATTATTTTATCTTTAGCTCAAAAAAATCTGTCAGACAAAGCTATAGACAAAGCTATAATTCACTCAAAGCCAAATTAACATGTAATTTACTCTTTTATTCTTCATTTCTATAATAGCAAATTCTGGGTCACTAAATGAAAGAGTAGATTTCCGGCTCCTAATCCTACAAAACATAATTAGATGTTGAAAAGAAAATTTTCATCTTTAAAAGATATAAAGAAAGAAAGCACAATTTCACTAGGACTAGCAGTTTTATTTACTGGAAGAAACTTGTTGACTTAACCTCGTCTTTTATTGGCCACAATAAACTCAGGTTGGATTATTGGAGGAGTTTTGTTTTGTATTAAAAAGTCTCTTTGAATCAAGAGGAATCACAAAGGAAAATAATGACCCCAGCATGGGGAATAGTGGATAAGCAGAAGCCCACATGCTTCCCTTCCTCTCCTGCTGCCTAAACATACACCTGAAGCCTGCACGACTCTGACAGAATCATGCTGACCTCTGACGTATATGTCCAGGCTGTTGGACCTCATGCTGAGCCAAACCTCAAGCAAGACCTGAAGGGAACAGGGTTAACTCCTTTGTATTTTAAGAAAGATACACACATGGTCAGTTCATCAGAAGTGGACTCAACAATGTCACAACTCAAAACTCCAGGCCTGGAAGCCCAGAAGGGAGGAGGCCTCTAAGAACAGTAGCTTCTCCCTACCTCTTGGTCACTCAAAGTACTTGCTCTAAGTTCTCTTGTCTCTGCTTTAAACAAATATAAGGAAACCACAGTCCTGTCTAGGGAGAATGTCCCTGGTTCCTGCGAAACACCCTTCGAGCCAGGTTTAATTGCAAACCTGAAGGGAGTATTACCACAGGAGCCTCTGCATCTTTCTGATAAGGTGCAATTTTTCATTTCCCTCAGGTTTTATGATCCTTAGGGGTGGAAAATGCTGACAGTGTAAGTCAATGACCACAGGTACTGACCACCTAAGTGCTTATTTTTCCAAAAAGAAGAGGTGGTCTAGGAATTAAAATTGTGATGAAGAAGAAAGTGTGACCATGGCAACTGATTTGGATATTAAAAAAGGAAGAAAGCCTTCAAGATGAACCAGTATCTCTCTATCTAACTAAGTGCAAATTAAGGAGAAAGATAAAAATGTTTTGTCGCCAAGGCTACATTGCTGGGAAAGGCTTGGTGTCTGCATCCGCCTTAAAGCTGGAATACTAACCTTGTTGCTGCTCTTACTACTTCTATTACTATAAACAGTAAACATAATCCTAGCTGCCATTTACAGAGTGTTAATTTGTGTACCAGGTTTTTTACATGTGTCATCTCAGTAATTTTCACACATTGCTCTGATATGAGCACCATCATCATCCCCAACTTCAAGAAACTGAGGCTCAGAAAGATTCAGTAACTTCCCCCAAATGAAAGAGCAAGTCAGTTGCAGAGCTCTAGCTGCATCCAAGTCCTCATGCTGTGCTACCCCAGGCTCAGTGTCACCAGCATCCCCTGAACATCACTGTCATACTTGGTCCTTCAGGCTCCTGAAAGGCAAAAGAGAATGCCATCCAACTAGCAAATCCACCCTCTATTCAAAACTGGCCACTACTAAAACAAACAAATAAAACAACAACAAACTGGCCACTACTGAATGAACACCAACTCCTTCTATGTTTATTATTATCAAACCCTCTCCCCTCAGGTGTGCCTTGCTTGTAACACTGCTTATGACTATATTGTGAAATATTCAGTCAAGATTGGCACATCTCATTTAAAACAAAACCTTGTCTTGCTATGCCGTTCTCACAGATAACTCCCAGGCTTCTCTGTAATTTCTAACAATTCAACCAGTCCTCTGAAGGCCGTAGGAGCCTGACTGCAAAAATCTTTCCTTTCCAAGGTTTTAATAGTCACGTTGAAACAACAACCCTAGTCACAGTCCTTTGCAAAACACAAAAGCTCCTTCTCTTTCCCTGATGCTCTCTTCAACAAAAGTAATCAACAAAAGCACAAACAAAATAATTCTATCAAATCATGAAAGAATGAGCCAAGTAAGTTCTTTACTGGTTGGAGAGCAGAGAATAGTAAATTGTGGGCACAATATGTAAAGTATTTTTCAAAGTTTCAAATTTCAGGTTAAGTTTATTTTTTTTTTTAGGAATGTATACTTCAAACTAAAAGTAGCAATTATTTTTATCACTCCTTCTGTACAAGACTCTGTACTAGTTTCAGTGAGAAATACAGTCTATAAAATGTCATTCTTCACTTCTAATATTTATCTAAGTTTTGAATTCCCACAATTTAATAAATAATACAAACAACTGCATATAACGTGAACAGAATATTTGAACAGATACTTCATTAAAGATTATACAAATGGCCAATGAGCATCTGAAAAGGTGCCCAAGATTATTAATCATAAGGGAAATACCAATGAATGCTAGCAGTATTCAGAGTAAGACTACACAACCATTAAAGTTAAAAAGCCTGATAAGACCAGGTAAGGATGTAGATTGACTGGAATTCTCATATATCTCTAGTGGCAATGTAAAACGGTAAAACTACTTTGGAAAAGCGATGTCTAGAGGTTATTTATTTTAATAAAAGTAAACATACATATACCTTGTGGTGCAGCAGGTATTTACCCAAAAGAAATTAAAATACATGTGCACCAAGAAATTTGGAATGCTTACAAATGTTGTAAGCAGAAATGCTTACAACAGTTTAATCATAAGAGCCTGGCACTAGAAACAGCCAAAAGTGCTTCTATAGGAGAATGTGGAATATTCTGTGGAATATCTAAATCATGAAGTTATGTTCTACAATATACAATTATTTTCTACAATATACAATTAAATAAAAATTAAATCATGAAATTATACTCTAAAATAAAAAATACTGTAATGTAAAATAAAAAAATTCAAGACATGCTAAGTGAAAGAATTCTTATACAAAACATATTTATGTTCTCATTTATAATAACGTCTAAAACAAACAAAGCTAATCTGTAGTAATAACAAATCAGAACATCAATTTAATCTGGGATATTGGTGGAGGTAAATGAGTGGAAAGGAGCATGAGAAAACTTTCTGGAATGATATTTTAATGGGCGTGTGGGTTACACAGCTGTATGCACTTGCCAAAAATCAGCAGGTATTTACTTATGTATTTTCCACTGTATGTCAATTTTATCTTAAAAAGACAATTAAAAAGTTTAAATTCTTAAAGTATTTTTATTAAAATTTATTAATATTTTAAATATATTTTATAAAATATATTTATACTGAATTACTTAAAAGGAGTTGAACTACTATCTTCAATTTAAGTTTATCAAGAAATAAGATGGATTGAGGATTACTAGAGGGATAGAGGAATAGATATATGATAGAGTAAATATTATAAAACAACAGTAAAATAGTCAAAATCAACTTAATGTGACTGCTGTAAAATTCTTTGAATTCACTGAATGTCTGAAAATGTACATAACAAAAGGTTGGAAAAATATGCTTTAGTCCTTCAGTCTTTATTTACGTGAAACGATTAAAGAGAATGTAATGAGGAAGGAAAGAGAAAAAGAAAAAAACGGGCAAGAAACAACATCCAGGTAGATACAATTTTCTCTCTCTATATAATCTCCAGTTTCATTTCATTGCTACACAGTCTTTGTCACACATTCAGCAGATATTTATTGAGTTTCTACTATGTACCAGTCTGTATGCAAGGTGAACAAGAAACACTGATTTCAAAAAGCTTAGAGTACAATGGCCTTCAACGATTCAATATACATAAAATTTTTAATCACGCACTATCATCATTCAGTATTGGTTTCTACATTTAGAATAATTTTTATACTTGGGGAATTATTACTATTAATCAATAGTACTATAATGTTGGAAGCAATTATATTAAAATTAAATATATAACATACATACATAATTACTCTGTAATTTATTATTAAGCCAACGGATAGGACATTTGCTTAATTATGATTTTGATAGAGTAGTGTGTCCTTTTAAGGAGCTAAATTTAAGATATCATGATAAAATCTTAAGAATTACGACATTTAGTTAACCTTATTTAAATCTACAACTTCGACTATAATCAAAGATTCCCAAATGTTTATTTTTGGCCAAGAGCTCATTTCTGAGTTTCAGAAACTTGAAACCAGTACTCTGCTAGACATTTCCACCCAGCTATCTCAAGTACTTCAGATTCAACAGCTTCAAAATAAACTCAGTATCTTCTCCCATACGGCTATGTGATTAGTTATCTGAGTCCCAAATTAAAAATGGTTAGCCTAAACCTCTCCTTCGTATTTAGTTACTAACATATTGTAATATAAATCAATGTGCAATGTTACTTATTTTAGGTTCTAAATATCTTTAAAAGTTTATTTTCCTTATAATGAAAAGGATTATGAAATAAAATCCAGAAAATACAGGAAAATGGTAAAAAATATAATCACTCATAATTTTACTCTGCAGTAAGTACAATGTTATGTGTTTCTGCCATACTTTTGTCCCAAATCATAGAGTTTTATGGGTTTCCTCTTTTCACTTAGTAAAATATAAATGATTTAGTACCCTGCTTTTTAAAATTTAATGTTATATTGTAACTTGTTTTCAATCGTGCAATTTGGTCCTTGTAAACTTATTTGTAAATGGCTACAAAATATTTAATTACATCATGATCCAACTGTCACAGACTACATTCAGGTTTACATCACTTTTTTTTCCATATTGTAAAAGTTATTTTAACCAGAGAATCTCCTAACTGTGGAATAGCATCAAGCAGTCTAAGACACATGTAATGGTAATGGGAGTCCCCAAAGGATGCAGGGTGAGTGCAGAATAAAAAATTTTTTTAAATGGCAATCTTTTCAAATTTGAGGAAAATGTCAACAAATAAATCCAACAGGCTTACTGAACCCAAAAGAAACAAAGTAAAAACATTAGGAAAATAATAAATTGTTTAAAACCAGTAAAACGTCAAAAATCTAAAAAAAAGTCTAGGTTGAAGAAGGGGGTAAGAATACCTACTGTGTAAAGAGAAATAAAGGTACAATGACAAATTTCTCATCAGAAGTAATACTAAACAGAAGAGTGTATAATACCTCTAAAGTAGAAAAGTAAAAAATCTACCAATCTGGAATTCATTAACCAGTGAAAATATATTTTAGAAATTAAGGTAAAATAAAGTTTTTTTTGAGATATATAGAAATTGGTATAATTCATCACCAGCAGAACTGAACCACTGAAAAAGAGAAAGAGAGATTGAGAGAGATTGAGAGAGAGAGAGAGAGAGAGAGAAATATTTCAAGCAGAAAATGATGCCAGATGGAAATCTACATGAAGAATCTGCATGAAAAAATGAAGAGCACTAGAAAGGGTAGATATGTGGGCAAATACAGTAATTTTTAAAAAAATATAAATGACCCATAAAGACAAAGTGACAACAAATATTGAGGCATTATAATAAAGTAGAGATAATTTGTGGCAAAATAGCAAAAAGACCAGGAGGAAGGATGTGAGAGTAAACTGTTATAAAATTCTTACCATGTATGTGAATGGTATTATATTATCTGAAACTAGATTGTGGTATTTTAAAAATGTATGCAATAAATCTAAAGCAACCACTAGAAAAACAAAACTAAAACAAATAAACAGAACAAAGTATCTTAATTTTTAAATTAAAATTAAATGGAAATTCAAAATACTCAATATAAAAGAAGGAAGAAAATAATTAAAAGAGAACAAAGACATATGGAGAAAATAGATAATAGCTAAATGATAGATTTTAACCTAACCACATCAGTAATCACATTAAATATAAATGATCTAAAACCCCAAATAAGTGTTAGAGATCATGAGATTAGATGAAAAAAATCAAGATTCAACCATAGGCTAGCTACAAGAAACCTAAAGGCATAGTTAACTTAAAAGTAAAAGAATGGGTAGAGATATGTCAAGCTAACACAAATCAAAAGAAAGCTGGAGTGACTAAAATAATATCAGACAATATGGATTTTACAGCAAAAAATATAACCAGGGATAGAGAAGGATAGATTTTTGCAAAGGGACAAAGAAATCAATTCATCAAGAAGACCTTAAGAAATCTAAACACGCAACAGCAGAGCTTCAAAAACACATGAAGCATAACCAATAGAACTACAAAGAAAAATAGACGAATCAATAATTATAGTCAGACATTTCATTATTCTCTCTCAATTAATTGACAGGATGAGTAGATTAAAAACCATTAAGGATAAAATAAGACTTGAATAGCACTGCCAACCAATTTGACAAAACTGTCATTTATAGAATTCTTCACCACACCAAAATAAAATGCATATTCTTTTCATGTGCACATAGAACATTTATTAAGATAGACCATATTCCAGGGCATAAAACTTTAATAAATTTAAAATTATTTAAACCAGACAAAATATATTTCAGACCAAAATGTAATTAAATTAGAAAGCAATAGCAGAAAAAAACCTCTAAAAATTTTTTGGAAAAAAACAAACAACAGATTCAAAATAACTCAGGGGTCAAAGGAGAAATTAAAAGCAGAAATTTTAAACTTTTTTCAATTCAACTAAATGAAATTGCAACATAACAATATTTATGAGATGCAGCTAAAACAGTAGGGGGATTTATAGCATTAAATGCCTACAATGGAGAAAGATCTTGAATCGGTAACCTCAGCATCAACCTTAAAAACTAGAAAAAGACTAAATTAACTAGATGGGGAACAAAAAGGAAATAATAAAGATAAGATATCAACAAGTTCTTCGAAATTAATAAAATTAATACATATACCTTTAACCAGAATAATGAGGAAAGACAACATTATCACAAATTAGAGAAGTGACATCACTACAGATTCTGCAGATATTAAAAAGATAAGGAAATAATATAAACAGATGTATGCCCCTCCACAATCAGTAACTTGGATGAAATGGACTAATTCCTTGAAAGACACAACCTGCCAAAGCTTACTCAAGAAGAAGGAAATAATCTGAGTAGCCCCCTAAGTATTAGCAAATTGAATTTGTATTTTAAAACCTTCTCACAAGGAAAAATCCAGTACAGATGGCTTCAGATGTGATGTCTACCAAGTTTTAAGGAAGAAATAATACCAAAGCTATACAGAGAATTGAAGAGGGACTATTTTAAATTTATTCTAAGAGATCAAGGTGACCCTGATATCAAAACCAGACAAAAATGTCACAAGATGATGACAAACCAAAATCTCTCATGAACACAGATGGAAACTTTATTATTTTAGCAAATCAAATTCAACAATATATAAAAAGTCTAATACATCATGACCAATTTGAGTTGATCCCAAATTGTAGCCTTGTATGAATATACCACATTTGTTTATCCATGTATCTGGATACATTTGAAAATCAATGTATTTCACTATATCAAGAAATTGAGAGAGAAAAATACATAAGACTATCTCAATAGATGCAGAAGAAAACATCTGACAAAAATCTAATGTCTATTCCTTAAAAAAAACTCTTAGGCAACCAGAAAAAGAAGGGAACTCCCTCAACTTGATAAAGGGTACCTATTATAAAAATTAACTCAAATTTGATTACCTAAATACTAAATCAAAAAATCTAAAACTTCCTAAAGAAATACAAATATTTTTGTGATCTTGGTTTAGACAAAGACTTCCTAGGTACAATACCAAAATCAGAATCCATAAAATACTGAAATAAAATAAAAATAAACCCAAATTTAAGAAATTCTGCTCTTTAAAAGATACTACTGAGAAAATAAAAGATAAGCCACAATCTGGGAGAAAATATTTGCAACTCACATTTCTGTGAAGGACTTATATCCATAGATATATGGTTATCAAAGAACCTTCTAAATCAAATGCTAACAAAAAGAAAAGCAAATGAGCAAAATATCTGAATAGAAACTTTACCAAAGATGGTATGTCAGTGGCAAATAGGCAAAGAAAAAGATGTTCAACATCATTAGTCATTAGGGAAATGCAAATTAAAACCAAATAATGTACCACTACATATCTACTAAAACAGTTAAAACTTAAAACATGACTATACCAAGTGTTGGTGGAGATATGAAGCAGCTGGAATTCTCACATATTGCTAGAGAAAACATGAAACAGTTTGAAAAAAAGGTTGACATTTTCTTAAACACTAAATACCTATTACATTGTCCATTTATCTCATTCCTAGATATTTATCCAAGAGAAGTGAAACCATATTTGCACACAAACACTTTATGTGGGAATGTTCTTAGCAGCGTTATAAACCAAAACAACCCCAATGTCCACCAACAGGTACATGGATAAACAAATGTGGTATATTCGTACAATCAAGTATTGGACGACATCAGTGAATATCAAAATAATTATGCTGAGTGAAAAGCCGGATTTTAAGTACTTACTTTGCCATTCTTTTATATAAATTTCTAGAAAATGCAAACTAATCTACAGGGAAGAAACACATTACAAAGAGGCAGTGGGGGGGAACTTTGGGATGATGGATACATTATGTTGATTGTGTTGATGCTTTTGTGGGTATAGAAATGCGTGGAAATTTTATCAAATTTCACCTCTTAAAGACGTGTGGTTTTTATTATATCTAATAAAGATTTAGAGAGATGGAGAGAGAGTTGGGGTGGGAGGCAGGTAGAATGGAGAAAGAAAGGGGGGAAGGGAGGAAGAAAGAACCCCTAGTGCCTTCCTGGAATTCTGAGCATAGTACCTCATCTTTCAATCACATCCATGTCCTTCCATGAAATGGATCCTGTTGCCCTCTTCAGTTCATCTCTCATAACATCCTCTCCCATCTAATGTCAGTCCCTTTCACCACATACTGGACATTGTAGTCTACATTACCTCAGGTCTTATTCTCCCTAACAACCCAGCAACCCCTCTTTGTCTTTCAGAGCTAAATGTTAGATATATTTTCCATGATACTTGTGGCAGGCTGAGTTAGTCACCCTGCTGTGCTCCCACATAACAAGTGGTACATCTGCCAAAACATTCTTCACTCTACTTGGTGACTATTGACTCACCTGTTGGCCTCTCTTATTGAGAAATCCCTGAGGAATAAATTGTCTGGTCTACCTCTATTCCCTCTAATATTTCATGCAGTGCCTGTACATAGTACGCACTTAACATAATTTGTTGCATGAAAGAACGAAAGTAATTATGCTAATGTATACTCCATTCCACTGGTGTCCTTTCAGTGCCATAGCATAGTAGGAGGAAGTCCCAAAGGTAGGCATAGCTATTATCCCAACATTTGTTTCTATTAGAAGAAAAAAGAAAATCTTCAAACAAATTCTAAATGCATGAGACCATTAAAAATGTTTACCACATCATAGAAAAATGTCTCATCTCCAAGGTTCAGAGTGGGCTACACAGATTTACTGTAGAATCCTCTGCCAAATGAGGTGATGTTCCAGGTAGCTTTAAAAAAAAAAAAAAAATGTCCTGGGACACCCGGGTGGCTCAGTTGGGTAAGCGTCTGACTCTTGGTATCGCCTCAGGTCATGATCTCAGGGTCCTGAGATGAGCCCTGTATATGACTCTATGCTGGGCGTGGAGCCTGCTTAAGATTCTCTCTCCCTCTGCCCCTCCCTCCACCACTTTCTTGAAAGAAAGAAAGAGAAAGTCCTGATTGTTACCTTTTTCAACAAATACAGTAGTGACTGAGTGCAGTAAACTGCATGAGAAAGAGCGAACAACCTGCTTCTTTGAGTACAGAGTACTGCTGAACTCTTGAAATCTAGAATTTAGTCTGACTCACAATTTTACTGTGTCTGTCTGACAATCAAGATATAAATTAATCCAGTTCTCAGAACAATCTCCAGTGGGAATTATAGAAGAGTGAGGGGAATTGTCTTGGATGAACAGATGTTTTTTTCATGAGAATGTTTTTCTGCCTACTTTGACAGTGTTTATGAACTATTCACAAAATACACATTTACTGTAAACAGGTACTTTGTTGACCACTTATGCTTAGGAGCCACATTTCCTGGAATTGGCTGGAATGAACCCAGTTGTACTGTTTCTGCATGATCCAAAATTGAAGATCAATATGAAAGAAGTTCTGAAATGTCACTGGACTGGATGCTAAATGTAGTCCATTGTGAAATAAATCTTGAGAGTACAGCCACTTAAGATATTGTTCTGTGTCATTTAGGTCAGACAATAGAAGCAGTATAGAAAATGTAAGCAAAGAATTTTTTAAGTCAAGCCTTTAAAATATAGCTAAGAAAACTTGGGTGAGGATGTGTGACTTTCCAAGCACTCGGGAAGAGCTGAAAATTAAAATCTAGCTGCAATTCCCTGCAGAACAGGTTGTTTCTTCCTCTTGAAACACACAAAGAAGAAATCATGCACCAAGTAAAGCCAAATCCCTTTAAAGCTTCTGTTAGTAGTAGGTTCATTTACTTTTCCCCTGAGCAAGCATCACTGGATTCAAATGAAAGTCTTGAGGCATGTTTGCTAGATGATAATAAATGATGAACAATCTATCTAGTAAAGTCACTGTGGAAAATCAGAATGGTAAGGTTATTTTACAAACATTTATTTAATAAGGACATGCACAGAAACCTGAGGGCAAGAAAGGCTGATGGGAAACAATTATGATATACCTAGGGCATCTTTCAACATCTATTTCAAACTGATGGGAACTGGAGAAAAAGTAACAGTAAATGAAATCCTAATCAGTCAATCATAAGAAACATGAAAAAGAGTAACATGAAAATATCACTCATCTTCTGCATACACAGAGATTAGGGGAAGTCTCCTTTGTAGAATCTTATTTTCAGTCACGGTAATAAATTTAGGATAAATGAAAAGAAAATAACAACTGTCCTGGTCTGAAACACAGCCCATTATATCCACCTGTTACCTATTTCTGAATAGTTTCTTGAAAAAAAAGTCGATAGCAATTCATCTGTTTCATCTATATCAGACATGATTAAAATATATAAAGAATTTAAATTGCTCTATAATGGAATATGTGTACATATTCACAGCTGAATTGCATTAAGTGATGATGGGTATGTATCAATTACCACTTCCTTTTATAGCAGATCACCTTTACTCCTGAATTTATGTGCCTCTCAAATTATAGAGGGAAATGTTGCAGAAATGGCTTATGACATCAGGCTTATTCTCCAACGACCAAGTTTAGAGGGTAGGTAAAAGATTCTAAATGCTAAAAAGCTTTTCTGCAGTGCCAGTAGCAATTCCAGAAGCCTGTACTTTTTGAGGCCTTTATTCTTCGACCCAAAGGGTATGAAATGGCAAGTTTTAAAACAGCAGCACCGTGAAGATATTTTTTAGAGAACAGTCTCTTAAGTGGCACTATGCCTAAAAACTAGTCTTTCTTTCACCTAATATCATGGGCTTGAGGCAGAAGGGGAATATATGACAGACTAGTCTGCAAATAGCTACCATGCCCTGGGCATGAGATCCAGCACAGTGCATCCATTACCTACTTCAATATTTGCAACACTTGAATCACGTGTGATCCACCATTTTATAGGGGGAGTACTGAGATTTAGTTTCTCTAGCCCAAACTGATTCACCCGGTCAGCCTGACTCCAAAGCTGAGGTTCTTAACTGTGTATCAGTAAATTCAATTCTGGATCCTGTTTATGTTTCCACCATGGTTTCATTCTAGCAAGTCAAACATCAGATCAACTTCTGTAGGAAGCCTTTGTTACAGTTCCCAGACTGTACCTCTGCAGTTCCACATGCCCCAAGCAAACTTCAATCAGAATACTGAACACATTCAATTATGAAATGAATCCTCTCTAGAATGTAAACCCTTTGACGGTGGAACCGAGGTCAGTTGTATCTTAGGCACTTAGTAGAGTGTCAGCAATGGAGGAGGTGCTTAACAAATATTTGGTGAGTGATAATTGAACTGAGAGGATTGGTTAGATAAATAATTTCCCATCTGTGCTCCATGGAACTCTAGAAATTATTTAGGGATTGCTTGGTGGGAGGAAAGGGACTGGAATTACAGGGAGATGGTGTTGATCAGGCAGGAGTCTGCACCATCACCAGAACCATAGTCAACCCTATGTCAGTTGGAGTGTTTTTTCTTTAATCTTTTTTTCTACTGAACATATTTTGTTTGAACAAAGCAATGTATGGCTAAAAAAAAAATTTAAAACTATTGGATTAGATGGTCACTCTTTCACTTCCAAATTTATGTCATTGATTTCCACTTTCCTCCTAAGAGTCCATAGCTGAATCCATGTAATCGAATGTATGCCAAGCATATAACTGAAGTTGTTGTGGGAAATTGGTGTTGGTGGATGTGGTGTACTTCTTGAGTAACATATTCCACAATCTCATGGAAGAAAATTGTGGAATAATCCAACATGTCAAACTTATAATGTTCTAGAACATGAGGCTTTGAGTAAGATTCCTTCATCTGATTTTCAAGAGTATTGAAAGGACATCATGATTGAAAGGAGGCATGAGTTACACCAAGTTTGGAGTGTTTGCCTAACAATCATGGACAACAATAAATTCTAATAGAGATTATTCTCTGAAGAGGCACTTCTAAGAATCCCTTGTTGCAATAGGAAGTTAACATCATACCCAGTGGAACAGTCTTTTGAAGCAGCTATCCCTACATATTAAGAGGAGAGAGAAAACCTAGTTTTAGCCAGATCACATGGAAACTTTTACCTTAATGTCAGAAAGTCGTAAGTATGCAGAACTAATTCTAAAGGCAAGGAAAGCCCAGAATATGGCTGGAGTTTGAGCAGGGGCTCCAACTGGAGTTATACTGCCTGTTCCCCAAGCTCAGTTGTACTGGCAATGGGAGCACTCTCTTATCCCCCAAAATCTCATGGCTGTGGCATTAGGAGGTGAGCATCAGGCAAATGAAGTAAAGAATAATTAGGGGCAAAGTCAACTGTGGCTTCCTCCACACCGTAAGAGCAGAGGGAGTTTATGAAAAGGTGTTTAACACAGAAAAATAATAAAGTTGCAAAGGAGAAATGTTTTAAGTCCGTGTTCTCAGGAGTGTTTCTGAGCACTGGATAGCAGTTGATTTATTCACTGAGTCAGGTCAAGGCAGCTCAGCCAATAAATAATGCTGTTTCACATTCATGGCTTTTGCTTGTCATCAGTGCTGCCTGAAGGGAGCCAAGAACTGGCTAAATGTGACATACTCTCTTCTGGGGCCCTGTATGCACACATTTGTCCTGAGACCAGAGCAACTTCTCTGCCTTCGGCTTCACTTGCTCTTGCTGTTCTCATTCTCCCCCTATGGAAGTTGGTGTAGGACCCTCCCCAGAGGGAAGTGTGAAGTGAAAAATCATCAGTGACATGAATATTTTGATCACTGACTTTGTTCGAGGCCACAAGTATCCCTGTCATCCACATTCTACAGAAGAGAAGTCATACAGAGTTTAGCTGCCCTGCCAAGTTCCCACACAAGTTAAGTGATATGCTAGGATCTGAACTTTGTTATGTCTGACTCCAGGACCGAGGTCTCTAATAATGATTTTGAAACCATTTCCTCTGACACCACATGCTCTCTCTTGTTGAAGTCTTGAATCTGGTGATGCTTCTAGGGGATGTGGGAAGCCACCAAGCCTAGAGATATGTAGGCCCACCTCCAAAGAGTGGATAGCTTTGTGGAAATGATCTGTGCTAATGAAACACAGTCAAGCTCACACCAGCAGAGGGCAAATGGTAAAATACTGAACAGCAGTTGAGAGCATAGTTCTGCAGACCTGGGCTCAGGTCCTGGTTCTACTGCTGACTCACTGACCTTGAGAAAGTTACTTTAATTTTTCATCTACAAAAGCTTGATGGTATAGCTATAAGAATAAACTGAATAAATGGTGTAAAACCTTGGCATAGTGCCTAGTACATAATAAGAGCTTTATCAGTGCCAGCTATTATTGATGCTGCTATTATTATATTTGCCACAATTATTGTATTTGCAACTATATTTAAAAATCACATTTTTCTTTTCTAGCAAAAAGTTTTGCCAGTTCAATCCTTTCTCATGGTCCCATAGGACACAACAGACATCTTAAATATATTTACACCTAACTGCTTTCACTGGAGAACTTTAAATAGAACACTAGTGAATTAGTAAATTAGTCACCATCATGTATACTTGTATGTACCAAAGACACCAATATTCTAGCATGAGAGCGAAGTGAAAAAATAATGGCAAAAAAGTTAATTGCTAATGCTAATTTTCTTAGGAGAGATAATGGTAATGAGGCCATGTAGGAGAATGCCCTCAATCTTAAGGAATAAACATTAAAGTATCTAGGAATAAAGTGTGGTGATGTCTGCAAGATTAGCTTGCAGTTCCCTTATGAAAGTTTGAGGTTTCTTAACTATAACCCAAAGCTATTGTGTGCACTGCATCCAGTTGGATCTGCCTCTGTATCACTCCTGTAGGAGTTGGGGATAAAGGAACAAACAGGAAAATAAGGCTCATGATACCTGCTGTGCTGTGAGTTATAACATTTTGGTTTCTGACTCAAGATTCATACGTCTTATGCTAATCATCCATGAAACTCAAACAAGCTACCTTGTTGGTTTTCAAATAGGGTAAAAAAAATCTCAGGCCCTTCAGTTCTTGACCTCCGCTTTCACATGTTTGAGCATGTGAAATAAACATGTACATAAGTGTACATACTGAGACCATAAAAAATCAAGAGATTAATTAACTCTTTTAAGAGCACAGACAGAATAATCTCAGCTGTAAATCACTGACTCTACACTTGAGCTTATGGTCCCAAGTGAAAATGGAAAGAAACCAGATATTCCCTGGAGCTGTGTGGGCATGCAGGCATGGAGTGGCTCTCTCGGAGAACTCTGGCTAGAGCTTCAGGTATAAAATTAAGAGAAAATGCACTCAAAAGGGCCTCAGGGGATCTGAAGTAACATATGTATCTAGCCCAGCCCTTAAAAAACACTCAGGTACTGAACCCTGGTTAGTAAACCTGATTCTCCTAAGTCTACGGGTTAGTAATTCTGAAATACATTGATATTATGTACCCTCCCAGGGAAGTACATCACTTGAAATTTTTTGCTAAAAATGCATAGCCTCAATCTAATCATGAGAAAAGTATCAGATCTGAACTAAAGGACATGCTACAGAAGGACTGTACTCTTCTCAAGTTTCAGTATTCTTCTAAAGTTTCAGGTCTTGGGAATAAGGAGGACTGAGAAAGTGCTAGGGAAGACTTAAGGAGACATGGTAACTAAATGCAATGATGGATCCTGGAACAGACAAAGGACATCAACAGAAAAATCTGATGAAATCCAAGTAAAGTCTGTCATTAGTTAAAAAAACAAAACAAAACATAAATATTTAGACAGGCACGTTATTTACATACTGTCTTACTGTTTTACCCTTATGCACATGTTCACCAACGTTTCACAGACATATGCTAAGGACTTTATATGTGCCAGTTATTACAGTAAGTCTTATAATAACCTTGCAATAGGTGAGTTCAAACATATTACTAAACCTTTTTTTGCACAAGAAGACAGTGAAGCAACACAGTTTAAGGATTTGCCTGAGACTCAGAATGACAGGGCTAAAATACGAATTATAATCAAATCTTGACATTTTCCAGTAGTCCATGAATTTTACATTCCAATCCGTATATCAGAAAGGTTATTAGGGTCAACTTTACACCCTCCTTTTGAATTTAGGAAATTTAACATGGAAAAAGATCTTTTATTATTGGTATCTCCTTACTGATAAAAAATCCACAATCCACTTTATTTTAAAAATATATTATCTCATTTTACATACATATATTTAAAGACTAGTTTGAGAATAATTTCCCACCTGGCTTGGGCAATTTGAGAACATTTTCATTATTTAACCATTATTTGGAGACCTTTTAAAAGCTATTCATAATCTTCATGTACAACCATATTAATCTTGGGGTAGTTTGTCCAGTTTTGGATCTGTAAGTATTTGAGTGGATTCACATTTGTATTTAAAATGTGAATTTAGGTAAAGCTTTCAGTCATGAAATGACTAACTACAGTTATAATCTTTTCAGTCAGTTGATTTGGGGAACCCAAAGAAAGACAAATATAAAATATGGCCAAATAATTTTGTTGGCAATATGCCATCTGACATAGATAAACCTTTATTAACTATCATCTTTTGAGCATATCCAAATACCAAGTAATACATGTCATTAAATACTGTTTTTCATCATTGGATTTTTATCTGTATGTGAAATGTGGCTACTGGTTTGTAAAGTAAGTTCAACTGATCCCGATCTGGATTTATTCATAGACTGCCTTAGATTTGAAAACATATGGTTGGTTACTGAGCCAATTACATCCTTTGGGTCTACTATGTAGGGCTAACTGTCTTAAAAACTATCAAAAATGAATCTGGGTAAGAAGGAAAACAATAAGCAGCTAGGACAGATACATAATAGTTATGTCTATGTTAATAATAGTTATATATTATATCTATTATATAACTATAATTATGTATATCTATATTATTATAATTATATATTATATATAATTATAATTATATAATTATAGTTATATAATAGATATAATATATAACTATATAATAGTTATGTCTATGCAAAAGGAAAGAAAGAGGAGAGAGAGGGGAGGAAGGCAAAGGAAAATAAATGGAAAAGAAACAGCTCTTAAATTAATGTAACTATTATTTAGATGACCTGGCTAATTGTCCAAACCATAATATTAAAAGTAGGGTGCTTGTCCTAAGCTTATAAAACTGTTCATTGATGATTTAGACACTTTGCGTCTCAGGATTTTTTTCTTTTTAATATGTGGTCCAGAAGTATTAACCAAGAAACAGAGTTCTCAACCATTTTTTTTTAACCTGTTACTACTTTGAATAAGCATAAAAACTTCATAAACTGTTAGAGATTCAGATATACATTTTAGGAGGTCACTCTGTCAGCTGAAAATCAATCTCTTCTATGTATCCCCACCAAGTCAAGAAGAATATTGTCCAGGAGCGCCTGGGTGGCTCAGTGGGTTAGAGCCTCTGCCTTTGGCTCAGGTCATGATCTCGAGCCCCACATCGGGCTCTCTGCTCAGCAGGGAGCCTGCTTCCCCCTCTCTCTCTGCCTGCCTCTCTGCCTACTTGTGATCTCTCTCTCTGTCAAATAAATAAATAAATAGAATCTTTTAAAAAAAAGAATTTTGTCCAATTTTACTGTCGGTGACTTTCCTTCTGAAACCAATAGATATATACTCCTTTTCACAATGCTATACTATGCAGCCATCAAAAAAACGACATCTTGCCATTTGCAATGACATGGAAAGAACTAGAGGGTATTATGCTAAGCAAAATAAGTCAGTAAGAGAAAGACAATTATCATATGATCTCTCTGATAGGAGGAATTTGAGAGGCAGGGGAGGGGGATCGTGGGGGGGAAGGGAGTTGGAAAAAATGAAACAAGATAGGACCGGGGAGGGAGACAAACCATAAGAGACTCTTGATCTCAGGAAACAAACTGAGGGCTGCTGGGGGGGTGGGAGGGGAGGGATAGGGTGGCTGGGTTATGGACATTGGGGAGGGTATGTGCTATGGTGAGTGCTGTGAATTGTGTAAGACTGATGATTCACAGACCTGTACCCCTGAAATAATACATTATATGTTAATAAAAAAATTTTTAAATTAAAAAAAGTAATACAATGTTGATTATGCTTTTTCAAACTGTACCTTAACTCTTCCCTGATATTTTGATAAGCTCTTATATAACAGTTGGAACAGAATAGCATTTGCTGTTTAACAATTGCCTAATATATATAGACAGCATTGCTGGCAATTACTACATTTCAAAGTACTTTTTAGTTAGTGGGTATTTTTATAATTGATCTGCTTTATATTATTTGACTGTTAATAAACTGTCATTATTTTTTGAGAAATAAACTTTTAAGTAGCTTCACAAATGTTAGTAACATCATTTATCATCATCTACTGGGCATCTTGAGGTATTCAATGTAGGTAGAGTCACTGCTATTAAAAAATGAGAACAATTAACCTCTAATATGAGATAGCTCGGGCTTAATTGATAATGCCATATTAATATGCATACAAAAAATACTACAAAAATACAGAGGTCATGTTCTAGGTACATAAATTATAGATAGATATGTAAGAGCACATCAACTATATAATCAAGTCAACCTAAATGGATGACTGACGAATACTAAAAAATGGTATTGTTTTGCTGGGAAAAACATGAAAGAATTCCCTGAATTTTATACCCAAATGTGTAAAACACTCAATAGATAAATACACGTATATGAAAAAAGTAGTTAAAATTTTTTCTCTCACAAGACTGATGGACAGAAAATAGATTATTGTATTCAATCTGACTATAGACAGACATGAACAGTGTTCATCATGACCATTCTTGGCTTTTTTATGAAGTAAACATTGAGTAAGTTTCTAGTCAACTCTGGACTTCAGGGATTTTATCTGAGGAATCAAACCAGATTATCTTTTCTTACAGTTCCTTCTTGTTCTGATATTATCCTGCAGTTCCTTGAAGGCACCCAGAATTCAATCTCTTCATATACCAGGAATCTTGGAACTATAAGGAAAGATGTTATCCAATCATTATTCAATCTCTTTCAATTTGAGCCAGTTTGATCTGAAGTGTCAACCCAAAATTTTACAAGTTCTCCTTTTATTTTGTAAACTAGCCTGAATATAAAGACATGATTTAATGTTTTTTATTTTTATTTTGATCTGGGAGTTGTGTCATTTGCTACTACTTCAATTTGGAATATATGACATACATACACACATACGCTGGATAAATATTTATTCAAATGTTGGGTTTAAAATGCTGACGCTGCCGTGTTTAACAGTTTTGTGTCTGTCAGTGAGTTATGGTCTGCCCTATCTTTTTGATCTAAACATCTATGGAAATAAAAAATAAATGGAAACAAAGATCTTTTTGAGATGATTCTGATTAAATAGTACAACACTAAAAAATAGTTTGAAAATATTTTTCTCATATACACAAAACATTACAGATTATCAGGAGAAATGATACCTACAAAAATTTAAGACAGATATAGGTACCATGGTCTTAGCACATATTAACATATTTATCTTCTGTTCTATGCTTTCTACCATTTAGGGGACCAGTTCCAGCACATGGTAAAGCTCAATGAATGTTTGTTGAATAAGCAATGATCTCTCTCTTCCTCATTTTATAGATATGAATATTTAAAGAGATTACCTCCAGGACGCCTGGGTGGCTCACAGTTAAGCATCTGCCTTCGGCTCAGGTCATGATCCTGGAGTCCCAGGATCAAGCCCCACATCACGCTCCCCACTCAGCAGGGAGTCTGCTTCTCCCTCTGACCCTGCTCTCTTTTTCTCAAATAAATAAAATCTTAAAAAAATAAAAAATAAAGAGATTACATCATTTGCTAATTTACGGCAAATCCAGAATTGGAATCCAGGCCTTCTGAACCCATAGCCCAGTTGTACTTTTAACATTATACAGATGTAAGAATTTTGATACGGGTTACAAACATAATAAAGAAGTACTTAGATATATGAAAATTTCCATTTAGAGCCTGAAGATTTTTAAAAGTCATTACTTCAACTGGAACTAAGAACACTTTGCTGTGCCTTTACAGAACAGAGCAAAGTGGTCAGGGATTAAATGGGTTGAATAATGTTCTCAGTAAGGGCTGCCTCCCCACTTCAGGCCTTATATGGAGATGCAGCCTATATGCTTTGGTGGGGGAATCCTGGATTTTAGTAGGGGATCTAAAATCCATTAATATTCTAGAATTCTGTGTGACCTAGTGGATCTTTTTCAGAACCTCAGAATTGGAAAAGACTTAGAAGTTATCTTATTTAACATCTGACCTAACACATGAATCCTTCATACAGCAACTCCTACAGGTAAGCACCCAAACGTGGCCAGAACTTCTAATAGCACTATACTACTTCACAAGGCAGCCTGAAGAGAAAAGACTGAAGACTTTGAAATTAAAACATGTAAGTGATGACCATAAATGTTTTTTGAGCCTCCATTTCCTTAGTTTTTAAAATGTAGGTACTAATATCTGCCTTGCCAGTTACTAAGAAGATCAGAGAAAAAAAATTATATAAAGATCTCTCCCACTGTGGACAAAAATACTCATTTTTCTCCACAGATATTTTATTAATAAATTTAGGCAAAAAAAGTATAATACTCTATGTTAATTATACTGAAATTAAAATGAAAAAACTGGATCTATATTTATCAAAAAGGAAGTGACACAAAAGCAAAAGTTGGGTGAAAAGAAGGAAACTGAATACTAGTTTATATGTTATGATATATTCTCTAAATCTAAAATTTTAAATCATAAAATAGTACATTTTGTAGATACATGTATATGTGCATACACACACAACGTGTGCACAAAGATAGTAAGTATAACAATACACACACATACATACTTGAAACAGAAATATACAGACCAAATTAAAGAAACTGATTATTTCTGGGGACAGAAGAAAGGTGAAATACAGTATGAAAAAAATATTTGCTTCTGCATAAACACATTAGTTTTCTAGAGCTGCCATAACAATTTCCACAAACTTGATGGCTTAAAACAGTAGAAATTTATTCTCTCTCAGTTTTGCAGCCCAGAAGTACTAAATTAAGGTATTGGCAGGACCATACCTTCTCTAAAGTTTTCAGAGGACAATTCTTCCTTGCCTCTATTTTCTTCTGGTGGCTGCTTATATCCTTGGCATTTCCTAATAAACGGACACATTTTTCCAATCTCTGCCCATCATTACATGGCGTTATTCCTGTGTGTCTCTGTGTTCAAATTTACCTTTTCTTATAAAGACTTCAGTCATATTGGATTTAGGGTTCACTCTAACCCAGTAGGAGCTCATCTTAACTTTATATCTGCAAAGATCCAATCTCCAGGTTATGTCTCATTTGCAGGTTCTAAGTAGACATGAATTTTGGTAAGGATGCTATTCAAACCCAGTAGAGTTGATAGGACAATTAGATGAAACATATATAAACTGTAAAGTACAAGTTGATTCCATTTCTTAAATTTCTAATTGTTAATTTTTATTTTATATAGATGTATGGAAATGAATTATTCATTCAAGAACTACTTTCAAACATTATAAAAAAATCATTTACCAATTAAAGGAAAAATGAGATAATTCCTATCCCAAAATAAAGTTATAAAAGAATACAAAAGAGTTTTTATGTCTAGTATGACATTTCATTATATAAAATTAACTCATTTTTGAAAATCTATAGTCATGGTATGCATGAGGCAGGAATTACAACATATTGAACATCAAGTTTAATTTTCCATTAGTTATGCTGATGATTAAATTATGTTGATGTGAGGGTTACTGTGCCCTTGAGCCAAAGCTTAACAGTCCACTTGCAATTTTTTAATAGAAACTTTTGAGGAATTATGATTCTGTCACATTGTAACAGCAGGAATAGATTTAGTTCTATGATTATCCACAAATATTTAAATGAAAAACATATGGCATCAGCCATCTTTTATAATCCTTATATTGGGTTATGTAATGAAACCTTGGGATATTTCATTTATGCTTAAATCATGACCACTGTAAGTATCAGCATTTAAATTAATATTAGCAGAACAACTGAATTGGGTGAAGTATATTCTTCAAAGTAACCTGTAGCAAATCAATCAATGTCACTTGAATTTCTTCACTCGGACTCCCAGTAGCTTATGATTTTCACTAAGTGGCACTGTGTAAAATACTCGTCAAATACTATGATCAGTCTTGGAAGAGAACAAAAAAGAGACTTCTTTTGCAAAGACAGGATGTGATCATAAGAGTACTTCATGCTTCCTGTGTAGAAATAGACAAACCCATATAAATAGTAAAAGGCTTACATTTTTATCATAAGCTATGATACTTATGTTTTGAATACTTAAAGACACATTGGGGCTGTATTTCTGATATAAATAGACTATTAGAAAATGAGAATTTTTTTAATTATCTAAAAGGAGAGTGAGGAAGAGATAAAAAAAAACTTAAAATCCTTGTCTTCTAGTATTAAAAAAAAATATAATCTCTCAGTTCACAAATCCCTTCTAGAATCAGATTATCAGGAATATAAAGCCACACTAACTTCAACAGATATATATCGTATGATTCACACTGCCACTGTCCCCAGCCTAACATTCTCATTACTGTTACCCGAAACTACTGCATTTACTTCATAATTATGCTCCCTGTCCTAATCTCTTCCTTAATCTACCCTATTTCAAGTTTCAGATTAATCCTCCTCTAATGTAACTTCACTCATGCCATTCCTCTGAGGGAAAATCTGCTTGTACTATCATTGTATGCGAATCATCATTACTCCATTCCAACCCATCTGAGATTCGACTCCAGACAGTTTCTCCAGCTTTATTGCCTACCTTTTTCCCCTCAAGAGGTTTTTCCCCTCAAAATCCTGCACTTAAGACAATCAAGATTCTTCACCATTGCCTTGAGCTAGTCAACACTTTCCACTCCTTCTGCCTCTGCTAGATTATTCTGTCTGAATTGAATTCTGTCCAATTCAAACCTTTTCAGACCCACTCAAATGTCCTTTCTTTTGTAAAGCTTCTCTGCTTCAACCTCTGTCCTCACAACGCCCTCCCAATTATTAGGTGTCTCTGTTACAGTGTTGAGCACATCCTCATTTATTTTTTTACCTAATTGCTTATCTTTCTTCTCCTTTACTGATCTTGTTTGCACAGTCTCTAAGAGGAGAAATCATCCTTTCATCATCTGTGAATCATCCCTAGCAACTAGCATAGTATCTTTATGGATTAAGTCAAACGAGTTTTTCATGTCAATTTTTGCAAAAATTCCATGGGAGATTATCACTTCACAGAGAGAAAACTACTGTAAAACTCCTTCACAGATTACCAGATGAGGATGGAAGAATTAAAAGAGGAAGAATTTGGAATTATTACAAACATATTAGCTCTGAAAAGATAGATGAAGGGAAACTGTATATAGTAGCTTCTTAACTAAGTATTATAGGGACTTTCCTTAAAATCTGTACGTTCTACCTTCACTGAGTAATCATAGCTCATATTTCTTTATTTTCTTTATATTCAGGGTTTTCTTTGCCAGGTTTTGCTGTAATTCTAACACACAAAATGAAGGTGAAATTTGGAAATTTTTAGAATTTTTAAGTTTCTTTGATTGTTGTCATCACAAATTGACTCTTGGGGGTGGGGAAAAAAGGAACCCACTTTAGATAATATGCTTAAGGAAGATGATATAAAAAAGTTAAGAGTGACCAATCTTTCTCCCATTGCTTATTTGTTAGGCAGAGAAAGGACTAAAACAAAGCCAGAGTTACCGAAATGCCGTTAAAAGGTACTGGAATGTTTTAAGACAGTCCCCATAAGACAGAAGTTGCCTTTTTTTTCATCCGGCCTTCATTCAAACACTACTAATTTTGTTGAATTCTCTTTACAGCAGAGACCCCTGATGACAGAAAACACAACTTTATATTTTGCCAGTGGAATTGCTTGGCACTGAAATTTTGGCTGGATGTTCCCCTATGAGAAATTCACTTTCAGTATGCATTGTTGAGCATCTTACTGTGTATTTAGATAAAGCTTTTATTACATGATTTCCTGGTTCCTCTTCTTTATGAAATCCAGAGTGTAAATCAGCCCTTTTGACTTATACATATTAATTAGAGCAGTAGTTAAGAAAGGGCATAAATGAAATCCTTCCTTCCATTAAAGTGGAGGTTAAAAGTGGCATATTACTACTCCACAGGGAATTTAACCAAATTTAAAGGAGTAGTGAGCTGTTTGGCAGATATTAGGCTCTGGAGAATAATTAAACTCCCATAAACTTTCTAGGGAAAAAAACTCACTATCTAATGGGGAATGAGGAATGAAAAAGCTCTCAGATTTTAAACTATTAGATCATGTCACAATGTTTGCTATTCCTCATAAAAATGGTTATTCATTTAAAAAAACTAATTGTTTTCCTATTGCATCTTATAGTACTCATCTGTTCTGAGGATTTTTTTAAAAAATTGTTTTGCTTTGTTTGGTATTTAGGTATGTTGGTTTCCTCCATTAGATATTGATATCTGCCGGTTTTAATTCCAGGTGCACTTAATCATATTATGTAGGACTGTAACATGTAATATTCTGTCACCTAGATTTTTTTCCCCAGGACTCATACATGAAAGAACTGTTATGCTCTGTGTTTATCAATAACTTTTATAGAAACATTTATGGCATTTGATGACATGTTCATGTATAATGAAGCTAAGAGGGACGAAAATCCATACATGTCAAAAGTAGGATCAAAAATACCACAAACGGCTCAACTGATACTCCAGTTTTACCAAGGTAAAGCTTAATTAGATTAAGTCCTTAGAGGGGACGGGGGTGGGGGGATGGATGAGCCTGGTGGTGAGTATTAAGGAGGGCATGTATTGCATGGAGCACTGGGTATTGTACTTAAACAATGAATCTTGAAACACTGCATCAGAAACTAATGACGTATTTTATGGTGCCTAACATAACACGATAAAAAAACTAAAAAATAAATATCCTTCATTCAAGTCTTTAAAAAATAATGCACAAGTAATTCAAAGACATATCAAATGAATAAAAACAATCTCAGGGCTATTCTATGCCCCTTAAGTAATAAGGAAATATATGTCCCTGTCCAGAGTGACATGACTAAAGTAACAATTACTAGTAGCTGCCAAGAACATCCACGTGAGGTCTCCAACCTCGTACCAGTGAGTCATCACATTACCACCCATGGGACAAAAACTGGGGAGTGTTAATGGACTCTAATCTTAAAATGTGAAGTAATTACCAAAAAGAAATGTTCTTTTAAATCAAATTAAGAGAAGAATAATGTCCAGCACTAAAGAGAACATTCTTTATGGATCATACCCCAAATGGAGATTTACATAGCTCTAGATACCATTTCTTGACTAGCAGTTCAATAACACCTTCAGCTTAACATTCCTTGTTTCCCTTTTCCCAGTCTCTCGCTCCTGTTCCTTGGGCTCACTTCCGAAAAGAAGCATCAGCATCTACATCCTTGCCCCAAGGTTTTCTTTTGAGAAGAACCATGCTAAGACATAGTGAAGTGGCCACAGGGGGACCTCGCATACTGAGCTTCATAATTTATTTTACTGTGAAACAATTTTTTAAAGTTGTTTATCTCAGGTGTTCCAAAAAATACACTCAGGGAAACAAAGTCTACATTTGTTCTCTTCCAACCTAGAATACAATCCAAATTCCCTATTGTGACCTCCTACAAGAAAATGTGAGGCAGAAATGTGATCCATCTAACCTGGTCCCCAGCTATCTTGTCGTGATCACACCCTCTCTCTTTCCTTTCCATGCACTTCACTCCCGGACTGCTACTCTTACTCTTTAAATAGGCCAAGACATTCCTGCTCTTGGGTTTTTGTTCTCACTGTTCCCGCTACCAGGATACTTTGTCCAGCTGTGGCCTGACTCGCTTTCTCACTTCATTCCTGTCTTCATCTAACTGTTGCCTCAGTAGAAATGCTTCCCACAGTCCCTAAAATATGACCTCCACTCACTTCCTTTCATAAAACGTTTTCCTCAAAGCACTGGTCTCTATTGAAAGCACTTTGGACTCCTATGTCTATTGGTTGTCTCTGGATTAGAGGGTAAACTTCACGCAGGCAACCTTCGGTCACTGTTGTATTCCTAGTACCTGGGAAATCTGTGTATCTTTGAAAATGTGTGTGTTCCTTTTCTTTCCTTTTCTTTTCATTCTGCTATGTAGCCATGCAAATGCAATTGCACACTAACTTTTGGAAAACGTTGTTCTGTAGTAATTTGCTCAGCATTACATTATACCTTCACTCATTCTGTTCTTCCTTTACTTCTTTTTGCTTTTCCTCCTCACAATCACCTTGAGAATTCTTCCTCTTGAACATTCGATTCAGCATCCTACCCTCCATGAAACCTTGTTGATGCTTTACACCATCAGGGTGGATGCTCTGTCCTGTGGGTTCTTGGATTTGTGTTCTGTGCTCCCTTGTCTGAAAACACGTCATGAAGGGACATGATCACATGCTTGTACCACTAGACTGAGTACCTCGAGGGAAGGGACTCTGCCCTTTGCCACTCACTGTGTCTTTATTACCCAGAGCAGTGCCTCTCTCAAAACTTTTCCACTACTGCCATCCTAGTCTGATACACTGTGCTGTTAAGGAGAAGAGTTTTCTTTTTTTTTTTTTTTTTTTTTTAGTTTTTATTTAAATTCTGGTTAGTTAACATACAGTATAATAATAGTTTCAGGTGTGCAATATAGTGATCCAACACTTCCATACAAAACTCAGTACTTATCACAAGTGCACTCCTTAATCCCCATCCCTTATTTAACACATCCCCCCACCTGCGTCCCCTCCATCAGTTTGTTCTCTAAAGAGTTTGTCCCTTGATTTGCCTTTCTGTCTTTCCCCTTGCTCATTTGTTTTATTTCTTAAATTCCACATGAGTGAAATCATACAGTATTTGTCTTTCTCTGACTTATTTTGCTTAGCACAATACTATTTAGCTCCACCCATGTCACTGCATAAAAAGAACATCATTCTTTTTTATGGCTGAGTAATATTCCCCCACATATATATGCCACTTTTTTTTTTTTTTTTTTTTAATTTGAGAGAGAGAGAAAGAGAGAGTGAGAGAGCATGAAAGGGGAGAAGGTCAGAGGGAGAAGCAGACTCCCCGTGGAGCTGGGAGCCTGATACGGGCGGGACTTGATCCCACAACTCCGGGATCATGACCTGAGCAGAAGGCAGTGGCTTAACCAACTGAGCCACCCAGGCACCCTATATGCCACTTCTTTATCTATTCATCAGTCAATGGACACTTGGGCTGTTTCTATAATTTGGCTATTGTATATAATGCTTCTATAAACATCAGTGTGGAAGTATCCCTTTAAATTAGTATTTTTGTATTCTTTGGATAAATGCCTAGTGCTGCAATTGCTGGATCATAGGGTAGTTCTATTTTTAACTTTTTGAGGGAACTCCATTCTGTTTTCCATAGTGGCTGTACCACTTTGCTTTCCCACGAAAAATGCAAGATGGTTCCCCTTTCTGTACATCCTCACCAATACCTATTGTTCTTTGTGGGTTTTGTTTTTTTTTTTTTTTCTTATATTCTTGATTTTAGCCAATCTGACTGGTGTGCAGTGATATCTCATGGCAGTTTTGATTTGTATTTCCCTAATGAGGAGTGATGTTGAACATCTTTTCACATATCTGTTGGCCATCTGTAGGTCTTCCTTGGAAAAATGTCTTTTCCTGTCTTCTGCCCATTTTTTCCATGCTAGGCATGGAGCCCAATGCAGGCTTAAACTCACAACCTGGCTTAAACTCACAACCTCAAGATCAAGACCTGAGTTGAGATCAAGAGACAGATAGATGCTCTACCAACTGATCACCCAGTGCCCCAGGACATTTTTTAATTGGATGATTAATTTTTTTGAGTGTTATCAGTTCATTATATATTTTGGATACTAATCCTTTACTGGGTATGTTTTGCATATGTCTTCTCCCATTTCAAGGGTTTCCTTTTAGTTTTGTTGGTTGTTTCCTTTGCTGTGCAGAAGCTTTTTATTTTGATGAAGTCCCAATAGTTTATTTTTGCTTTTGTTTCCCTTGCCTTAGGGAACATATCAAGAAAGAAGTTGCTATGGCTGATGTCAAAAGGTTACTATCTGTGTTTTTGAGGATTTTGATGGTTTCAGGTCTCATATTTAGGTCTTTCATCAATTTTGCATTTATTTTTGTGTATAAGAAAGTGGTCCAGTTTTATTCTTTTGCATGTTGCTGTCCAGTTTTCCCAATATCATTTATTGAAGAGACTGTCTTTTTCCCTTGGGTTATTCTTTCCTACTTTGTCAAAGATTAATTGACCTTAGAGTTATGGGTTTATTTCTGGATTTTCTATTCTGTTCTATTGATCTGTATGTCTATTTTTCGTGCTAGTACCATATTGCTTTGACCACTACAGATTTGTAATTAACTTGAAATCCAGAATTGTGATGCCTCCGGCTTTGCTTTTCAAGATTGCTTTAGCTATTCAGAACTTTGTGATTTCATACACATTTTAGGATTGTTTGTTCTAGTTCTTTGAAAAATGCTGTTGGTATTTTGGTAGGGATTGCATTAAATGTGTATAGATGGTTTAGTATTTAATTTAAAAAATATTTAATAATATTTTTTCTTCCAATCCATGACTATGGAATAATTTTTTATTATTTGTGTCACCTTCAATTTCTTTCATCTACATTTTATAGTTTACAGAGTACAGGACTTTCACCTTTTTGGTTATTTCTAGATATCTTATTGTTTTAAATGGGATTGATTACAAAGTACAGGTCTTTCACCTCTTTGGTTAAGTTTATTCCTAGGCATTTTATTATTTTTGGTGCAATCATAAATGGGGTTGTTTTCTTCATTTCTCTTTCTGCTGCTTCATTATCAGGTATTGAAATGCAACAGATTTATGCATATTGATTTTGTATCCTGCAACTTTACTGAATTCCTGTATCATTTATAGGTTTTTAGTGCAGTCTTTCAGTTTTCTATATAGAATATCATATCATCTGCAAATAGCAAAAGTTAGACTCCCTTGCCAAGGCATCTGCATCTACTGAAATGACCATATGATTATTTTTTTGCTAACGTGGTATATCACATTGATTGATTTGCGAATATTGAACAACCTATGCAATCCAGGAATAACTTTCATTTGATCGTGAATTTTTTTTAATGTACTGTTGAATTTGGTATGCTAATATTTTATTGAGGATTTTTACATCTATGTTCATCAGAGATATCGGCCTGTAGTGTGTGTGTGTGTGTGTGTGTGTGTGTGTGTGTGTGTGTGTGTTGTGTCTTTATCCGGTTTTGGTATCAGAGTAATGCTGGCCTCATAAAATGAATTTGGAAGCTTTTCTTCCTTTTCTATATTTTAGATTAGTTTAAGAATAGGTATTAACCGTTCTTTAAACGTTTGGAAGAATTTGCCTGTGAAGCCATCTGGCACAAGACTATTGTTTGTTGAGAGTTTTTGATTACTGATTCCATTTCTTTGCAGGCTATCAGTCCGTTCAAATTTTTTATTTCTTCCTATTTCAGTTTTGGTAGTTTATATTTTTCTAGGAATTTACCCATTTCTTCCAAGTTGTCCAATTTGTCACATATAGTTTTTCATAAAACTCTCTTATAATTATTTGTACGTCTATGGTATTGGTTCTTTCTCCTCTCTCCATTGTGATTTTATTTGGGTCCTTTCTCTTTTATAAGTCTGGCTAGAAGCCTATCAATTTCATTAATTTTTTCAAAGAACCAGCTCCTGGTTCCATCGATCTGTTCGATTGTGGGGTTTTATTGTGTTTTTTCATTTCTATATCATATGTTCCTGTTCTAATCTTTATTATATACTTCCTTTTGCTTAGGCTTCATTTGTTGTTCTTTTTCTAGTTCCTTTAGGTATAAGGTTCAATTGTTCAACTGCGATTTTTCTTGCTTCTTTAGATAGGCCTGTATATATATATATTATATATGATGTATAACATACATGTATTATGTATGTTATACATGTATAATATAATAATAGAGATATTATATATACATTCCTATATATTTCCCTTACAGGACTGCTTTTGCAACATCCCAAAGGTTTGGAATGGTTGTGTTTTTATTTTCATTTGTTTCCATGTATTTTTTAATTTCTTCTTGACTTCTTGACTTCCTGGTTGATCCATTCATTGTTTAGTAGCATGTTATTTAACCTCAATGTATTTGTGATCTTTCTAATTTTTTGTGTGTGGTTGACTTATAGTTTCATAGCACTGTGGTCAGAAACTTTGCATGGTAGGACTTTAATGTGTTTGTATTTGTTGAGACCTGATTTGTGACCTAATGTGATCTATTCTGGAGAATGTCCTATGTGCACTTGAAAAGAAAGTGTATTCTGTTGTTTCTGGAAGGAACGTTCTGAATATATGTTAAGTACATCTGGTCCAGTGTGTCATTCAAAGCCATAACTTCCTTGTTTATTTTCCATTTAGATGATCCGTCCATTGATGTAAGGGCAGCGTTGAAGTCTTCTACTATTACTGTGTTATTATCAAGCAGCTCCTTTATATTTGTTATTATTGTTTTATATATTTCCTATGTTGGGTGCATAAATATTTATGACTGTTACATCTTGTTGGGTGGTTCCCTTTATGATCATATAGTGCTCTTGTCTCTTCTATAGTCTTTGTTTTAAAGTCTAGTTTATCCAATATAAGTGTTGCTACTCGGCTTTTGACATCCATTTGTGTGATAAATTTTCTCCATTCCCTCAATTTCAATCTGCAGGTGACTTTAGGTCTAAAATGTGTCCCCTCTAGGCAGTATATAGATGGGTCTTTATTTTTATCCATTCTGAAATTTTAAGTCTTTGGATTGGAGCATTTAGTCCATTTACATTCAAAGTAATTATGGGAAGATATGTACTTATTGCCATTTTATTACTTCTTTTGTTGTTATAGGAGACTTTCTCTGATCCTTTCTTGTCTGTCACTCTTAGTCTCTCCTTTGCATTCAAAGAGTCCCCTTTAATATTTTTAGCAGAGCTGGTTTAGTAGTCATTAACTCCTCTAGTGTGTGTTTGTCTGGGAAACTGTCCTCTATTCTGAATGATAGCCTTGTCGGATAGAATATTCTTGGCTGCAGACTTTTCCCATTTTGAATATATTTTCCCACTTTGAATACTTCATGCCATTCCTTTCTGGATCACCACATTTCTCTTGATAAATCCGCCACTACCATTATGGGTTTTTCCCTTGTAAGTTAAAGACTCCTTTCATCTTGCTGCTTTTAACATTTTTTCTTTATCACTGCATTTTGAAAATTTACAGATGCTGGCATGCTTTTATTGATTTTGATGGGAATTATCTGTGCTTTCTAGACCTAGATATCTGTGTCTTTCTCTAGTTTTCAGCTATTATTTCTCCAAATAAATTTTCTGCCCTCTTTTCTCTCTCTTCTTCTTGGACTCCTATAATATGAAGATTATATTTGATGGAGTCACTGAGTTCCCTAACTCTATTCTCATGTTGCACAATTCTTCCCTTTCTTTTGTTCAGCTTCATTATTTTCAATTATTTTGTCTTCTGGGCTACTAATTTGTTCCTGTTTCTTCCAGCCTGATGTTCATTGCATCAAGCAGGTTTTTAATCTTGCTTATTATACTTTTCATCTCTGATTCCAGTTTAACTCTGTGGTTAGGGAGTTAAGAGTTTTATAAGAGTTAAGAGTTTTATCTCTGTGGTAAGGGTCTCATTGATGTCTTCTAATCTTTTCTCAAGCCCAGTGAGTATTCTTATGATTGTTGCTTTAAATTCTCCATCAGGCATGTTACTTATATTTGTTTCACTTAAATCTCTGGCTATGGCCTTAACTTGTTCTTTCATTTGGGATAAATTCCTCCATTTTGGCATTTTGTCTGAACTTCTGCCTTCTGTGTGTTAGAAGAGCCAGTTATGCCTCTGCTCCTGAAAGTAATGGCCTTATGAAGAAAAGGTCAAGTAGTGTACAGGGCACAGTGCTTCAGGGATTATTGCCAGTGGGTGCTTGCTGCATGCATTCTGCTGCTGTGTTTGGGCTGCTCTATCCTTCAGGCCATTTTGGTCCATGGCCTGGATGCGACAAGTTATAAATAGGTGTGCTCTGGTCTCTTTGTGAAATGAGACTTGACACCACCTTTTTTTTTTTTTTTTTTTAAAGATTGTATTTATTTGACAGAGAAACAGACAGCAAGAGAGGGAACACAAGCAGGCAGAGTGTGAGAGGGAGAAGCAGGCTTCCTGCTGAGCAGGGAGCCTGATTTGGGGCTTAATTCCAGGACCCTGGGATCATGATCTGAGCCAAAAGCAGATGCTTACCAACTGAGCCACTCAGGTACCCCACTTGACACCACTTCCACCAGTATTGAGGCCCGACTGATCTCTCTGGTTGGGAGACATGATGTGGGCAGGGGTTTGTGCTGGTCCTCTGGGGGAGTGGCCCACTGCACTGAGACTGAGTCAAGCATAACTGAGAAGGACAGTTACATCAGAGTAGAGGGGGATGAGACTTGATGTAAGCAAGTGTCAGTGTTGTGTCAATGTCAGTGTTGTGCTGTTTCCCACAGACAGCTCTGTGTTTATGTTGAGGTGGTGGTGGAGACAGGGCACCAGCCAGCTCCTTTTTTCCCACAGAGGTGTTTCCATGAATGCTGCCTCTAAAGGACTAGCTCTGAGTAGAGTGAATAATCTTCCTCTCTGCACCCCAAGCATTCTTCATATTGCTATTTCCACACTGTCTACCCCCAGGTTGTTTGCCTGCCTTCTCTCCAGGAGCAGCACAGTGCCCTCTGGGCTCAATCCTAGCCACGCTGCTGAACTTAAACTTGGGCTTTAAGCCCTGCTAGTTGCAATAATTTATGAAATTTACTCCTCTTGTTTTCCAAGACAATGGCTTTCAGGAAACGTTCTCCTTGTGCATTCCCCTGTGTGCTCCTATCTCCCTTGCCCTTCTATGTGAGTACAGTTCCCTGCCCTTCACAGCACCCAGGATCAGTTTCTCCCCTAAACCATTTCTCCACACTTCCTACCTTCTTCAATATGGCCTCTTCTCTCCCTGTAGTTGTGGGGTTTGTTCCATCAGTCTTCAGGTCAATTTCTGGGGTATTTAGGATGATTTGATAGTTATCTAGTTATGTTTGTGGGACGAGACAAGCCTAGGGTCTTCCTACTCTGCCACCAACTTCCTCATGAACAGAACAGTTTTGAAGATGCTGTTTTGTCTTTTCTTACCAGACTCTCTACTTCTATGTCAAATGTGGTTTGTCCCACAGGGCCTTTAATAGTACAATCTTTTTTTCCCCTTAATTGTTTTTATGGTTTGGGTACAATGAATTGTAAATAACACAGTATATTATTGGACAGCTTTAGCAACATATTTATAGGATTAATCTGTATCATCCCTGGGACTTCTTTATAGCAGAGATTTCATCACCAACCCAGAGAAGCTCAGTGCTCTAGGACCTCAAGACCCATCTACTTAGCTCGCTGTAGCCAGTGTGATCTTTTGTAAATGTGAATCTGATCAGGTCACACACTCTTACTTGCTATAATGCTTCGCCTCACAGCCTTTGCCAATACAATTCCCTTTTTTTAAATGCTCTTTCTTCCCCTGCTCATTCCCATGGCACATATCTACTCATCTTTCAATCTCACAGAAGCCTTCTATTCTCTGTGACTATTATCTCTCTATTATAGGCATTTATAGTACAAACCGCCTCTTCTCCCAGCATCTTTCACATTTGTTATTTCACTTTGATCATATGATTAATGCCAGTTTCTCCCCAAAGAGTAAGCTCCAAGAGGAAAGAGTCTGTAGTTTTTATTCATCTAGCATGATGTTAGGCACAATATGTAGTCAATAAATATTCGTAGGGTTAATGAATGAATGTATGAACAAAAGTCCTTACAATCTAACCAAGTTCCCAAATGCACAATAAAAGGGTTGCTATGGAAAAAGAAAGCATTTTTCAGTTGTCTCAAGAGGATTTTGGTTTCTAAAGGAGACTTAAATTCTTACAGAGTTAAAAAAAAGTTGTACTTTTTTGAACCTGATCATTTTTAGAATGCTAGCCTAGGCTGTAAGTCAAAGGGAGAAAGCTTTATGTTCACAAACCCCAAGGGGTTAAGGGCACAATCCAGGGAACCTAGAAGAAAAGTCTGCCACTGAAGCATGAAAAACCCACTGTAAAAGGACTTTCAATTCTGGTCCACTTGTTAGGAATTCTAAGTTTTACAGTCCTTGATCCTCTCTATATTAGATTACTCTGTAACTCAATTGTTTCCTCACCTCAAAAGGACATGATTTTACTTTTTTTGATTCAGGTGTTGGGTGAACTGAAAAGATAGAGAATAAAGAGATTAATTAAAGTAAGATAGCAATGGTCAAGTTTGTTCTCTGGTGAGTGTATCGCCCTCGTCTTAAATCTTCTTAAACCACATGCAATTAATTCAAAAGCCTGAGGGCACTTGCATGGAAAGGATAATGGGGTGAGACTTTAAATGATATAAAGTTCTTAATGTGCAGTCTCTCTGTTTTATTGGTTTATGTTAACACCTTACTGATTAATCTTGTGATGACTGAAGTTATTTCTATTCACAGATATCAAATTGACTGAATCTATTCTATTTTTGGTCATTTTAAATTCTTAGTCACCATGCAATTGATTGAATTGATTGTACTGTAATCTAAATCGTAAAACTGCAGGAAGCACCAGATTGGTCATTGCTTAATTCAATGGATATTGTAGACATAACTAGTCTCTATGATATTTTTTGAATGTTTAAGAACTAGGTAGACATCATACATACACAGCCACAAAAGATTAATTTGTAAACTACCTCCATGTTCAACTGTTAAGAGACTGATCTGTAAATTACAGCACATCTATGTAAGTGCTGTTCTGATGTGACTTTTAAAACAGTGTTTTCAGAGACAAGTTAATGACATGGGAAATGCTCACATAATGTTAAAGAAAAAGGCAGGTGACGAAACCGCATAAAGAGTATAAGCCCACATCGTTGGGGGATACATATAAAGAGGGAATGAAGAAGGGCTCATAGGTAAGAGAGAAAGGAAAAAGGAAGAAAGAGAGACAAAAAAACACCAAAATGTTATCACTGTCTAACTGATGAAATTATAGCCATTTTTTTTTCCTTTTATCTTCATACTCTTTCCTGTATTTTCCAAAGTAGTCTGTATGCTACTTCTATAATCTGAAGAAATTGGCATTTTAAAAGTTAGAATATATACTCTATGATCTTCACATGAAGAAAATAATCTTCAGAAAATTCTCATTGTTTGGGCAGGCTCACTGTAGAGAAGTGGGGAGGAAGAAAATGATCACCACCCATGGTCTTCTGCCACTACTAACACATGCCCTGACACTCTCTCTTTCTCCACCTCCCCAACACACACACACACACACACACACACACACACACACACACACTAACTCACTCACGCAATGATGCTACTATAGGCTCAGTGCCTTGACATCTAAAAGCTGTGCTGGACCAGAGTCACTAACTATGGAACTCCAATCATGTGTTCTTAACTGTTAGTAACCTAGAACTGATGCATCATTTGAAGCAGAGTTCTCTCCATTTTTGACTCTAAGGGCTCTGGTAACCAAAGGGCGGTGGGGTCACCATCAACTGTGAAAAAAGAGAAGGAAAAAAAGGCAACACAAAGACTCACACAGCAGGGCCTCTTCTATGATAGAGTCTCCATCTCTGGAAGATAAGGATTTTTTTTTTTTTTTAAGATAAGGATTTTTTTTAAACCAAGATGTACCAGAGTAGCCAGCTTGTATGTAGTCTGACACCGCAGAGGTTTACACAGATAGCCCTTCACTCAGCCTCTTCCCAGAGCCATGAACACTTTTTGGAGATCCACAAAAAAAGGAAGAAAAAATAGAAGTGATCCTGATAACAATCTACAGAGCAGACTGTAAGATTGCAGGGCCCAGAGTAAAATGAAAATGTGGGGCTTCTTTTCCAAAGAGTGGGAACAAAAGCACTGTTAAAAGAGGCTAAAACAAAACTTTTTCCTTTCTTACTGGTCTTTCACCTGACTTGTCATAGTATTTGTTTGTTTGTTTGCCATTTATTGTCATTCTAAGTAAAGAAAATATTAAATTTTTTATTATTAGCATGAATTTACCATTCCTGTTTATATTGTGGAATACCTATTTTAAATGCAAACATTTGAAATACTTAACTCAATTGCAGAATCACCAAAATTATGATTCCTATTTTGTAGCTTGTACATGTATGTACATATGGTGTCCTTAGCAGAACAACGGAAACACTGCATAACTCATTTGTTTTTATTTTACTTCTTGATATGCACACATTACACCAACACACTCTACTTGAAGCGTACTGATGAGTAAAGAAAGAAAGCAATTATGGTTTCCCTGTGTCCCTTTCCTTCTATGTCATCATTTTCAAAATAAGTGGTTGGCTCATACAGGGAAGTAACATGAGCAAGAAAGGATACAATACGATTCCTTGGACATTGTATAGGAAAAATACTCTGTATTTACCAGTTTATTATTAAAGGATAAGATAAAGGATACAGATAAATATCCAGATGGAAGACATGTAGGCAAGGTCTGAAAGGATCTCAAGCAAAGGAGCTTCTGTCCCATGGAGTAGGAGTAGATCATCCCCTTGGCACATGGATGTGTCTACCAACCCAAAAGCTCTCCAAACCCCATACTTGGGATTTTTACGGAGGCTTTATTACAGAGACATGATCTATCATGAACTCAATCTCCAGCCCCTCTCCTCTTTCTGGAGGATAATGGTGGAGCTGAACATTTCAAGCTTCTAATCATGGATTCATCTTTCTGGTGACCAGACCCTACCTGAAGCTATGGAGCCTATCCATAGACACACCTTAGGGCAAAAGACACTCCTATCTATGACCCAGGAAATTCCGAGGGCTTTAGAAACTGTGTCAGGAGCTATGATTAAAACAACAACAACAAAAAGTATTAGTACGAAAGATGCTCCTAGTGCTCTTATCACTTTGGAAACTACAAAGGGTTTAGAAGCTCTATGCCAGGAACTGGGGCAGAAACCAACACACATATTTTCTATTATTTCAGTCATTCATTTTTTTTAGAGTGCCGCTGCCCTTTTCCTGCATTTGAAACAAGTTCAGGTTCAGATGGAAAACACAGCAATCCAGATTGGTTCACAACTGCTAGCTCAGTTGTAGATGTAACATGCTTATCTTACACTCCCTTTTTGTTCTGCTGAACATCCATACATTGTGCATCCACCAGAATTCTGTGCTCATGGGGCATCAAACACTATGGGCAAATGAGGTAGCCAGAAAGGTGAGCATCCATTTTGTGCTAATCTCCTCTACTCACAGACATGCTCCACTGCCATGAAATGCCACTTACAAATACAAGTTCAAAGACAAAATTGTTAAGAATTTCAAACCCCCACCACCAGACCGTTAAATCGAAGGTGGGGCTGTTCTGATTACAGGCCCTCTGTGGCTACTCAGGTTGCACATCCATGAAACCAGCCCTGACATACTGTTTTGGCTTTTTGGCCCAAGTATCTTTCAGTGCACGAAGAAGCTTATAATGGCTGCTTATCTAATTAATGAAAGGAAAATTTGTGAGATCTAGGGGCAGAGCAAGACATGTACACACTGAGTTCCACATGAAAACAGACTAGGACACACTCACTGAGTAAGAGAACTAAGCACGATATGATATCCGCATAACATTATATGACTATTTCACCAAAATCCTGCCTCACAATTTATGGAGAAAGCCAGGAGTGGAAGAGAGATTGGGGAGCAGCAAAGAAGGAAAGTTTGCTCACTGGTTATTTTAGATGCAGTTCCTGAGATTGACTGGGACACTAATTGGAGAATCATTAAATGAGAAGGCACGGTCTTACATATATCAAAGGTCTGTTTTCTTTCTGGTTGACAAAACGAACAATTCCAGGAATCATGCTGAACACTGTAATCTGATAATTAAGGAAGGGCTCAGTGGAGCAAGGAAAGGAAACAGGAAAATTAAATTTAGAAAGAACCTGATGAAGAGCCAGGCAGCAGCTGACACAAAATCGTCCGTTGAAAATGTTCTTAGAGAAAAACTGAAAATGCTCTTCATAAATAAGGTTTAGTGGATGGAAAAAAAAAAACACAAAAAACCTCTTCTGTAAAATAATACTAAGGCTATTAAGGCAATGCTTTTCTTAACCAAGCAAGTTAATACTGCTTCTGTCTGCTGCTTGCTTCAAAATGAGTGAGGTCAGCCTTATAAAATGATCAAATCAAGTGCAGTTTAAGTGAATTGTTTATGCACATTCTGTAGCCCTCCACATATATAAAGTGACTCTCATAATCAATACATCAGACTAACTAGAAGTCTTTTGCCAGACACTGATTTGGCATAATTTCCACATCAATTTGACTAGTTTTCTAGTTCTCTAGCCCCCTTCTAAACTTGAGGTCTGGACATAAGCCACAGCTTATAGCCTCCCTAACAAACCATTTTTACCTGAGCTAGATTTTGCTACCCATACATTCTGGTGTGGCTCAATCTCCAAAATTCACACATGGAATAACCTCTATTGGCCAAATGGCATCTGACTGTGTTACAAATTGGACACCACCACGTATCTCTCATTTTATTTCCACTACCATCATCACTAGATTAGAGCTCCAGGTTCAGTAGACCTAACCCAAATTATCCTTGATACTGTGCCTTGGACCACCCAGCTCACAGTTCTGAGGTCATTCCTTACCAACCTATGTTTTCTCAGTCCCTCAATCCACAAACTAAGAAGGTTATCTCCATCTAATATCAGTTTGTTCTATTGCTGTTGGTATCACATTGTCAAGATATCAACTCATTTTTAACCTGTGTTCATCTGAAATACTAAATTAGTCTCAAGGTCACTCAAATGTTGCATTTCAACATGTGTTACATAACCCTTTTCCTACCTTAAATTCTAACCCTAGAGGTGGGGAGCACTGATCCTCTCCATCAATGGTGCTTGTGGAGTCAATGTCTGTGCTCTTAGCTCCCACTGTAATTTGAAGGAATGACAAAAAGTACAGCTGTAAAAACTGAGAAGTATTAAAAAGAATTTTTATCTCAAAAATTGTCTCAATCCAAGTGCCAAATATTTGCAATATAACCATAATTTAACTCAATTCCACATAAATTATTTTACTACCAACCAAAGGAGACACCATAGGTGACTCTTTACACAATAAAGATGAAGTGCAGTTTCTACTCTTGAGAACTTTGGTCCAATTCGAAATAACATAATTATTTTACATATCAATAGAAACATTTATTAAGTATTATGAGAATATAGATTGAAGATCATTTTCTTTGGGTTAATCCTTGCTCTTTTCTAGACATTTTATTCAAATTATTCCAAGATGCAATACATCGGTTACTGCAACTATCAGGACATTCCCTCTCCTCCAAGCTGTGAGGTGAGTGATAAGTAGTTTGGGAAAAATTAGAGCAAGATAGGAGGTATCAGGAAAATATTCATTAGTGCAGTAATTCATGCATTCAACATTTATGCATTAAACACCAACTCTATGACAAATACTGTGCAGGATAAAAAGTTATATCAGGCATAGCTACCTATTCTTTGATGTTGACAAATCAAGTTGGGACTTTTGTAATTTAGAGTTTAGTAGTGGAACTTCTAATATTTCAAGGCTTAATCTAGTTTCCATTGTACAACAATTTCTTGTAGATATAGACCTGCCTTGTACCTTTTATTCCAATGGGTTGTCTATATTTCTTTTCATTCCTCTTGTAGTCATTCAGCTTCATCTCTACCATATTATTTGTTGTTTAAAGGAACAATTAATTGCTTAGACCTGTATTTCACAGAATGAAGTCACAACTATCTATATCAAAAAGAATAACTTGGGTATTTATAAAAACTCAGAAAATAGGACACAATCTTTCAGGGTGAGATTCTTAGGAAATCTCAGCAATCTCCATTTTTAATAAGAACACAGATTTTTCTGAGTAACACTAAAGTTTCAGAACTACCACTCTAGCACAGGTTTACCTTATATTCTTAGGGATTTAGGTCATTCATCTTTTTAAGGAATGTTCTGCCTCCTGGGCTCATTTTTATTCAGAATATAATAATTAACCAACTTCTTTTTGATTGTTGTGTTTTGTTTTAGGAGAGCAAGGGAGAAGGAGAAAGAAGTCTTAAGCAGGCCCAAACTCAGCACAGAGTCCAACACAGAGCTTGATCTCACAACCCTGAGATTATGACCTGAGCCAAAATCAAGAGTTGGATGCTTAACCGACAGCCACCCAGGCATACCAATTAAACAACTTCTAATAGATGTGAGAATTCAATTTTGTCCACAATGGGGCTATAAGGCCCCAGAGATGTAACTGCTGCTTTCCTTTCCAAACTCATCCCTTACTATTGTCAGCTGTGCTCTAGCCACAATGTCTTCCACTTTCTTCCTTTTTTTGAATTCCTCCCCAGCCCATGGTTTTATACCATACCATGTCTAATGTTGAGAAGATTCTTCTCTCACACTGTTTGCCTAGCTAACTACTTTTCATTCTTCATAGATAAATATCCTTTTCACGGACAGACTTTTCCTAAACACTCAAAGTTAATTCTTACTTAATATTCTTTTTTTTAAAGAGCCCAATTCCTTTCTATCAAGGAATTTATCACAATTTATTGTTATACATTTGTATATATTTTGCTTAATGCATATGTCTTCGGCCACTGCAACCTGCATGAGTGAGGACTGTGTTTACTTTACCAATACAGATCATCTCCTAACATAATCTCTGACAGAGTAGATATCTAATGAATACTTGAATAAATGGGCAAACAAGCAAATACTAATTACTTCATACACATGTAGATAGGAACAAGAACACTGCATAAATTAAATATGTGAAGTATGTAACAATATATATGGTCAATTATATGCAAGTCATAAAACGGTTTAAGAATTCAGAGGGCAAAGAGATCAATATACACTGAAGTGGTCAAGAAAGACTTAGTAGAGGAAATGGAACTTTAGCTGGGCTCCAGATAGTAATTAAAATAAGCAAAGAGGACAAGACAGACAGATCTCACAGACAAAAGTTCAGAGGTCAAAATCACAGTCTGTTAAATTATCCCAAGATTATTCCACCTCAGCACATTCTGTTTATAGATAAATGTGGTGAGGAATTTTTTATTTTGATTGATTCTCTTGTCCCTGGAGGAAGGGTCCACAGCAAAGCAATATTCTAAATTTCTCAGTGGTTTTATTGATCCCATCACCAATCCCCAGAAATAATAGCTCTGTGGGATTCAAAGTATGAGAGATTAAAAGAACATCAAAATGTGATCAGATACCCAAGCAGATATTATGAAACTTGGCAGAGCTGATGTAAATACTGAAAGAAACCACATTTAACTTAGCAGGGATTTAAATCAGAACATGAAGAAGTTAGTTCCTCTAATACAAACTAGGAATCTGGACATCAGTCTCCTCTAAAATTGAGAAACTTCAGAGCAGCCATTCCACTTTTATTTCTGCTCAAATTATTTTCCTATACAGATGAAAACCAAGAAAATAATGACTAAAAAGCATTATTATCTAAATTCCTTGTCTAAATTAAAGAGTCTGAACTTGGAGAGCTGCAAATATGAAATGGGTTTACATTTTTTTCTGTTTGTTGCCAAACATGTTTTGAAAGCTTCCCCTTCATGTAACACTGATATCACTTTCAGACATAAAAAGACAACTCTTGACTTGTCACTGTATTCCATTTCCTAAGACTTACATACCACACCAAAGCAAGCAACTTAGTCTTGCCCAATCCCTATAAATAGTCAAAAATCTAAAAAAATCGAAAAACTCGAAATAAAAGGTATATGAACTAACTGCTTTTCGGAATTGAACATTGTGGTCTCTGAGAGAAGGAAAATAAATGATTGCCCTTCAATCCTCCTGGCTTTTGGCCTGGAGAAACATTGTAGACTGCAACACATGGAGGGGAAACCCAAGCACCAGCCTGTGGGTCTCAATTGAACTAAGGCAAGAATTAAACTTAGGATTCTTTCTTTCCTTCCTTCCTTCCTTCCTCTCTCTTTCTCTTTCTTCCCTCCCTTCCTCTCTTCCTCCCCTCCTTCCTCCCTTCCTCTCTCTCCCTCTCTCTTTCTCTCTTTTTTTTTAAGGATTTATTTATTCATTTGGGAGAGACAGGGAGAGAGGGGAAGACAGCATAAGCACGGGAAGAGGCAGAGGGAGAGGGAGAAACAGACTCCTTGCTGAGCTGGAAGCCTGACATGGGGCTCAATCCCAGGACGTGGAGATCATGACCTGAGCTGAAGGCAGATGCTTAACCATCTGAGCCACACAGGTGCCCCTAAAATCAGGGTTTTCCGAGGCAGCTACAGTTTTCCAGGAAGAGTATAGAGAGGACTAAGTATAGAGAGGAAGAACTCTAGAAACCTTTATGGTGGTTTTCTTATGTCTGTTTTTGAATGCTAAGCTATCAAGCATAGGATGAAATTCCAAATTCCAAGCAAAGAGCTAATGAAGAGCTGGTAAGAACTATTCCCAGAGATCAAACTGCCCTGGGAGGCATTCACGGACCGATCGGCCAGGGTGGAGAACCCTTGTCGAAAAATGATAGCAGACAATAGAGACCTCAGATTTGTACCTTAGGAGTAAGGCTAAACTAAGTGCAAAAAACACTACAAGAGATATAGATCTATCTATCTATCTATCTATCTATCTATCTATCTATCTATCCACTCTATATATACATGTACATGCACCCATACCTACATATATATATATATAAATATGTGTGTATATATTTATGTATGTGTATATATATATATGATATATAAATTCCATTACATAGCAATAGAAAATATCCAAGCAGAAAGAAAATGACTAAAAGAAAAATGAACAAAGCCATAGTGACCTGTGGGACAATTTAAAGTAGTCTAACTTATGTGTAATTTAAGTGACAAAAGGGAAATCAGCAAAAAATATCTGAAGAAATAATGATGTAAGAAATTCAATGACTCAAAACAAGAGGAAAATGAAATATGAAGTAAACCACACCAAGGCATGCCATCATCAAATAAAGAAAATCTTTAAAGTAATAAAAAAAAAAACCATATACATATGAAAAATATAAAAATGACTTGAGACTTCATGAAAAACAATGTTAGCCATGAGAAAATAGAATGTTAAAGTGACAAAAAATTATTTTAGAATTTTAAGCTCAGAGAAGAACAAGAACAAAAGAAGTCATATTTAGACAAATGAAAGCTGAAAAATATGTATCACCAGCAGATATGCATTAAAAGGAATGGTAAAAGAAGTTCTCCCGGGACAAAAAGAAAAATGATACCAAATGGAAACTGATCTGAATAAACCATGATGAATTTTTGAAATGATAATTACATGTGTAAATATGACATCTTGTACATTTTTTAAAAGATTTATTTATTTTAGAGGGGTAGGGGCAGGGGGAAAGAGAGAATCCTGAAACTGTCTCCCAGCTGAGCAGGGAGCCTGATGAGAGGCTCAATCCCAGGACTCTGAGATCATAACCTGAGCTGAAATCAAGAATTGGGCATTTAGAGAGGGAGGAACAAGATGGCGGAGGAGTAGGAGACCTAAATTTCGTCTGGCCCCAGGAATTCAGCTAGATAGTAATCAAACCATTCTGAACACCTACAGACTCAACAGGAGATGGAAGAGAGGATGAGCAGCAATTCTATGAACAGAAAAGCGACCACTTTCTGGAAGGTAGGACTGCTGAGAAGTGAATCCGAAGCAATATATGGGAAAATAGACCTTGAGGGGAGGGGCTATCTCCAGGCAAGCAGTAGAAGCACAAAATCAGAACTTTTAGAAGTCTGCTCTGTGGAGGGACATCGCTCCAGTGGCTAAGCTGAGGGTGGAATCCTCACTGGGACAGTGTGGTCTCAGGACCCTCGGGATCACAGAAAGACTGGGGGTGCCTGAGTGTGGCAGAGCTCCCAGGTATAGAAGCAGGGAAGCCAGCTGCAAAGATGGAGCCTAGGAGTGGGCTCTCAGCTCAGGTTTGCCATAAACCGTGATCCCTGGCACAGTCGGGCCACTGCCCTCTGAGCAGGGACCCCACAAGTGGCAGATCCATGGAGATCATCCCTTCTTCCACCGGGAGGAGGGGCACGGGAGCGCGCTACAGTAATCTGCTGGGTTTGGAGACTCCGAACGGAGCCGTGTGCCAGAGACCCAAATGCTCCGTCACAGGCTGGGTGAGCTCGGAGTGTGGCTGAAGACCAGGGAGACAGGAGTGATTGACAGCTTTTCTCTGAGGGAGCACTGAAGAGGGAGACCCCCAAGCTCTCAGTTCCTCTGGGACTGGAGATTGGGAGGCCACCATTTTCATTCTTGTCCTCCAAAGCTGTACAGAAAGCATTCAGGAATAAAAGCTACCGAGAGCAAACCCGAGCAGATTACTTAGCCTGGACCCTGGCAAGGGTGGTGCAATTACACCTTGGTCAAAGACATTTAAGAATCACTGTAAGAGGCCCCTTCCCCAGAAGACCAAGAATATCCAGCCAAGACCAAGTTTACTGATCAATGAGAACTGCAAAACTCCAGTGCTAGGGGAATACAGCACATAGAATTCACGGCTTTTTCCCCATGATTCTTTAGTCCTTCCGAGATAAATTTTTTAAGTTGTTGTTATTCTTTTTTCTTTTTTTTTTTAAACTTCCCCTCTTTCCTATTTTAACTATTTTATCAATACCTTTTAAAATTTTTTTGTGTTCATTTTTATAGTCATAGTCTATCCCTTCATTATATTTAAACTTATTTTTTGTATACATATAGGTTTTTCTTTCTTTAAAATTTTGGGATACGGTTTCTTCTAAAAGACAAAAATATACCCTAAATCTAGTATATGGCTTTGTTCTAGTCACCACCCTGATCACATTCTCTTTCTTTTTTCCCTTTTTTCAACTAACCTCTTATCAATTCCTTTTTAAAAATCTCTTTTAATTTTCATCGTTATAGTCATATTCCATCCCTTCATCATGTTTACCCTTATTTTTGTGTGTGTATGTATGTGTATATATATATATTTTTTTTTTCTTTAAAATTTGGGGAGACAGTTTCTTCTAACAGACCAAAATACACCCCAAATCAAGTGTGTGGCTCTGTTCTATTCACCAACATAATCATTTTTTTTTTCCTTTCTTTTCCCCTCAGTTTTGATTCTTTTCTGATTTAATTGGTGTATATTTTTCTGGGGTTGTTCTTAGCCATTTAGCATTTTGCTCTCTCATTCATCTATTCCTCTCTGGACTGAAAAAACAGAAAAACTCACCTCAAAAAAAGAACAAGAAGCAGTACTGACTGCTAGGGACATAATCGACATGGACATTAGTAAGATGTCAGAACTAGAGTTCAGAATGATGATTATAAAGATGCTAGCTGGGCTTGAAAAAAAGCATAGAAGATACTGGAGAATCACTTTCTGGAGAAATAAAATGCTTTTCTGGAGAAATAAAAGACTAAAATCTATGAAATAAAAAATGCTATTAGTGAGGTGCAATAAAAAATGGAGGCTCTTACTGCTAGGCTAAATGAGGCAGAAGAGAGAATTAGTAATATAGAAGACCAAATGATGGAGAACAAAGAAGCCAAGAAAAGAGGTAAAAAACTACTTCATCATGGGAGATTTTGAGAGATAAGTGATGCCATAAGACAAAATACTAGAATAATTGGGATCCCAGAAGAAGAAAGAGAGAGGGGGGCAGAGGAATATTGTAGCAAATTATAGCAGAGAATTTCCCGAATTTGGAGAAGGGAATGAGCATCAAAATCCAGGAGGCACAGAGAACCCCCTTCAAAAATCATAAAAATAGGTCAGCACCCCATAGTTGACCCCATAGTAAAATAATAAAAATTTTCTCTTTGTCACTGAGATTTGTAAGTTTTACTATGGGGTAAAACCCCATAGTTTTTACCCCATAGTAAAACTTACAAATCTCAGTGACAAAGAGAAAATCCTGAAAGCAGCTGGGGACAAGAAGTCTGTAACATACACAGTAGAAATATTAGATTGGCAGCAGACCTATCTGGAGAGACTTGGCAGGCCAGAAAGGACTGGCATGATATATTCAGAGCACTAAATGAGAAAAATATGCAGCTAAGAATACTATATCCAGCTAGGCTATCACTGAAAATAGAAATGAGAAATAAAAAGTTTCCAGGACAAATAAAAACTAAAAGAATTTGCCAACACCAAACCAGCACTACAGGAAATATTGAAACAGGTCCTCTAAACAAAGAAAGAGCCTAAAAGTAACAGACGAGAAAGGAACAGACAATATACAGTAACAGTCACCCTACAGGCAATACAATGGCACTAAATTCCTATCTCTCAATAGTTACCACAAATGTAAATGGGCTAAATGCCCCAATTAAAAGACACAGGGTGTATCAGAATGGATAAAAAAAATAAGACCCATCAATATGCTATCTTCAAGAAACTCATTTTAGACACAAAGATACCTCCAGGTTTAAAGTGAGGGTGTGGAAAACAATTTGCTATGCTAATAGACATCAAAAGAAAGATAGGGTGGCAATCCTTATACAGATAAATTAGATTTTAAGCCCAAGATTATAATAAGAGATGAGGAAGGACACCATATCATACTTAAAGGGTCTGTCCAACAATAAGATCTAACAACTTTAAATACTTATGCCCCTAACATGGGAGCAGTCAATTATATTAACCAATTAATAACAAAATCAAAGAAACACATCAATAGTAATACAATAATAGTAGGGGACTTTAACACCCCCCTCACTGAAATGGACAGATCATCTAAGAAAAGATCAACAAGGAAATAAAGGCTTTAAATGACACACTGGACCAGATGGACATCACAGATATATTCAGAACATCCCATCCCAAAGCAACAGAATACACATTCTTCTCCAGTGCACATGGAACATTCTTCAGAATAGATCACATCCAGGGTCACAAATCAGGTCTCGACCAGCACCAAAGGGGTGGGATCATTCCCTGCATATTTTCAGACCAAAATGCTTTGAAACTAGAACTCAATCACAAGAGGAAAGTTGGAAAGAACTCAAATACAAAAGGCTAAAGAGCATCCTACTGAAGAATGAATGGGTCAACCAGGAAATCAAAGAAAAATTTAAAAAATTCACGGAAACCAATGCAAATGAAAACACAACTGTTCAAAATCTTTGGAATGCAGCAAAGGTGGTGCTGAGAGGAAAGTAATACAAGCCTTTCTCAAGAAACAAGAAAGGTCTCAAGTACACATCTTAACCCTACACCTAAAGAGCCGAAGAAAGAACAGCAAAGAAAGCCTAAACCCAGCAAGAGAAGAGAAATAAAGATCAGAGCAGAAATCAAGAAAATAGAACCAAAAAACAGTAGAACAGATCAATGAAACTAGGAGCTTGTTCTTTGAAAGAATTAATAAGACTGATAAACCCCTGGCCAGACTTATCAAAAAGAAAAGAGAAAGGACCCAAATTAATAAAATTATGAATGGAAGAGGAAAGATCACAAGTAACACCAAGGAAATACAAACAAATATAAGAATATATTACAAGAAACTATATACCAGCAAATTTGACAATCTGGAAGAAATGGATGTATTCCTAGAGATGTATAAACTACCAAAACTGAACCAGGTAGAAACAGAAAACCTGAAATGATCCATAACCAGTAAGGAGATTGAAACTGTCATCAAAAATCTCCCAACGAACAAGAGCCCAGGGCCAGACAGCTTCCCAGGGGAATATTGCAAAACATTTAAAGAAGAATTAATACCTATTCTCCTGAAACTGTTCCAAGAAATAAAAATGGAAGGAAAACTTCCAAACACATTACATGAAGTCAGCATTACCTTGATCCCCAAAACCAGACAAAGACCTCATCAAAAAGAATTACAGACCAATATCCCTGAAGACCATGGATGCAAAAATTCTCACCAAAATACTAGCCAATAGGATCCAACAGTACATTAAAAGGATTATTCACCACAACCAAGTGGGATTTATTCCTGGGCTGCAAGGTTGGTTCAACATCTGCAAATCAATCAATGTGATACAATACATTAATAAAAAAAAGAACAAGAACCATATGATCCTCTCAATAGAGGCAGAAAGAGCATTTGACAAAGTACAGCATCCTTTCTTGATCAAAACTCTTCACAATGTAGGGATAGAAGGTACATACCTCAATACCATAAAAGCCATCTATGAAAAACCCACAGCAAATATCATTCCCAATGGGGAAAAACTCTTAGTTTTCCCCCTAAGGTCAGGAGCACAGCAGGGATGTCCACTATCACCTCTGCTTGACATAGTACTAGAAGTCCTAGCCTCAGTAATCAGACAACAAAAAGAAATAAAAGGTATCCGAATCAGCAAAGAAGAAGTCAAACTCTCACTCTTTGCAGATGATGATATGATACTTTATATAGAAAACCCAAAAGACGCCACTCCAAAACTGCTAGAACTCATACAGGAATTCAGTAAAGTGTCAGGATATAAAATCACTGCACAGTAATCAGTTGCATTTCTATACACCAACAACAAGACAGAAGAAAGAGAAATTAAGGAGTCAATCCCATTTACAATTGCACCCCAAACCATAAGATACCTAGGAATACATCTAATCATAGAGGCAAAGAACTTGTACTCAGAAAGCTATAGAGTACTCATGAAAGAAATTGAGGAAGACAAAGAAATTGAGGAAGAACAAAGAAAAATGTTCCATGCTCCTGGATTGGAAGAACAAATATTGTGAAAATATCTATGCTACCTAGAACAATCTGCACATTTAATGCAAGCCCTATCATAATACCATCAACTTTTTTCAAAGAAATGGAACAAATCATCCTAAAATTTATATGGAACCAGAAAAGACCCCAAATAGCCAGAGGAATGTTGAAAAAGAAAACCAAAGTTGGTGGCATCACAATTCCAGACTTCAAGCTCTATTACAAAGCTGTAATCATGAAGTCATTATGACACTGGCACAAAACAGACACACAGATCAATGGAACAGAATAGAGCCCAGGAATGGATACTCAACTCTATGGTCAACTAATCTTCGACAAAGCAGGAAAGAATGCCCAATGGAATAAAGACAGTCTCTTCAACAAATGGTGTTGGGAAAATTGGACAGCCACATGCAAAAGAATGAAACTGGACCATTTCTTTACGCCACACACAAAAATAGATGCAAAATGGATGAAAGACCTCAATATGAGACAGGAATCCGTCAAAATCATTGACTAGAACACAGGCAGCAACCTCTTCGACCTCAGCCGCAGCAACTTCTTCCTAGAAACATCTCCAAAGGCAAGGGAAGCACGGGCAAAAATGAACTATTGGGACTTCATCAAGGTAAAAAGCTTTTGCATAGCAAAGGAAACAGTCAACAAAACCAACAACCGACAGAATGGGAGAAGATATTTGCAAATGATGTATCAGATAAAGGACTAGTAACCAAAATCTATAAAGAACTTATCAAACTCAACACCCAAAGAACAAATAATCCAATCAAGAAATGGGCAGAAGACACGAACAGACATTTCTGCAAAGAAGACATCCAAGAGATACATGAAAAACTCCTCAACATCACTCACCATCAGGGAAATACAAATCAAAACCATAGTGAGATACCACCTCACACCAGTCAGAATGGCTCAAATTAACCAGTCAGGAAATGACAGGTGTTGGTGAGGTTGGGGAGAAAGGGGACCCCTCCCACTCTGTTGCTGGGAATGCAAGCTGGTGCAGCCACTCTGGAAAACAGTATGGAGGTTCCTCAAAAAGTTGAAAATAGAGTAACCTATGACCCAGCATTTGCACTAGTGGGTATTTCCCCTAAAGATACAAATGTAGTGATCTGAAGGGGCATGTGCACCCAAATGTTTATAGCAGCAGTCCACAATAGCCAAACTATGGAAAGAGCCTAGATACCCATCAACAGATGATTGGATAAAGAAGAAGTGGTATATATATACAATGGAATTCTATGCAGCCATCAAAAAACCCGAAATCTTGCCATTTGCAATGATGTGGATGGAACTAGAGGGTATTATGCTAAGTGAAATAAGTCAAGCAGAGAAAGACAATTATCATATGATCTCACTGAAATGAGGAATTTGAGAAACAAGACAGAGGATCATAGGGGAAGGGAGGGAAAAATGAAACAAGATGAAACCAGAGAGGGAGACAAACCATAAGACTCTTAATCTCAGGACACAAACTGAGAGTTGCTAGAGGAGAGGGGAGTGGAAGGGATGGGTGATGGACACTGGGGAGGTTATGTGCTACGGTGAATGTTGTGAATTGTGTAAAACTGATGAATCACAGACCTGTACCCCTGAAACAAATATTACATTATATATTAATTATAAATAAAAAAATTGGCCACTTAATTGACTGATCTACCCAGGTGCCCTTTTGTTCACATTTTAAAATTTCTTTGAAAGATAAAAGATGAAGGAATAACAATGTATCACAGGATTATTCCCTATGTAGAAATAAAATGTATTACAACAAAGTATAAAGAATAGATGGAATTAGAAACAAACTTTCAAAGTTTTTACAGTATATGTGAAGTGTTATCATATTTTTGAGTAGAAACTAATAAGATAAAGAAGGTTACTATAAACCCTACAACAACCAATAAAATATAGATGAAATAAAGAGTTATAAAGTATACTTCAGGGGCGCCTGGGTGGCTCAGTGGGTTAAAGCCTCTGCCTTCGGCTCAGGTCATGATCTCAGGATCCTGGGATCGAGCCCCGCATCGGGCTCTCTGCTCAGCGGGGAGCCTGCTTCCCCCTCTCTCTCTGCCTGCCTCTCTGCCAGCTTGCGATCTCTCTCTCTGTCAAATAAATAAATAAAATCTTTAAAAAAAATAAAAAATAAAAAAAATAAATTATACTTCAATAATGCATTTAAAAAGACAAAAAAATATTCAATCCAAGGGAAAGCAGGAGAGACAAAGGAACAATAATAACAAAACCCACAATGGCATGAAGAGAAAATATTGTTTTGCATATAAGTTCAATTATATCAGATTTTACATTAAATATAAATAGACCAAACAAATTGATTAAAAGATAGAGATTATTAGACTGGACCAAAAGCATGACCAAAATATCTGTCTACGAGAAATTTTTTTTTTTTTTTTACAGAAATGTTCTTTAAATATAAAGATATACATAGCTTAAAAGTAAAAGGATGAACAAAGATATGCTACAAAAATGTTAATCATAAGGAAGGTGGAAGTGGGTGTATTAATATCAGACAAAGCAGATTGCAGGACAAGAAATTATCAAGGATAAAGACAGAAATTTCTTAATAATAAAAAGGAACAATTCATTAAGAAAATGTAATAATATAAATGTGTTGGTTCTAATCTTGAATGAGGACTTCAACATTTCTTGTTCAGTAATCATTAGAAATTATTGTAAAAATTTAAGTACAAAGAAAAATTGAATCACACTATAAACTAACTTGATATAATCAATATTCACTGAACACTGAATCTGATATTTTATGTGCAAATGGGACATTTACCAAAAATAGATAATCTGTTGGACCATGAAAACCGTCTCAATAAATATAAAAATATTGAACTCAAATTGAGTAAGCTCTCTAACTACGACATAATTAAGTTAGCAATCCGATTTTTTTTTTTTTTTTTGGAGTTCCATGGAATACTGACAAATATTTTGAAGATTAACAGCACTAACTCAAATAACCCAAAGATCAGAAAAGTCACAAAGCATATTACAAAATATTTTGTGTAAATGATAATGAAAGAAAACACGTAAACCATTGTGAGATGTAAATAAAGCAGTAGTTAGAGGGAAATTTATAGCTTTAAACATTTATATTAAAAAGTAAGGAAAGTCTAAAATTATCTAAGCTTTAATCAAAAAAGCTTGCAAAGGACAAAATTAAGGAAACAAAGTGAAGCAACAAAAGGAAAAAGAGAAAATGAAATCAAAAGTCATTTTTTAGAAAAATCATTTACATTGATAAACCCCTAGCTTAACTAACAAAGAAAAAAAGATCTATATCAGGAATAAAAGATGGCATATCACTACAAATTCTACAGTCATTGAAAGGATGATAAGGAAACATTTTGAAAAATTTTATGTCAGTTTAGGCAAAATGAATAAATTCCTTGAAAGATACAAATTACCAAAAGTGAAATAAGAACTTACAGGAAATATGAGTAGCCATGCTTCTATTAAAAATTGGAAGTACAATTAAAATCTTTCCACAAGGAAATCTTAGGCTCAAATAACTTCTTTGTTGTAATCTACAACATTTAAAGAAAATACAATAACAATTCTACACACAAATCATTTCAAGAATATAGAAGGGGGACACTTTTTAAGTCATTTTATGAAATCAGAACCAGACCAATACAAAACTGGCGCAAAGCAGACAAAAGCATTATAAAAAGAAAAGACACCTAAAAACCAGCCCATGTGCCTTATGAACAGAAACACAAAAATTTTTAACAAAATACCTGAGTCCACAACATGTATTTTAAAAAGATACCATGAGCAAGTGGCACTTATTCTAGGAATTCAAGGATGCTTTAACAACTGAAAACAAGTGTTCCCCATCTTAAGAGAATAAACAGGGAAATATGATTATTTCAACAGATGTGCTTTTCCAGACTAAACACCATTTAAATAAATTTCTTAGCAAACCAAGAAGAAAAGGACACTCTCTCAATCTAACATGAGCATGCATACTTATACTTGTGTGTTTTCTAAAATCTAGATATAACAACGTAAGAGATGAAATAGTTGGGGTGCCTGGGTGGTTCAGTCAGTTAAGCATCTGCCTTCAGCTTGGGTCACAATCCAGGGGTCCTGGGATCGAGTGTTGTGTCAGGCTCCCTGCTCTACAGGGAGCCTGCTTCTCCCTCTCCCTGCTGCTCCCCCCCCCCCCCCGACTCCCAATTGTGCTCCTTTCTGTCAAATAAATAAAAATCTTTAAGTTTTTTTTTTTTTTAAAGAGATGAAATAGAAATGACTAAGTTCACAGGTAATGAAAACCTATGAAAGAGAAATTTTAGAAACATTTAGCTAATAATAAGGTGGATTAGAAGGGAAAAACTGAGACAAGAGATATCAACTAGGGAAGCTACTACAATACTTTACACAAAAAAGGGAGAGTCCCTCAACTAGTATTACCCTTGAAAATTTGGAAGAGTCTTCCACCAAACAATTTGCCTACTGAACAAAGATGCATATATATTATTGTTAGCTATAGGCAAGAGTTGCAACCCAGAAGCTGTGAAAGTCTCCGTTTTCATTCCATTAAGAGGAATGTTCACAGGAAGTCTGGAGAAGGACAAATGGAGACCCATGGCATGGAAACCTAAGAATCTGACACACTTTTCCAGTATCTTTATATAAATATATATTTATATAAAATATTTACATAATATTAAAATATTTATATAAATATATGTTTATATATAAATATATATGTTTAGTCTCTAGTAGTAGTAACAAGAAACAAGTTTTTTATTTTTATTAAGATTTTTTTTTTTATTCATTTGACAGAGAGAGAACAAAAGATAGCACAAGAGGGGGAGCAGCAGGGAGAGGGAGAAGCAGGCTCCCCACTGAACAGAGAGCCTGATGGGGCTTCATGCCAGGACCCCGGGATCATGACCCAAGCAGAAGGCAGACACTTAACTCACTGAGCCACCTGGGTGCCCCAGAAACAAGTTTTTTATTAATACAAATTGTACACCTCTATTTAAATCTGAAATAAGCAATCAGATGCGGTGAATAAAACAGAATTTTAAATACACTGTCATCAAACTACAATGTTCCCAAATCAGAAAACTGCAATGTTCCAAACCATAATAAAAGTATTTAATTAATAAAAGTGTACTCAATCCTAGGAAACACCATGCATCATGCATTATTCAGTTTCAAACTGTTAGCTGTCTGCAAGCATTAGGTAGCTGGGTTTGGTAGGTGTGCTGTTTTTGCACAGCACATCTTGTGTGGAGAGCCACAAAAGTTCTCCTTAAAGATAAATTGGCAATAGTAAGGGGGATTGTCTGTTTGTTCACTCAAAGGTGGCGAGTGTCTTAGGAATAAGAACAGTCATCTGTGGAAACCTGAATTAACTGACAGCTATTCTAATTTACTTCTCTGATATTTTAATACATTTCATAAAAAAGCAACTTGATCACATCCTAGCTGGTCCAGCTCTGAGGACTGTTTTCACTCATTGTTTTGGGGGAACAGAGTTCTCAATGAGAGAAGAAGTTAAAAGTGCTTCTGCCTATGCAGGTTTTTCTTATTAATGCCTCTCTCTGTTTTTTTGTTTGTTTGTTTTTTAATAGTTTAAGCTTTAGTTTTTGTTTTGCGTGCTCTGTGGCTGCTTCCCTTCCCTGGGAGGTCACTCGACTTTCTGAAGGATACCAGATAGCTGGGGTACAGCCTACAGAAAAGGAGGCATCATAAAAACTGCTTAGACTCTAATCCTAGCTTTCCCAGGATCTAATCCAATGGTCTCAGATGTTGGCATGCCTCACAGTCACCCAGAGGGAATGTGAAAACACAGATTCCTGCGCCTCTTCCTGAATTTGACAAAGTCTGAAGTAGAACGCTACAAGTTCCAAGGTGATAGTAATTTTGCTGGTCTGGAGACCATGATTTACAAACCAGTAATTAATCAACTCCTTAACGTCAGAATTCCACAGATTTGAACCCAAATTCCCAATATTTCTAAGTGTTTTGTTCTCTTTGGTTTGGTTTTTGGCCTGCCTTGTCCTTTGTAATTCTCTTATAAACCTGTAGTGGTTACAGGATGCCGACTGTGGAAATACGTAAAAGTTCTAAATATGTCTCTGTATCTTTCAGCCTTGGAGATGTGCCTGATGATAAACTGTGGGTCTCGTGGTTCCCCCCATGATAATCATGATTATTTTCATTAGCATTATTATGTAGCCTCTAAGAATGACACCTGAAATTGGTTGCTATATTATTTGTCATTCCCATGAATGTCAGGAAGTTGGAATCAGTAACCCCTTAAGGTAGGTGGACAAAGATTTCAGCCAAGATGGACAAGCCACAATACCCTGCCTTGTGTGGAGAAGCAGTTGTCAAAATGCATTCTTTACTACCTAGTATACAATTTATATTGCAGTGGCTGTCATCATCAGATATTATCTAAATGAAAAACAGGAGTTGAAGTCTATTAACATATTAAAAGGTGTCAAGAAAATGAGAAATGTGTCTAAGAAAAATAATTTCGGTCCACAATTACACACAATATAAACCAAGGAAAATAGACCTATTCAGGAAAAGTATGTGGATTTGATTCATAAGATTCAGAAGGCCAATAAGCAGGTAAAAAAGAGCAAACTCCGGTAGGATTAAAAATACAGAGATTTAAAGAAAAACACAGGGGAAGTTAAGGAAAAATTACTGTGCAGACAAGTTTACTAGAAATACATTATACCTGCTATACTTTAAATATAATATGGCTTTATTCTCAAATAAATAATGTTACAGATTATGTTTTTTTTTTTTTAGTAAGGGGATAAAAGCAGGTGGATGGAGTCAGGCATATAATGAAAACATCTTTAACTGAATCAAAATACTTGGATTCCTGGATGACAGAAATCTAAATAATATAAAACTTGATTAAGGAATACATTTTATTCATCTGGGACAAGAAAAGGGTGATTTGTTTGAGGCTTCAGATTCAATTCTATATCCTAGGATCTGTTTAAAATTGACCCACACCTGACATTTGCCTCCTACATTTATACTCACTAACAATCAGTGGTTTGAATTATAATCTTGACGTACTATAAGGTACTTCTAAAAGAATAATTTATATTTTACTGTTTAGATAAATATTAAACTTAGAAAACCTTTTAGAAACCTTTCCAATAACCAGAACTGAACCAAAAGGAGATTCTGTTTAACCCAGTGCCTGGGTGGGTAGGCACATAGTCTACCCTAATAAAATCATCGCTCTTTTAGGAAGGGAGAAAGGAGGAATGAATGGCTGTTGGTATGCAACAAATCATGCCTGCCACGTGTTGTAAAACCTAAAGTTATTTGTTCATCTGTACAAAGGATGTACCCCAGAGATCTACCCTGTATCTGCCTTATGTCTACTGCAATGGAAGTTCTCTCCTATTACACTGCAGAATAAACTGTGTAGACTGCTAAAAAAAAAAAAAAAAAAAATCTAGGTTATCTAGGCCATTTATATTTTAAATACAACCACAGAAGATCATTCTCACTTCCTCCCTCTACTTTTTAAAAATCTGCTTTAGGGCATTAGTTACTTTCAGCAAACATCAGCCCAACTTAATTAGAGTCACTCTACTTATATTTTTAATATGTGGATTTGTTTTTTTTTTTAAGCAATGTATTCTGTCAAAAATGCAAATTAAACCATAAATACTGAGACGGATATTACAAGAAATTACTAAATATCTTTCCCTTGCTTATAAACCTCAATAAAGATATTCTGATTTTAGACATATTAATTAATCCCATTAATTCCAGATTTATAGAAAGAGAAAACAATTAAGAATATTTCAAAAGCCTTGTATTTTGATGGCAGTTTCATTTGGTATACAGAGGAAGAAATGGATTATTATGCTTCATGTTTTTCTAAACATAGAAATTTATCTATGAGATATAGCAAAACCACCAAGTAGAAAAACTTCTGTGAGCTCATCGAACATTATACAAAGACAAAAGAACTATTCAAGGACGGTCAGATACTATGACATGACAAGTCATGTCAGACAAGTATAATTTGTCTGTAACCTGATTATACATTCTTCTAATTAGGGTAGATTAATGAATCTAAGTGTTTAGAACAACTACTTGGGAAAAAATGGTATTCGATTAATGCAAATCATAACCATTTCTATAGTTCTCTGTACTATTGATTCTTCTTTATGTGCAAAGTTACTCATGAATAACTCATATAAAAGAACAGCAGCATTCATAAATGTGATAGGACATATATGGCAAAAAATATTCAGCAATTTACTCAAAGGAAAGCTATTTTATTACTACTTATTTCATACTAATTCTTGGCACTGGACAAAAACAAAGCAGGAAAGCACACTCTCCTTGCTCTTAACAAATGCTTATTTTTATTTCTAAGATTCACAAAAATAGATGAGTATTTTAAATTATCCATAATTAAATGATAATCCCTAATCACTCACCATTAAGTAAAACATATGTTAATTAGAGAGTCTAAACTAATTGCAGGCTGTCAAATGCATATGTGTAATAAAAATTTCTTATTTTCATAATAGTCTATAATTATATATTTCACAATAGACTAATGGATTTTCAGGAGCCATAACGTAGTGCAATGCTCACTCTTATTAAACAACATGAAGAATAATTTAGCAAGAGTTGTTTTCTTTCTTTATGCTATCAAAAATGAATTAAAACCAAGTAAAATTCAGGTTCAGGAAACCATAAATCAATTTATATTAATAATCTAAAGAAAAAGATCAAATCATTCCTTGTCAGAATTTTATTTTTTATTTTTTAGTAAATTGAATCTCTGTACAAAGCACATCCTTATCAGAACCCATCCAGTGGGATTTGTTGGTTGAACTAATAATCACGTTTAGTAATAATTTCCCAAAAGACTATGAAAAGTAATTCTTGGCTACTTCTTTATATCTTATTTTGCCTTTGAACAGAATTAACACAACTGAGAAGGGGAATAATGTAGAAGAACGAAATCAACTTTAGCACATTTATATTAAAGATCTTTTTGGCATGGGTTTCTTTAGCCTTACATCAGATTCTCAAACACTTTACACTCCATGGGCCATGTCTGTACTAACTCAGCCCAACAGGCCATGGGATACAAAATTGATTGTGACAAGATCAATCTATGGAGTCAGCATTCACAATTGTCGTGGATGCCATTAGTTCTCTTGGTGATACAGTGATGCCTATTACCTTATAAAACCACAACAGCAATGAAAATAATTTTGGGTTTTCAATATCCTTGTCATTTTTGTTCTATAACACCATAAGAATAGTATTAAGAGAAAAATCAGGCAGTACACGCATCATAAATTTTTATCTTTAGCAAAATAGAAGTCAGAGACCACCATTCATATATCAACATTTATTCAGCACTACGTTTCAGAACCTGGGCAAGGCACTTTCACTCACTACTTCATCCTATCATGTTCTCTCATATAGGCTTAATATCATCCTATCACATTTTCTCATGCAGGCTTAAAAGCAGAAAATCTAGGTTACTTTGCAAGTTAAACATACCAATATTTCTGTTTTCCTGAGAAAAGTTTCAAGTAATTATGTCATTTTTTTGTTATTCTTTAATTATTCTAAGAGTTCCTTTCCATCTAGCTCTTTATTTCACATATGTAAAAATAGTCTGTGATTCACCTAAAATTCCCTTATAATAACGTTTGGGTTAGTATTTACATTTGTTTTACTGATTTTAACTATTATTAAATTTATCTTTTCTTTAAGAATAAAAAATTCAGACTTCAGAATAAAATAATTAGTACCCTTGGTTCTAACACATTGGTTCTGATGATTGAGTCTAAAAATATATCTGTATTTGTTTAGTGTACTAATAAAAAAATTAGACATTTTCTAGCATAAGAAGGGGAAAAGAGTTAAGAAAACAGAGAATAGAGTGGTTTGCTTTTCATTTGATCTCAGAATTGAGTTCCTAAAAAGAAAGATTCGTGAATAACAGGTATTTCATGAGATTGAGGCCATGAGTTGGGCTTCACGGGTCCTTGTGAAAGCTGAAATTCATGGTGGATATACATTTATAGTTAATTAAGTAGTATTTATTTTAATACCAGCCTCCCACCCCACCAAGATGGTTAAGTTTTTCACTATCTATAGTAAAAATTACCACTTTTCACTCAACTTCAAAGATGAACCAGTCCTTTCTCCATATCATCTGGGAGCAAATGAATTGTCCTTGGTGTTTCTACCCCAACAGAACAGCGTGATTTCAAAACAGGAGTAATGTTCTAAAAACACATATAATGAAAATAGCTCACAGTACCTTGCCGGCCTGAGGAAGCATTTAGGATCCTTGTTGAGAGGTCAGAGAATTACAGTTAGGTCATTAGCAAGGACTTCGAACTGCAGGGAGGGATCAGCTGTCATCATGGCTCCCCCTGTAGGGCAATGGCATTCATTAGAACAAGTGATTGTGTTTCCACTCAGCCTTGACAGGCTGTCCCTCAGATACCAACCCCAGACTCACTCTTTTGCTCTATGAGCAGAAATATCTGATAGTTTACAATCTGCTCAAGGAGAGAAAACTAACAGGAGAGTATGGCCTGTTAAAATGACAATGTACATTGATTCCTCTTATCTTGATGTCTTTGGGAGGACAGCTTATCTTGAAATTACAAAAGAAGGAACTCAGTATCAGTGTTTCTTCATCAATAAATGACAATGGCAGGCCTGGTTTATAACTAATTGCCTATTTCCAGAGCAGCATTTAAAATGTAATGCAAAGCATCCACCCACTATAAACTGATGGGAAACTACTGCTTTTGAATAAATAAAGGCACATTACTTAGAAGGGATGAAAGATAAAATTATTGCTACTACAACAGTAAAAAATTTACATAATTTTAAGTAATGATCATAAAATTGACCATAAAATAAGTACTAAAGTGTAAGTTTGTAATATGTATATTTATACAAGCAAATGTATAATATGTGAATTACAAATAATATAAAGATGTACATTACACATAAAGGAAAATTTCACTAAGATGTATAGTGGAATTTATCACTAACCATCAGGCAAATGCAAATCAAAACCACGAAGAGATAACACCTTACACTTGTTAGGATGGCTATTATTGCAAAAACGAGATATAAATGTTGGTGAAGATGTGGAGAAAACAATTCTGGTACATTGTTGGGGATGATTTAAATTGGTTCGGCCATTATGGAAAACAGTATGAAGATTCCATTAAAAAATTTCATCTTATGATCCAGAACTTCCACTGCTGGAGGATTTATCCAAACAAGTGAAGTCAGAATGTCAAAGATATTTCATGGCACTCCTATGTTCCTTACAGGATTATTCGCGATAGCCAAAATCTGGAAAGAACCTAAGTGTCCACTGATGGATAACTGAAAATAAAATATAATATATGCATACAATGGAACAGTATTAATGACTTCACTTATATGTGAATTTAAAATAGTCCAACTCATAGAAGGAGAGAGCAGAATGGTGGTTGCTTGGAGGAGGAGGAAATGGAGAGGTGATGGCCACAAGTATATAAAATTTCAATTATATAAGATAAATAATTTCTAAAGATCTACTATATAGCATAGTGTCTAGAGTTAACAATTATGTACGTGCAGCCAAAAGTTGCTAAGATGGTAAATCTTAAGTGTCCATATCATAAAAAAAATAACAATAATAATAGGGTTTGGAGGAAACTGTTGGAGGTGATGGATATGTTATGGACTTGATGGTGGTGATAATTCCATGGTGTGATAATTCCAAACTCATTGAGATGTATGCATTAAATAATGTACAGCTTTGCACATGTCAATCATTTCCATAATGTGGTTTGTATAATTATAATGAAAGTAATCCATATCCATTTCCTCTCATACTCTTAACTTTTTCTGTTTTTTTTTTTTAATGTATAAAGGTTGGACAGCATATTTCCTACCAAATATTAAAAATTTTCTATATTGTATAATATAGGTATTTATTACTAAGTGAAATTGACTAATGAATGATAGAGGAAGACAAAACTCATCAACTCAATGCAACCACCACCTTCCTACCACTCCATCATATCTCTACTCTAGATTGTTCCTTAAACTGTAGTGTGAACATGGGAATGGACACAGTAGTATGCCTAAAAGAAAAAAAATATATATATATACATCATTTATAATTGGTTCCATATCCCTAAAATGAACAGTAGTGGAGAATGGCCTGGTTGCAATCTTTTAGCACTTCTGGATTTTTGGATCCAGTCCTTTAGCTTAGGACCTAGATGTAGCTAGTGATGAATCATCTATAATTACTGGACTATCATATCTGGAGTTTTATATCCATTCTGATCTTCAAGTTTGGTTCCAGGTTGAAATCAATCTGAATTGACTGACTCACACCAATTACCAATTATGTTACCATGGGCAAACTATGTAATTTCTCTGTACCTGTTTATCTGTAAAGTGGGGATAATAGTATTTATCCCTCAGGTGTTAGTGGGAGGACAAAAGGAGATATTCAACAGAAAGTTCTGGGAGCAATGCCTAGCATATAGTAAGTTTTCAATAAATTTACAGTAAATACATTATAATGGTTAATAACTATGCTTCAGGCCAGTTCTTCAAAAAAGACACGACACATTAGTTGAATGTAATTAATAAATTATTCTCTAGGATTCAAAAAGATACGTTACCACTTTAAGTTTGTACAAGTGTTCAAAAATGATAACTTTGACTTCTTGAAGTCACTTGAAGTCAAAGACACTGAGATTCTGGCAGTACTTTATGCATATAAATCAACACCCCTGTTTGAATAACTTGTCCTTGAAATGTGTAGTCACAAAAAAAATATTTAGAAAACATGGGGCTTTGTTATGATAATTCTTTTTTACAGAACGAGGGTTAGGATAGAAGGAATACATAGCTTATTTTGATAGAGTGATGCATGCTTTGAATTGTGAATGCTTTGTCTCTATTCTTAACATTGACAATTGATAGGTGTTTCTAAATTTATTTGCCAGCTAGCCATGTAAATAGAAATAGCCTATAACTCAGAATACTGAATTTACAAATTAGATGGCTTGTATCTCAAATAGTCAAAGCAATCAGAAAGAAGAACAAAGCTGGGGGCTTCACACTCCCTGATTTCAAACTATATTGCATTGCTATAGTAATCAAAATCATATGGCATTGGCATTAAAACCAGAGAGAATAGAATATAGAGTCCAGAAATAAATTCATGTATGGGCAGTTAACTTATGACAAACGAGCCAAGAATGTACAATGGGGAAAGGAAACGGTACTGAGAAAATTAACCAAATGCAAAAGAATAAAACTAGATCACTATCTTACACTATACACAAAAATTAACTAAAGTGGATTAAGGACATGAAAGTAAGGCTTGAAACCATAAAACTCCTAGAAAAGAACAAAGGTGGTCATCTCCTTGACAGTGGTCATGGCGCTTATTTTTTGGAAGTAAAGGTAACAAGAAAAAATTACAAACTTTCTTCGCAGCAAAGGAACCCATCCACAAAATAAAAAGGCAACCTAGTGAATGCGAGAACACATATGCAAATCATGTATCTGATAAGGAGTGAGTATGTAAGATATACTAAAAACTCATACAACCTGGGTGGCTCAGTTAGTTAAGCATCTCCTTCAGCTCAGGATCCTGGGATCAAGCCCTGCATCAGGCTCCCTGCTCAGTGGGGTGTCGGCTTCTCCCTTTCCCCCCACCCCCACCACTTGTGCACACTCTATCAAAAAATGAAACAAAATTAAAAAAAAAAAAAACAACAACCCTCATACAACTCAATAGCAAAAAAAGAAAGAAAGAAAGAAAAAGAAAAAAATCTTATTTAAACAAAGAACAGAGGATCTGAATAGACATTTTTCCAAAGACATACAGATGGCCACCAGGTACGTGAAAATGTGTTTGACATCACCAATCATTAGAAAAAAAGCAAATCAGAACCACAATGAGCTATCACCTCACAACTGTTAGAATGGCTATTCTCAAAAAGAAAAAAAAAAAAAATCCAAGAAGTGTTGATGAGGATGTGGAGAAAAGGGAAACCTTGTGCATTACTTGTGGGAATGTAAATTGGTATAGTCACTATGGAAAATGTGGAGGTTCCTAAAAACATTTAAAAAAATGTAACTACCAAATGATCCAGCAATTCCACTTCTGGGTATTTATCTGAAGAAAACGAAAACCCTAACAAAAAGGTATATGCAACCCAATGTTCACTGCAGAATTATTTGTGATAGCCGAGATAAGGAAACAACGTAAGTGTCCATGGACGGATGAATGAATAAAGAAACTGTGATAGAGGTGTATTTCCTATTCAAGATAGTGACAGATGAGGATTCTGAATCCATCTCCTCCACAGAAAACACCAAAATCTACCTGTTAATAGAATAATTCCTCCTGATGAAGACCTGAGGGCTGACTGAACTACTCAACAATGGAAGACAGTATGTCAAGAGAACAGCAAGAGAGAAAGAGACACAACGCTGTTTAAAAGAGTAATTAGCATACACAGCCATAACTCTAGCCAACCAGCATACTCTCTACGTAGAGGACACCATACATAAAACCACTACTTGGAGTTTAGTAGAAGTAGCCATTTTGCCTAATCCATAGAAACACAGAAAGTAAAGCAAAATGGGGAGACAGGAATATGCTCCAAAAAAGAGAACAAGAAAAAAACTCAGAAAAAGAACAAATCAAACAGAGATAAGCAATATGCCTGACTAAGAATTTAAAGTAATAATCATAAAGACTCTCATGGAGCTGGAGAAAAGGGTGGAAAAAACTCAGTGAGACCTTCAATGAAGAAATAGAATATATTAAAAAGAACCAATCAGGATTGAAGAATACAATAAGAATTAAAAAACACACTGGAGGAAATCAACAATAGATTAATGGATGCAGAAAAATGGATCGGCCATCTGGAAGACCAGGTAATGGACAGCACACAGCTGAAGAGCAAAAAGAGAAAATAATTTTTTTTTTTTTAAATAAGGATCAATTAAGAGATCTCATGGACATCAAACAACCAAATACTTGCACTATAGGGGTCCCAAGAGAACAAAGAAAGTAAGGAAGAGAAAACTTATTTGAAGAAATAACAGAACTTCCCGAATCTAGGGAAGGAAATAGATATCAAAGTCCAAAGAGCACAGAATTACAAACGAGATGAACCAAAGAGGTTTACACCATGGGGTTTATTGCTGCTAAACCAGCTCTACAAGAAATGTCAAAATGACTTTTTTAAGTAGAAAAGAAATGGTCATAATTAGACATAAGAAAAATATGAATAAAAAATGTACAATATGACAACATATACATAAAATGTGGAGAAGGGAGCAAAATGGAAAAGAATGTGAAAAAGGAAAAAAGATTTTTTTCTTTCTTTAGGAATGTGTTTGAATTTAAATGACAACCAAATTAATATGGACTACTATTTACTTGGGATGTTATAATATGAGCCTCATGGCAACCACAAACCCAAAACCTGGGATACTCAAAAAGTTTAGAGAGAAAGAAAGCCAACAAAACACTACAGATACTCAACTATCACAAAGAAATAGAGCAAGAAAAGAAGGAACAAAGATAAACAACAAAAACAACTAGAAAACTATTTTTTAAAATAGAAATAACTACATACCTATCAATAATTACTTTAAATGTTAAGGTCCCAAAGGCTCCAATAAAGACACAGAGTGGCAGAATGGATTAAAAAAACAAGATCCATCTACATACAGCCTATAAGAGATTCATCTCAGACCTAAAGACATATAAAAACTGCAAGTGAAGGAATAGAAAAACATTCACCATGCAAAAGGAAGTGCCAAAAAAAAAAAAAAAGCCTGGGTAGCAATACTTTAATCAGAATACAGATGTTAAAACAAAAACTGTAACAAGAGACAAAAGACATTACATAATCATTACATAATGACAAAGTGATCAATCCTACAAGAGGATATAAAAAAAATTGTAAATATCTATATACCCAACAGTGGAATACCTAAATACATAAAGCAAACAGATACAAAAAGAGAAATTGATAGTAATACAATAATGGCAGGGGACTTTAACATTCCACTTACATCACTCACCACAATCCGGTGGAATTTATTCCCAGGATGCAAGAATGGTTCAATATTTACAAATGAATCAATGTCATACCCCACATCAACAAAATGAACGGTAAAAATCATATAGCCATCTTAACAGATGCAGAAAAAGCATTTGACAAGATTCAACATCCATTCATGATAAGAACTCTCAACAAAATGGGGTTAGAGGGAACACAGCTCAATATAATAAAGACAATATATGAAAAACCCACACATAACATCATACTCAATGGTGAAAAATTGAGAGCTTTTCTTCTGAGGTGAGGAACAAAATAAGGATATCCACAGAAGCCACAACTATTCAACACAGTGCTGGAAGTCCTAGCCACAACAATCAGACAATAAAAAGAAATAAGACATATTCATATTGGTAAATTAGTTAAATTGTCACTATTTGCAGACAACATGATCATAGACATAGAAAATCCTAAAAGGAAACTATGAGGATAAACAACTTTAGTAATATGGCAGGGTACAAAATTAATGCCCAGAAATCAGTATTGTTTTTATACACTAACAATGAAATCACAGAAAGAGAAATTAAAGAAACAATACCATTTACAAATGCACCAAAAATGATACCTAGAGATAAAGTTAACCAAAGAGGTGAATAATCTGTACTCTGAAAACTATAAAACACTGAGGAAAATGACACAAACAAATGGGAAGATATTCCATGCTCATGGGTTAGAGTATTGTCAAAATGTCCATATTACCCACGACAATCTACAGATTCATTGCAATTCCTGTAGAAAAACCAATAGCATTTTTTATAGAACTAGAACAAATAATACCAAAATTTGTATGGAACCACAGGAGATCCCAAATAGCCATAGCAATTGGGACAAAGAATAACAAAACAGGAAGTACTGCAATTCCAGATTTCAAGATATAATACAAAGCTATAGTAATCAAAACAGTATGGTACTGGCACAAAATCAGACATATGGATCCATGGAAGAGAACAGAGACTCCAGAAATAAACCCACATTTCTATGGTCAATTAATCTATGACAAAAGAGGCAAGAATATACAATGGGGAAAAGACCATCTTTTCAATAAATGGTACTGGGAAAACTGGGCAGCTACATGTAAAAACATGAAACTGGACTAAAACCATACACAAAATAAAATGTATTAAAGACCTAAATGTGAGACCTGAAACCAAAAAAATCGTATAAGAGAGTACTGGCAGTAATTTCTCTGACATCAGTCATAGCAACATTTTTCTAGTTATGTCCCCTAGGTCAAGGGAAAACAAAGCAAAAATAAACTCTTGGGACTACATCAAGATAAAAAAGCTTCTGCACAGCAAAGGAAACAATGAATGAATGGGAGAAGATACAACATTATTTATCCAATAAGGAGTTAATATCCCAAATGATACATCCAATAAGGAGTTAATATCCCAATAAGGAGTTAATATCTCAAATATATAAAGAACTGATATAACTCAACACCAAAAGAATAATCTGATTTAAAAATGGGCAGAGGACCTGAATAGACATTTTTCAGAAGATGACATACAGATGACTAACAGATACATGAAATGATGCTCAACATCACTCCATCAGGGAAATGCACATCAAAACTACAGTGAGATATCACCTTCTATCTCTCAGAATGGCTAAACTCAAAAAAAACCAAGAAACATGTATTGGCAAGGATTGGGAAAAAAAGGAACCCTCGTGTACTACTGGTGGGAATATAAACTAGTACATCCACTGTGGAACACAGTAGGGAGTTTCCTCAAAAATTAAAAACAGAAATAACCATATGATCCAATTAATTCCACTATTAGGTATTTACCAAGGCAAAAAAAAAAGGAAAAAAAAACACTAACTCAAAAAGATGTAAGTATCCTTATGTTTATTGCAGCATTATTTACAATAGCCAAGACATGGAAGCAACCTATGTGCCAATTATAAGATGAAGGAATAAAGATGTGGTATATATATGTATAATGGAATATCACGCTTCCATAAAAGGATGAGATTGTGCCATTTGAGACAACATGGATGGACCTAGAGGATATTATGCTAAGTGAAATAATTCAGACTGAGAAAGACAAAAAGTACTCATAAATGGATTCTTTAAAAAATGAACAAAAAGCAGAATCAGAACTATAAATACAGAAAACAAACTGATGGTTGCCAGAGGGGAGGAGGTTTAGGGGGTTGAGCAAAATAGGTTAAGGAGAGAGGGAGATACAGGCCTCCAGTCATAGAATGAGTAAGTCATAGGACTAAGAAGCAAAGCATAAGGAAATACAAATAGTAACATCATAATAGTGTTGAAATGGGTCAGATGGTAGCTATACTTGTGAACCTAGCATCATGTATAAACTTGTCAAATCACTAAGTTGTACACCTGAAACTAATGTAACATTGTGTGTCAACTATACCTAATTTTTTTTTAAAAAGTGGTGTGTATACATACATGCTTGCCACCTAGCCATACACACACATATACACACACACACACACACACACACACAATGGAGTATCACAAAGCCACAAAAAAAGAAGGAAATCTGTCCATTTGCAATGACATGGATGCGCCTTGAGGGAATGAAGCTAAATGATATAAGTCAGAGAAAAGCATGTATCATATGACTTCAGTTTTATGTGCCATCTAAGAAAAAATAAATCCCTGAGCTCATAGATAAATAGAACAGATGGGTGGTTGCCAGGGCTGAGGTTGGGAGGTGGGTAAAATGGATGAAGGAGGTTAAAGTAACAAATTTACAGTTATAAAATAGATGTCATGTAACTACCTATGGATGGTGATGGATGTTAAGTAGATTTATTGTGGTGCTTGTTTTGCAATACATACAATATTGAATAAAAAATTAAATAAGAAAAACTAAATTGCCCTTCTTCAATCTTCCCTTCACCCCCTACTGAAGGAAAAGACTAAAGTTGTTGCTTTGATACCTGCTGTTTCTTAGTTAAGCAGAAGAGGAAGGAACTAATCTGACATGCTTATGGTTCATACTTCCAGACTTCAACCATATTCACCATTTGAGAAACATAAAATCAGGCTAGGAAATCAGACACAAAAGAACCAGAGATCTTACCAAGTCTTACATTTCACTAATAATTTTAATGAAAAGACACAAGAGTTTCAGACAAAGCAGAAGATGCCTAGGATACCAAGGATAGTTCCCCTAGTCCTATCTCCACATGTGAAACACTGGCATGGAATAATAGATGAAATGTCTACAAGTGAAGTCCACAGGGTTACTTCACATAGCATACATACTTATTTACATCATAAAGGAGGCTATAATTGTGATACATCTCCATTTAATACCCCAGAATTATAGCATTTACATAACATTTTCCAGGAAGCCTCGCCTCATAGATTTTGTTTATTAAATAATTCATTACCCAGGGACCCTGGGTGGCTCAGTTGGTTAAGTGTCTGCCTTCCACTCAGGTCATGATCCTAGGGTCCTGGGATTGAGCCCCCATGTTGGGCTCCCTCCTTTGCAAGGAGCCTGCTTCTCCCTCTGCCCCTCTTGCATGAATAAATAAAATCTTTAATAACAATAATAATAAAAATAATAATTCATTATCCAGGAAATATTACCACCTTCGAGACCCACGAAGCAGAGCCTGTCCCCTATGACAGTTTGCTCAAAGAACTCTGGGCTTTGGATTTCCTTCACTGAAATTTTCTACGTCTCCCTCCATTGTCCGGAACTATCTGGAGTTGGCCATTCTGGCGAGGGGCCCTAAATTCAAACCTGGTCCTATATAGATCCTGGTTACCAGAAACACATACCTTAAAACCTTGGTCTCACTCCAATGACTGGGACTGGCTAAGACCTGGAACTGGGCCAGGACCAGACCCTATGTGGGTCTCTTTGCTAGAAATGCCTTCTATAAATTTTTAAAGTCCCCCTCCAGTGGCGGGGATTGCTTGGAGCCAGTAGTTCCTGCAGGTAGAGTACCACATATGCCGTAACTTCCATTTTTTTTTTCTTTCTTTAGAGCACTCTTTGTCTTTGACGTTTCTCAGTCCACGGACTGGGACCCAGTTCCAGGAGAAAAGTCTTACAAGCAGATGGTTCCCACTGGCCAGCATGATGTTTCTTTCATTAAATATCATGAGATCTGGACACCAGAATTGTGCTTACACACAATTTTGTGTGTGACTCCCAGTCATGTCAGACGTAAGGCAAGTTCAGGGATATGGATTCCTGACTGTCTATCAATGACTTGAGCTGTTTGTTTGTGCCATGTGTCCGTTCTCACCTATGTCCTCACTGTGGTGCTGCCTATGGGCTTCAGTACCCAAGAATGGTGGAGGTAGGCAGCCCTGCAAGGAGAATTCTTTTAGAACACTACACAGATAGTCTCCTTCCTCTTGAATAACAGTATTACTCTGTACAGCCTACGTTCCAGTTGACAAGAAGATTTGATGGGGTCGCTTGCTTTCTTTTCTCTTCCTCAGGGTGTCACCTGGGTGGAATGTGACTAAATCACAGTCCAGCTCTGTCAACTCCTTTAGTTTTGGAAAACAAACAAAACCTCCAAAGACTGTCTATATTTGAATTCTAGCTCTGCTCCATACTACCTGCATGGCCTCAGTTATTGTTTCAGTTTAGTAACTACAAGTAAAGCATTCATTTGTCTACAAATACTTACTGAATACCTACTATGTATCATGCAATCTTCAAGGTGGCTAAGATATATCAGTGACAAAAACAAAGATTCTTACAGTCATAAAAGTTTTTAGGAACTCTCACTATCATATTTCATCTTTAAAAAATAATATGTCTTAAAATACCAATAATCTATTATATGGTAAAGTAATCTTCTACAAATAAGTCAAGAATATGTAACAGGAAAAAGACAATCTTTTAAATAGGACAGTTACATGCAAAAGAATGACACTGGGCCACTTTCTTACACCATACACAAAACTGAACTCAAAATGGATTAAAGACCTAAATGTGACACCTGAAACCTTAAGAATTCTATGAGAGAGCACAGGCAGTAATTTCTCTGACATCAACCCTAGCAACATTTTTCTAAATAGGTCTCCTGAGCCAAGGGAAACAAGCAAAAATAAACTATAGGGATTCCATCAAAATAAAAAACTTCTGCACATAAAAAGGAGTAATAAACCAAAGACAACTTACTGAATGGGAGAAGATATTTGAAAATGACATATCTGATAAGGGGTTAATATCCCAAATATATAGAGAACTGATAAACGTGAATACCAAAACCCTCAAATAATTCAATTAAAAAATGAGAAGATATGAATAGACATTTCTCCCAAGAAGATATACAGCCAGCCAACAGACACATGAAAAGATGCTCAACATTACTCATCATCAAAGAAATGCAAATCAAAACCACAGTGAGGTATCACCTCATACCTGTGAGGATGGCTAAAATAAAAAACATAAGATACAGTAAGTGTTGGTAAGAATGCAGACAAAAAGGAACCTAAATGTACTGTTGGTGGGAATGAAAACTGGTGCAGCTACTGTGGAAAATAGTATGAAGTTTCCTCAAAAACTTAAAAATAAAATGCCACGTGATCCAGTAATTCCACTACTGTGTATTTACCCAAAGTATATGAAAACACTAATTAAAAAGATACATGCACCCCTATGTTTATTGCATTATTTACAATAGTCTAATTATGAAAGCAATTGTACATTGATATATGAAGAAGATCTATGTATGTATGTACACACACACACACACACACATATATGGACTATAATGGAATATTACTCATATATATGTGTGTGTATATATATATATATAATGGAACATTACCCAGCCATAACAAAGAAAATCTTGCCATTTGCAACTACATGGATGGAGCTAGAGAGTATAAAGCTAAGTGAAATAAGTCAGAGAAAGACAACATGATTTCACTCCCATGTGGAATTTAATAAATAAATGAACAAACTAAAAAGGAAACAAACTGAATAAAGAGACTCTTAACTAGAGAGTATAAACTGATGATTACCAGAGGGGAGGTGGGTGAAGGGATAGATGAAATAGGTTAAGGGGATTTATAATATACTTGTCATGTTGAGTAAGTACTGAGTAATATATAGAATTGTTGAATCACTATACTGTACACCTGAAACTAACATAACACTGTGTTAACTGTATCAGAATTAAAATTTTTTAAAATGCCAATATCCTAGATGGAGGACACAGATGAACATGTACCAGCCAAAAGACTAATTTTTAGTAAATATTCAAGAAAAGCTCAATTGGCAACTGTAAACAATAGTAAGACACTTGCTCAAGTATCGCTTGAACAATGTTCTACTACATTGTCCAAAAAAAAAAAAAAAAAAGAAAGAAAAAATTTTGATATGTAGGATTTGGTGATTCCTGTGTAAATACCCCTTTCATAGGCATTTTTAAGCCAACAACAGTAGCTTTCAACCAGCCTGTAAAATTCCTGAATTTTTAACTATCAGCTGAACAGCAGATACAAGTTGGCTCCAGCACACCACTTGGCTGGAAGAGTGGGCAGGAGATCAAAGGCAAGAAGAGTGAAAGCAGAACTCACAGTAAGGCAGAGGCAATGTCAAGGAAACTTAGCCCTACATACACACACAGAAAAAGTTCTGGTCTTTCCCAAGGACTTGCACTCCACACGCCAATCAGTCTCATTAACTAGTAACAGCACTTGGTGTTATTTTGTACAAATAGTAACTGAAGGTATAAGTTGCCTTTAGCCTTAACAAGAGCAATGATTAACACAGCTACTAAAACAATTTTATGCTACCTTTAAAGAAGTAGTATCTGTTCAAATTTAAGAAGGTTTTAAAATTTATGCATTCAACAGTATGAGAGTATATCTGATATATTTTGACTACTTTGGACATCACCTTCCTACACAGATACACACAAATATATACACACATAAATTACAGCATTTATCACTTCTATACCATACACATATACCATATTTCACGTAACATATACACATATAACTAATATCATCTACTGTTTCTCAACCACCTATAAGCTTGTGTGGTACATAGTAGGTGCTCAATAAATATTTGTGAAATAACTAATGTTTTAAGGTAATAACTGAACTAAGGCAAAGAGATTACATAACTGTCCGAAGTCATAAAGCTAGTAAAAAATGGAGCTGGAATTCAAACATAAGCTTTTTAAGGAGATCTCTGCAAAACTAAGGACTAGCAAGAGGAAGAAAAATAAGTGTGAATTTCTAGGAAATTCAGTGGTATAGAAAATGCTTGGAAAACTTGGAACTATTCAGTCTGGAAAATACAAAACTCAAGTTAGAACTATTTTCATCTAACAAAATATTAGTTGTGAAAATACTTTGTCGAGCACTTCAGGGTAGCAGAGGGGAGGTGAGAAGGGATTTAAAATGATAGCTCAGGGGCGCCTGGGTGGCTCAGTGGGTTAAAGCCTCTGCCTTCGGCTCAGGTCATGATCTCAGGGTCCTGGGATCGAGCCCCGGATCGGGCTCTCTGCTCAGCGGGGAGCCTGCTTCTCCCTCTCTCTCTGCCTGCCTCTCTGCCTACTTGTGATCTCTCTCTCTCTCTGTCAAATAAATAAATAAAATCTTAAAAAAAAAAAAAAAATAAATAAAATGATAGCTCAGTAAGTCAAAAATCCAACTCAAGACTCATATTGTTTTAAAACAAATGAAAATTATAAAAAGGTTTCTGGGGCGCCTGGGTGGCTCAATGGGTTGAGCCTCTGCCCTCAGCTCAGGTCATGATCCCAGGGTCCTGGCATCGAGCCCCCCATCAGGCTCTATGCTCAGCAGGGAGCCTGCTTCCCCCTGCCTCTCTGCCTACTTGTGATCTCTCTCTCTAAATAAAATCTTTACTAAATAAATAAATAGGTTTCTGTCAGACAGATCAACTAAAAAGCATAGCTCTTCCTGTGTCTACTTTCTGCCTCTCCTCTTCCCAGGGTCATGACTTGGCAATCAGAGCTCTATGTAGATTCTTATGCCTCAGCCAGGCACCCTTATGAAGACATGATCTGAACAAGTATTGGTGGAAGCCTAGGTAGATTTTTAACCACATAATGGTTCTGACTCTGAAGAACATACTTGAAATGAAAGTCTAAAGAAGAACATACTTGAAATGAAAGTATAATTTATGAAATGAAATGTTTATGAAATGAAAGTATAATCTAATTTATTAACTATGCTACTCTACCACCATCACCACCCCTACTACCAAACAAGTGGTAACAACCCAGAAGTGGCAAGTCTCCAACTAAGTATTTCTCACATTACAGTCTCAAACCTAGTACTTCCTACAGTTGGTCAAAATAGACCAGATATAAACCACTCTTGCTCAGGATGAAGCCTACTTTTGTGTTTCGATCCCATGAGCGCACTTGCTCTACTGGAGTTGAGGTATACCCAACTCCCCCCGGGATTTATGATTGTTCTATCCTCAGTTTTTGGTTTTCTCCTCATCTTAGGTCCTACAGATTCTCAAGATACTGTTTTGACCCCACCTTCCAAACCCTAACCTTCCTTCACACTCTTGATATTTAAACTTTGAAATATTGTCCATTAAGCCTCTACCATATGCTTGGTACTAGACCAATTGTTGGGAATACAAAATGATTAGGATACATTGCTTTTTCTACCCAGTAGGGCATTCCAGAAAATAAATACATCAAACTGTAGTCTTATCAGTGCAAAAATAGAAGTAATCATTCACATAATGTAACTGAAGCTTGAAGAGATTTAAGTCACCTGCCGAAGTGTCAGAATGGATTCAAGGACCCAGATCTCCTGACCCTAATCTAATGCTGCTATCAGTACTTTGTGATAATGTAGTACTTCTCATTTGGTTAATTAAATTATTCCTTTGTTTGTTCAGGAAGTGTACTTAGGAACAGAACTATGTGAGTTATTGTGGAAAGAAAACCATGACAAGGGTATAAGTAGTGAACTCAGAATTCACAAATTAATAAAGAGTGGGAGAGAAGAAAAAAAAGGAAATGGATATAATATGCCTTGACTTGCATAAAGTGAATAGCTCAGATTTAATTTTAAGTTTCTTACACCTTGCCTACATTTTCTGACATTCACAGCATACTATTTACACGGGTTTCTACTTGATAGATATGAAAGGTCATGTTGAGTAGCTAAATTTGTACGTACATTTCTTATTTGAATGTTATTAAAGAATATTGTCTTTATGTACCATGGAACACGGGAACATTTTGTCCATTTTATAATATTAAAAATAGTTCCATTTCAAAGTAATAAAATGGATCAAGATATTTCTCCATAGTTTAGTTCTTTAAAAGAACACAGTATCTTGAGCTCCTATTTTAGCTAATGGCTTTTACCTATTTATTTGGTCAACAAAGCCAGAACTAGAAAGGTTATGCCAGATCATCTCTCCCTGCACATCTCTATATCCCACCAATCACTATATTAAGCAAAACTTCCCTTTGAAACCATTCCTCTTCTATAACTACCACAGTATTTATTTAATTTTCACCTAGACTATGGCAATTGCTTTCTAACATACCTTTGTACCTCTATCCTTAATTCACTCCAGTTCTACCACTATATTGCTATAAAAGTGATTTTCATACAAAACATGTCTCCTAAATCTATTTGGTTTCAATTTCCTACAAAAACAATTAAACCTCTTGTATATATTCCTCCTGACTTTACCCCCTCCTGCTTTTCCAACTTAAGGTCTCTTATTGTTTTTGAATTCTTTTAATTTCCAGCCATATAAAACTATTTGCATTTCTTCTAAATATTTCATGTTTTGGAATATATGCTTTTTCACATCCTGTTCTTTTTACTAAATGCATTTTATTTCACTGTACCTTGATATGTATCATTGCTGTAGTATCCTTCAAATAAACATCACTTTTTGTTGCTATATTTTTCTTTCTTGCTAGCCTATGAGATTTGAAGAAATTTGACTTTCCCGTCTTTGTAGTCCATATTTTAGTATAGTATCTAAAACAGAGCTCTCAATAAATGGTGGTTGAACTCAACACCCTAATACAGAATGTTTTAAAAGACAGCTACTAGACGTTTTAGAGTTTGGACATTTAGAAAATCATAGTGTAGACAGGAAAGAACTAGGTGGTTCTAGAGCATCTGTTGACAACCTGATAAACTGCTACTATTTCCATTCAAATCTAGGAAATTTGTTTCACAGAGTCCCCCTCTCTGTATTATTTCAAGTTGGAACTTGCCAATGAGGGGCTCTCACAAATTATTTGAAAGGCAGAGGTGAAACAGAAGCTGCTGTTCTTGGGGGGCCGTGAGATTCAAACATGAAGACTTCATTCACTGTGGTGATTCCTCAGACCTCCTCATGAGTTCCCACTTTGAAGTTTCACGTGCTTGATTTCATGACAATCCTCCAAGATTTTTCACTCAGTACTACTGCTTCAGAATGAAATGATTAATGAATTTCTCTGACACGCTAACTACAGCCTTCCAGACAGATCACTATCAGCTATGCATGTATATAAACTTTAATTCCCATATTAAACCACTCATTCCTTTAATACTTGTCTCAGTTTTCCTGAACAAACCCAGATTGATACAGTTTTTGGTACAAAAGTGGATCCAGGGGAACAGAATCTTAAAGATAGGAACCTAGAATTGGTTCTATAATGTAACTAGATTTAAAAGCATTAATAATCTGTGAATGGCAAATTAGATACCGACCATGATATAGAGCTGTAAAATAGTTTCTTAAATTGTCATGTGGAGTCACCTATAGTTTTGGGTGACTAAGCACCAACCTAAAAACAAAAAGTTATCATCATAATATGGAATATAGGGATGGAGTGTATTGAGTGGAGGGGATGTTTGGCTATTGTAACTACATTGGAAAAAATGGAAAAAAAGAAATGATGAAGTCAAGGCTGTAAATTCCCATCTCAAGTCCTGGGTAAGAAACCAGAAACATCCATGACTATCCTGAAAGATTATCTATTGTTTTTTAGTTGCAGGTTTGAAATTTCTGAAAACCAAATACAAAATCTGATACTGCAAGTGGCTAAATTAAAATGTTAATCAAATCCATAAATTCTTAGGGTCTCTTACAAGTGTGTGTGTGTGTGTGTGTGTGTGACAATTAATGGGAAGGAATGTAACCCTAATGACTGAGACATCTGGACAGATCCCAATGGACCTGAAGACCTTGAATCCACAATTTCCACATAGTAGAAACCTCCTCTTACTCCTTGAAACGATATGTAGCCTTGTAGGAGAATGCTCATTTTCACAAGACCCACTCCATCAGCACTCATTGATTAGTAACTTTTAACTGGACTCAAATCTTGAAAAAAAAAAAAAAAACAAAAAAAAAAACCAAGACTGAATTTGGAGTCAACATCATACACATCAAAAGAAATACAATCTTTTCACAAGTTACAGCTGTGCAAACTGGGGGAATACTTTTGAGAATGAACTCTAAGGATGTTAGAACAGGGAGGAAGGAATACACTATTGGATTCAGCTGGGCTTATAGGAATCACTGGGTGATTTTGGATTCAGGGTACTACCCTGAACAAGTGGGAATAACTGTGACAGCTTGTTTGGTTGGTTGACTGTAATTGGGTCTCTGTGGTGGCCAAAATTTACTGAAGAAGGCAGTGCCCAAAGGCTTATAGAGATAGGATTGTTTTATTGTGTTCCACTGCTCACATCTACCCTCTACCTCGAGTTTTTCAGAAATACATTGGTAAGGGAGAAACAGTCAACCTCGAAAAGCTATTTAATGACTATTCTTTCCATATCAGAAATGACTGGGGAGGCTATCAGTGGAACGGATTCCCAAAAGAACAATGGGGATTGTGGGATTCTGAAGTAACAGGAGCTACGTGATGCATTTAATTGTTACTGGCACTTAATTACCTGGGTTAAGTGGGCATAGTTACCATAATGGGTAGCAGGGATAGAGCAGTAGTCACATAGTTTGACATGTAGAGATCTTTGTGGCTAAATAATTATATCCCTAGGACTGGTAGAGATGAACACCCTCCTAAATCAAGTCTATTTGATTTGTATAAGCAAAACCTTTAGGACTGGTAAATAGGGGCCCGACTTGCATTGCTACAAGAGTTGTGGCCCTTATCCACTTCTCAGATTTGAGTGGGTTTGCAGACTCAGAGCACCTTAAATGAAGAGGAAGGATGCTTTATCTCCTTGAGGAAGGATATTGCTACACTGCCAAAACTGTATTTTGTAAATTATTGATTTAGTTCTTTCCAAAAGAACATGCATCTGTGGCCATTTACCAGGGGAAAGAATAGCCAAACATCTTAGGTTATTACTGGACACTAGCTCTGAGCTAACACAAATTCTTAGGGATACAAAACGGCACAGTGATCCACTTTTCTAAAAGGGGGCTTGTGAAAGCCAAGTGATTAATGCTGTTTTAACACCTACAGCAGTTATCTCAAGCAACACTCTTACCATGCTCCTAGTTTTAAAGTGAAGAGTGGGAACAGATACAATCATCAACGTGGGCATCCACTTAACAAGGCTAATCTGGTTCTCTCAATGCTGAGTGCCCAATTTGCCAGTGGTAGAGACAAACCACGAGTCCCTGGTATAACAGTACTCCAGAGTGACCAGAGAGCTGTAGAATGGCAAATTAATTTCATTTTCATGGAAGGAGCAGTGATTGGTTCTTACTGGAATAGACACTTGAGCTGGATTTGAATTTGTCTTTCCTGCTCAAAAGGTTTCTGCTGGGTTAGAAATCTTAGTTCCCAATGGAATGAATCCACAAGGAGATAAAGCAATGGTTCCATTGAACTAAGAGCAGAGAATGTTAGAATCACTTTGAGTTCTTTATGCCATGGAATTAGAAAAAGTGGTAACTGGTACAACTGGTCTGCTAATACACAATGGTGGCAGAAAGAAGTATGCCCAATGTGGCAGGCAGACTTCTAAGATGACCCCCAATGATCCCTACCCTTGGATATTTATGTTCTTGTGCAATCCACTTCTTTTGAATGTGGGCTGAAGTTAGTGATGTGCTTATAACCAACATAATACAGCAATGGATTTAGTTCCTCACAAGATGTGATGCCACTTCATGATTAGGTGTATTTACATTATGTTAGCCAGGAAGCATGATGTGCTTATTATCTTGATTTGACAGTTTAAAAGAAGTGTATGAATGCCAAGTTGACAAAAAAGTAGACTGTACTAGACTGTGTCGCATCACCTTGGTTAAGTTTGGAACTATGACTAACCAAGCCTATGTTTGAGAGGACTTGGTGGTAAGACAGTCTTCTGTTAAGGCTGTTCAGTCTGTTGAGGAAGTGAAAAACATTTTTTTTCTAGAGAGACCTGGGCCATCTGACTTGGTGGCTTTGCTAAAGTGGCTAAAAACCTTCTCTGATAATCCAGATATAGTCTTACAGAGTATCATTCCCTTGGCTCCTCTTAACACCATGTAACACTGAAAAAAAGAGAGAGAGAAAGAGAGAGACTCTAAACAATAGAGAACAAGTTGAGGGTTGATGGAGGGAGGTAGTTGGGGGATGGGCTGGATGGATGATGAGTATTAAGGAAGGCACTTGTTATGATAAGCACTGGATGTTGTATGTAAGTGATGAACCACTAAATTCTACTCCTGAAACCAAATGGCACTGTATGCTAATCGACTAGATTTAAATAAATCGTTTTTTAAAAAGGCATATATCGGAAACAACATGAAGAAAGGAAAGCATGTAATAATTTCCTCAAAAGGATTTTTTTATATTATTACTCTTAATAAATAATACATTCAAATAAAAAAATAAATTAAAAAATAAAGCCATGTAACAATTGATTCCTATACTAAGTCCCTTATATTCCTGTAATACTTGTAACTATTATCTTCAACAAATCCAGGCTGATATTGTCAGTAAAATTTCTATGGAAGTATATTACTATTTTTTTTTAATTCTTCATAGTTTGTATATTTGACTTTTGTCAAATTTATTTTTTAACATAAGCTTTGAAACAGTGAATATAAAAATGTATGAAGAAAAAGTTCATCATTTGCTCCATACCTCCCTTCACTATCCCATCTTCTGAGCCAACCCATGTCAATTGTTTTATGTGTTTTTCTAAATGTCTCAACTTGCTTATTCAAAATTATACAAGCATTCCCATGCATATAGAGGAATTTTTAAAAATTTCCTATGCTCTATTGTTTTGCCATATAAAATCATATCATAAAAATAACCTACAACTTTGATAAAATCTTTATGTCAATATAAGTATATATTTTTGCTATTTTTCAACATTAGAATCATATTATACTTTTTACATCCTGCTTTTCTCATTCATAAATATTTTATGGCAATTCCTCAAAATTCAAGTGATATAGCTCCAATTCACATTGTTCATTTCAATGAGTTCAAAATATTCCACAATTTGGCTATTTCACAATTTATTTAAGCATTTTCCTAGTACTGCGTATTCACTTTATTAACAGTTATAGGCTATCAACTTCCATGTGAATGCCTTCATCTACTTTTATTTATATGGAATGGTTATAGAACATTGAGTAGTCTAGGGTTAAGGGTTTGTGGACCTTTTATTTTAATGATTGCTGCCAGCTTATTTTCCAAAAGAGGTTGCAACAATTTGTGTTTCTTCCAAAATATGAGTGCTACAATTATTTAATGTTAATTTTTAAGTTTTGTTACTTACCTATTAATTTAATTTTTCATGTATTTATTGGCCATTTGGTTTGCTCTTTGTTAACTGATCACATTCCTAACTCATTTTTATCTTGTGTGTAAGATTTCTTGTATTGCATAGCAATACATTCTATAGCTGTCATCTAGGTTGCAAATAGATTTTTCCAAAAACTAGGTCTTACTAAAATCGATTTTTTCTATGCTGTCTTTTGTTATACTAAGTTTTATATTCTTATATACTCAATTTTTTTTCAATCATACAGCTTCCAGTTTCAGCTCCTGAATGTGAAGATATTAAAAAATCACTCCAATCCTTACAACAACAAAAAGCTACACAAATTGAAAATCAAGAATTTTTCTTGATTCTGTCAAGGAACTGGAGTTGCAGAGAAACCATCACCCCAAAATTTGGAAAGGTGCCTCAATGAAGAAATATCAAGTGATATCTACTTACATGGAACAATAAAGCAGTAGGAGTGCTTTAGTGTAATTTGATGAATTTCTGGAGACTGATTATGAACAAGTAGAGAAAAAGAAGCTAGAGGGGCAACCATACTCTGATGGGACTTTTTCTTCCAGAATCTCACTAAGTTCTTATCCTGTTTTCTAGGAAGATCTCCTGGTGTCTCTGACAGAGGGAACAAAAGAGCAGCCACTGCAAAACAAGCCAAGAGCCTTCTCCATAACAAATGGCTACTTTCCAGAACAAAGTCCTTTGCCAGTGCCTTGCTGGAGAAAGAATTCTTCCCACTTAGCTTTCTGCAACCTTCCTGTCTCACCCAACTGGGAGGGATATATAGTAATCAGTGGTCACAGATTCAAGAAATAGGGGGCAAGGAGGAACAAAAAGAACTATACCACTAGAGAAACACATGTATATCAAGGTTTGAAACACAGGCCCACAAAAGGACAGAGATTTAAGTCGTAGATCATAGAACACTCACCCTTCCATATACCTTAACACCATACCACAGGATTCCAGTTTAAAATAGTGAATGACAGCTAAAGAACTAAAACACACAGACTCTGAGGAGGAGTATTTAGGAAAGCCTGAAGTCAAAAGGGAAGACAAAAACAAGGACACTAGAGGAATCTGAAGCTTCTGGAAATCTCTAACTAAGCAATAATGGCTGATAATTTTCCAAAAATTAATGGCAAGCACCAAATAAAGTACCAAGTAAAATGAATACTAAATAAATACTAAACAAACACGAGCACAAATCGAGTGCGTGTGCGCACACACACACACACACACACACACATAAAGCCATTACCTCAAGAACAGGAGATATATCTGACTTTCCTAACACAGAGAAAGAGGCACGAAGACTTAGACAAAATAAGGAGACAGAGGAATTTATCCCAAATGAAAGAACAGGACAAGGCCATGGCCAGAGATCTAAGCAAAACAGATCTAAGTAACAAGTCTGATGGACAATTTAAAGCAATGATCATAAAGATACTCACTAGACTTGAGCCAAGAGTGGAGGATATCAGTGAGACCATTCACACAAAGACAAGGAATAACATAGCAGACATAAAGGGCTCAATATACAAAATGAGAAACATGCTTGATGGAATGAACAGTGGACTGGAAGAAGCAGAGGACTGAATTAATGTCCTAGAACTCAGAGTAATGTAAAGTAATCAAGCTGCACAAAAGACAGAAAAAAGCATTATGCAAAATAATAACAGTCTTAGGGAACTCAGTGACTCCAACAAATGTAGTAACATTCATAATCTAAGAGATAGGGAACTCAGTGACTCCATCAAATGTAGTAACATTCATAATCTAAGAGTCCCAGAAGGAGAAAAGAGCTTGAAGAAGAAATTAAGTTGAAGAAAAAAATAGCTGAAAATTTCCTAATGTGGGAAGGAAACAGATATCCAAATCCAGGAGGCACACAGAATACCCCTCCCCCACAAATCAACAAAAGCAAAGCCACACCAAGACATACTGAAATAAAATAGCAAAACATAGTGACAAAGGGGGAAAAATAGCTACATTCAAAGGAAACTCCATAAGGCTCTCAGTGGATTTTACAGTAGAAACTTTGCAAGCCAGGAAGAAGTAGCATGATATTCAAAGTGCTCAATGGGAAAAGCCTGCAGCCAAGAATGCTCTATTCAGTAAGCCTACCATTCAGAATAAAAGGAGAGATAAAGAGTTACACATTCAAACAAAAAATAAAGGAGTTCATGACCACTAAACCAGCCCTTTAAGAAATATTAAAGGGAACTCTGAGTGAAAAGGAAAGGCCAAAAATGACAGTATGAAGGTAAGAAGCACAAAAGCAATAAAAATGAGTATTTCTGTAAAAAAAAAAAACAAATAACAAAACTGTAAGTCAAAGGACTCACAAAAGGATGTAAGATAGGAAACCACATACCGAAAATGTGGATAGAAGAGTAAGGAATGGGTTCAAACTCAAGTGACCATCAGTTTAATCTAGACTACTATAGGCAGGAGATGTTATATACAAACCTAATGATAACTACAAATCAAAAGCCAGTAATTGATATGCAAATAATAAAGAGAAAGTAATCCAAATATATCACTAAAGAAAACAGGCAACCATAAAAGAGAGAAAGATTAGAAAGTTCCAGAAAAAATATTCAGAAACCACCAAAAACAAGTAATAAAAGATCAATAAATACCTATCTATAAATAATTACATTGAATGTAAATGGACCAAGTGCTCCAATCAGAAGACATAGGGTGACATAATGGTTTAAAAAAAAACAAAACCACCCAAACAAAACAACAACAACAAAAACACAAAAACAGACCCATCTATATGCTGTCTACAAAAAACTCATTTTAGACCTAAGACACATGCAGAATGAAAGAAAGGGGATGGAGAAACATTTACTACACAAATGGATGTCAAAAGAAAGCCAGGGTAGCAATACTTATATCAGACAACACAGACTTAAAACAAAGACTTTAACAAGAGACAAAGGAGACTATATAATAATAAAGGGGACAATCCAACAAGAAGACATAATATGTATTTATGCACCCAATATGGGAACATCCAAATATATAAAACAATTAATAATAAACAAAGGAATTAAAAAATATTATAATACAATAATGGTAGGGGACTTTAATACCTCACTTACATCACTGGACAGATCATCTAAACAGAAAATAAACAAGGAAATAATAGCTTTGAATGACACACTGGACCAGATGGACTTAACAGATATATTCAAGAACATTCCATCCTAAAAGAGCAGATACACATTCTTTTCAAGTGTACATGGAACATTCTCTAGAATAAATCATGTATTAGGTCATAAAACAAGCCTCAACAAATTAAAAAAGATTGAAGTTATACCACCCATCTCTTCTGAACACAATGTTATGAAACTAGATGTCAACCAGAATAAAAAAAAACCGGTAAGATCACAAATACATGCTACTAAATGGTGAATGGGACAATCAGAAAAAAAGAAGAAAAAAGGACATGGAAACAAATGAAAATGAAAACACAACAGTCCAAGGCATTTGGGATGCAGGAAAAGTGGTTCTAAGAAGGAAGTATATAGCAATACAGGTCTACCTCAAGAAATTAGATACATGTCAAATAAACGACCCAGCCTTACACCAAAAGGAGCTAGAAAAAGAACATCAAATGAAACCTAGAACCAGTAGGAGGAAGGAAAAACAAAGAGCAGAAGTAAATGATATAGAAATTAAACAAAACAAAACATAAAAATAGAACAGGTCAATGAAACCAGGAACTGATTCTTTGGGAAAAAAAATTAAAAATTGATTAACCTCTAGCCATTCATATTAAGAAAAAGAAAAGAAAGTACCCAATTAAACAAAGTCACAATGAAGAGGAAAAAACAAAACAAAACAAAAAAACACAGAAATACAACTATAAGAGAGTATTATGAAAAACTATATGCCAACAAATAGACAACGTAGAAGAATTGGATAAGTTCCTAGAGACATCAATTATCAAAACTGAAACAAGAATAAATAAAAAATTTGAACAGATTGATAACCAGCAAAGAGATGGAATCAATAATCAAAAAACTCCTGACAAGCAAAAATCCAGGACCAGATGGCTTCACAGGAAAATTCTACCAAACATTTAAAGAAGAGTTAATACCTATTATTCAAAAAGTAATCAAAAAATAGAAAAAGTAAGCAAAACTTCGAATTCCATTCAATGAGACTAACATTACCCTGATACCAAAACTGTATAAAGACACTACAAAAAAAGAGAACTACAGGCTAGTATCTCTGGTAAACATAAACACAAAAACCCACAAAAGAGTATTAGCAAACTAAATCCAACCATACATTAAAAAAACCATCCACCATGATCAAGTGAGATTTATTTCTGGGTTGCAAAGGTGGTACAATACTCACAAATCAATCAACACGACACATCACATCAATAAGAGAAAGGATAAGAACCATATGATCATTTCAATAGATGCAGAAAAAGCACTAGACACAGTACACCACCCATTCATGATAAAAACCCTCAACAAAGTAGGTTTAGAGAGAATATACCCCAACATAATAAAGGCTATCTATGAAAAACCCACAGCTAATATCTCTCTAAATGGGGGAAAACTAAGAGCCTTTCCCTGAAGGTCAGAAACAAGACAAGTATGCCCACTCTCACCACTTTTATTCAACATAGTACTGGAAGTCCTAGCCACAGTAATTAGACAACAAAAAGGAAGAAAATCCATCCAGAGTGTTAAAAAGTAAAATTTTCACTATGTAGAGATGACATGATACTCTACATAGAATGGCCAAAAGCCTCCAGCAAAAAACAGAACTGATGGAGGAATTCAGTAAAGTTGCAGGATACAAAATCAATCTACAGAAGTCTGTAGCACTTCTATTCACTAATAATGACGCCCTAGAAAGAGAAATAAAGGAACTAATCCCATTTACAATTGCACCAAAAGCAATAAGATACCTAGAAATAACCTAACCAAAGAAATCAAAGACCTGTACTCTGAAAACCATAAAACACTGATGAAAAAAATTGAAAATGACACAAAGAAATGGATAGTTATTGCACACTCATGGATTGGAAGAGCAAACACTGTTCAAATATCTATACTACCCAAAGCAATCTATACACGTAATGTAGTCTCTGTCAAAATACCAACAGCACTGTTCACAAAACTGGGACAAACAATCCTAAAATTTGTATGAAGCCACAAAAATCCGGAAGAGCCAAAGCAATCTGGAAAAAGAAAAGCAAAGCTGGAAGCATCACAATTATTCTGGATTTCAAGCTATATTAGAAAGCTGTAGTAATCAAAAGAATATGGTACTGGCACAAAGATAGGCACATAGATCAACGGAACAGAATAGAAGATGCAGAAATAAACCCACAATTATATGGTAAATTAATCTTCAACAAAGCAGTAAAGGACACCTCATGGGAAAAAGTCTCTTTAACAACTAGTACTGGGAAAATTGGACAGCAATGTGCAAAAGAATGAAACTGGACCACCTTCTTATACCACACACAAAAGTAAACTCAAAATGGATGAAAGACCTAAATGTGAGACATGAAACCATAAAAATTGTAGAAAAGAGGATAGGCAGTAATTTCTTTGACATCGGCCATATCAACTTTTTTTCTAGACAGGCACCACGAGGCAAGGGAAACAAAAGCAAAATAAACTATTTTGACTACATCAAAATAAAGATCTTCTGCATAGTGAAGGCAACAATTAACTAAACTAAAAGGCAACCAACAGAATGGGAGAAGATATTTGCAAATGACATATTCAGTAAGGGGTTAGCATCCAAAATATATAAAAAACTGATAAAACTCAACATCCGAATAATCCAATTTAAAAACATGCAGAAGACATGAAAAGACATTTCTCCAAAGAAGACATACAGATGGCCAAGACACACTTGAAAAGCTACTCATTATCACTTACAGGAAACACAAATCAAAACTACAATGAGATAGCACTTCACATCTGTCAGAATGGCTAAAATCAAAAACACAAGAAACAACTAGTATTGAGGATACGAAGATAAAGGAACCCTTTAGCTCTCTTGGAGGGAATGCAAACTTGTACAGCCACTCTGGAAAACAGTATGGAGGTTCCTCAAAAAATTAAAAATAGGGGCATCTGCGTGGCTCAGTTGGTTAAGCATCTGCCTTCAGCTCAGGTCATGATCTTGAGGTCCTGGGATGGAGCCCTATATCAGGCTCCCTGCTCAGTGGGAAGTCTGCTTCTCTCTCTCTCTCTGTGTTCCCCCCCTGCTTGTGCTCACTCTCTCTCTCTCTCTGGAAATAAACAAAAAATTTTTTATAGAATTGCAATGCCTTTTTTAAGACTTTATCTGAGACACAGGGAGAAAGGGAACACAAGTGGGAAAGAGGATGAGAGGGAGAAGGAGAAGCAGACTCCCTGCTGAGCAGGGAGCCTGATATGGGGCTCGATCCCAGGACCCCAAGATCATGACCTGAGCTGAAGGCAGACACTTAACTGACTGAGCCACCCAGGTGCCCCATGAAATAAATAAAATCTGAAAAAAAAAGTTAAAAATAGAACTACCCTACAAACCAATAAGCGCACTACTGGGTATTTACCCAAAGAATACAAAAACATTAATTCAAAGGAATACATGTATCCCTATGTTTATAGCAGCACTATTTATAGTAGTCAAGATATAGTAGCAGCAGAAATGTCCATTGACTCAAGCATAAAGAAATTGTGTGTGTGTGTGTGTCTTATTGGAAATTAAATTAAGTTTTATCTACATCAATAAAATGGAGAAAAATTAATATATGCTGCTTTATTTAGACCCTTTTGTAATAAGGTAGCTAAGTAAATGCTGGTTGGGTAGGGTATCAATGGATGTATGTGGAATAGTGAGTGAGATGGAATTTCATGGATCAGGAGTCAGAGTTGAATTGGGCCTTGTGTAGAGTGGTATTCTGGATTGAAAGCAAATCAAGCAATATAGTAGGAATATACAGATGATCTTAACTTCTTTTGACATCTCTTCTAGTCTCTTCTTACTATTTATGAACACCTGCACTCTGTACTCTTTTTATCTTTTCATAGTTTCAGCTTCAGCTTCTCTCTCATGCCTGTGGTTTGTTATCATTCCTATGTTCTTTTCTACTTTATGTCCTTGACGACAAACTCATTCTGCTTAATCTCCTTCCTCTTCGTGACATTAGCTTCACAAAATTTCCCAGGTCAACTTTCTAAGAGTTAGAATCTAAATGATGCATTTGTCTATTTGTATGAGGCCCCATCATGAGTTTTTGAGCAGCCTATCAACTGCTCATCACTGCTTTACTTAGCCATGTCAGGAGATAGGCAAAGAGTTACACTGTAGAAAACATAGCTCCATAAGACTACCCATCCCCACTAGCCAAGGTTAGAGGATGCTATACTCTTTAGATACTTTGAAGTAACTAATCCATGATTTTAAGAAATTACATTTCTTCCAGACTGCCGATCACCATTTACTAACCGATTGCTCTATGTTAGAAGAATTCTAAACAAAAGAAAATGGTATCTAGGTCCTGCTCTCAGAAAACTTACAATGCTGACTCATTGAGCTCTCTGGTTTAGAGGATTTTATGGCATATTTTTCTCAATAGCTATCCTTTTTTCTTTCTTTTTTTTGCTTTTATTTATTTGAGAGAAAGAGTGAGCGAAAGAGAGAGCATAAGCAGGGGGAGATGCAGAGGGAGAAGCAGACTCCCCACTGAGCAGGGACCCCGATGCAGGGCTTGATCCCAGGGCCCTGGGATCATGACCAGAACCAAAGGCAGACGGTCAACCTACTAAGCCACCGAGGTACCGCTACTCCTTATTTTCTTATCTTTAAAGTAAAAATGTAATTGATTCACATCTTCTCTGAACTTCTTTAAACTTCTTTCCATTCAAGCAAGCAGAGCTTGCTATGTTTTCTAACTGCTACATTTCTATTAAAAGAATTCAAAGTTGATCATTGGTTTTTGGTTCTACATGTAAGGATCTAATAAATTGCCACTCTGTCCTAATAACAAGTAAAAAGCTGAACAAACTGAAATATCAACAACTCTTTTTGGAACCTTAAGAGACGGGAGGAAACAGGACAAACTGTTGGCCTCAAAACTGGAAAGACAGGCAGGCTATAGAAGGAGTAGTGGTTCATAAACACACAAACAAAAACAACCTTGAAACCAGTGCAAGGGCAAGAAACCATGCACTGTCATCAATAAATTCCTGAAGGCTTGGTGTGATAAGTCCAAGAGTTAAAAACTCTGGGGGGCGGGGCAGTCATAGGAGATATCCCACAATATTTTGAGATTTACTTATAAGAGCTTGACAAGTTCCCACGGTGAGTATCAAAGAAAAATCACTTTGTGCTTCCAGCAGGAGGAGGGGAAAAGGAACAATTTAGAAATACACTTTGTTCTTAACAAGGCCTACCTTTAGGGCAATCTAGTTAATCAGAGACTAACCTGCAAGGATATTATCAGAGCATAGCTGACCTGGGGGTAGGAAAATATCCAGTTCAACTCCTTGTAGCCAACCTGCTCCACCTAAGTGGGGATAAAAAGCCTGAGAAACACAAAAAGTTCACAGTCCAGACAGAGGCTGAGGCTCACTGAAAGACTGACACCTAATCACAGGACTATAGAATGCGTCTCCTCCCCCACACCTCACCATAACATTACTAAAGGCCTGTTTATAATGGTTCCACTATCTCCTGTCTGGCTATCAAGAAAAAATTATACGGCATTCCAAAAAACAAAAAATACAAATTAAACAGAGCAAACATCAGAAGCAGATATGGCAGGGATGTTGGAATTATCAGACTGGAAACTAAAAACAACTATAATAATATGCTAAGGGCTCTAATGGGTAAAGTAGATAGCATCAAAGAACAGAAGAGCAATGTAGGCAGAGATATGGAAATCGTAAGAATCAAAAAGAAATGCTAGAGACAAAGTCAGTTGACACTCAAAATATTCCTAGAAAGTTGGCAATATCAATCAAAAGCTTCTGATAATGAAATTCAAATCCTAAGATTTTACCTAGAGAAGTAACCAGAGTCATATATATATATATATATATATATATATATATATATACATACACATTAAAGTGTAAGAATATTCATAGTAACACTATTAAATGAAATGAGTAACAATATGGAATAAAATTGATTGCACAGTCACATGAGTTAGTACTGTAGGTTTTTAAAATTTTTAAATATTGCCACAGTAAAATGTTCATATTAATTGAAAAGAAATTTATAAAATAGTATGCACAATTATGACAAACACATAAATAAAGGATAGAAAAATATGTTACAAAATATTTAAACTGGATAGCCTTAAGTTTTAGGTATAGAAGTGATTTTTATTTATTCTTTATATTGTTCCCGTCCCTCCAACCTTCTGTTTAATTGAAAATGTTTTTAAAATGATTGTTACCCGTATCTTTCCAGGGTTTCGACTATTAAGGATGACTGGTAAGACACAGAATCAATCTAGGTGTCACAAACTATTCAAACTACTAAGGATTTGCACTATCAAAAATCCATGACCAAGACAATTAGAGATCCACATTGGACTTCTACTTCACACAACATAAAAATTAACTCAAAATGGAACAAAGACTTAAATGTTAAAAGACCTAAAAGCTAAAACTATAAAACTCTTAGAAGGAAACAATGGTGTAAATTTCCATGAACTTGGATTAGCTAACAGCTTCTTAGAATAACTCAAAACATAAGCAACCAAAGAAAAAATGAATTTCATCAAAATTAAAAACTTTTGTGTGTCAAAGGACACTGTTAAGAAAATAAAAAGACAGGGGTGCCTGGGAATTTCTCAAAAGTAAAACAATTACTATAAAATTGAAACAGCAATTCCAACCTTAGGTATGTATCTAAGAGAAGTGAAAACATTTTCACAAAATATTTTCACAGAAATTTGTACATGAATATTCATAGAAGCGTAATTTCTCCCAAATGGAAAGAATTCAAATATCCATCAATTGATGAATGAATAAACTCAATGTGGCATATCCACACTACTGAATATTATTCAACCACAAAAAGAAATGAAGTACTATTACATGTTACAACATGGACAAACTGTGAAAAAATTATGCTGTGTGAAAAAAGGCAGATATACGAGGCCATACGTTTTAAGATTTCCTTTATATGGAATATCCAGAATAGGGAAATCCACAGAGATAGAAAGTAAATTAGTGATTGCTAGTGGAGCAAGGAGAATATGGACTGACTACCAATAGATATGGGGTTATAGGTTTCTCCTGGGGTGATGGATGCATTCCAAAATTAGAGAGTGGTGATGGTGCACAATATAGTGAATGTGCTAAAAACAAACAAAACAAAACTGAACTGCACACTTAAAATGGTGAATTTTATGTTATGTGAATTATGTATCGGCAAAAATAAATCCTTGAGTATCCCTGTTTTACCAAATCCACCTGTTTTAGATTTGTGATCTCTGGCTGTGATAAGATAGTAATCTTACTAACCAGATTATTTCTTAAAAGTTGTTTGTTTCTACACTGGGAATTGGAGTGAAAGAGGTGTTCATTTATGTATGAGAATTTTCTTATAACCAATACTGTTGTTTCCTCCCCTTGGACAATTGAAACATTGTGATCAAATAATGAAGATACTATTAAACTAGTATTAAATGTCATATATAACTTCCTCATTGGAACCATACACATCAGGTACAATACATACCCCATTTTGCAGATAAGGAAATTTGTACTTAAGATCAATAACTTATGTGGATATATTACAGAATGTTTGACTCCAGGGTACAGACTTTTCACTTGTAAATTATTTTTGTGCTTCACTTAAAGTATTCCATGGATGAAAGCTAACTAGCCAGCCAGAATAGGTTTATTGTTTCAATGTTTCTCCTCCAGTACCACAGAGCAGGATCTAAAAGTTTTATGACCTGCTTACTCTACTTGCTAAGCTAACACACTATTATCCCATTTTCCATTCTCTTGAGGGATCACAGGCAGATAATGGAAGTTTTTCTATTAAAAACTATGAGGCAAGCAGCCTAGAATTACTGGCTAAGAAGATAATAAACTCTCAATTACATTACCTACCATCTCTGTTTAAAGCGTCTATAGCCCAGTTCCCTGATCCCTCAACTTATGTGATGCCTGAAAAACAATAATCACAGCAATAAAAAGGTCCTTTGGGGTCCATTACCATCGCTGCTACTACTACATCTACAGAAGTACATGTGGCTATACAGATTCATACATGTTACATAGGGTTAAAAAATTAAATATTAGCAAGACCATCTCTCTCACTCTTAGTATTTTTAACAGAGCTGCCGAGAAAATATACAACTATTCTCTACATTCACATTCAACTGATATTTCTATTACCTATTTATGGATTTAATTTCACTATGTTTATGAAATATAAGCATATTAACTTAATGATTCAAAGTTCTAAGAGCAAGTTGGGGCAGGACTTGATGCCTACGTGTATTATTTAGGACCAAATTTCACTGAGATCAGCTGACCAGTATGTACCCCGGACTGCTAATTCCAACTGTAGACCACTGGTCACTACAGTACAAAATTAAGAAAAATTCAAGGTATCTCTACTTTGAAGGAAAATCAGGTTGACTACAATAATAAAAACAATAACAAATGCTATTCGTATTGTCGCGCAGTTACGGAGTATTGCTGGAGTCAAGCAGCTTGCCAGCATTTCACGTATTTTTGATGGCTGGTCTGCAACCCCAAGCAATGTACAGAAGAATGGCACAGTGTTTCCTTGGTATCGGAAGGAGCTGCCCCCCTTTGCCCTTATGCATTCTCCTTTCCCTGGGGTTTTTCTTCCCTTTATTTAGTATTCACCTCAAAATCCCAACATTTGCCTTCTCTGATTCAGCCTGCAGACATCTCGGTCCAGTTAAAATTCTTTGTTGGCAACAGGAACTGGCCCCGACTTTGTTTATCCCTGAAACAAGAGCAGGAGCACTTACAGCTCTTGCTTCAATACCCTGGGAGTCACAAGCCTCACTATACTCTCATCCTTGGAGGGTGTTCCCAATGTGAAAATAAAAATAGAACAGGAGAAAGCAGCCCCGGGAGACTTGTTGGCAAGCAGCATTAATGTCGGACATACTGTGTGACTGATTGCCAAGGTTATACCCTAACCACGAAGAATGAGTAAGAGATAGATTACTGGATTTCCACAGTCTCTTGTGGATGACAATTGTAGTAAAAAATATCACCCACTTCTGGGAATTAGAAAACTTTGCTATCACTAAAACCAGAAAGAGCCCCTACTGGAAGAATCCCTGGTCCAACCACAAGGAACACAGGAAACTAGAAATATGAAGCTGGGTTCTGGGTCAAACATAAAGGAATTTTCTCAAATGAATGCAAATCTACAACACTAAAAGGGTTTCAGAGTGACAGATTTATTTATTTTATTTTTTTTAAAGATTTTATTATTTATTTGTCAGAGAGAGAGCATAAGCAGGCAGAGTGGCAGGCAGAGGCAGAGGGAGAAGCACGCTCCCTGCTGAGCAAGGAGCCCAATGTGGGACTCGATCCCAGGACCCTGGGAACCTGAGCCAAAGGCAGCCGCTTAACCAACAAAGCCACCCAGGTGTCCCTATTTTATTTTTATTTTATTTATTTTCCTTAAGTAGGCTCTAAGCCTAAGGTGGGGCTTAAACTCCTGACCCCAAGATCAAGAGTCTTGTGCTCTGGGGCGCCTGGGTGGCTCAGTGGGTTAAAGTCTCTGCCTTTGGCTCAGGTCATGATCTCAGGGTCCCGGGATCGAGCCCCCCCATCAGGCTCACCGCTCAGCGGGGAGCCTGCTTCCCCCTCTCTCTCTACCTGCCTGTCTGCCTACTTGTGACCTCTCTCTCTCTCAATCTGTCAAATAAATAAATAAACAAATAAATCTTTAAAAAAAAAAAAAAAGTCTTGTGCTCTATGGACTGAGGCAGCCATGCACCCCTGGGAGATTTATTTTAAATATTCAAGTCGTTTATTTATCTTGATAACAGCCCTAGGCAATAGTTATAGGCATCTTTATTGTAGGTCATCACTCAACAACAATAGCATAATTCAACAATTCAATGTTTTCTAATGAAAATACAAATGAACTGGCTTATATCTCACTGTGATTTCTTGCAGTAAACTCTGTACTTGATGCATTTTGTGTCTATGTTCTGATTTCACAACTATATATACAAGGTGCAGTGTGCATATAAATGATCACCAAGTACAAAATCTAAACAATCCTAAACGCTTTCCAGATGTAAATTATAATTAAAAAAAAACTCATTGCTACAAAGAGGCCAGCTATGATTACATAAAGAGAACAAGGACTTAATTTAATTAAGACTCTGATTTGTAGAATCAGCTTTAGTATATAGAGATGTAAGAAGAAGCCATGTGAAAAGGTAGAAATGGTTACTAAAAATATGCAACAGAAAATTCCCCTGAAGCCCAGACAGTTATCTAAAACTAAGTCAAAAAATTAATGAGATGCAATCAATTGCCAACATTTAATACAGCACCACAACACGAAATTGTCACAGAGAAATAGGTGATTCCACAAAGACATTACTATGACTGCCTCTCAGGTCACTACTATGTATGTAAAACACTTTGTTTGAACTCTATGGGTGGTTCATTTCTTACACCAATGACATTAAGAATATTCTCTGAGTTTATTTGAATGTGCATGATCAACGAATAAACTATAAAAGAGTTTAGAGAAACAAAAATGTGACTACATTCTTTTCTCCTCCAAATAAAATGTTCTGAGCCTTTACAGCAATTAATATAATGAAATCAGCTTTTTCTTTATGATGAGGTGGAATGCACACCTAAATACACAGATATACATATGCACATGATTCTCCCAAATGCTTTCCTTTCTCTCACAAACATCTAGTCATCCAGTAAGTTCAACTTCATAATATATCTCAAGTCCAACAATTTTCACAGCCTTCACAGTTTATATTCTTGTCTTACAACCATTTCTCACCCCTCTTGCCAGAGCCTCTAATTGCCCTCCCTGTGTCCATTCTATCTCCCAGCCCACATAGGCAGTAGAGAGATTTTTTTTTTTTTATAATACCTATTAGATTATGCTCCCTCTCTGTCCAGAACCCTCAGTGGCTTCCTAAAACATTCATAATAAAATATAAACTCCTTTTCATGGGCTATACTACCCTGTAAATCCTGACCCTTCCCTACCTGTCCAGCCTCATGACCCACAACTTTCTCTGTCTTCACTCCACTCCAGCCATACAGAGTATTGCTCCTTAGTCACACCCAGCATGTGGTGTGCAGACCTCAGGGTCTCTGCACTTGTTACACCCTTCGTATATGTCCTTTTTAAACAAACAAACAAAAAAACAGCTTTGTTGAGATATACTTTGCATACTGCACAATTCACCCATAAAATGTACAATTCAATGTTTTTTAGTGTATTCGCCAGCTTGTGCAACCATCACCACTATCAATTTTAGAATATTTTGTTCCCACCGAGACATCCATAATTATTCACACTCACTCTTCATTTTCCCTTACCCCTCTCAAGCCCTACACAACCATAAATCTTTCTGTCTCAGTAGTTTTTTCCTGTTCAGGACATTTCATATAAGATGTAATGTTATATGTCACACAATACATGGTCTTTGTTACTGTCTTCTCTCACTTAGCATAATTTTCAAGGTTTATCCATATGGTAATAGGTATTAAGACATCATTTTTAAAGATTTATTTATTTGAGAGAGAGTAAGCTCGAGCTGGGGGAGGGGCAGAGGAAGAGGGAGAAGCAGACTCCCCACTGAGCATGGGAGCTGACAAGGCTGGGCTTGATCCCAGGACTGTGAGATCATGACCTGAGCCAAAGGCAGACACTTAACCAACTGAGCCACCCCGGTGCCCCAATACATCATTTTTTTATTGCTAACACTCCATTGTATAAATACACCACATTTATTTAACCATTTATTAGTTGATGAATATTAGGTTGCTTTCACTTTTTGATTATGGATAATGCTGTTGTGAATGTACATGTATGAATATTTGTAGGGATGTATGTTCTCATTTTTTTGGGTCGGAACTGTTGAATAACATAACTATGTTTAACATTTTGATGAACCACCAAAGTCTTTTTACAAAGTGGCTGTGCCACTGTACATTCCCATTAGGATTAAAATTAAAAAGACTAATAATACTAAATGTTGGCAAGGCTTTGGAGGAACTGGAACTCTTGTGCTTTGCTAGTTAGAGTGTAAAAGAGTTCAACTCTTTTTGGAAATCTACCTGAAAGTTTCTCTTAAAGTTAGACATGTACCTACTTCTATAACCTAGCAATTCTCTTTCTAGGTATTTGCCTGAATCTGAGCAAAGTAGCTGGGGGAAAAAATTAAAACAAAAGTTAAAACGAATGTATGAACTTAGAATATCATAAATTAATGGAGAATAACCAGGCTGAGTTTACTCTTAGCATATCATACCAGTTCATTTTTAAATCATTGCATCAGGATACAAAACATTAGTCCCATAAAATGTTTTATTTCAAAAATATACTCAAGAAATGTGAAGAAAACAGCCATACAAATACCACATAATTTTACTCATATGTGGAATCTATTAAACAAAACAAATACTTAAGCAAACAAAAAACAGACTCAAACTTATAGAGAACAAACAGATGGTTGCCAGAGGGAAGGGAGATGGGCAAAATGGGTGCAGGGGAATGAGAGACACAGGCATCCAGTTATGGAATGAATAAGTCACGGGAATAAAAGGCACGGCATAGGGAAAACAGTCACTCCAATAGCAGTGTATGGTGACAGATGTTAGCTATACCTGTGGCGAGCATAGCATAACATATAGAGATACTGAATCACTATGTTGTACACCTGAAACTAAGGTAACGCTGTGTATCAACTACACTCAAAAAAAAAGGAAGAGGAAGAAGAAGAGGAGGAGGAGGAGGAGGAAAGAGGAGGAGGAAGGAGAAGGAAGGAGGAGGAGGAAGAGGAGGAGAAGGAAAACACAGCTATGCAGGTGTTTTGTTCTTTTTTAATAGTTGAAAGACTAAAAGTCAAAGACAATGATAAACGATAATCCTCTTTGGGGGATGTGTTATGATTGGGTGCTACAAGGGTGGTTTAAGTCCAATAATTTGAGATGCTTATGAAGGAGACAGAAGAGATGACAAACAACATGTTAATTAAATTTATTGTTAATATTAAAGTAGGAAGTGTTAAAAATATCAGTAAAGAAAAGTGATTACAACTAGCTTAGGAGGAGTATGGAAGTTAAAAAAAAAAAAGTAAAAAAGGACTATTATTCTGGTATTTGTGCCTTTTCAATGTATAGCAATGCATATTAAAAATTTAAAAGCAACCATAAATAACCTGAGACAGGGACCTAGGAATAATATTACTCTAGGTGTGTAAATAATGGTTGGCCTTCCTCCAAGAGATTTATTTAGTAGGTTCTTCTCAGTCCAGTGTTCCCTACTTGTGGAATAGAGAGAAGCACCTTGATTTATTCTCTCCTGTTGTCCATCGATAAAAATCACTGCATGCTTAGTGCCTAGTGCAGGGCAATCACATCTCTTAGGGGGAACAAAAGTAATAAATAACAGAAAGCAACTGGTTTTGCATTCTGAAAGTAGTTAGTAAGAATTCTACAAATCATCCTGAACTATCCATACAAGATTCCGCCTCTTATTTTGAGGGACCAGCCTTACTCAAAAACAATGAGATGTGGTAAGGTTAAATTTTTTAAAATTATGCTGGATTCAACTATATCTAGTTCTAGACAAAGGATACACACATAGTATATAATAAGATAAATTTATAGAGTCCAAGATTTATTCATACTGAAGAGTTGCATGGATCCACAAAACAAAAAAAACAAACCACCTACAATCTCATGATTTTTCCAGGTAGAAAGAAACTAAGAGCCAATTCAACTTCATGAATTCATAAGGAAATTATGCCCTTACAAAGTAAAGGAATGGACCCAAATTCAGAACCACAATTGGGACACAGAACACTTCAAGCCTAGGGCTTTTCCCAATATCCTCCGCTGCCCTCAAATGAGGCTCACTCCCTGAAATGGAAACTGAGTAGCCATGTCATCTACACCACACTATGTACTATCTCTTTAATTCATGGTTGGTCTTGGTATTCAACTATAAACATGACAATTATGTTAATCTTTAAAAGATAGGTAAAACTAACAGCACAAGAGGAAGAATATTTTTTTGAGTATTTCAATCTTAAAAAAAATATGGGAAAACTCAGTGTAATGATCAATTAAGTAGAAACAAAGGATTGGGCAGATTTTGTGGAAAAAAAAATTCCAAAGGTGAAATACCCTACAACTAAAAGAAAAATAATAAAACAGGGTTGGAAACATGTATTGTGTGTTAATTAGCTATTAGACCATGCGATAGAGGGGTAAGACCAACCTCACTTAAACTATTTAAAATAATTGAATAAATATGGTGATTAATGCTTTGATTATACTAAAAATATGCTTATGTCCTTGGAACTAAATATGCAATAAAAATGCATTGTTAATATTCACTCCAGTAATTCTTAAGCCAAGAGGTCTCTCATTAAATATGCTCAATATTCAAGTCTGGAATATTCCCTTGAAAATTAGCAATATAGGGCATTGGTTGAATTGGGAGAATGTGTTTCTACAGAATTAATATCCAGGAATATTAGAAGTGACATAAATTAATAGCTGTATAACCAGAACTACAGCATCTTTTTTTTTTTTTCTTCATTACTCTCATTAATCTGTCTTTGTAATAGACTATAATGTAGCAGCCTTAACTGTTTCAGCCAGATAGTTCTAAGGCAGCTGTTTAGGGTTGGGGGTGGTTCATGTCATATAGCGATGGAGCGAAGATAAATTTCCTCTTGCTTTTGTCTATCTACCCTACCCTCACCACTCTTCAATGCTAGATTGAAGGAAGAGGAAGACAACACTTAGCTTCTGCTATGGAGTTAGATTTTCTTTTACCTTTTTACAGACGAGGAAATTAAACCACAAAAGATAATCTTTTCCAAAGTTACACAAAGATTAAGTAGGAGATCTGATCTTAGGCACAAGCCCATACTCTTTCCATTACAAAAGTATGACTCTTCATAATGCTAGGATTGATGTCAGGGGTGAAGAAGAGATGAGAACTGTGGTTGCTACTGTGGCTAGCAACAGTGGTTGCTAGGAATTTTTTCACTTAACTACAACGCGATAAACAGAAGCAAATGGTTTCAAGAGAAAAGCCATAGGCTTGCAAGTCAAGCAGACAAAGTTGGAGTTTTGTTCTGCCACTCACTGGTTTTGTTAAATTGGGCAAGCTGCTCAACACTTCAACACTGTCTCCTCATCTGTAAGAAATGGTAACACCATGTCTCTTGTAACATCGTTGAAATGAGTAAAAATAAAGCATTTATTTCAATGTCTAGTACTACCAATTGTTTAGTAATTGTGAACTATTTCTACTTTTTTTGTTAATTGTATTTAAATCAATATTGCGGTTTTTTTTTTTTTTTTTTTTTTGAGAGAGTGGGATGTGGAGAGGGAGAGGGAGAGAGATAATTTTTTTTTTTTAATTAACACATAATGTATTATTTGCCCCAGGGTACATGTCTGTGAATCCTCAGGCTTACACATTTCACAGCACTTACCATAGCACATACCCTCCTCAATGTCCATAACCCCGCCACCCTATCCCTACCCGCCCCTACCCCCCAGCCACCCTCAGTTTGTTTCGTGAGTTTAGGAGTCTCTTATGGTTTGTCTCCTTCCTGATCCCCTCTTGTTTCATTTCCCTCTCCCACCCCCCACGACCCCCAACCTGCCTCTCGAATTCTTCATATCAGAGAGATCATATGATAATTGTCTTTGGAGAGAGAATCTTAAGCAGACTCCACACTCAGCCAGAGCCCAACGTGGGGCTCAATCTCACAACTCTGAGATCATGACCTGAGTCAAAATCAAGAGTCAGAAGCTTAAATGACCAAGCCACCCAGGCATCCCAATATTCCTATGATTCTTAATTCTTTACATTTATAAAAAGCTTCCTTCCACCAAGCAGCATTAAAGATAAAGTAGAAATTAATGGACATACTGGTACAGAGAAAAAAAAAATCACCTTTTCTAGATTTTTCCTAAACTATAACTTTCTTAAAGTATTTTGGGGGCCCAGCCATCTGTTTTTATAACTATAAGCCATAGTCTCCAATGCGGTCAAATTTTTAATAACAGCAGTCCAGCAGGCTATAAGATGAAAGATTAATCTAGGCAGTTTTTAAGTTCCTTGCTAATTTCGAGTTTATTAGATGTCAAACATACATTGGTACATATTGGTAGGAAATTTTTTTTCCTCCAGAAAAGTAGTTTATACTTGTTACTGGAATGCATTTTGGAGGGTGGCATCCTGATGGTCACATCACACATCCACCATGCAGCAAACCACAAAGTATAAATGATACTAAATACATTTTTGGAAAAAAATACCTTGTTTGTTGACCACAAAGACAGATTTTATCTTAAAAACTCTGTTACAGGTAGAAAAGCTTGTGGTGCGGCCTCTTACTTGCCTTTGAACTTAATATTCTTCTTACACAGTACCAGAATATCGTAAGTATTTTGTCACTAAAATTTTGTAGCATTAAAAGCAAGTTAACAACAATAAAAAAAATCGCTAGCCCTTTGATGTTTATACTGGGAAGGATTGCAAGGAGTTTTAGTAACCGTAAGGAAGCCATGAATCACTCCTGTCCATTGATTTAATACTAGCTCTGGATTAGACAGAGGGTGGTTAGACCAGACGCCTTTAGGTATAAAGTCAATGGCTGTATGCTAAGCAGATCAATTTAAAGCTGAAGTCGATTTAATAAGGAGACAGAATAGAAGATTTACAAAAACATCAATAGAATACCTTACTCTGTAATTTCTAAAGAATGGATTATGCGAAGATTTGTGGAAAGATTATCTCATGGTTTTAAAATTCTTTGTTTTTTATTCCATTAATTGTAGACTTTTTCCCTTAATCCAGAGATAGCACTGTTTCTTTTTGATCTACTAAATTTTTTTTTTTTTTAAAGATTTTATTTATTTATTTGACAGAGGGAGAGATCACAAGTAGGCAGAGAGTCAGGCAGAGAGAGAGGGGGAAGCAGGCTCCCTGATGAGCAGAGAGCCCGATGCCGGGCTCGATCCCAGGACCTTGAGATCATGACCTGAGCCAAAGGCAGAGGCTTTAACCCACTGAGCCACCCAGGCGCCCCAGATCTACTAAATTGATATAACAAATTTCTCTTAAGGATTTTAATATCAAACCTAGTTGAAAATTTATGAATTCTACTACTCTTTTTTCAGTGATGGTTTCCTATTTTCTTCTATCACAGAAAGCAAGCATCTACTTGCATATAAACATAATTATATGTATTAAATCTTTCTTTTGGACTCAGTTCACATCCATTCAAATCAAGGAAAATTGAATCATCCTAAACTTTTAGGTCATTTCAGCTTACTGTGACTACGTATGTTGATAGGGCCTAGATGCTGTTGGTATGTTAGGTTCTAATAATATTTAATGATATCTTAACTTTTCCACTAAAAATCCCCCATCTCATTGAGAAAGGGGTTTCTCAAAATGTGATCTGTGGATCACTTGGGCTGAAATCACCTGGGAATGGTTGTTTAAAATGCAGATTTCTCGGTCCATACCAGATACAGTGAATCAGTTTGAGAGGCTAAGGGCATCACAAATTCTGCATTTTAAAGCAGCTTACCAGATAATTCTTATGCACAATAAAATCAGAAGCATTGTACAAATATGGTACCCAGGTATTAAATGGTAGCTGCTGTATAAAACTGTGAAGAGAGCCAAGTAACAAATATAAGAATTATCTTTCCTGTATATCTCCAAGATGAAAATGGTAATAGGAGTTTATGAACCTTAGCACAATTCAGTCGCTCCCTTGTATAACCTTTTACAAGGTACTTAATCTTCCTAAATTTTCATCTCCTGATAGGATAATAGTATCTATGTTACAAAAGTATTGTCTTTCTTTGCCTTATATCTCTAATTCCACAGGTCCCTGTGAAAATGACAAACAGTGACACGGCTCTCCCTATCTTTTCTGTTTTGCAAATGAGAAAACTAGAAGCTAGTAAATGAGTTGTCCAAGGGCCTTCAACCAAAAAACCATGTATTTTGTCCCACTGTAGTATCCAATTCAAACTGTATTCTGTGGTTACCGTCTACCAAATTTACAATTATTCTTTAAAGATTATAGTCACCATTTTTGCTAGATTTTTTTAAAAACAGCAAAATGCATAAAACAAACTTGTTCTATGATTGACTTTAGTCATATTGTAGAAGGGGGTTTGTGATATTCACAAACAAGAAAAAACAGTGGTCTTAGGTCTTATATTACTCTACTTATCTTGGTAATGTCTAATCTTTCTTACTAGATTGTAAACTCACAGAGGGAACACCCTCTCTGCTCTACAGATATTAACAGCAACATTTTGCATATAGACAGTTATCAATAACTAGTTTTAGAATGAGTAAATGGATTTTTATTTTGCATCTTTTTACATTTTCATGTCTGTTTTACTCTGGGTAGATGTGGAATATGGTGTTCCTTCTGCAATTACTTTGACCATTTATTTATTTATTCTATTAGGTTTTATTTGTAATAAATGTCAAAGCTTTACAAGAGATTCAGTGGAAATAATTACTCAACAATCTTATTTATTAACATATAATAGGTACTCCCAACTGTTCAATGGGTTTTAAATATTACCAAAGGATTCTGAGGAATACATACACAATGTATAGTAATATTGAAGGCTATACATACATTTGTGTATGTATAGTAATAATGAAGGCTATTATTCACTGGGTGCTTATTATATAATCAGACTCTGTGAGATACATAGCAAGAGCTCTACTTTACTAATAAATCCCACTTTGCTTTTAAGTCTCTGAGTAAGTGACCTGAACTCACAAAGTGTTCCATCTATCTAATGCTTTGTACATAAATGTGGATATTCTTTGGAAGGTTTCATGGGCACTGTGGGCTGTCCTAGTGCATTAAGTTCGGAAAAAAACTTTAGAGATGACCTAAGCTAAACACTGACTCCAATTTATAGATGCAACTTCCTGACTCTCCGGATAGAATCATGAGCTCTTTCACCTCCTGGTGGCTCTAATAGTTTAAACAGCTTTCTCTGGAGGTAATATCTAAGAATTGTAGGCCCAGCTGAAGGCTAGTGACCATATCAACAGGCTCCAGTGTGGGGATCTCTGACTGTAGAATCCTCCAGAGTCAGTGGGCTTCTGGCTTCCTTAGGCTGTGTCATTGTTCTGTGGAGCATGGTTAACTTTCCAATTTCAGGGGATTTCACTGCACTGACAAAGATCACTAGATACAATGGCAACTGCTTTTTCTTTTTTTTTTTTCTCTGTAAGCTCTGTTTTCATAATGACCTACTGATTATTTCAATAGCCTCTAGTGTCCCAGATAACCAGGGTCCAAGCTAAACATTAATCTTCAATATGTGTAAGAGATAAAAGAGGCATCATTGCCAAGTAATTTGGAATCATAGTGTGGAGCTCACTGAAGGCCTATCCTACAATGTCCACATCATTTTTTGCTGAAATTCATTCTTCCAGGGATGTAGACTGACTGCTTGTGTTACAGTGGCAGCATAGAGTCAACTAATGGCCTCAAACCTTTTTAAGCATGATGAAAAAAATCCTGGACATAAAGGTACTTTCATCAGTCCAATATTTGTATATTTGTATGTCACTGGGGAGAATGGCCAAACATAGGCCCATTGTTGAAGCTCTTGGTGTTTCCCTGCTTAGTAGTTTATTTTATTCCCCCTTTAAGTTAGATACTTAAAATACCAACCCAGGGTCATGAAGATACGTAAAATAAACCACAAATCTCATTAGTAATATCTGATTCAATCATGTGAACTAAAGCCACTGAAGTTTCATTCACAACCAAGGAAGTTCTAGAAATCTAGAACTTTATAAAAGCTATGTCTTGCATTTTCCTGGAGGTATTCCTCAGAGCTTCTGTGAAAGACTTTTATGAGACTCATTTTCAGGATTTATTGATTGTTTTTTATTTTTGTTGTCTTATGAACTCTTAACTCTCATGGTATAAAGTGCCATAGTTGCTTTTTGGTACATGAGGTTAGGATGATTATAAATCTATAGGCAATATATAGAAAATAACACATTGGTCTTAGCTGGAGTGGGGGAACTATTTCAATGTCATGGCCCTACGCAGTGGAAACAGACCCCTTGAAAAATTACAATAAAATAACCATTTTCATCTTTAATGAGTTGGTAGATATTAAACAGTAGCTAGAATTTTTTATAAGATTTTATTTATCTATTTGATAGAGAGAGAGAGAGAGAGAGAGATCACAAGCAGGCAGAGAGGAAGGCAGAGAGAGAAGGGGAAGCAGGCTCCCCACTGAGCAGAGTGCTGGATGCAGGGCTCAATCCCAGGACCCTGAGATCATGACCTGAGCCAAAGGCGGAGGCTTTAACCCACTGAGCCACCCAGGCACCTCAAGTAGCTAGAATCTTAAAGGCTCTAGAAATTTCAGATCTTAGAGGTAAAGAAATCTGCCTGACAGAAAAGTATGTATTTTAAAAAGTATATATTTAAAAGTATGCATTTAAAGGAAAAAAGTATAAAGAATTTTAAAGATTTAGCATCTGAGTCAATGTTTTATTAATTAAAAACTGCATATTCATTTAAAAATATTTACCGACTACTTATTGAAAGCCAGACACTGAGAATAGGAATATTGACTAACTTGTCAATATACTGTAATTACATAACTATTTGTCAATAGAGATGGCAGTCTAAAATGATATGGAATTAGGGGAAAGTCACTAATATAGCTGGTGTTATTATTTTTTTTAAAGATTTTATTTATTTATTTGACAGAGAGGAGAGAGATCACAAGTAGGCAGAGAAGCAGGCAGAGGGAGAGGGGGAAGCAGGCTCCCCGCTGAGCAGAGAGCCCGATGCGGGGCTCGATCCCAGGACCCTGAGATCATGACCTGAGCCGAAGGCAGAGGCTTTAACCCACTGAGCCACTCAGGCGCCCCTAGCTGGTGTTATTTTTTAATAAATATTTTTGGATACACAAATATTTTCTGTATTGCAGACAATGTAGCAGGTGCTAAGAATATACTGTAAGCAATGAATAGACTCATATATCTATACACATCCAGAGTCCCTGCCTTCTCGTTGTTTTCAGTGTAACGCAGGAATAAAGAATAAACAAGCAAATCTGAAATCATGTGACGAGTGCTCTGAAAGAAGCACAAAAGGAGAGAGCATCTACCCCATTGCAGGGATCAGGCAAAGTGTCCTCGAGCTGATTGTGCATGAGCCAAGTCTTAAAAGTGAGGAGTTAGCTAAGCAAAGATTATAGGCAATAGGATCCCAGGCAGAGACAACAGCATTTGTGAAAAGATCTAGGAAAGAGTCATTGGCACTTGTAGGTACCTAATTAGTTAGGAACCATATAATTAAGCAGAGAAGGTGAAGGACAAAGAGCAAGGGGTAAATAGTCTTTGTAAGACTTACTAAGGAAATGAATTTTAACTTAAAGACAATGTAAATTCATTAAAGGGGGGGATGAACTTGTTCATATTTATAGTTTAGTTAGACCTAGTTTTAAGGTAGGATAGAAAGAGGATTTACTAAGATCACTTTTGAGGTAAGATAGAAAGATGAATGGTGAGAGTCAAAAATAAAGTGGGAAAATTAAGTAGACTGCACATTAACAGGAAAGACCATGTGATGATGAACTGGAGGAGGGATGATGGAGAGGAGGAGGAGAATGAATAAAAAGACATTAAAAAAATACACATTATTTGGACATCGATTGAATAGGATAACTTAAAAAAAAGGAAAATGTCAAGAAGGATGGTATCCAACTTTGTGACTTAGGCAATCATCAGATTAAGGAACAAAGGAATGGGAACAAGTCTCAGACTTCAGAGCAGAGCTCAGTTTTTGGCATTTTGTGTTCTAGGTATCTGTGGGAAATATCCAGGCCCTTGAAATATGTAGATCTGAATCACAGGCAAGAATTCTGGGATGGTAATAATTATATTAATGAATAACTCACATTTTTGAGCACTAAATATGCGTCAGGAATGACTACACATTTTGTATATACCTACATCTTGACCACTATTGTGTTAGTTTCCCATCTAATTGATTATGATGAACTGATGCACAAGTTAAGTTTCTAAGGTCAAAGACACTAAATGGCACAAGTTTGGTCAAGATTTTGCTGGAATCCTCGGTGAGCAATTAACATGGAGTAAAATAAAAAAGGAAAAAAATTACAATATGTTAAAGCATGAGTAATAAATAAGGAATGGAACGTAATGGGTATAGGTTACTGTTTCCTAACATAAGTACCTAGGACTTACTAGCCAGTGAGGATAAAATGAGATGATATTAACCTCTCTTGTTGATTCTTATATAACCACAAAATAACCATCAAAATCCAGAAGCCAGCATTGATAAGTTACTCCCATCTAGTGATTATACCTCATTCAAACTTTAACAAATGTCCCAGTGTTATTTATAACAAAAGACCTCCAGTTCAGGGTGACACACACTTAGTTGTCATTTCTCTTTAGTTTCCTTCAACCTGAAACCGTTTGTCTTTCCTTGGTTTTCAAGGATTCAATAATTTTGAAGATTACAGGCCAATTATTTTGTAAAATATCCCTCAATTTGAATTTATCTGGTATTTACTCATGATTAGATTTGGATTATACATCATGGGTGGGAATAGGACAGAAGTGATACTGTGTTCTTTCTGCATTTATCAGGTGGTACATTACTTCAATTGTTTCCATAACTGACAGTGGTAACTTTGATCTCCTCATTAAGGTAGTGTCTGCCTGGATAGCAACTGCAGTTATTCTTTATCTCTTTGTAATCAGTCACTATTTTATGGGGAGATATTTTAAGGCTATATGAATATCCTATTCATGAACAGCTATTTGACTTATTCACTTATTTATACTAATATGATCTCGGGTTACTAATTGGTTATGATTTATATTATTATTTGATGCTCAAATTATGCCATACTTGACACTGGAAACCACTGGTTAGAACTAGATGGCTTCAATCCCCTATGTTGTGTCTGTACCCTTCTTTTAGCAAAGTCTGATTTTCTAACAAAACAAAATTCCCAGGTTCATCTTGTACTTTCTCTGTTCACTCCTGCAAATAGACTTTTTCACCAGGAACCCTGGTTCTTTTCAGAGAATGGTAGGTAGAAACCAGATCATGACACCTTCCATTGAAGTATTGCTACTCAGGCCCTAAACCCCCATTTTCCCCATTGCCAGATTATACCTCATTCTTGAATAATTAATGGAGGAATATTCAACAACTTCAGAGAAAATATCCTCCCCATTCATAGGAACATAGCCTTTTCTTATGGACAATTTATTCGACATCAGTACTTTCAGCATCAATCAGACTTACGTAACACTGGGTATCGGAACCCATCTGGTTCCTTCTCTCTACTGCTCTTCAATGCCAGATGCAGGTAATGCACCTGATAATGATTCCATATTCTTTCTACAGACATCTGTCTTAATTACTTATCTCTTCCTTAACCTCTTGAATAACAATGCCCAAAACTACCCCCTACAAGAACAAGCAACATTTTGCAGAACTGGGCTTCTCAATTTATTCAAGACCAAAAAATAATTCTCATCTCCTCCTACCACATAAACAAGCACAAAGAACATCTCAGAGATGTTTATCTTCTCCAGGAACATAGAACAATTTATATTACATCAAGAGAATAAATTCTCATTCCAAAAACTCTGTCACACGTGGGTTAATAGTGTTTTATTCTCCACAAGAACAAAAGGCAAATACTTGCTTTATATTTATCTAATAAAAGGGTCCAATTAAATATTTTTTCCAGAGCAAAGGAACATTTCATTCTTCCCTTATAGAAAAAAAAAAAAATTCTTAAAGTTGTGAGATAACTCAGTTTCTAGTCTTTATTCTTTAGGTTCTTAAAGCTCCCATGGCCTAGTGTCTCAGCCAGGATATTCCCCAACCGCACTTCTAAGAATTTTAGACAACGAAAGAAAGACAAGGCGTTGGTCAATAGTGTGGACTGAGGATGAGTTCAGTATTTTTAACGTGGGAAGAGAACTAAACATAGTTGTAGTTAGGGATAAATAGTTACAATACAGAATGTTAATTATGATCCTACTCACAGAAAAATGTATGTACACACATACATAGGTAAATACATAGAAAAGAATATAAAATAACATAACCCAACAGATATTAGCTGTTACTTTTGGAGGGAGGAGAGCATAGGGCAATAAATTGAGACTTGAGTGTGCTCTTTATAGTTAAACATAATTTGAATTTTTTTCAGCATATGACTTTACATGTTCATGGTCACCCAGTTTTAAAACTCCAGGGATGATCATTCACATTGAAAGATAAGTGAAGGGCTTGCCCACAGGGACTGTGCAGTGTGTCTTTCATGTAAACTACAATGTGAGCGGAGCCCCTGGAGTCCTGTGCAACTTGGCTAGGATCAGCAGTGTAATATATACATATATTTAATTTCAGTGGCCTTTAAAGAGGAAGAATCATCTGAGAGTGAGCATGTAGAAGAGAACAGGCATGGAAATAGCCAGGCCCAGAACACAAACTCAAAAAGTGTTTTGAACATAAACATTGTATACAAGTTGACAGAGAAAATGAATCTAGAAATACAGATCTGGGCCAGATCATGAAGGAGATTAAGATTTTGTTTGGGATACTTAGTCAAGAGAGTGACATGATCATGTTTGACTTTTAGGAGATGACTGGAAACAATGGGAAGGACCAGTTGGGAGTAGCACAGCAGCTGTGATGGAAAGGCTAGTTAGAAGATTGTTGTAACAGTTGAAAGAAGGTAAGGAAGGCACTGAGACAAATGGCAGTAGGAATGATTGGGATAAGACAAATTTCATCAATATTTAATAGACAGTGAACATAAGAAATGAGAAGGATGTCAAAAATGACTCCAAGATCCCAAATCAAGATTTCCAGCAGCAAGTCTGGGAGAACAAGTTATGATGCTGACCTGCATGCTTGGACATGGAGTTCCTGACCTCAATCTTGACCTGGGTCAGAAATGGTCTCAGAGCCTCAGGTGGGGTTGAGCTTGCCAGTAGGCACTAACTAATTGGTCCCACATTAGATGTACTCAAGTCAGATAGGTCACTGTATTGTGTTATGAGACAGCTTACATTTCTCCATCTTATTACCAAGGATATTACAACTTGGTCAAATTCCTTGCTGAATTATGTCTATCACCATCCCCTTAATCTGCCAGTTAAAAAGCAGCAACACATTTCATTCGGCTGAACTTCTTCTCTGTAAATTGAAGCTGCCTTTTGTTAATACCATCTTTTTTTCCCAACTTCTTAAACCCATTTAAAACATCAATTAGATGTGTTTGCTAGATATTTACATTAGGACTGTCACACTCCACAGTTTTCCAAATCTAATTTCACATGATTTCAGTTCTCTCTCAACAGATGAGTGTTAAGAACTGAATGTTTATATTCTCCAAAAATTCATATGTTGAAACCTTTCCCCTAGTGTGATTGTATTAAAAGTTGGAGACTTTGGGAGATAATTAGGTTTAGATGAGGTTGTAAGGGCAAGACACTAAAGAATGGGATTAGTGCCCTGATAACAACCATCAGAGAACTTGGTACTCTTTGCTCTCTTCCATGTGAGGATAACCATGCAAAGACAGCAATCAGAAACCAGGAAAGGAGCCCTCGACACTGGATCTGTTGGCACTTTGATCTTGGACTTCAAGCTTTCAGTACTCTGAGACACGTTTGTTATTCAAGCTACCCAGTCCATGATAATTTGTTATGGCAACGCGAACTAAGACAGTAAGTTTGATACTTCTATGCTGATTTCTCACTGTATGTTTATCTAGCAACATACAGCAGTAATAATATTTGAGTTCTTTACTACTTAAAGAACTATTACAAACTATTATGCTTTTTACTTACAAAACTTCATTTACTTCTTACAATATGCCTTCAAGTCAAAATATTGGCATTCAAAGAATAAATTCTATTGTAGATAGGTTAAATGAAGAATTTTTATTATAGGATATTAGGTAGCTTATAGAATCACTGGAACAGTTGAAGAAGCAGATTCTGGGTTAAGTATAAGAAGAAAATTTCCAAAAGCCACATCACAAAATCAGTGCTGCCTCTTTTAGATTAGAAAACCACTGGCCCAAAAACACTGGTTAGGAAGCCACAACGGCCAGGTGGCTGCCACAGAGAACTGCCATAAATCAGAAGCTGCCATGGCTGTCAGCTTAGGAATCATTCCCTGCTAGCTACAATCTGCACTAGCACAATAGACGTCCCATGCCTGCCTCTTGGCACCTACAAAGCCAATAACTGGACATGGTGAACTCTGCTTAATGCTGACACACAACAAATTAAATGCCTCTACTACCTCTTTGCCAGCAGAAAAGGCAGAAGCTGCAGGAGCCCATCATCTACCTTACTTCAGCCTTTCAAACGTCAAGAACTGTTTTGTTTTGTTTTGTTTTAAGATTTTATTTATTTATTTGAGAGAGAGAGCACAAGCCGGGGGAGCTGGAAAGGGAGAAGCAGGGTCCCCCTGAGCAGGGAGCCCGATGCTCAGCCCGATCTGAGCCAAAAGCAGACACTTAACTGATTGAGCCACCCAGGCAACCCTCAAGAAATTTATCTTACTGGTTAATTTATATCCAGGGCCCTTGAGGCTGGGAGATGCAGTTTATTTTTTAGTTGACTTTACTGACATGCAAATTATATAAAAATTACATTCTCCTGTGGTAAGTGCAGAGATGAGTTTTGAGACGTTATACAATTATGTAACTTCCATCACAATCAAGATCTAGAACATTCTTGCTACCCAAAAACGTCCACAGGTATCGCTTTCTCGTCAACTGTCCTGCTAGCACAATCCCCAAGCAACCATGGATCTACTTTCTATTATTACAATTTTGCCTTTTTAAGAATTTCATATAAATGGAATCATACATTATATTGTCTTTTGTATCTGGCTTTTTCACTTAGTAGAAGGGCTGTTGAGTTTATATGTTGTTGCACATATCAGTAGCCGTTTGTTTCTATTGCTGATTAATATTCCAAGAATGGATAGACCACGATTTCTTCATCCATGAACCTAACTGGACATTTAGGTTGTTTCCAGTTCAAAGCTACTATGAATAAAGTGCTAAGACAAGTCACTCACAAGTCTGTTCCTGATTATGTTTCCATTTCTCATGAGTAAATTCCCAAAATAGAATTTGAGTCATATGGGATATGCTCAACTCTACAAGAAAATTTCAAGCCATTTCCCAAAGTGATCATACTTTTGCATTCCCACATGCTGTGTATAAGAGAGGCAGATATTCTATATTCTCACCAATATGTGATATTACTATCATTTTCCTATCTATCCTAGCGAATGTATTGTGGGAAAATCAGTATTGTCCTAATGACAACACTTGATACGTGATTCGTTTCCTATCCATTCTAGTAGGTGTGCTGTGGGAAATGTAGCACTCTCTTAATAACTAATGATGATGAATAGTTTTCATGGAATTTTCCCTATCTTTCACCTATCTTTTTGTGTAAAGTATTTGTTCAAATGTTATGCTCATTTTTTAAATCATATTTTTTGTCTTCTTAGTATTAGGCTATAAGAGTTGATTATTTATTATGGATGCAAGTCTTTTGTTATAGAAATGATGTGACAAGTATTTTTCTCCAGTCTGTTGCTTGTGTTTTTGTTTCCTTAACAAAATTTTTGATGATGTCTGATTTTTTTTTGTCGTTTTTCTTTTATGGTTTATGCTACCTTCTGAGGCCTATCTAAATATCTGAGCCTAACACACAAGATTTTACCTATGTTTTTATCTAGCAGGTTTATGGTTTAGCTCCTGTGGTTAAGTCTATGATCCATTTTGTGTTCTTTTTCTATGTGGTGTAAGGGAAGGATTAAAGTTCATTTTTCCAAATATGCCTGCCCAATTGTTACACACCATTTGTTGAAAAGATGATCCTTTTCCCATTGAATTGCCATTGTACTTCTGTTCAAAAGCCACCAAATGTATATTACTGGTCTATTTCTAAACTTTATTCTGTTCCATTGATCTATATAAGTGGTTCTCAAAATGTGATCTAGATCTCAGACATCCTTTCAGAGATTGCTGGGGTCAAAATTAGTTTCATAATAATACTAAGTCATTTTACCTTTTCACTTTCATTCCTTCAGTTTTTCAACAGAGTTTTCTAGAGGCTACAGTAAATGTGATATTGCAACAAATTAAATGAAGAACAGAAATGAGAATCTACCCCCTTTTTTTTTACTTCTACTTACAGATTTAGTAAAACTTTTTCTTTAAATTCCAGTTAGTTAACATACAGTTTAATATTAGATTCAGGTGTATAATGTAGTGATTCAACACTTTTATACAACACCAGATGGTCATCCATCCCAAGTGTACTCCTTAATCGCCCTTACCTATTTAACGCATCCCCCACCAAGCTCCCCTCTGGTAAACATCAGTTTGTTCTCTATAGTTAAGAGTCTGTTTCTCGATTTGCCTTTCTCTTATTTTTTTTTCCCCCTTTGCGCGGTTGTTTTATTTCTTAAATTCCACATATGAGTGAAAGCATATGGTATTTGCCTTTCTCTGACTTATTTTGCTTAGCACAATACTCTCTAGTTCCATCCTAATCAACAACATAAGATACAACAAATGTTGGTGAGTATGCGGACATAGGGGCACCCTCTTACATTGTTGGTGGGAATGCAGGCTGGTGCAGCCACTCTGGAAAACAGTATGGAGGTTCCTCAAAAAGTTAAAAATAGGGGCGCCTGGGTGGCTCAGTGGATTAAAGCCTCTGCCTTCGGCTCAGGTCATGATCTCAGGGTTCTGGGATCAAGCCCTGCAAACGGGCTCTCTGCTCAGCAGGGAGCCTGCTTCCCCCTCTCTCTCTGCCGATTTGTGATCTCTCTCTCTGTCAAATAAATAAATAAAATCTTAAAAAAAAAAAGTTAAAAATAGAACTACCCTATGAGCCAGCAGTTGCACTGCTGGTATTTACCCAAAGAAAACATAAATGCAATTTCTTCACTGGTGATTTCTACATTTAAGGAAGAACTAATACCAATTCCATACAAACTCTTACAAAAATAGAAGAGGAAATGCTTCAATGAAAAAATATAAACCAGCATGTATCCCAGTATACGGATTACTTAGTGAGTATTTTCACAGACTGGGTGGTTTAAAAAACACTTATTCCTCACAGTTTGGGAGGCTAGAAAATCCAAGATCAATGTACTAACAGATTGAGTTCTGGTGTAGGCCCTCCTTCTGGCTTGTAGATGGCTACTGTCTCGCTATTTGCTCATACAGCTTTTCCTTGGCGGGTGCAAATGGAGAGAAAGAGCGTTTGTGTTTTGTTTTGCTTTTAATTTAAGAGTGGTGTTCCTATCATGAGAACTCCCCTCCCTCGGGACCTAATGTAACCTCACCTACCTTCCAAAGGCCCCACCCTCCAAATACGGTCACCTTGGAAATGAGGGGTTCAACATATCAATTTGGGGGAGACACAGCAGTCTTATTATAGCACTATCCTGATTTTTGTTAACCTGCATATAAACTTCAGAGAGTTATTTAAGTTTTTAACTATAGGTAGAGATCTCCCTTATCTTTCAGTTTTATCAGATTGGGAGTCATGTATCTTGAAGCTTTGTTATGAGTATATATTTAGGACTGTTTTATCGTCTTTATCAAAGGCTCATTTTAATTATAAAATGTTTCTTATCTTACGTAAAATCCCTTGTTTTTAAGTCTATTCTGATATTAGTACAGCCACTCCAGCTTTCTTTTGATTACGGTTCGCATAATATTTCTTCCCCTATCCTTTTGTTTGCTTGATACATCTTCACCTATCCTTTTCTTTTTATCTCTTAATATAGTGTCTTGCTTTTTTGTCTAGTAGGACAATCCTTTGTCTACTTTTGAGTGCTTAGACCATTTACTTTTCTCGTGATTATACATATGAACATTTTAAACATTCCATTTTGCTGTTTGTTTTCCTAATTAATTATCCCAGTTGTTCATCATTCCTTTTTCTTCTCTTTTCCTGCTTCTTTTGGGTTGAGTATTTGTTTATGATTCTCTTTATCTCTACTAATGGCTGACGTTCTACATATATTTGCTTGTTTTTTAGGGATTGCTCTATAGTTTATAATACATCTTTATATTATTACAATCAAGTTTCAAAAAAAATACTTGCAATATAGTTCATACCACTATAGTAGTATGCTTCTATTTCTTCTCTCATTCTCTGTGCTTTCACGTTTTCACTTTTACATGTTATAAACCCCACAATATGCTTTTTTTTTTAGCAATTATCTTTTTATCTTTTAAGAGATTTTCTAAATGAGATCAAAATATATTTTGTTTTACCAACATATTTACTATATATGTCAATCTTCATTTTTTAATAATGTTATGGTAGTCACCATATAGTACACATCATTAGTTTTTGATGTAGTGTTCCAAGATTCATTATTTGCGTATAACACCAGTGCTCCATGCAATCTGTGCTCTCCTTAATATCCATTACCAGGCTCACTCCCCCACCCCCTCCCCTCTAAAACCCTCCGTTTGTTTCCCGGAGTCCATAGTCTCTCATGATTCGTCTCCCACTCCAATTTCTCCCCCTTCATTTTTCCCTTCCTTCTCCTAATGTCCTCCTTGCTATTCCTTGTGTTCCACAAATAAGTTAAACCATATGATAATTGACTTTTTCTGCTTGACTTATTTCACTTAGCATAATCTCCTCTAGTTCCATCCATGTTGATGCAGAAGTTCATCCTTTCTGACGGCTGAGTAATAATCCATTGTGTATATGGACCACATCTTCTTTATCCATGTGTCTGTTGAAGGGATCTCAGCTCTTTCCTCAGTTTGGCTATTGTGGACATTGCTGCTATAAACATGGGGGTGCATATGGCCCGTCTTTTCACTACATCTGTATCTTTGGGGTACATATCCAGTAGAACAATTGCTAGGTCATAGGGTAGTTCTAGTTTTAATTTTTTTGAGGAACCTCCACACTGTTTTCCAAAGTGGCTGCACCAACTTGCATTCCCACCAGTTTTCTTCTGCATGAAGAAATTACTTTAACATTCATTATGGTGAGGTCTTACTGTCAAACAATTCTCTTAGCTTCCAATTGTTTGAAAAATATATTTTTTCTTCATTTTTAAATGACAGTTTTTGTTTTTTCTTTGGCAGCTTTTAAGATTTTCGCAGTATCACTTTTTTTAATAACTTGATAATGTTGTACCTTGATGTAGCTCTCTGTATTTTTATTTGGGTTGGGATTTTTTGAGCTTCTTAGATCCATGGACTTAAGCTTTGGTCAATTTGGAGAAAATTGAGCCATTTTCTTCAAATGTTTCTGTACTCTGCTGTCTCCCTACCCCACCATTTTCCTTTCCTTCTAGAACTCAAATACATGTTGGACATACTAATATCATCCCGGAGGTTACTGGTAATGTTTTAAGTTTTGTTCAATCTTTTTTCTCTCCATGCTTTATTTTTAATCATCTCTAGTGCAATGTCTTTAAGTTCACAAATTATTTTTTTCTGCTTTAATTTGTTACTAATCCTCTCTGGTGTATTTTTTATTTCAGATACTGTATTTTCAATGCTTTGACTTCTACTTGGGTCTTTTTCATATTTTTCATTTATCTCTTAATGTTCACTCTTTTATGTTCTTTGACAAATTTCTAAAATATGTAACAGCTGTTTTAGGGTCTTTTCCTGTCAATTTCATCATCTCTGTCAGTTCTTTTTTTATTAATTTTTCTCTTGGATGATATTTTCCTATCTCCTAGCACACGAGGAAATTTTCACTAATGTCAAACATTGTGAATTTAAAGATAGTAAGTACTAGTTTTTATTGTATTCTTTTTACAAATCCAACCTTATTCTGGCCTGCAATAATGACTTTCAGTTCCGTTTGATTCTTTTGTGGCTTTACATCCCCTCCGTCCTCCCCTTGGCGTACACAAAATGGTCTTCTTTCAGGGATAATTTATCTTCACTGCTAAAGCATGACCTCTCTGAGGACTCTTACCCGGTGGCATATGTGTATTGAAGGTTAGCCACTTTGGCTGGAAGAAATGTGATATATTCCTAGCCTGTTCTCCTGGAATTATTTGGTCTATTGACTTCTAGTGTTTTCTCTTCCTCAGCTTCATGAAATTGCACCTCATGTTGACACAAATCAGTACTCAAAGACTAAATAGGACCCCTCTGCAAATCTCCGGAGCTTTTGCTCTTTACAGCTTTCTCCTTTCTAACATTTGGTCTTGCAAATTATAGCCTCCTTGTCTTCCCTGGCTTCTCATCTCTATGCCCTTGATTCAGCAAAGCTACTAGGCTTTCTTTGGCTTCCCTTCCCCATGATGTAACCCAGGAAGTGTTCTTGGTCAGTAAACTGAGCTAATTGTTGGGCTCACGTCTTTGTTTCTCTTCTCTCAGAGATCACAATATTGCAGTGCTTTTTGTCCAATTTTTGAAAAACACTTTTTAAAATAATATTTTGCCATCTAAGGTTCTTATGGCAGAAGAACAATTCCTATGTAAGTTCATCCTTAATGGGGAGAAGCAAGTAAATTCAGAAATACAGTTTTTAGTTTTCCATACTACAGAGAAGGCAGTCTACAAAGAAGGTAGAATGATTTGAGTACTAATCCACCATATTCAACCATATTATCCGCATGATACAAAGAAGAATACTTGGGCATAGTAACTCACGAAGATAGCAAGTGGCAGAAATAAGAGGAGAAACACAATCTGATTTCAGAGCCTATGTCCTCAGTCACTCTCCACTTTGTCCTTAGTTCTAAATATTCACACCCATTTTTGTGTGATTCTTTCCATTTTGGATCCACTCTTTGTATATCCAAACCCAGTCTGATAGAGAGCATGCCCTTTAACCCTAGAGAACTCATAAAAGGAGTCACCACTCTAAAAGATAAAGGAGAGAGAAAAAAAAAAAATTGAATCCACGGTCCTTTATCTCCAGGTCAACCTGAACATCCAGGAGGACTGAATTTCTCATTAATGCTCAAGATGTATCTCCTCTAAATGCTCTTAGCATCTCATTCTCCTTCATTTAACACTTTCTTCCCAATCTTTTTATTTAGAATTCTTAACTTAAAAAAAATGGTCGAGGTTGCACTTTTAGTATTAGAATTACTGAGAAATTAGGAACAAAAATTCATATAATTCAATGTCTGGGTCAAGGAACTCTATCCTAGAAAGGTTTTATCCAGCTGCTGTATAAAGTAACATTCTGTTACTTGTCATTACAGCTTACTCTCTTTCAACCAACAAATATTGCTCAGTCTCTGAAATCATGGCTTTATAAATCATGTAAGGCAACACAGGTTCTATTTATAAGCAATTCTCAAAGGCCATATTGTGTCCCCAATTCACATGCCCAACTCCTACTGATATCTAGTCATGTGCAGATCAAGGTCATACCATGGTTAATATTCTCACTTTCATCTTCATGTGAGAAACTAGGGTGAAAGCAAAAGTCCTTTACATCAGTAAAGTTCAAGCTCCAGTGTAAGTGAATGGTGTCCAAGGCCAAACACAAAGGCTGATTTTTTACAGAATTGTTGCCATGGCTTGGTCACCTCACAGATGTGCATGCGTATCAAAGCAACAGACAAAAACAAACTGCTCGGATCAGAACCAACCAAAGGACTCAGTCACTCAAAATTCAGCAGAATCACTGCCTTGGAAATGTCAAACAATAGGCTATTGATCATCCAGAATCTATAGTTACACTCCTGCCTCCCTCTCACTTATCCACTCAGCTTCAAGCTGAGATGATGCAGGCATAATAATATATTTTAAGAAAAATGGGGGTCCACAAAATTGTTAGTCTTCAACCTGCTTCCTGCAAAGGTAATTCTCTACAATGATTCTTGATCTTTCACTGTCTTGAGTAATTACATGATTTAGAAACTTTATCCTAATTTGTACCTTGTTTGTATAAAGTAGTCTATTATTTTCTTTTCAAGGTACAGAGATCATAATTTCCATGCCACTGTTGTTTTGAATATGAAATATATTTATTACTTCAAAGAGCACTTGATGCATTACGTTTACCAAGTATCCAAACAAGTCAAGTGGAGGAGATCCTGTAATAATGCAGACATTTTTGTGCATTACTCACTCAGGTGAAAAGGTGAAGTCAAGTGTATAGTGGCTGGGAATTTGTGAAAAGATTCAGCCTCCTCCACTTGAAAAAATATCACGTAGTCATATTCTCTGTCTTTCAGAGCCAGTATTAGAGGTGATGGCCCATTTCAGGTCATAACAACAACAAAATTGTTGCACTTATTTTGAACTGGTTTGCTAAAAATTAGAAGTCAGTGTTGCATTGTCATTTTTTTCTTTTTATTTCAATAGATTTTTTTCTGCTTCTGCTCCTTAATGCAGGCTTTATGCCAAAACCATCTTAGAAAGTCTGTTATGCCAGATGTCACCCTTTTGCCCTTTTGCTCTATCTGCAGATTTTAACAACAGCTGAAGCTCAAGTTAGCAAGCATGCATTTTCTACAGTAAAAGAGGTATTATGAATAACACCTTTTGTATTTTGAATAACACCCTCAAAGAGCACATCACTTTATTCATGCACTACATCTTTAAAAAGAAGGATTATTCATGGCTCCTTTAGATTTAAAGGGAGAACTTTAAGATTTTAGCAGTTTAAGATCAGGATCATCACCTGTAGTAGAAACTGATGGGTAAGGTTTAGTATACTGATGGTTTGTTTTTGCCTTTAAACTGATGGTTTCTAGGAGGAAAAAAACAAAAAACAAAAACAACAACAACAAAAACCCTGCTTTCCCAGTTAGTGCTTTATGTCTACTCCACTCACAAAACAGACCTGTAGACAGTGAAACTATGCCACTCCCCTACAGGAGCTAGCTACTTGATGGTTAAGTGCCACTGTAGAGAAGAATGCCCTGGGTCAATGGTTAATTAAAGCAGGAAGAATTCCTGGATAAATTGTTGGGCCAACTTTGGCTTTTCATACATTTGTGTATTTTGTCAACTTCTAGCTTTGCAAGTTTTTGTCTGAAAGTTGGTCAACGGTCTAAGAGCTGAATATAACAGAAAAACATGACAACCTAATAAGAATGTAGGACATTAGATATTTCAGATTTTAGAAAATTGAAGAGGTAAAGAGAAAGGGTGGTTAGGGACAAAAGAATTCTTTATCTCAGGGAAAATCTATTCTAACTATCCAATTCTGAGCTTCACATAACTTTATTTCTACCCATCTCAAAATTTATCTTACCTGAAAGAAGCCAAACTATAATATTACAACAGTTAATATATAAGGTTTTAGGTGTTGCTCTCTTAAAGCTGAAACAAATCTAAGAGATCACCTAGTGTTAAACTGAAGAAGTAAAAACAGGTATGAAATGAACTAACATTTTTAAAGACTACTGAGCAGTAGCCATTAGCTTATGTCCCTAACTACTGGGACCACAAAGCAATACAATAGCAAGATCTCAATGAAAAGAACAAACACTGAAAAGGAACCAGCCATCTCATTTCATAAGTGAGGAAGAGGAAACCCTGACAGAGGAAGTGGCTTGTTCCACGCTGGAGATGAGTCTTTTCCCTTTTATTCCTCCACTTTTTACTCCGCCACACTACAGATTATTTGGTAAAGCAGTTCTGGGCAATTGGCAGTGCTGCCTTGAATCTCTCTTCAGAGGTCCCATCAAGGACCAGTGCAAAGATGTGATGATTGATACTCCATGTCTGCCATAGGCTCCAAGGAAGGTGGTGTAGACATTAATGTCATGTGAATTCTGTCCTCAGTCTGGCTGGCAAAATTGGGTCCATCAAATTACCACATGTCATCACAATAAGCTATGAGGTTAGGAGAAGAAATAAGTTGCTATTTATCTGCCACCAGGATATCTTCTGGAGAACTTTCTGGAGCTAATTTATGGTCCTGCACTCAATTAAGTTGTGCTTTATAGACCCAGACATAAGAAAACTAAAGAATGAATTCTGCTAATTTTTAATCTGTTGAACAAAAACATTCTCTTTTCAGTCCAATTCTGCATATACCTTATTAAAAATCAAATCCCAACTAGACCAACTAGAAACTTAAAAAAGACAAAAAAAAAACAAAAAACAAAAACAAAATCCAAAAATCAAAAAACAAAAAAAATGGAGAGCAAAGGGAAATTAACTGAATTCAATGAAAGCAAATACTATTACTTGGGCATTTAAAACACTCGTGTCAATCCTTAGCCAACCTTCAGTTTTGAAAATCCTAGTCACCCATTAAAGCTAGACACTTCAAAATAGTTTGATAAGCATGTGCTCATGTAAGTCCTGAGCTTCTTTAATCAACTATCTAGAGAAAGAAGTACTGTCTTTAACTTGAACTGCTTCCTGCCATAGCACCCAATCTTTACTCACAGTGAGTAGCTTTACACTGGAGGTGGAGAGTTGATCCAAAAAAAAAAAAAAAAAAAAAAAAAAAAAAAAAAAAAAAAAAAAAGTCTGCTCTTTCCAGATACTTCTGCAGTCACTTAATTCCAACCCTGGCTGCCTCTTGGAATCACTTAAGGGAGCCTTAACAACACACAGACTTCCTGGCCTCCACCCCAGAGATGCAGATTCAGTAGGTGTGAACGCAGAAAGCTTTTTGATTATTTTTAGTTGAGTTCTCCGGGTGATTCTTATGCAACTAGTCCAGGAACAAGTCTTTGGAAAGCAGAATAATGGCTCTCTGAGCCAGAATCATGTTTCAACTTGCTTTTGTCCATTCATTTCTTCCGTACCTTTTTACTTTCAAATAATTGTACCCATCAGAAAAAGGCCTATTATCTCAAAGGAGAAACAGAAGAGAAATAGGAGTTCCTACAGATACAACAAACCAACAAAATCATAATATATAAAACCTGGGAAGAAGTTCTGAAGCCCTTCTACACCACAGTATGAGTCAAGGTTTGAAGGATGTGACCTTTCTGGTTTGGCCACAAGCTGTGCCATTATGTTATAATACACTGACACTATTAATTAGCACAATGGCCCTAATACCCTGGTTTTCCTATAGACAGAGCCCTGAGAAGGCACATCTCTAGAAGGCAACAGTAACTAAGGATTTTCCATTTATATAGACTACAACATGAGTATCACCCCCTGGAATTGTGCTCACCCAGTGGCCATGACTGTAGGAATGTGAGCTCTTGACCTCTGATCTTGTCCAAGCCTCTCATTTTTCAGATCTGGAAACACAAGTCCGAATATATGATGGGCTTACTTAAAATTATATAGTACAGCAGTGTAGTGACAGAGTTAGGTAAATACAATACCCCAAATAATAAGAACAGGACACTAGCTCAATACAGACATCCCAGTCAACAATCCTAGCTTCAGAGAAAATAAGCACAGAGTGTTTAGATAAAAGAGAGAACCCACTAAAGTGAAATATTGGTGTCACCAAATTCTTGCCACTCAACTCTGTATTTCTCATACACCCACTAGTCAATCTGAAGGGATCAAAAGCAATGAATTCAGTTCTACTGAAATACTGTTCTTATCCCAACAGATTTGGGTACTTGACAAAGGAAGAAGAAAGGCAGCCATGTTGTTAAGAGTAAAGAAGATGGTAATAACTTGTTCCACAAGGTAAGAAGAGGTATTTGTAGGATTTCCTCTTATATGCTCTGCTTTGTCATCCTAGAAAATGCCTAGAATAAGTCAGAAAAGTCTTAGAAGAGTCAATAATAAAAGGATTAACTGATCAATTCAAGAGTAGTGCTCTCTCTCAAAAAAAAAAAAAACAAAAAATGCAGCACTTCTGAATTGGTACACTGTGTTCCATTCCAAAGTATGGGCTGTTGGGTGACAATACTCCATGGATATCTGGTGTTATGAGAAGCATTGATTGCCTTTGCTCCAAACTATCTTTAAAGGGATATTTATATGGAGAACAGACTTGAAGATAGTGATACCATTTCCTTCCAGGGCAAAGGGCAAGTTTCTTTATTGTCCTACATAATAAAGATAATGTCTCCATCTGGGCCAAAAGTCAGGCAGGCTTACTGCCCATTATTAAAGATTCAGGTTCCCTAGCTCAGGATTCTTCATCTGTGATGCATAACTCTGTGGTGTTCATTCCATTTTTTGCTGCAATAGAGTTCTCTATGTCTGATCCTGGAGTTTCAGGCCTTCTGCTAGTATCCATGAAACTGCAGCACGCAAATATGCCAGCTTGCAATTAGGGTAAAATTTCAGAACATACACAATTCTTGACATAAGGAAAATTTCTCATTCGGTAGGAAAAAAAGGTAGACTTTCTCTTATCATAGTATGAAAATAAAGACAAGTTACTTCTTGCTATCCACACAAATACTAATACAAAATATAAACAAAAAATTTTTATTTTCTATTGGTAGGTCACAAAAATACCAGACTACGGCATAAGACATACTAAAGTCAGGCTAAAATATAAAGGGTTGGAGCCCAGAAATTCCAATTGGAAGTTCAAGGCATATCCTAAAGATGCGTCAGACTAAATCAATAAGAAATGAATAGTGTTTGGTAGATGGTTAGCAGGGCTGGAGAAATCCAGATTATCAGAAGGGTAGAGGAGCAGCTGGGTTCCTGGCAAAGCAATAGATACGGCCATTGAGTAACATATAGGTTTGGGTGCAAGAACCCATTTATTCTCTCAACTTCTACAGTAGGAGGATGAAGAGTGGCCATCGAGAACTACACCATATTAGTAGAAGAGATCCAAATGATCAGAGACTGGAAAACTGAACAGGCCTACTGGACAGAAGCAGAATGAGAAAAAAATTGGGTTTCTGTTATACGAAGAAACAAGAAAAACACGGGGAATTTGAGACTCAAAGGCTGCACAGACCTCAATGCCATCCCTGGCTACCAGATACTGGCTTGAGAGTAAGGCTTCCAACATATTTTTGCTCTATCCTGAACCGCTCTAACAATTGCATGGCTCTGGATCTGCTACTGGAAATTCCACAGATTCAATATGAAGAATAAAAGCAGAGAGGGGAAAAAGCAGAATGAGAGAAACTGCCATTAGTTAGTAAAAATTATATCTGGTTTATAAAAAGTTACATTCTGGGATGCCTGGATGGCTCAGTTGGTTAAGCTTCTGCTTCTGGCTCAGGTCATGATCCCAAGGTCCTAAGATCAAGTTTCCCCTTGGGCTCCTTGCTCAGCATGGAGCCTGCTTCTCCTTCTGCCAAATAGATAAAATCTTTAAAAAAAAGTTTAACAAGTTACATACTAAAACTTTTTCATTTTTAAAAAAGCAGAGACCTGAGTCATATGACAGACAGCCCGTTCAATCAATGAACCATGCCATCTTGATCACAGAAAAAACCACTCCGACGCCAAAATGAAAAGTTATGTACAAAGTTAAGGTTTGTCCTATGTGGGTAATATGGCTCTTTAAACGCTGGTGAGGTTATTTTCTTTTTAATTGCCCCAACATAAATTAACACTTTTAGACTGAAACCAGTGGCCCATAGGTCCTGTGGGGGAAGGGATCGAACAATCATTACAGCACATACTTGTCAGAGTCCTTCCTTTTAGCAACACAGTTACCACCTCAGTGAATTACAGGTCTGAAAAATGGCTCAGATCTGGAAACTAGACAGAAATCACAATATTTTATTGGTAAAATTGGTTTCAGTACCCTGCCCATCCATTCTCACTTCCTTCCTATTTATTTCCTTGCCATTATATATATTCAGCAGCAACTTCATTGGCTGTCTATCCATTCTGCCCCTGAAAACACCATGTCTATTAACCATCTTTACAATTCTTTGCAGGTGAAGCCCACTTTATTGTCTCTTAATGGCATCTGGAGGTTAAGTGCCACTACCTGACCTCTATTCCTTCAGGGTCCCATAGTCCCCACTGCTATCCACAAGCCAACCTCTGTAACACTGTCTGCTACCATCAGCCCTACTTTCCAGAGGACAGCCACCACTGAATTTCTTGATGAAGCTGGTTCCCTTCTCGCTATCATATTCCTAATGCTTTTGGTGAATGGTGGATCCTCTAAGAATTCTCCAGCAGGTCTTCTGGCCTCATGTTAAGCCACTCCAGCATACCCATTTTCATGAACATTTTAAACACTTTGCTCTGACCTCTGCTAAAATAATTCAGGCATTTCAGTTTCTCTTAGCATGGGCAATCACTTTTTCCAGGTTTCTGGAAATGAGTTTGTACCGTCTTCTGAGGTTCTTGCCAGGGTGTTGCATCTCACGTCCCAAAATAGTTTCCTGAGGTCAATTAAATCTCCCTTCTTTAATCTTATTATCGTGTTCCTCTTGGTCTAGTACCCTCAAAATCGAGTGGTACCGGTACTCTGCCAGCTTCTTCTAGTACATGTTGGTTAATTCTTATAGCCCCTTTGGGGCCTCATCAGGCCCAGCATGTCCTTAGCTGGGTTAAACTGTAGTTTAACCCCAGTTATTGATCTGGTAACCAGAAGTAGAAATATGAGATCCCAAGGGGGATTCTTGTGGCCTTAAGGGGCAGAATTTTTTCCCTAAGGGAACGAATTGGGTTTCTGGTTGGTTTTCTGCTTTCCCACTGTAAGATGGGCCTCTTTATAAGTTCTACCAAAGAAGATTTCTGGACTACATACTTAAGTTTTTAATTGCCTGCTCACTGTCCCCGGATTTTCAGGAATCTTTTGTAGAGAACCCATAAAACCTAGTAAGTCAATTTCCTTTTTTTGTGTGTAGATTGTTCTCCCCATACATGTTCCAAGCCTAAATCATTGCACCTTTAAGTTTCCTCTACCAAAATGTTCTCCCACATCACCAGCAGGTGAAGCTTTGGCAACTGGTTCACCATCTTGTGCCAGGGATCACCCCCATACCACCTCATCTTATCACTTGCTTTCTCAGAACAATACAGACTCTGCTGTGTCAGTAGCAACATTCCGGAAACAGACACTGAGACTGAGTTAGGAATGCAAAAGTAGAAGGAATGAATATAAAGCAAGATTGGGCAAGAAAACCATCAAGCCACAGGTGCAGATCTGCGGTCCGCATTTCATATTAGAGGTTCTCCTGGCTGGTAGAAATGGCTAGACCATTCATCACAATCTCAGTCAGTCATTGGCTAGGGTCAGCCCCCCCTAAAAAGTTGTGAGTTCAAAAGAAAGCAGATGTGAATAAAGTTAAGAGCTAACACCACTCATCCGGCAAGGAGAGTTTAAGAGGAGTCAGAAGGACTTATCTCTGTTTGGCCACATTACTCCTCTTCACTTTCAGTTGCACAAAGCCAAACTACACACACATTTGATGGCTCTTAGTGATGAGTCCCCACCAGTATGTACCTTGGGGTTCTGGGAGTTATGGTAACATCTAGTATGTGGTAACATCTAGTGTTTGCAGTGGCAAATGTTGAGCATCACTTTTCGCTTTTGCTTTCGAGTCAGTTTTTACGTAGGGATTCATAAAGACCCCAAAATTAGACCGCCATTGTTGTCATCTCCCAGAATTAAGTAAGGGTTTGATTTTTTTAACCTACTTTAAGTAAACGTAGAACGTAGAACACTCAGTGAGAAATCTGATATCTACTCCAGCATTTACACTGAATCAAGCAGCTGAAGGAATGTCATCAGGAAAGAAGACATTTAAGACAAAAGATCAAATACAAGTTATTATACAGATTTTTAAACCAAGAAAGTGATGTGCCTGAAACAGATTCAGAGAATAACGAAATGACCTTGTGCCTTTTTTCTACCTGTCACATTCTACAGCTAACAATATAAAATCTGAAAGACACAAATTACATAGAAATCGGAGACTACAGTAAAAGATAAATACAGTGACAAAAAAAATCTGAATTTGCACGAATGTTCACTTTTGAAAATGGAAGAAAGTTTATGCTTGTTATTTTACACAAATGGATTCACCTAACCATAATTAAAGGCCCTATCCAATTAAAGTTGTAATAAAACCAGAGACAGCTAGCTGTAAAATGAAAAGAAGAAGAATAACAATCCTCCTGAGGAGTCTGGAAACTGAAGGTTACCTATGGCTCTGTTTTAGATCTTACACTGAGAAAATAATGCATTTCAGGACTTTCATGGTTTTGTACAAATTCCTTCCATTTGAGAGTATTTTCTTCTAAGATTTTTTTTTCCCTTATGTATATGCCAGGTGCAATCAGATGGGCAACATGTGTGATTCCCATATAAAATAGCCTTTGAGGAGCACCTGAGTAGCACAGTCAGTTTAGGTTTGATTCTTGGTTTTGGCTCAGGTCATGATCTCAGGGTTATGAGATCAAGCCCCAAGTTGGACTCTGCACTCAGTGCAGTGTCCGCTGAAGGTTCCCTCTCCCTCTGCCCCCTACCCTGCTCTCTGAAATAAGTAAATAAATCTAGAAAAAAAATAGCCTGTGAGGATCAGATATGCCTTTTCTCTTCCAGGTGCATACTCTCAATAAACAAGTCTTTCAATCTCGGTAGAAGTCAGAATGGTTCAGTGGAAGGCGAAGGAGTTTGACAGTACTAGGCAAACTTGGATTCAAATCCAGTGCTACTACTTATTAGAGAAGCACTGGTCAAGGGGCTGAAACTCTGAGCCTCAGTTACCTCTTCTGTATAAGGAAGATTATATAAATTGCCTTTCAGAGGCATTAAAATAATTAGAGATAAATATTTAAACACCTGACATATAGATGTTTAGTCAATGCTTATCATTTTACCTCCTATTAGTTTGGAAACAACATTGTGTACAATATCCCAAATCATTTCCATCTATAGGTCAGTAAAAAATATTCTATTTTTCTTCTGCAAAGGTCAAATCAGATAGCTCTTTTATTTTCATATAGACACAGACATTGGAACCATCGAAGGAGGAACAGAAGTAGACTGGGGTCTGAATATGGAAACTAATGCTGGGCACAAGGAGGTTACAAAAACAAAGTAAAACAGAAAAAAATAAAGCTTTTCACTCATACTTTCCCTTGAAACTATTATTAAGAGCAGAACTAGTGTCTATATAAGGGGAGCAAATACAACAAAAAAGTTACAGAAAGTCTGTTGGTGTTTTTTTGGTTTTTATTTCTCTGAAGTACTAACAATTTCATCTAAATGAAATGGATAATCTAAAACGAAGATTTTTGTCCTTATTTCCCAACAAACTATTTAGACCTAGCATTGTTAAAGTTTTGGTGTTTGGTATTCAGTTTTTCTTTTTAATCTCATTTTTTTAAAAGAATTGACTCTCATGATTAGAATTCATATTTAGGAAAAAAAAGAATTCATATTTAGAATCAATGCAGTCTACCAATTCAAAATTTTTTATGGAACGTTCCAATTACTTCTTTGCCTACTACTGCTACTTTTATGTGTGTGATATTGTAAAAGAAAGCATTCAAACTCTATCTTGCCAAGACTAAGTGTCAGAGTTATTTCTGCAAGAACATTGTACCTTTTATTGAAGGCAAGCTGCCAAATGCAAATTGACAACTACAAGGAAATATCTGATAATTTCTTTTAATATCAGCAAATATGAACCTAAAGGTGGATGGATAGTCATATAGAAGATAATATATTTGTGCCTATGATATAGAGCCAATCTCTTTGAAATAAACTAATTTTTAAAACATTTTTATTTAATAAATTAATAAGTACATACCCTACCCCAACTATAATAATTAAGGGTATCTAACCATGAAATGGATGACTTTTAGAGGCAGTAAGCCCATGGATAGTGAAAAGTTTATTAAAAAGCTGGATGTTCATCTGTTAGGAAGACCATGAGGGAAATTCATACATCAGAACAAAGATATCAAATAACTTTCTAATCCTAATTGATTAGTAGGGAATGCCTAGACCTCTTTATGCGGAATATCTGTGCAACGACATCTAGGTTTCTTAGGGAAGAATGGCATGATCTCTTAGCGAAGTATGCCAAAGACCAGGAGTGGGGCACATGTTATTTATCATTCACCAGATTTGCTTTACTAACATATCTTATGCGCAAATATTATTAGTTATCTCAGTCTGGCTGCTGATCTAGGTAACAATAGTTAACATTAACTGATTATGTGTTCTAAGCACTGTACATGAGTTATCTAGTCTAATCTTCAACAGCCCTCTGAAATACGTGCTGTTGTTATCCCTCTTCCATGCATAAAGGAAACTGAGGAACGAGATTTTAACTAACTCTCCAAGTGGATTTTAAATGGCAGAGGTTGGATCTGAATGTCATGCTTCCTAGAATGAAGTCCCTGTTCATTTGTCCCCTAAGAATACAGGTCAGATCCTGCCAGGTTCAGCTAACAGGAAACTGAGCCCACCAACAACTTGCCCTGCTTCATGGTTGAAAACCAATGGCCAAGAACTCAGGGAACGAAACCAACCTTCAGCACTGTGCCACATTTGCTCTACTTTTCCAGCCTTGGCTGATCCCAACCCAGTGTCTTTGGATACTACAGATAGATCAGTGCACTTGCTGCCTGTACCACACTGGAGGGTAGATGAATTCAGAGCCTTGCTCCACGCCCTTCGTCCCAAGACTGCCTAGCCCGCAGCAGATAACACAGCAATCCAAGCTATGCTCCAAGGGGAGATGAGATAACCTCTGAAGGCACTTCTAAACCTAAGATTCTACCCTGTGACCCTAAGTGTTAATAAAGTATATGTTTTTTTATGGTAAAAATGATTTTTATAGTCCTAGCTGGTATTGTGTCAAGGCAAGGGTATTAAAAGACAGGATGTTTTAACAGTTAAATGAGTAGTAAGAATAGCACAGGGAGCTCTAGGTCAGGCAATGAGAGGAGCCATCTCCAGCCCAGGCCTGTCCGGCTGGAGCAAGGAGGCAACCTCTTAGTGTCATCCTGATACTTACCGAGTAACACCTGCATTTCCTCTCCAGGAGGGACAACTTCTAGAGACAGCCCCAAACAAATCAAAATGTAAACAAAGACCATCAATGTCAGCAAATCCCTCCTTCTCTCTGCCCCTTGTTCTATTCCAATTTAGCACATTGTAGTGGCAATCTTAGACTAAGAATTAAGCACACTTGGGTTCAAATCCAAGCTCTGTCACTTACAAGTAATGGGCAAGTCATTTAAACTCTCTGAGCCTTAACTTCTCACTATGTAAAATGCATATATCTTTTTCAGAGCAATGTTTCAAAGATTAAATATAACTAGTATGCTTGACACCCGGTATGATTTCAATGATTTTTATTATGATTTCTTCTTCCTACTCCTTACTTTAGTGCAATTCTCAAGGACAAGAGAGCTTCCTACTGCCCTCTAGTTACTCAAGTTTTCTGCTCAAACCTTCCCTTTTCACTTTGTCTCCTAGATCTGCAGACTCCAAAATTATATCTTATTGTTTTCCACTTACTACTGTAAAAAATTTACTTATCTAAATCCTGGTGTGTGATCTTTGCATAGTGAAAAGATTATAGAGAAAAACTCTGTTTTCCTGGCTTCCCAAACAATGTCCTTAGTTTCGAAGAGTTTAAAGTCCAGAAAGCAGGTGCTACAGTCTGAGTGTTTGTGTTTCTCTCAAAATGCATGTTGAAATCCTAACTGCCAAGATGGTAGTATTAGGATGTGAGGCCTGGGGAACCTGATTATGTCATGAGGCCAGAGCCTTCATGAGTAGGATAAGTACTTGGGGTATAAGACCTATTTATTTGGCCTTTGTGTCCAGTTCCTGACACAAAGCTTCTTAAACCCTTGGAATTTCTTGGTAGCATTGTCTTTTGTTGCTCATAAGGAATCCCCTTTTGGGACTTATATTTATGCCAATGAGGTGATTTAGAGTGATAGCCTCAGGATGTGGCTGGTCACCAGAATGACTAGGTCATTAGAGGGCTGGAATTTTTAGCCATGCCCATCAACCTCTGGTAATAAGGACAAGCTACATAGTAACCTCTATAAAAACTCAGAATTCATCAATGTGATGAGAGGGTGGCACCCACTGGGCAGAAGCTCTTGCACTCACGATCATTTTTGACCTAACCCTATGGACCTCGTCATCTGGCTATTCGTCTGTGTCCATTATAATATCCTTTATTATAAACTAGAAAACATAAGTATTTGTCTGAGTTCTAGGAGTTGCTCTAGAAAATTAATTGAACATGAGAAGGGGTTGTGGGAACCTTCAAATTATAGCCAGTCAGAAGCATAGGTAAAAACCTACATTTGTAATTGGCAACTGAAGTAGAGATAGCCTTGTGGCACTAGCCCTTAGCCTGTGGTATTTGATGCTATCTCCAGGTAGGTCGTGTCAGAATGGGGTAGTGTCAGAATGAGGGTGGTGTTGAAAAAAACACATTGGAGTGCCCTTATAAAGGAAGCTACAGAGAACTCACTTGCCCCTTTCTCCCAAGTGAGAATACAACAAGAAGTTCTGCAACCTGGAGGAAGGCACTTACTTGAACTTGTTGGAACCCTTATCTTAGAAGCCTCCAGAACGTGATAAATAAATTTGTTGTTTGTAAATTACTCAGTCATTAGCAGCCCTAATAGAGTAAAAGAACAGGCAGGGGAACCTAATCCTTAGCACAGCACTACCACCTCCATTGATTTTATAGATTCATTTCTGAGTTAAGCTTTCATGTAGAGTGTAGATTCTGCCCATTGAGAGAGAGAGAGAGAGAGAGAGAGAACGACTGCTTTATATTAAGATCTTCATTACGTCTCATGAAAATCCTGGTTAATTTACACTAAATCCATTTTATCTAAAATGGGCATTAGAAGAGCTTGTTAATATCAACTATAGGATAATATGCCATCTCTGTGAATGAGTCAAAGAGGGGCAATATAGAAACTTAGAGATATCAGAAAATAAAATCTCTTTTCATCATCCCACTGTAGTTTTCAAGTGGCCCTGTCCAGAGCATGTCGGATGCCTTCAGTCTTAGGAATCTATTGTTTGTAGACTGTGCCTAGCTCAGATCCTTCTATAAAATTGTGACCCACTCTGTTATCCAGGGACTCAGCTTTAGAACTCTGCTTTTCTAGGTGCAACTGGATAGAGTGGAAAGGATACATTTAACAATCAGCATGATGTGAATATTCATAACAGGCTATTGAATGTTTTCTTATTTGAGATAAAAATATTTAAAAATATATAAAAAGATTTAAAAAATAGTCAGTGGATATTACATATGAACACTGACTGGCTGTCTATAAAGTCTCCTGGAACCCTGAAAACAAGTTGGATTCAGGAGAGGGGAAACTGCTCTCCACCATGCTCCTATGAGAGATGTTTGGGCTTAGATGAGGCTATTGCTACCGTATATATGTAAAATTAAGATGACAGAACAGGACATTAGGAGGTAATAATCATATATGTGACCTCTATAATGAGAAGAGAGTTTTTTCACTTTGAATTAATGTTGTATTTTATTGAATATACATATTAGAAAATGCTAAATCAATATTTTAGATTAATTCTTGATTACGGTAAGGAAGACAATTAATTACCTTGGGGAACATAAGTGATTTTCTCAGTTCACCTGGAAAGCATTTTTTAAATTATTACTTCAGTGGATGATGGAGTAACTTTATGGCCAGGAAAAAAGAGAGTAGGAGTATTAACAGGGCTATTATAACATTAATGAAAATATAAATAGTATACCTTATTTATGAGTAGTAACTCATATTGAATTTAGCAACTGCTATGTGCCTATTGGCAGAAAATAGAAGGGACTCTATAAATGCTTTTTGTTTTATGGATGAGGAAACTGAAGTTTCCAAAGATCATGAAGCTTGCTTAAGATCACATAGCTGATAAGTAGTAGAGAGCACTTCAACCTGTGCTTGTCTCAATCCTCATTTCATTGCCGTTTTGACAGCATACATTGCTGTATGCTCCACGGTCCCTGTCCTTGAAATGCTTACTACAACCATGGAGTCCCTCACGTAGTTAATCATTGGGCCTTTTAAGTAGCATGAGACTGAGCAAATGTTCTCAGTTAAAAACCCAAGAGGTCATTCAAGAGTCTTCATTCCAATCCCAGAGTCCCTGCAAGGAAAATTTTTCTCTTCTCTCTTCTTTAGCTACACTGTTGTTCATCTCTCTGCCCACAGATACACACAAATTCTACACCAGCACCACTTCCCCCACAACTTCTTACACTCAAGCCCCCCCCTTTTTTTTTATTCCTTGGTAGTCACCTTCTTAGTAGTCTATATTCACTTTCCTATTTACTCCTAAATCTTTTATGACTTACTACTACTCCCAATACTTTTCTTCACTATTGTTTCCAAGGCCTCCTTTATAGCAAATATAGGAGAAATGCTTTAGAATCCTCATTCTCTTTGAATTCCCTATCTTTTGTAGCCACCTCCTTCTCAAAACTTCCTATTTCATTGACTGGTTCTCATGAGACTGCATTATCAGCATTATCCTGCTATGTTCTCTTTCTTCCTTGATGATGCCCCATCCTCTTCCTGGACCCCATGTGTAGATGATCTCCAGGATTACATCCTCCATATTCTGTGTCTGTATAGTAACCCTAGCTGACTTCATCCCCTACCAGGTCCTGTAATCGTCTCAGCAGATGATTCCCAAGCTCACTTCACTAACTTCATCCTCTGTCCTAAGCATTAGGCCTGCATTTCTAACTGTCTTTAGAACATACCTAAATGACTTATCCAAACCACAAAACCAACAGGTTATAAATCCAATAATACACTTACTCTAAGAAAAACTTAAACCTACATGGCTTTCCATTTTTTCTCTCTCAACTAGGTCCAAATTTTGGAGTTAGTCACCTTTGACTCTTCATGATGCATAAAGTTGCTAAGTCCTACAAATTCTCTCTTTGTTTCTCTCTGCTTAGATTCCTTATGGGTCTTTCCATCATTAGTACCTCCCTATCCAAATCTACTGTGCACACCACTATTAGATAAATTTTTCTCTGTCACAGAACTAATAACAATGTCGATCATAAACATTTAATGATCATGTACTTTGTACAATGAGCAATATCATTATCTTATCAGATTCCCTTAACTCCTAAAAGTAGGCATAAAAAAAAAAAAAGAAAAATCTTCATTTTCACTGCGGAAAGGGAGAGCAATGTTCTAGGAAATTTAGTCTTAGTAAAGGAAATGCACAGCATAAAGAACAAACAATGGATTTACATCAGGGTCCAGCAGACACTCACACCCAAGCTTTGAATCATCTGTGTGTCAAAAGCCATTAAGAACTCCTCTGCCTGCTTTTATCACCTGGCATTTTATGCCTCCATCAGCAAAGCCCCAGCACACCTTCCCAGCCTTATTACTTACTATTCTCCTTCAAATAGCTTCTAATTCAATCAAACTCTATACTCAGCATGTCTAGCACTCCCAGGTCATTGCAGCCTATAAGCTCTATTTAGATTCTCTGCAAGAGAACTCTCCTATTCAGATTGTATCCTTCTTTTAAGGCCAATCTCAGAAGCCCCTCCTGCAGAAAACACTTCCTGGTTCTCTGAGTTCAATCTCTCTGTCCTCTGACTCTATGCAATATTAGGTTTGTAACACCTGACACATTTCTCATTTTGTGTTTTATATTGGTTTTATGTCTGCCCTTCTCTTATCCTTCATTTACATGTAAAATTCTTGATATCATGGACTGACACTGACCTATCTGGGTGCTGCCCATAATACTTGTACCAGAGCCCCCACAACTGTACACTGGATGATCAATGAAATTTCTATTCAATTGAATGAGATCCTAGGGACTCTAGGATTTTGAAGCGAATGGGCAGTGGAGCTAGTTCCTGATTTGTTTTAGCCTTTGTTCATAAAACAGTTCTCTAATCTCTTATTTTTTAAATTTTTTCAGTGTTCCAAGATTCATTGTTCATGCACCACACCCAGTGCTCCATGCCATACGTGCTTTCTAATCTCTTTAAATCTCAATTATGATTCTACTACTTTTTTTTTAGCATTTCTTTTATCCTAAGACCTTTCCTCAATGAATAGTTACTCCATCACACAGAAAAGGACCAGCACTTTTATTCCAATGTACTGATGTCTCTTTACATAAAGCCCCCAAATAACCTTGAACTCTCATTCTGCCATTGCATGTCATGCTCATTTCCAATGCTATTAGTAAATCAAAGGGAAACCATTTTTAAAGTGCTTATTTTTTAGTTTGTTCTCACTTTGATGAAAAAGGACGCCATGATTTTTTAATAGTTATGTTCTCTTGTAAGCCAGTGTTTCCACTGAATTCTACTTAATAGTTTTTTACAATTTAAGATCACTTATAATCTCTGTAATTCTGAATTAAGTATGTGAAGTATATTAAAATATCCCTCTCTTTTCTTACATGACATTAAAATGTTTTTCAAAAACAGGGCCATGCATCTTTTACTAAAACAGTGCTTTCCCTGAATAGAAGTGAGGAATTTAAGGATACTTCTATAGGGTACTCTTTAGGTGACCTGGTTCTTTGTGTAAGCAACAAACATATATACCATCCCACTCGTGGCATTTTTATGCAAACCTACTATGGTAAATTCAGACTGTGTTCAAATTATTAGCACTCTCTCAGGCTATAGCTGCTTGTAAGGATTGATGATCATTTGACCAAGCATTCTTAATACTAACATACACTAGTAAATGGGTTGTTAGGATAATATTCATTTGTTTTAAGTAAAAAAAGATGGTCAAATGAAAGTTACAATTTTTCCTTTTGTAATACCCTTGGGAAGATGACTTTCCTCTCATAAAAGTGACTTTTCCTAAAGTATTACATTATATATTTTCATTTCCTAATGCTATTGAATTTATGAATATGATTCATCATTTCTAATCAACGAAATTGTGTTGTAGTTTGGCTAAATAGCAACTAAACTTTAATTAACTTTTCAGTCTCTGTGAAGGGAAAATCATCGTTCTTATAAGGAAAAAATATTGATCACTTGGGAGATTTTAGGAGATTAAAACTTATGCTACAATTTGACTGGGTATTATATCTTTGATAAGCTGTTCCAACATATCAATATAAGGGCATTATATTTTTCAATGCCAGGGTTTCATTAATATGAAAAAAGGGGTAGCAACTATTTGATGCACTTAAGTGTTTTAATCTCTAACTTGAAATGAGGAAAATATCGGTTTCACTTATCTGTTTCAAGAATGGTGAATGATGTATCAGAACATTTTGTAATATGGAGTTCTATAAAAATATTAATGCCACTCTCTTTATCAACTGTTCTGTACAGATAGTTCATTATATTTAGACTAAAACTAAAGACATTAGTTTTTGGTTTTTTTTAATTGCTATTTTCAAAGAGATCTTTACCTATTTTTTCGTCTGGACAGAAATCAATACATATTTTCACAGAATTTTGCCTAATATTTACTGTTATCTTAAAAATTAAAAAAAAAATAAGAAACAATTCCATTAAATGTAGATGTCAAGATGCCTAGTAGAAGTTACTTCTATTAACTGGAGAGAAATCAGAAGTCACAGATACGGTGGTCACAGCACAGGCTTTTAGTCAGATCCAGATTCAAATTTTCCACCATTTACAAGCAGCGTGACATTAGACAAGTTGCTTAATGACTTTAAATCTTAGGAAATACCTAGATCATAGGATTGTAGCAAGGTTTTGTGTACAATACTTAGCCCAGTACATAACAATAAATTGTAGTTTCTATATGATTGTGTGAAGCAATGTATTTTTCCCAAAATCTTATTATTTCTCAAAACACATCTGTCAGATACATGGGGCAGGTAAAATAAGCTGGATGCTCCCTGAACTTTATCTGTAGTCCAGAATGCTGAACTCAAGACCTCTGTATTCTAAAGTTAGTTACAGAGCATATCTATTTATTGTGCTATAGGCACAAACTCTACAAGTTAAAGACCAATTCACTGTAATACTTTCATAAAACCTACACCTATACCTCGAATCTTTTTGTAAATGGCTCCATTATTCTCTCAACTGGCCCAGCTGGAATTTAAGGCATCAAACCTGACTCTACCATTTCACTCCAATATCAATCCTGCCAGTCACATGAACCTGCCCAATCTACCTCCTCAATATCCCTTAAATAATCTACTTCCTTGTCATCTTACTGTTGAGGTACTAGTTCAGGTCATCAGTGTCCCTCCACTGCATTTCTAATTCCTCTTAAGAACCTCTCCATGATGCTACCAGAGCAATCTTTCTAAAATACACACTAACCCTTTCTTAATTTGCTTGTCAGCTTCCACTAGTAAACAGGTTTAATAGTGCATAATCTCTTGTCACTCTCTTCCCCACCCACTTTCCTTGTTCAAACTATATAGTTACCTGGATTTCTCCAAACACATCACACTGTTTCATGCCTCTGTGACTTCATACCTCCCTCCCCTCAACCTAGAATGCTCTTTCATCACTCCTCATTAACTTCATTTGTCTTTTAAAACTCAGCTCAGGGCCTCTCTCCTTCATCAAGACTTTCCTGATCCCACCGGAGTGTCTTAACTGTCCTTTTGGACATCAGTAGCCCCCTATGCGTTACATCTGTTATGGGTATCTGCATGTTTACTCCTCTGTATCCCTAAATTATATGCCCTTTGAAAGCAGGTGTCAGGGTTGCTGTGGTTGTTCTGTTTCTAGCCAAGAGTATGACAAATCTAGGTTGAATTGGTTTATAAATGAAAGGAGGATAGAAGAAAAATCACATTCATTTCAGTATGAATGAGCTGAGGTCCATGAGTTTTTCAACTCCCAAGACAGGATATTTTCTGCACACTTCCCTAAATGAACTATGGAAGATGATATTCTCCTTATGTGATACAGTTTACTGCAATATTATCAGTTTTGCTGTATCATGGGTCAAATATCAAAGGAGGAACTAAAATACTGTTAATAACTCAAAGTATTCCCATCACTTAGCTTATACAGGAGAACAATACTGGTATAAAAGAAATATACATCTTACAAAGTATCTTTTAGATACCCTATTTGGAAATATAAGGTAATATGATGGAAAAATAGGAACCGTAATAAAAAATGAGTTAATAGTAATTCTCTTTCCCTGTTCTGATGATCAAGCCTTTTTTATTTCCTTTACATTTGCATAAGACTCCTTAATTTAGGAAAGGCAAAATGCCAACTATCCAGTAATGAAAAAAAAAGCTGAATAATAGGAAAATATCCATTAAAATACTGAACTCTGAATGTAAGGCAGAGCCTAGTGGTAAGCACATTTCTTAGGATTTTTTCAGGTGCCTGAAGTTTTAAAATACTATAAGTAGAATGAATACCTTCACAACACATAGGTCTCTATTCATTAAGAACATTTACTGAGAGTCTGATTTGCAATCATGCACACTTGTGAATTTGTTGATTCTTTTTCATCACTAGCATTCTCTTGAAAACTTCATGAAAGAAACTTTCTTGAAGATCTAAGAAGACTTTTAGGATATTGCTCTAGTTAACTATGGTATGGGTTTTTCCATAGGATCTTATATCTGTCTATTTTCTTTTCAAAATGGTAGCAAACTGAAATGTAGGCAATGGTACAATTTTATACTTACACTATTTATTAATAAAGCAATGGTGTTTTATGCATTGGACTGGGATGTAAGAACAAATTTTTCCGTAAAGTTTCCATTGCCTCACTGCTTAATGGAAAGTAGCTCATCCTAATCAAAGTTACTTCCAGTTTTCTGGTAGGTTTGTATGATATAGTACATGTCTCAAGGAAGTAAAATGATTAGTGTTCCTTCTGCAAGGCAAACCTTCCTTTTCAAACAAAGATAAAACTTTGGGAACATAGTTTACCAATCAGTTCATCTGGATCAATGCTAGCTTTCTTTGGTATGGTAGATGTCACATCAAGATTCTTTTTTACATCTAAAGGGAATGTAAATTAAAGTGCCTGCCAATCAGAAAAATCGTAGTTTTGTGGCATATGTTAGGGTGGGAGAGTGAACTTGTGTGCACACCCCCTGCTCCCCAGCTCTTGACAGTCAAAAAAAAAAAATAACCAAGGGAAACTTCCAGGTACTGTTTGATTCCTGAGTCATTCATTGTAAAATTTGGTGAGATTTCATGTTTTAGTACACTCCTAGTTCATCTAAGGAAAGGTCCTTCCTCCCGTCTCTTCGTATGCTCCTTTCCTCAAATCCCTATTTGTTACAGAGCAGAATTATGTTTGGGCTTGTCCTAAAACCCACTAAAATCTCTTATCTTGAGGATGAATATAGAAATAGAGGGGAAAATGTGTTATAAAGTATCTGAATATTAATTTCACACACCAATTCAAATCCTTGATTGATTGCTACGTGGGACTCATGAACTTTGACCAAGAGTCTCAAGTGCAAAGTGCATCTGAGAGATTGACAGGAGTCTTGATATACAAAAAGAGTCAGTTGACCTTATGGGAAATGGAATTTAAACCAATATAGATTATTTTAAACGAAGACTAAGACAAAAACCCCAATAAACCCAGTTCTCAATTATACTTGTCTCCAAAATGTTTTCTGTACAAAAATCCCATTCCTGCTAGCCTCATGGCAGAAGTCAGCTTGTGGCTGAATCTATGCTGATGTCCTCAAGAACAATTAAATGAGACTCCAATTAAGGAATCCCCTAAATCTGTCTTGCACTCAAGTAACATACAAAGTTGAAGAAATGTCCAATTCATATTTCAAAATAATGATTATTTAACATTAAAGGTCTACAAGGACCCCATGCAGAATTAGACAATGTCAAGATCATTGTGTCAATCACCATTTGGTCAGAGAAAAGGAAAATTTTTCTCTATAATAATCACTAATGGTATTAAAATTATTCATTGCCTGCATGTTCAAATTGCTCACTACTGTAGTTTCTAATATGCAGTAGACTTTGGAGGTAGCCTAGAATCTGGAGGAAAAGGACATGAAATCAAAGGGTCTCTGAGTTATTTTATCAAGTGAGGTGAAAATGGTAGGTAAGAAAGAAAATAATCAGAAAGAGAAGGTAAGTGGTAACCAACCAGGTAGTCAAATGTCTAGAATTCTGAAAAATGATGTGACCTTAGCTAAGGTACTTTAAACCTTTCAAACATTTATTTTCAACTCTTCAGTAAAAGGGAATTAGAACTTCTGGTTCTAGCAAATAAGTAAAGGCCACTGAAGAAACGCTAGTATGTACTGGTGCAGGATGAAGTGCAACTCACTAATCATGCCTGAGATTTATAAAAGTAAGAAAAAAAAAATCCCCAGATGGCAGGAGAGAAAAGAATGTTGAGAGCCTAAGTAGCATCTCTGGAGTCTTAAGTTGGATATTACTCTCCATGGGACACATTCTGAGACCTTGGGCACTTGAGGAAGGGCAGTGGGCATGGAAATCTTATCTAAATCCCAGGCCCTCTGAGGGATGTTATCTTAGTTAACGAAGGATTCAAACAGTATCAGGTCTAAAGCTAGGGAGAAGTCAAGGAAGCAGTGCTCTAACTTGGCTTTTAATAGAAAATAGCCCTTAGAATTTTCACATCTAGTTTTGTTTTTCTTTTTTTTTTTTAGTTTTGTTTTTCTTATGAGGTTGGAGTACAGATGGACACTAGACATGTGGTGTAGAAAACTCCAAGGCCAGAAATTAATAATGGTGACAACAAAAATATCCCTGAAGTTGTGCTTTCCCATGCCTGTAGCGGAAGTTCAAGCGATACTGCTGTGACGGACTCTTCTACCCACCCAGACCTTGTATTATCCCTATAGAGAAAAGACAATGCACGTTCAAAATTTTTGAAACCCAAAGGGGTAATCTATTCAGCAGATAGGAAAACAAACTAACACTCCAAGTTCTCAAATTTTAGATCCATAATTTTTATCGACTGTTATGGGTAGAACTGTGTCCCCTCCACCAACCCCTCAGTATTCATACGTCAAAGTCCTAACTCCCAGTACCTCAGAATGTGATCTTATTTGGAAATAGTTATTGCAAAAGTAACCAGTTAATAGTTCTTACTAAAAAGAGTGGGCTCTTAATCCTTTACGACTGGTTTCCCTATGAAAAAGTAACTTTGGACAGAGACAAAACACAAATGATAAAACCATGTGAAAACAATGCAAAGATCAAGAAATGCCAAAAGTTGCCAGCAAACCATGAGCAGCAAAAAGAGGCCTGTGACAGAGCCTCCAGTCACAGCTCTTAGGAGGAACCAACACTGCTGATAACTTGAATTTGAATTTCTAGTCCCCAAAACTGCAAGACAAAACATTTCCATGTTTAAGCCACTCAGTTTCTGGTACTTTACTATAAAAGCCCTAGGAAACTAATATAGAGGTATCAAAATGCTCAAAATAACTAAAAAGATCTTAGAAAGTAAAGACCTCAAAGGAATAAAACATCATGAAAAAAAAAAGATGCTCTAAAAGCAACAAATACATGTATTACCAATTAAAATTTCCATGAGCAGGTTAACATGTTAGACACAAACAAATAAATAACAATATATAACTGAAGATACCCAGAATGCAGCCCAGAGAAATGGAGAGACTACAATTTGAAGAATAGAGGACACAAAGAATAAGATAATTAAGCCTAATGCCTAGCTGAATAGAATACACAGAGGGGAAAAAATAGAGAAAATGGAAGATATCACTTGAATCAACAGCGAACAAGAATTTGATCAAATATTGATGAAAAATTTCTCCAATTCGGGAAGCTCAATAGATGCCAAAGAGTAAATAAAAATAAATTCACAACAGCATAATTATAAGTGAAACCTCAAGAGATCTAAAAGCAGCTGAAGAATAAATTACTTAAACGAGTAACAATTAGACTGACAGGTGTCTTAACAACAATGGAAAAGGAGAGCAGATAAGTATCTTTAATGTGCTGCAAGACAAGTTACTCAAAACTAGAATTCTGTATGCAGTAGACTGAAGATTGTAGTTCTGGAAAAATAAAATTGAACACAGAATCAAAGAATAGAATGAAAGAAGCAATTAGGAACAAAGGAATTTAAAGCATTACAAATAATTCTAAATTCAACTATAATACAAATTAGATTGAACTCTATTGGTGATTACATATAATTCATCTTAACAATAGTGACTAACTTTGGGTATGTTAAAAACCAAATAGGTGGGTGTATTCATTGTCAAAACTCAACTCACCCAATGGTACACTTAACATGTGTATATTTTATTTCATGTAAATTATAGCCCAGAAGTTGATTTTTAAAGCTAATGAAACTAAAATGCTATATAACAACTGGTTATATAAAGATTACACTTAAGAATTCTAATGTATTAATATTGTTCTAGAGGAGACTAGGGATGATAACCAACTTTGCATTTTACCAAGGCAAGAATGGATGTTTAACTTTTAAAGGTAATATTAAAAAAAAAAAAAAAAAAGGCAATTGTGGACATTGCTGCTATAAACATTGGGGTGCATGTGCCCCTTCAAATCACTCTATTTGTAACTTTTGGATAAATACCTATTAGTGCAATTGCTGGGTCATTGGGTAGCTCTATTTTTAACTTTTTGAGGGGCCTCTATACTGTTTTCCAGAGTGACTGTTCCAGTTTGCATTCCCACCAACAGTGTAAGAGGCTTTCCCTTTCTCTGCATCCTCCCCAATATCTTTTGTTTCCTGAGTTATTAATTTTAGCCATTCTGACCAGTGTGAAGAGGTATCTCATTGTGGTTTTGGTTTCTATATCCCTGATGGCTAGTGATGTGGAGCATTTTGTCATTTGTCTGTTGGTGATCTGTATGTCTTCTTTGGAGAAACGTTTGTTCATGTCTTTTGCCTATTTCTTGACTGGATTATTTGTTCTTTGGATGTTGAGTTTGATAAGTTCTTTATAGATTTTGGATACTGGCCCTTTATCTGGTAAGACATTTGCAAATATCTCCTCCCGTTCTGTAGGTTGCCTTTTCATTTTGTTGACTGTTTTCTTTGTTGCTTTTTATCTTGATGAAGTCCTAATAGTTCATTTTTGCTTTTGTTTCCCTTGCCTTTAGAAACCTGTCTAGCAAGAAGTTGCTGCAGCCAAGGTCACAGAGGTTGCTGCCTGTCTTCTCCCCTAGGATTTTGATGGATTCCTGTCTCACATTTAGGTCTTTCACCCATTTTGCGTTTTTTTGTGTATGGTGTAAGAAAGTGCCCAGTTTCATTCTTCTGCATGTGGCCATTCAATTTTTCCAACACTATTTATTGAAGAGACTCTTTTTCCCCATTGGATATTCTTTCCTGCTTTTTCGAAGATCAGTTGACCATAGAGTTGAGGGTCCATTTCTGGGTTCTCTATTCTGCTCCCTTGATCTATGTGTCTGTTTTTGTACCAGTACCATACTGTCTTGATGGCTACAGCTTTGTAATACAGCTTGAAGTCTGGAATTGTGAGGCCACCAGCTTTGGTTTTCTTTTTTGACATTTCTTTGGCTATTCCAGGTCTTTCCTGGTTCCATACAAATTTCAGGACTGTTTGTTCCTGTTCTGTGAAAAATGTTGGTTATTTTGAGAGGGATTGCATTGAATGTGTAGATTGCTTTGGGTATTATAGCCATTTTAATATTTGTTCCTTTAATCCATGAGCATGGAATGTTTTTCCATTTCTTTGTGTCTTCCTCAATTTCTTTTATAACAATCCTATTGTTTTCAGAGTATAGATCCTTCACCTCTTTGCTTAGGTTTATTCCTAGGTATCTTATGGTTTTTGGTCCATTTGTAAATGGGATCAATTTCTTGATTTCACCTTCTTCTGCTTCATTATTAATGAATAGGAATGCAACTCCATTAACAGATGAGTGGATAAAGAAGATGTGGGACATATATATATATATAAATGGATGGATATGTATATATGGACAAATTTTATATATATCATATATGTAATGATTATATTATATACATATTATATAATATATATAACAGAATATTACTCAGCCTTCAAAAATAATGAAATCTTGCCATTTCCAACAACATGGATGGAACTAGAAGGTATTACACTAAGTGAAATCAGTCAAAGACAAATACCATATGATTTCAACCATATGTGGAATTTAAGAAGCAAAACAGGTGAACATAGGGGAAGGGAAGGAAAATAAAGAGGAAATCAGAGATGGAGACTCTTAACTATAGGGAACAAATTGAGGATTGCTGGAGGGGAGGTGGGTGGGGGGATGGGGTAATTGGGTAATGGGCATTAAGGAGGATACTTGAGGTAGCACTGAGTGTTGTATGCAATGATGAATCACTGAATTCTAGCTCTGAAACTAATAATACAGTATATGTTAATCAAATTGATTTTAAATATTTTTTTTTAAGGAAAAGAATGTAACAGCATAGAATACAGGGACAATGTGTTCTTCATACCTCCTTTGGTGTGACTTTAAACATAACACAAGCACAGAAATTTTTAAGCTACACCCAGTTATAAGGAGTCAGATACAA